>OY728160.1:1906127204-1906844492 GCA_963277665.1 Viscum album
GAATCCAGCCCCAACGATGTGGGCCTGACCGAATAACCAGGATGCTCTAGTGGCCTAGCGGAATGGGGTGGTTTGGGTCAGCCCAGACTAACTGAGGTGGGTTGGATCATCCAGACTAGGCCGGGTCGAATCTAGATTAGATCAGACTCTTTTTACTAAATTTTCCATATCATCCAAATGGGAGGTCTGTTTGATGAACTGTCGTTGGAATTGGGACCCTTGCGACATGATGGTCCTTTTGATATGTATTTATGGGTTTTTAGTTGGATCAAAATAATTTTAGAGTGTAACCTTGTTATTTTCCATTCATAGTTTGATAAAGGATCCCATTTCTGTTATAGAGGATGACCTATATTCTAAAGTGAGTTGTCTTATCCCAGATTTGATAGTTGTCTCAATGGGTTGGAGCATGTATTTCACTGAGAGGTTTGGTCAGTTCTCATTTATCTTCATGGTACCTTAGATAGGGTTTGTGGACAAGGTGTGACCAATATTTACACAGGAACCTATCCCCTATCTAGTATGATGTTTCTTGTAGGGCGAGGAGTCCCCCAGTGAGCCATGGGCGCGGAAGACCCCTTATCTGTGTATCGAGATCATATTCTTTATGTTCCACATGACTAAACTTGGTGAGTGTTCTTTGGGAAGTTTTCGGTGGTTTATGTTTGTCAATGACTTGGTGACTACATGATTTGGGGGATGCATGACTTATCGACACTCCATGTGTTAAGGCACTCCATGTGTTTCTGATACTCGGTGTGTTACTAACAATCTGTGCGTTACCAAAACTCTGTGTGTTACCAAAACTCCATATCTTAGCGAGATTGGATGTCTCTGGGAAACTACATAACTTATAGATACCCTAGTGTTCTCTTGGGTTCTTTTGGTAGAACTATTCTACATGATTCTATTAGATTTCTTGAGGAGTGAGGTCTCTCGGAATGAGTGTGCTACAAACAGAATCGTGTAGCTGGAAGTGGTTGAGACCTTGCATCTTGGAATCCTTTACAAGTATACCTAGATTTTATTGTTATATTTGATATATATATATATACCTATGTTGAGATGACTATAACTTCTTATTAGTGTTTTCCCTTTGTGGTATTTCTATGTGGTATCTTCTTCGTGATGTTTCCTATGTGGTATTTTACTTTGTGTTTTGGGGTGTCCTATTGAGTATTGTTTTACTCACCTATGCATGAGATTTTCCTGCATGTGTCATGTCTTGTGTATACCATCAACATTTTAATGGAGCCCTAGGTGGAATGGGACCAAGTGGTGCTTATAGAGATACTATAAAATTTTGGTGTGCTCTAACAACTTTAGACAACTATTCCTGTACCTACCCTTCAGGTAGGGTTTTCTGTAGAAAAGCTTCAGGACCTTTTACTACAAACTCTTTCTTTTTAGTGGTCTTTTATTCTAGCCTAGTTGTACTTTACTACACTTTAATTTCTTATCATACTACGTTGGTTGGGATATAGTGGTATGCATTTATTTTTTTACTTAGTGTTTTTACATTTAAGTATTTTGGTCTTGGAGATGTGTGCGTGCGTACAAGTGCTTAGAAAAATTCCTTCCATTATTGGGATATTTCTACTCAGTGCTAGTCTCCAACCCCTGGTCTATTAGAGGCATGCTTGAGGTAGTCACGACATGGGACCCTTTGGTATGGGTCGTGACAGTGGTTCACACCATGTAATGGTAACATGACATGTAATAATAAAAGGTCAATTTTTTTTAAAAAGGTGATGGGTTTTCTGGCATATTTGAGCATTGTGAATTACATGATGTGTAAAGTGGTTACATGTCATGTAACTATTAGGAGGTTAGATTTTGGGGCTCTGTATGAGAAATAAATTCATTAATTCTCCCACAACTCTATTGGATCCCAACCTAGATCCATTCTTTAGTGATCTTTGGAGTCTCTATTCGATCTAGATTGATCTGTTTGGTAATTAGTCACCATGGTGGTTGGTTTTCACCTCTCTGGGTGAGTGAACATTTACATTTATTTTTTTATTTAATCATAGTATCAATATGGAATCATGTTATTATATAAATTTATCTGTGATGATGTTCCTTCTTACTTACTTCTAGATCTATGGTGCAATCTTATTCTGGGGGCCATTTCCTTTACTATCTATGACGCAGTGGGTGTGAGTTCTTGAGTTATGTGTTGTTTCCTCTCCTATTCCAACTCCTTTTGTTGAATCAGATAAATTATAATATGTGTATATTGATTCTAGGGCCTCCATTGTCATTATTTCATTATCTTGTTGGTGGATCCTTTATGGGAGTGTGCGGCCCTGAGTTTTGAGGTAAGTTGTTTCATCTCTATATTGTGTTAGATGAACTGTATTTCCATTATTTTTTATAGATTTATTTACAAATAAAATTTTCATGATTATTTTTTTTGTAAATGGATTTTTGATAAAACGTGGTTTTTCCCTGGTTTTTGGTAAATGGAAAAAGGGGTATTTTCAAAGCATTAAAATGATTTATGAAATGTAGCACATGGGAAGACTTTATTACATAGATAGAAGTTTTAATTTAGAGATATCATACATGTAACCATTGGGAGGTTATCTCTTGGGGATTTTCACTACTCCATAGGAATTTTGTTTTAGGGACTTTTTTTAACATTGTTGGGGGGTCAACTCATGGGGTGTTCCTATGATCCTTAGGCCCATGTTATAGGGTCTAGTTATGCACTAGTAATTTTCTATGGTATGAGTAGTATTATATCCTGACATGTTGATCTATTTGGTGTGATTTACCTATGATTGTATTTTTACTATTTTTCCTTTGATATGCAGGCTTTGGCCTTTAATAAATGATAATGAAAATTATGATAGAAACTGATATACCTACCTTTGTATTGAAATTTATGGAAAAAGGGAAATATTTACAATTATTTGAATATAAATAATTCACTGCTTATCATTCTATGTTTTATTTAAATGAGCACACTTGAGTATTTTTATAGATACCTATTATGGAACAGTTGGGTGGGATCCTACTAAGCCTGTTAGATCACAACCTGTGCACTTGTTCGGTAGTACACAGAACTTTGTATGTATTTCGATGTTGGGAAAGGAAAGGCACAAAAGTGAGATGGTGAGGTTTCAAGTCAACCAAGTCTGAGTATCAAGAGGTGATATGGTGGGAGTCTAGCCACACTATCACATGGAGTAGTTGGTTTTTTAATCCTTTGTGGTTAGACTTGTACTTGGAGATTGTTTTTTCACTTGAGTTGTTTGGTTTTCACTGTTTTCTTTCTATTATGGATTATATATATATATACTTATATTTATTCTTATTATGTGAATATGTTCTATGTTGTTTTCGCTTCAGGTTTAACACCCCAAGATTTCATAGTACATTATATCTTCAAAGTAATTCAATAACTTGTGCTACACGCAACACCGAGTTCGAGCGCACCATGACTTACCAAACTAGCTGTTCAAAAAGTGTTTATGAATATTATTAACTGAATTTTGAATTTTATATACTCCATATAATTTTAGAATCTATATTATGTGTTTCTAAGACACAATATAAGAACAAATTCATTTTTTCAGATAAAAGAAGTATTTTTCAAAAAATGCAATTTTACCACCTTCTAATGGTGAACCCTTTTTAAAACAAATATTTGAAACTTTTATATATTAAATTTAATGAAATTAAATTACTATTTAGAATCGGTACATAAAAATTTAGTTTGGATAAATTTTTGGTACTTTTCTGATAACTTTCATATTTTGATGAATGGTGAAAAATAATAAATTTTAATTGAAAGAAACTTTTTTAATCGAAATAATTTTTAGTGTTAACTTATTCATTTGAATGGTTTGAAAGTATAATTATATTATATTTTTGTCATTTAATACAATTTAGATCATTATAAATAATTTCACATTTAAATTTGACATAAACACATGTCAATCTTTTGATAGTTTTTTACTTTTAAAAAAACAACTTTTTTGTTTTAACAACGGTAATAAATTTTAAATTAATTAATGTAACTTCTATGTTTTGAATTTGGTAAAATAGAATTAATTTTTGAATTTGGAATATCAAAATTATATTAGGGTGAATTTTTGGTATTTTCTGAAAACTTTCAATTTTTGATGAATATTGAAAAACACTACGTTATTGTTTAAAACCGAGTTTTATTTAAATAATTATTATTTTTATTTAAATTTATTTTAAAGTAAAAATTGATACATAATACCTATATTAGTTCAATTTAACTCATTTAAGTCATTTTATAATAAGATTAGATGTATAAAATTTTATTGAACTTTTTAACGTCTTTTACCCTCCTTCTAGGAACATTTGCAAATTTGCAAAAAACCTAATTTCACTACTTTTGTGAATTGAATTTCAAAAATACAAGAGACATGATTGAAATTAGTAAGTAAAATATGGTTCAATAAGATGAAAATAATTTTTGGTGAATAGTAACTTTTGAATTTTATTTCCACGGTTAGAAGTAAATAGGGTAATTAAAAGTAAAAATGATGTTATAATTACCCTAACACATTTCCTAATTTTATTGGATAAGTGTTTTTAGACCAAAATCATCCTTATTAATAAAATATGAACCTCTTTGATCCACTTGGATTATATTAGGACATTTATTATTATTTTATTGAAAGAAGAGTTAAAAGTGTAAAATTCAAAGTTTAATAAATAAACCATTTTTAATATAGGGTTATACATAATATAATTTTGACTGTAAATGTTAATTAGAAAGATAAAAATGATTTTCGAAATCATTGTATTTTATTTATAATTTTTAGACATTAAATAAGTAAATTTATTTATGACACAACTATGATGCAGTCATTACTTTATTAATGAAGGATTAAAATAATTGATGTTATAAATATTAAAATAAATGTAAATTGAGACTTTTGATGCATTCCACGAATTTTATAGGTTAATATGACATGTTAGGGTTGATTCAATGATTTTTTTCTAAGTAATAATATTGTTATGACTTTCACAAAACCAAAATACTAAATACTGTCAAAATTGACATAAACGAGTTTAAAAAAAAATACTATTTTATTAAATGATAAAATACTCCTAAAAATATAAGGTTTAGGAAAGTACTTAGATAATATTATATGTGTCAATAATGAACCACTTGGGGTTATATTGGCTTTTTATAGTTAGTTTATTAACTATTTATTATAATAATACAACAATACATGGTAAAAGTAAAACTATTTAACTAAGAGTTCAATCTAAAAGATATGGTTAATATGGTGACCTAAACCAGTCTATAACCTATTTATTGATATTTTTTCGACCTATAACCACCTTATACTAGAATTAAATTATTTTTGAGCCATTAGTAACCGAATATTATTGTATAATAAATTAATATTTTAAACTTTTCCTAAAGTGACCCTCATCTCTTTTATAAGAGGGTACTTCCCCTTCTCTCAAAATCACACATCAAATTCCATTTGTATCGGACAAAACCTCCTCAAATATCCTCCCAACTACCCTAAATTTAACCTAGTGGACTTAATTTGATCATAATCCAACCTAAGGAGACCTTTTGATCAAATAAAAAGGAAGCACCCAAAGAAGAGGTAATTATTTCATCACCTCTTTCAAAGTTCTTTTCTTCTTCCACTTTCTCTTTATTTGTTATTTCCATACCAAAATAATAACACCATTACCTTATAAATACTGGGATGTTATTATAAATATGTTATAACCATATTAATTATTCTATCCATCCTATTAATGATAATGTCACCATGCGTGCGTACGCACGACTTACCGTCTCCACACCGTGGGTAGTTGGTTATTCAACACTATGTTATTTGGATGAATATAATGATGAGTAATATGTATATAAATAATTAAAATAAAATGATAATTTATCTATACAATTAATATACCATCCAATTACAAACCTTTTAATCATTAAGGAAATGATATCGTCGCTCGTGTGTACGTACGACTTACCGTCTCCACGACGCGATGAGATTCATTTCCACGTTCACCATTCAACGATAATTATAAAAATATATTTTATTAATAAATATGTAATATATGACATAATAATTCCACTAGATATATATATATATATGTATGTATGTATGTACTTACATATATCTTATTCACTTACTTCCGTTCAATATGACATGAAAACTGCAACAACGTTTATGCATACGTACAGCCTGCCATCTCCATAAATAGTGTTTTCCATTTTATATATCTATCTATTATAAATGTTTATATTCTAAATATATATGATATTAAATCATGTTTTATATTTTTTAATTATTTAAATCATGATCTAAGTGATACGATCAAGAATAACAAGTTAAAACACGTATGATAAAGAAAGCGATTATTAACCGAAATGTTAATTTAACATGGAAATTATTATTAAATGGGTAGTATAAATTCATAAATTAATAATGTATGATATAATAAATATTAATGTGGTTCTGGTATAATTTAATAACATACTATGGTAATTATATAAAAGGTTAAATATACCCTCAACTAAAGGAAAGTACAAGGTAAGGGTTAATTCCTCAATCTCATTATTATCTGAGATTGTTTATGTGTATGTTTTTACTAGGAAATATTTATTATCCATGTACATGATTTATAAAATAGTTTTCAAAAGGATTATTTTTAAGTATCTCTTTAAACAAAACATCATTTTAAATGTTTTAAATATTTATTATTCTAAATCTTTCTCATTAATGTCCATGTTTCAAAATGGTTTTAAGGATTTATTTATATGGATATGAATGTTTTAAAATGTTAATTCCTATAAAAAGTTTCAAAGTGGTATGGGACAATTTGATTTGAAAATATCTTTTAAATTTCATCTATAAATTGTGAGACTTTTAAATGATTTCATGAAAAAGGGGTATTTAACTCAAAGAGTTTTACTGATCCTTTTCAACTATATCGACATCCTTTACTAGATATTATTCATGATTGAGGTTGATTTATTATAATACAATATTCCATATTGTATTGAATGAGTTATTATTTGTTTTACTGTGGATGCGATATTTTTATACCATTCATGGTTTATGGATAAAGTATTGACATTTCGTATGCTAGTTTTAATACGAATGTTTAGGTTTTTCTTCAACATTTTCATATGAGGAATGCAATGGACTTAGTAAGTGATGGTTGGGGCCCACTATAGCCGCTCGATGTATCGGTAGGTCTCATGAGACAAACTAGTGTCTTGGCACAAGGCGTTGACAAAAATTTTATTTGTAGTCTCAGAACGAGGCCTTGAATATGTGGTAATGATGTACGACTTTAGGCATTTAATCATTATAAAATTAATTATTACATGTGATTATTATACTAGTAGAATATCCATGTGCATGTTTATATGTTAATGTTTGAATTATTTTCTCCATATTATGTTCAAGTTTTATGTTTAAAATGCTGTTGTTTTTTCTTACACATCTTTCCATAAAAGTTTATAGCCTCTGCTAAATTATTTACCCCTACTGAGCATCTGAGCTCACCCCTTTATTATGTATTATTTCCCCAAGATTCCAAGAAGTGTATTATGTTTGATATACAGGGTTAATCTAGGGGTATAATGGCATTCTAAATGGATTATTTATATTGTGTTTTATGTTTGAATGTGTAATGTAATGTTCATGTATGTAATCTATTTTTCGAGACTGCTAAACTGATTATCCATTCGAGGCATGATTCCTTGTAATCATTCCAATGTATTAAAATAATTCACCAAATCCAGGCTTCTGGGGTCAGGGAATTACAGTTGGTATCAGAGGAAGTTTATTACAAACCTTGTAAACTATATTTGGAAAAACTTTGACTAGAGAACATTACCCTAAGATATAATTTGAGGATTAGTATAGAAGAACTTCCTAGAATTTCGGTAATTTAGAGATTTTAGGTATTTTCCATGCAATAAATCCCTATCTGGATACGATTAGGTAGAGGCGGCTCTGGCATAGATGTACTAGGAGTGAAAAATATGACAAGGAGTTTCGAGCTTGACCTGGGGTATCCTGGTACACGACAACAGGCTTTGCTGCACTCTTGGTTACATCACTCCTAAGGGATATGCTTAGGATAATCCACATTTTCTTTACAATCCATTATGAAGGATTTAAGAGTAAATACTTACTCAATGAAAACATTTTTATGATTATAGATTATATGCATAATCTTTTCAATTTACGTTAGGTATTTTAGATGTTTGGAATTGTGCATTGCTATTCATAAACTAACCTAGTGTATGACATTTTTTTAGAAATGGTTCCCAGTAGAAGGAATGAAAAATCCAGCAATATGAATGATCCAAAGAGTAATAAGGATAATATCTCTCATGGTCTTAAGACAAAATTTAGAAGGGAAATATATTCTTCCAGTATTATCATCATCTGAGGAAATAATATCATGTGTTAATAGGATAAGTAAATAATTACCTGATCCCTATGGATTTGAAGGGAATCCGGAGAATAAAAGGATAGTAGAGATAAAGATAGATAACGGGAAGAAGGGAAAGAAGGATTTTCCCATATGTGATAACTGTGGAAAGAATCACCTTGGTAAATTCTTAAAGGGAATTAAAGTTTGTTATAAGTGTGGAGAAAAAGGAAACCAAGTACGTGATTTCAAGGGTATGAAAAAGGTTTCAAATGTACAATGCTTCATCTGCAAGGAGTTGGGACACTATGTGAATCAATTTACCAATCATCAGAGTATACCCTGAATGATTATATTGGATAATAATCAAGTTATGATACTACTATAGATGAAGAGGAATTACTAGTGTTCTTATGTTGTTATTAAATAATTATTTCATTTGAGTGTCGTATCAATGATGTGATGGTTATAAGAATTATGGAAATAAATAAGGATTGTACTATAGTACTATTTCATTAAGGATTTGAGATTATATGGTTCTAAGAAAAGTGACTCAATAACAAGTTATACTTTTTGTAAAATACATGGTTAAAGGAAAGATAAACCTTAACATGGTTCTGATACTGAGGTAGTGATTTTGGAATAAGATATGATTTATTTGGATAAATTATATTTGATAATCTTGACTACTTTTAAACTAATTAATTGTTTGTTTATTCCATTATTATTGGAGTTTACAAAATTTTTGGATATAAGGAGTATATCCAGTATTCTATAAGGAATAAGAGAGCATGAATGTAATAAATAATGTTTTATGGTAATTCTGGGTGTTATCGTGTTTTAAAAGAATACACGATGAAGGTATTCAGATGTTATTAAGTGACAAAAAAGATCTTCATTGTGTTAAACTTCCATATAAATTTTGGACCGCGAGTTTGGATAGAGGTATTTTGGATAAGTCTAAAGGTTGGAATTGATTAATTTTGACCTTGGATACTATTTTTAAGGTTAATTCTTTTCTTAACATTATTTTTGGATTCTTATAGAAAGGAAACCCGGAGGTCGGGCAACAACCCGTCGCGTCCAGCAAGGCCGTGAGACTTGAACCCGGTACCGAAGGGCGACAAGGGTGCATCACCTACCACTGGCCTACGTGATTTCCTGGTTTGTATAATTTAGTTTTTTTTAAATAGTCTGAAAAATGAATTATAAATTCATCATTTTTGGAACCCTATATGATTAGGATAAATAGAATATTTTTGAATTATATTATCTTTTTGAGTGAAAGATGAGTTTGTGGTATGAATTAGTTGAAGGATGAAACTCTACTTGTCAAGTATATTTTTTTCCTTCCTCTTATTCTATGAATAAATTAATTCTTAAACTTTATGGAAGGGATATTAAAACAACAAATGTGTAATCCTAATACCTTAGGTTTTGTTGAACCGATGATATTTTAAATCATCATAGATTGATGGATTTGAGGCCCTCAATTTTACACCTGTTTGTGATTGATGAACTCAATCACTCCATATAAATATTTCTGTTTTTACTCTAATTATGTGTCTATAATTTCCACCAATGTTCTCTTAGTTGAGATCATAATTTGGTGGTAACTTTTTCATTTCCGTTTCCCTCTTATTAAGACTAAATTTTATCAACCCAATTTCCAATGTGGGTTTTCCACAAAGGTATTTTTCTATTTTTAACCTTTTATTTTCAAAGATAAATTTAAAATTATGAGGACTCAATTTATTAAAGTAGGGGAGAATTTAACACCCCAATATTTCATACTATGTTATCTCTTTAAATTAATTCAATATCTTGCGCTACACACAACATCGAGTTCGAGCGCATCACAAATTACCAAACTAGCTGTTCAAAAAGAGGTTATGAATAGTATTAACTGAATTTTGAATTTTATATACTCCATATAATTTTAGAATCAATATTATGTGTTTATTAGACATAATATAAGAACAAATTCATTTTTTTTAGATAAAAAAATATTTTTCAAAAAATGCAATTTTACAACCTTTTAATGGAGAACCCTTTTTAAAACAAATATTTTACACTTTTATATATTCAATTTAATGAAATTAAATTATTCTTTAGAATTAGAACATAAAAATTTAGTCTGGATAAATTTTTGGTATTTTTCTGATAACTTTCATATTTTGATAAATAGTGAAAAATACTAAATTTTAATTGAAAACAAGTTTTTTAATCAAAATGATTTTTAGTGTTAAATTATTAATTTGAATGGTTTGGAAGTAAAATTAGATTATATTTTTATCATTTAATTAAATTTAGTTCATTTTAAGTAAATTAACATTTAAATTTGACATAAACACATGTGAATCTTTTGATAGTTTTAACTTTTTAAAAACCCGCCTTTTGGTTTTAACAACAGGAATAAATTTTAAATAAATTAATGAAACTTATATGTTTTGAATTTGGAAAAATATACTTCATTTTTGAATTTGGAATATCAAAATTAGCTTAGGGTGAATTTTTGGTATTTTTCTAAAAACTTTCAATTTTTGATGAATAGTGAAAACACTGCGTTATTGTTTAACACCGACTTTTATTTAAATAATAATTATTTTTATTTAAATTTATTTTAAAGACAAAATATATACATAATACCTATATTAGTTCAATTTAATTCATTGAAGTTATTTTATAATAATATTAGATGTATAAAATTTTATTGAACATTTTAACGTCTTTTACCCACCTTCTAGGCACATTTGCAAATTTGCATAAAACATAATTTTACCACTTCTATGAATTGAATTTAAAAAATCTGAGAGAAACGGTTTACATAGGTATGTAAAATTTGGTTCAATAATATGGAAATAATTTTTGATGAATGGTAACTTTTGAATTTTATTTACCACGGTTAAAAGTAAATAGGGTAATTAAAGGTAAAAATGATGTTATAATTACCCTAAAACATGTCCAATTCTATTTGATACGTGTTTTCCCACCAAAATAAACCTTAGGAATCAAATATTAACCCCTTTTATCCACTTGGATTAGATTAGGAAATTTATTATTATTTTATTTAAAGAAGAGTTAAAAGTGTAAAATTCAAAGTTTAATAACTAAACCATTTTTAATATAGGGTTATATATAATATAAATTTGAATATAAATATTAATTATAAAGATAAAAAATATTTCCTGCATCATGGTATTTTATTTATAATTTTTAGACATTAAATAAGTAAATTTATTTATGACACAATGATGATACAATAATTACTTTATTAATGAAAGATTAAAATAATTGATGTTCTAAATATAAAAATAAATGTAAATTGAGAATTTTGATTCATTAAAATAATTTTATAGGTTAATATGTCATGTTAGGGTTGATTAAATTATTTTTTTCTAATTAATAATATTGTTATGACTTTCACAAAAACCAAATACTAAATAGTGTCAAAATTAACATAAATGAGTTTTTAAAACAAATACTATTTTATTAAATGATAAAATACTCCTAAAAATATAAGGTTAGACCAAAGGACTTATATAATATTACATGTGTCAATAATGAACCACTTGGGGTTCTCTTGGCATTTTATAGTTTGTTTATTAACCATTTATTATAATAACATAAGAATACATGGTAAAAGTTTAACTATTTAACTAAGAGTTAAATAAAAAAGATAAGTTTAATACGGTGACATAAACCTATATATAACCTATTAGTCGAGAGATTTTCGACCTATACTCACCTTATACTAGAATTAAATCATTTTGTATCCATTATATACCGAATATAATTGTATAATAAATTAATAATTTATGCTTTTCCTAATGTGACCCTCACCTCTTTTATAAAAGGGTACTTCCCCTTCGCTCAAAATCACACCTCCACAGACATTTGGATCATCCAAAACCTTCTCAAATATCCTCTCAACTACCCTCACCCCAAACTAGATGCCTTAATTTTATGATAATCCAACCTAAGGATCCATTTTGATCAAATTCAAAGGAAGCCCCCAAAGAAGAGGTAATAATTTCATCACCTCTTTCAAAGTTCTTTTCTTCTTCCACTTTCTATTTATTTGTTATTTCCATAAAAAAATAATAACACCAGTACCTTCTACATAATTTTATGTTATTATAAATATGGTACAATCATATTCATTATTATATCCATCCTATGAATGATAATGTCACCATGCATGCGTATGTACGACTTACCATCTCCACGCCGTGGTGTAATTTGTTATTCAACACTATGTTATTTGGATGGATATAATGATGAGTAATATGTATATAAATAATGAAAATATCATGATAATTTCTGTTTAGAACTAATACACCATCCAATTCCACACCTTTTAATCATTAAGGAAATGATATCGTCACTCGTGTGTACGTACAACTTACCATCTCCACGACGCGATGAGATTCATTTCCACGTTATCCATTCAATGATGATTATAAAAATATATTTTATTAATAGGTATATAATATATGACATAATAATGATACAATATATATATATATATATTTATGTATGTACGCACTTACTTATATCTTATTCACTTACTTCCGTTCAATATGATATGAAAACGGAAACAACGTTTATGCGTACGTACGACCTACTGTCTCCATAAACGGTGTTTTCCATTTCATATATATATCTATTATAAATATTTATATTCGAAATATATATGATATATAAATCATTTTTTATATTTTTTAATTATTTAAATCATGATCTAAGTGATACGATCAAGAATAACAAGTTAAAACATGTATGATAATGAAAGCGATTATTACCTAAAATGTTAATTTAACATGGAAATTATTAGTAAATGGTTAGTATAAATTCATAAATGAATCATGTATGATATCATAAATATTAATATGGTTCTGGTATAATTTAATAATATACTATGGTCATTATATAGGTGGTTAAACATACCCTCGACTAAAGGAAAGTACAAGGTAAGAGTTACTTCCTCAATATCATTATTATCAAAGATTGTTTATGTGTTTGTTTTTATTGGGAAATATTTATTATCCATGTCCTTGATTCATAAAATAGTTTTCAAAAGGATTCTTTTTATGGAACTCTTTAACTAAAACATCATTTTAAATGTTTTAAATAGTTTTTCTTCTAAATCTTTCTCATTAATGTCTATTTTTTTCAAATGGTTTTAAGGATTTATTTATATGGACATGATTTTTTTAAAATTTTAATTTATTTAAAAAGTTTAAAATTGGTATGATACACTTTGATTCAAAAATATCTTCTAAATTTCATCCTTTATAAATTGTGAAACTTTTAAATGATTTCATGAAAAGGGGTATTTCACTCAAAGAATTTTACTGATCATTTTCAACTATATCAACATAAATTAATGGATATTATTCTTGATTGAGGTTGATTTATTATAATACAGTCTTCCATATTGTATTTAATGAGTTATGATATGTTTTACTGTTGGTGTGATATTTTTATACCATTAATGGTTTATGGATAAAGTATTTACATTTCGTTTGCTAGTTTTTATATGAATGTTTATATTATGTTTTAAAATTTTCATTTAAGGAATGAAATGGACTTAGTAAGTGATGGGTGGGGCCTGACATAGCCCCGTGATTCATTGGTAGGTATCATGAGAAAAACTAGTCTCTTGGCACAAGTCCTTGAAAAAAATTTTATTTTTGTATTCTTGGCACGAGGCCTTGACTATGTTGTAATGATGTCCGACGTTAGGCATTCCCTCATTATGAAATTTATTATTACATGTGATTATTCAACTAGAATAATATTCATGTGCATGTTTATATGATAATGTTTGAATTATTTTCTCCATATTATGTTCAAGTTTATGTTTAAAAGGCTGTTGTTTTTTATTACACATATTGCCTTGAAAGTTTATAGCTTCTGCTAATTTATTTACCCTCACTGAACATCTGAGATCACCCATTTCTTATGTTTTATTTTCCCAGGATTACAAGAAGTGTATTATGTTTGATATGAAGGGTTAATATAGGAGAATAATGGCATTATCAATGGATTATTTATGTTGTGTTTTATTTTTGAATGTGTAATGTAACGTTCATGCATGTAATCTATTTTGAAAGAATACTAAACTGATCGGTTCTTGGGGACATGATTCCTTATAATCAATCCAATGTATTAAAATAATGCACCAACTCTAGGTTTCTGTGGTCAGGGAGTTACATTAGGTTATGTAAAATCATTCCCTCTGGTTATTTTTTGATGCCTGGGTGCTAGTTTTTATCCCATGGGGATCAGGAACTCCCTTAGAGTATGTGACATGTTGGGGGTGGGTACTGGATTGAGAGGGTATCTGGGTCGGTTCATTATAGATACCACACTAATTCCATGATTAAAAAACTATTATAATTTCAAAACCATCTTTTAGGCCTTTTGTCAAACACACCAAGTGCATACAATCTAGTTTTCAAATAAAATTCATTTAAAAAACACTTTCCATTGCTATAGAATATCAAATATCATATCAATATCCAATTTCATAAATTAAAACCAAATGAAAGTAAAATAACATAAGTAATTCCAAGATATATATCATAGGATAGTGAAACCAACCTCAAGAATAATAAAAAACACATTTCCTTCAAAATCAGTGATGGAAAATGATGAGATCTGATCCCCATGAGCCTAAATCTACAGAGAAAATAAATTATACATAAAAAACCTTATATAGAAAATTATATCACAATTGGGTCCTAATGGATCAAGGGGAAGAGGTATTGAGGATAGATCTAGGTAAAAGAGGAGAAATTGAGATAAAAACCGAATGTACCATGATCACATCAATGATATTTACAAAGATATAGTTATCATTATACAAACACTATTATAAAATATACAATGTATAGATGAACTTAAACCTATATATCTTCTATTTAAACATTCTATAATTTTTTACAATATTAAATATGGGTATTATAATAATTATTATAATACTTACTCTTTCATATATTCCAAATTTTACAAAGCCACAATGAGAGTACTTTTTATGCCATCTTCAATTTAGGCTAAATATTCTTGAAATAAACTTACATTCAAGATAATTTTTAAAATTGTTTTTCATTATTTTGTATATATTGGTATAATATAAATGTTTTTAAATTATTTTATTCAATCAATGAACAATTAAGAGTTGATATATACATTGGTTTTTTAGAAAACTACCTAAGAGGTTAGGGTGGTGGTACTCTCTAAGGAAAACATATTATTTTACCTTCATATTTCACTGTTATTCCAAGATACATGATTAAAAATTATCAATATGCATTAAAAATTTATAATTGGGATGGGTATCCAAATATATTCTCTATTTTCACACACAACCCATGTTGGTTGTAGATTACATGATTTATTAAAAGTAAAAACCTTCACCTAGAGGATGGTACACAGATACTTTCAAGAGTTATCAATATCAAGGTTGAAAATTTAATGAAATATTTAAAAGATATAGTTTTTTTTTCAATTTATCAATCATGTATTATTTGAAAAGTTTTAGTTATTTCTTAAATATCATTGTACCATGTTTTTTAAAAATTTATTCAAATAATTGTATTCGAAATCCTTTTATATTTTCCCTTCCATTGAATTTTAAAAACACGGATTTCCCTATGTTCATATACTTGTATTCCATGACTATCCACATAAAATTTACATATTTATTTCTATTTATTAAATAATATCTTTTTAAAATAATGGATAATAGAGAGTAACCTCATTTATATGGATGCATAAAGAAATTCATGATTAATTGACCTTGTAGTGCAGATAATCCATGATCACCTTACATAAAAATATTTAAGAATTTATTTTTTTTATAAAAAATTTATTTGTACTTCGAGTATGGGTGAGGATAGTTATGATACACACTTTTTCCGATTCTTTCTCTCGGGGTGCGTTCCATCGTACTGCAACGCATTGGATGTTTCCTCGCAATCCTTCTTTCTAAAGGTAGGCGATATCCATAAATTATTTAGGGATGTTTTCTCCTTGATCAAAATGGGATTATGGGATGTAGTTCTCTCCTTTCATGGATTCCTCCCCATAATTCATTTCCTAGTCCTAGTCACCCTCATAGATTTAAGACGTTGTTCATGAAAATCTTATCGGTGCCACATCTTTGTGGATGCCAGTTGATCACACTGCTTCTATTAGGACATTACAAGGGGTAAAGTTAGGGAAGCAACCTTCTGTTAAGGGAGTAGTCAAGTTGGAAATCACTGGCATGTATGGACACTAAAACACTGGTGCACCTAGATTTATTCCTCTTATGAGAGGGCTTCTCGAGGATGTGGAAGCTTAAGGAATCCCACAGTGAGTGCAGGGAATTATATGCTATAGGTATGTCCCTAAGGTTTTCCTCACCTTCCCATGTTTAACACGGGGTATTCCATGAGTTTTACATCTAGAAAAGAAGAATTAGACTGATCAGAACACTGACGAGAGTGGATCGGATGGGCACATCCCTAGGAGGGAGTACCTGAGGGGTTGATCAGATGGGTGGATCAAAACATTCAATGAAGATGGATCTGAGGATTCTTGGGACCCTATAATGGGGACACCAAGGTTTACCATTGGTCGGGATTGAACCTCATTGAGGCCTCCTCCATAACCTATATAGAATACAGGGATCAGAGCCCACATAGTTTAAGAGGGTGAATCATGGGTTTGAGATGTAAATAATGGACAAAAACTTGAAGAAATTCTGGGGATTATGCATGGTTAGTGGACTAGGTACTGCTAGGAGTAGTGAGGAAGTGGATGACGTGATCTCACCAGGATGTGGTGGCCTGGGTAAAACCAGGATGGATTATGGATGACTTGATGATGTGTATGAGATGAATGGGATGGAACCAATGTGAAGATGATAGTGTTGGGATTGAACCTTGAAGAGGCTTCCTACATATCCTAGTGGGTGGGAATCAAAGTCTACATAGTTATGGAATGGGGCGATGAGTCACCTGAGGAGGTAGCTTTTGAGGATGGACGCATAGAAGAGACTCAAAATAAGTAGAACATCCGGGTTGGGGAATGAACTTCCCGAAACACAAAAGATCGAGGGAGAGACCAGGATGGGACATGAGTGATGGTCTTGGACCTTAGGGAGGATTCCTACATATCCCCATGGTAAGGAATTAAATTACACATAGTTCAATATGGGGCATGTAATCGAGGTGTACATAAAGAAAAGAACCCAAAGGCATGGTAGGTATTACACATGGTTATAATCCTATTGCAAGAGGGACACTCTTGGTTGAAGGAGTGTGAATTGAGTGTAGGTATTATGCATGTTTAGAAGCATGAGAACTGGTTTGAAACCACTAAAGGGTGGACTAGGGATGTGGGTCTCAATAAAGGGGATGTCAGTGTTTACTAGTGTTTGGGGTTGGACCTCAGGGAGGCTCCCTATGTATTTTGTTTATGAGATAGGGATCAAAACCCATGTAGTTAGAAAAAATACAATTTAACATCATGTAGGATGAAAGGGAGCATACAGTTTAATTTCATGAAGGATGAGGGAAAATCGAATTGAAGTAGTTGGGGACGATGGGTGATTGGATTGAGCCTCAGGGAGTCCTCCTACATACCTTGAATGGAGAGGGAAAGGGTCAACGTCCGTGTAATTCAGTGGATAAGAGAATAGGGCTTACATGCTAAGGAAACCCAAAAAGGGTGTCATGGTCAATGCCTTCTCTAAGACCATGTGAGTCATGCTCGGTCTGAGAAACAAGAGGCAACAAAGACCTGATGATAACATCATGAAATATGAATACACGAGGAATGAAGTGGAGTTTACACGTGGTTAGCGACCCAAAGAGGAAACATGGGCTTACTCTAAGAGGGAGCCTCGAGTAGTGGTCTAAATGTACAAGGAGGATATAGAAACCATTCCTAGAACACCCCATAAGAGGGTGCAAGGGATTACATGGAGACTACCCAAGGTGTTCATGGTGACAAAGACCTGAGGGCAAGAGATAGTGGGAGAGAACATGTGCCCACCCCTCCTCTAATCCTCTTGAACCTATCGCTTATGCGGTGATCACAGTTTAAAATATTTTGTCAAGGACACAGGTGCTTGGAAATTTAAAATCCTATAACTCGGAGGGTGAGGATTCACTCCTCACCACTAGGACTTACATAACCAGCACACTTTGACCCTTGGTGAATGGAAGACACCAGTAATGTCGTGGCGTGGTAGGGTTGTGGAGTGATCCATTGAAGGGATCACGTTAGTTTTATTATAAGAAGAAGAAATATCTATTAGTGTGACTATGTGAAGAATCATGTGGAAAAGAAAAATAACACGAGTCACCATTTTAGGGACATTTAAATCACTTCATACGAGCGTGGAGGGCCATATGGAAGAGGGGTGTAAAAATTAAGACATCTTGGAAAGAGGTTCTTCGCAAAGAGGCTGAACTTAGAAAAGGGAAGGTTCTTCATGAAGTAAAGGGCCTTCGCGTAGGGAAGGGTTTTTGTGAAGGTAAGGGTATTCAAAAGGGAAAGGGGATTCATAAAGGAAGGTGCCTTCACGAAGGGGGGACTTCAATGGAGTAGTGCTTCATAACAAATAAAACTCTTTATTGGGAGAGTGCTCTGTGAAGGCTCTACGCTTCCTGAAATCTCGAGCACCTCGAAGGGGATGCCTCCTTTTCGAAGGACATATACCGTAGAAAAGGGAATCTCTAACATAGTTAGAGGCTAGAAAGAATACAAATAGGTACATCTCCCAAAGGACAAGTGCCTTTGTCCATCCATCTAGGGGTTTCATGAAGGTCTCTACAAAACGAGATCTCAAATGTTGAAAGGGCAGAGTAACAGTGGTTTGAGAGGGGGGGGGGAGCTTTCTATTTATAGGAACCAAAGGTCTATTGGGGTTGTAGAGTTCACCACAGAGAGTGGTGACACCATAGAGAGGCGGAGCTTTGTCGGACTGTGTGGGCCTCATAGAGGGGACATGATTCCACATAGAGGATCGTAGCAATGGGCCTTGTGATGAACTCTGACACCACGAATAGTCTGCAGTTTGGTTGGAATACATCGGACTCATGAAGGTTTTGTGACACCATTGAGATGATCGTGGAGTCAGCCTCACAGAGGCAGGCCGACCATGATGAGATCTTCACGAAGGTGGCCTTTTGGGATGGTTTTGAGGGATTTCTAGCCCATAAGAGGGATATTTATCTCTAAATCAGGGATGAGTTCGCTCCCTTAGTGGGATGAATTTCGGTGACAACAAATGACCCCCTAAGAATTAGATCCAATGGAAAAGAGGGTTCGATTTTGAGGGTAAAACACCAAACATACTTGGAAGATCGACCCTACACCGGATCGCGCTGCTAGACCACCGAGGTATGCATGAAGTCAAGTTTCATAGGCCATCACAAAGAAGCCCTTGCTGAGGGGAACCACTAAGCGTAGGCGAGATGCACCACAATGAGGCTCTATGGATCGCTGTGAAGACCATCCACATGTCACTGTAAATCCGGTGTGGACCATGCCTATATATAGGGGCCTGAAGTTCTTTTTCCACATTTGGATCTTCACGAACAATTGTTCTGCCACTCTCTTTTTGAGAAACTATCCTCTCTGCGAATGCTTTAGCGAACCAGAGGTCTTTGGTCTGGTGATTTGCAAATGGTTTTAGCAAACCGGGGCATCGCAATCCATTACTTCCTTTGCGACGTAGGCTGAATTCAAGGATCCTTTGAAGATAAGAGGTTGTTCACGACCGTCTTTGTGAAACGTCTTCATGAAGAGCCTTCAAAAATTATTTTTCATTCAGCCTTCATGCCCCGAACATAAATATTCTCCATGTATTTTAGAATAATAGCCGCTCAAGAGGTTGTGCATGAAGTTCATGCTGACGCTGCTCAGAGGGAGGACTTGGAAAACAATATAAAAATAGGGGAGTATATCTGGAGTACTTCTGATCACCGATCATTGAAGGAGCGATTGATGGAGGTGCAAAAGGAATACCCATTATACAAGCACCTATCGTTGTATGAATTCAGTTTGTGGGATGAAGTCTCTCTCACAGATACCAGCAAGGACAATATTTCCTACTAGTTTAGGAGCACCCCCAAGCAATACCAATGGTACAAGGTTGTGGATGGTCACATTGGAAAAGATCACACCCCCATCACAACAGACTTCATTTACAATCATGTTAACAATATCAATGGAAAGGCATTGGAACATGAGACATCTCCACCTCTATATAAGACAATCATCAAGTATAGAATCAGGAATCCATACAAGGGGTGGATCAAAAGGTGGGATATGTGTAAACGTGTAAACTTCACCGATGATTAGGCTTGGTCCTACAGGGAGTGTGTGTCCTGTGAAGAGTTAGAGAATGTACTGAGGCAGGTAGGCCTATATGAAGTAGCCTAGGCTTCCCAATTTAGTGTCTCCTAACTGAGTGAGTTCATACCGAAATTTCTAAGTCAATAGTCACTAGATATCAACACCTTCCATCTGCATCATGGGGAGGTTGGCATCATCCTCTAGGATCTTCATCAAATTTACATCATCCCAATTTTGGGAGGTATGTATGAAGAGTTACTCCCCCCCATGAATGTTTGGGAGGACAGGGAGAAGATATCGCATTTGGAGATGTAATTGCTGAGGTTAGTACTAGGTACAGACGAGGATAAGAAGAACACCTGAGACATTCACTTGAAGTAGTGGTTTAGATATTTCATAAATTTTCCACCAGAGGAGGGAACACTATTGGTGAGCCCCCCACATGTACACGAGGTGATCAGTGGGGTAAAGAAGGTTCGTACTGGTGAATCCTAGAGGACAACCAGTGGATGATGTGGGGGTATAGTGTCAAGGCTGACCAGAGGCCAATAGTAAGGCTAGTCATATTTATATCAGAACTTATTTGTTGATGGATATTGCCGGTCAGAGATGCTCACATGGGGGTAAGAACATGTACATTTATCATGGAAGATCAACTAGCTGGCAGAGACCACATCAACTTGGGTATACTGGTGATGGTGAAGTTATACCATATAATCTAGCACATCAGTGAGGGGAAGAGGCTATTATGGGTGTGTGTGCCATTTCACTTTCTATAGATCATGAAACACATGGAGGGATATGAGTATCTTAACCCCATAACTCCACCTGGGATACATTTTCAGATGAAAATTTTGAATATTGCAGTGAGCACCCATTGAAGTAGGATGTAATGACCATACTAGGTAAGATTGGGTGGGAAGAATAGTTCATCTTCCACCCATTCACTTTTCCATCTAGATATTATACTAATGATGGAACATATACTATAGAGAAGAGGTCATATCTTTTATCCTTCTATGGTGGTGTACTGATGGAAAGAGTAGACTATGAATCTATATGTGAACCATATACCACACACTGTTTCACCTAAAAATTCTGGTGTATGAGGAGGTTAACTCCACAGGTGTATACAAATGTGCGCCATGAGAGCCACCCATGTGTGATGAGAAAACTCTAGCTAATTTTCAAAAGGGAGGATGGCAAGGTGTGGAATTATTTGCCTCTATCTAATGCTGCATTCAGACTGGTTCACAAGTATGCACAGAGCTGGGAGTATGCCTACCCTAGTGAGATGCTGAACCGATTGATTATCCGGGCCAGTAAGGTGGTCCCTACACCTTGACGTCAAATAGTGCCAGCAGGGGGATGTCAAGAAGATGGTGAAAACATGTATCAAGGTGATAAGTCTATAGTAGCTCTGGAAGTAGGCCGCGAATAAGTAGAACCCAGACCAATGCTGGGTGGAAGTGGAGAGAGAGAGGTGGTAGTGTCGGGCCTAGTGGCTCCACCTGAGAGGGCCCAGGAGAGAGGTGAACCATCCTTGGGATTTCGAAGGGTCCTCCCTCAAGTTACAGGGAATAAAATTCATCTAGTAATGATTCCTTATGATGCTATATTCTCAGAGGCACGGAAATATTAGGAAAAGAATAAACAATACCTCAGCATTAATAGTATATGGACAAACTTGAACATGAACGAGATGGTGCTGGGAGATCTTGGCTTTGTGAAGGGTGTATTCAATGCTACCCCTTCCAAGGAAATAAAGTTTGTAATGGATTTAGAGGACGTAATAAACTCCCATTGAAACTTGTGACCAATGACACACTGGGTAAGGGTGCTGTTGAACATGACCACTCTTACAGAATTGACGGTGTCTCAACTGGAGGAGCGTTTTCCCTTGCCCAGTCATGCAGATGAATCACGGGGTGAAGAAGTCCATGAGGGATATTTTCTTCGAGTAATGGAGGGGACATCCCGGGGATCCTTTCCTAAAGAAGGCAAGATAGTGGCCTTAGGGGGAATCTCCTTGGGAGAGTTCACCACAACTTTAGAATCGAGTTCCTACACCCTTTAATTACACTAGTACCCTTCCTACCTTATCTTGGTTTCTCAAATGAAACTTATCTATGTAGGAGAATCTTCAACAAACCACTCCCATTGATGAGGACAAAGGAACAAAAGGTTCAGAGAACTAGACACTGGGGCCTACAGCTGAAGAGATGGTGGTTGTGGAATCCAATAGTGTTGAGGGAGCAGGGGAGGCCTCCTTGGAATCTTCGGCGCCCACAATCATAGACGGAGGCCCGTGTCCTGGCCTCCCAGTGATGGTAGACATGAGGTAATATCAAGAACATAACCAAGGTAAGTCACATAATTCAGAGCTATACCTATTTTCTGGTCAGTCAAATTGGTTAATGTGACCCATGCCTACACAGTTTCCAGGATGGTACATATGTTGCTTATGCAAATGGTTGGAAGACCTGAGGCTCCACTCCAAATAGGGGTGATGATCCCTATAGCATAGAGTGCCCTGGCTTACCAGGATGTGGTTCCTTATGAGTGGACGATGGTGATGAGAGATACTACTAGTGGGGAAGAGTCTGGAGTTGATCAGGCAGACATAATTGAATTAAAATCTAGCGATGAAGACCATCCTGAAGAAGATCCTGCTGTGAAACTCCTCGAGGAATTTCCTGAATATTAACCCTTTGACTCAGAGGACTGGGACGAGACTGCTTCTGATGAAGAGGATAACAAGGCCTTCCATCACCAGTCATGGAATCTGATCAGGTGATTTATCGATAATAGCCTACAATCACAGTGAATAAGTCAGATGGGAACACTTCACCCTCGACTATGAGAAATGTGTGCTGGAGGAGTAAATGACCAACGCCCTCATGATCTCATTAGAGACTACCTTACAGAGAGGGTGTGGGAAGATGCATGCAGCTTCAGTTTTGGTTAGTAGTGGGGGAAGTCCATCAATATCCAAATACTCTAAGAAGTTGAGCATAAAGTATGATGTTTGCAGATGTGGGTGGATGAACATTATACCTTCATTAGTGCCGAATTGGAAATCATATCTTGATTAATGTAACATCTGATAGAATCTAAGGAGTAGATGAGGTGAACCATCCAAGAGATGGCCAACGTCCAAGATGATAAAGAGTGGACATTCATCAGGACCAATGAATTTCACCCTATAGCCTATGAATAGGGGAGGGATCTCAAAAGGTGATAGAAAATTATAGAGGGAACATGCCACATAGTGGTGGAGATGAGACACTCTATTGAGGAGGTCAATTGATATATTGGAGGGGAAAATCCATTGGCATTGTAACTTTCCTAAATTCATAAACATACCCTCATTTTTTTCTTATTTATCTTAGTTTCATGCATGAATACCATCATTTTCTTTGTCTGATGCATCTCAATCATATCTATGAAATATCCAATGATCAATATCTAAGATCAAGTGGGTCGTACTTGATGTGAGAAACAAGGGATGATCGCATAATTATTCCCTTTGATTATGATAGTTCCAACCAATCACTGGATATCCAGGGTCTAAATGACCACCCAACGTTTCTGGGATGAAAATAAGGGTCACAGTTAGAGAATAGACCTCTCAAAATAGCCAAACCTCCCTCTCCCAACATACTATAACACATGAAGGGGATAATTACATGGGTATTGGTATTAATCCAAACAAAGTGGGAATGAGAAGTGTGAACCACAACACCCAAAATTAAGAACACGGTGAGGGAGGCATGACGATAAAGGATAACTATTGACCAAATTCGAAACATAGAATCTGCATTGTGTTAGCCTGAAATGGGAAAAACAAATGAGGGCCAGCTGCTGAACATATTTGAAAACACGGGGTCAAACTCGAAGTGTCGTCTGATGTCTCCCAGAAAGTTGTCCTAGGAAGTTTGGCGAGCCTTAAGGATGAGCACCCTAACTGTTAGGGGGTTCCTTCAGTTATGAAAGGGAATAGGGAAATATAGGGTATACAAAGTGTGGTGATGGAATGGTGGCTGTTCGAGTAAATTTCAACACTCTTGAAACTATGCCACCATGATGAAAGCACATTGGGTGAGCGTATCAGTTTGAAAGAAAAAATCAAACCTACCCCAGATAGGACCTCCCTAGTTAGGGAATAACATGGCTTGCAATTTTAAGTCAAGGAAATGAGGAAAATTCATGGAATAATTTAACATTATATGACCAAGACATTGTACATAGTTTAATTTCATACTGCATGGACCCTAGTCAATAGTTTAAAGTCATGGTACATGGACTGGGAACCCCTAGCTTAAGGTTATGGATTTTATACCATGATTAGGAGAAAATGACCAGGAAAGTTAGTGGTCCTTAGGCTGGGCCTGAGGAAAAATTCCTAGGCATCGCTACATATACCATAAGGATGAGAATCAAGACAAATGTAGTTCTTGATCATAGCTCAGTCAAAGATCAATGATGGTGGGGGAAATCCTCTCTGTCATAAAAGATGATGCATCCCATAATTATCATGGGGCGTCCTGAACATGTTTAGGGTAGGGATGTAGTTTAAAGACACACATCAAGGATAGAGGTACTCCGAAGGAGAAATGTGCGGCTTGGTTCAAAACTAAATGTGAATGAGGACCAGAGAGGTATACATCACACCTCATACTTTCAAGGAAACTTAGGCTAAAATGGCACAAAAGGGTTCATGGTGATGCAACTGAACCACCGAAAAGGATTATGGGTGCATAATACATAGTTTAGCATCATACCATATAGACATAAGGGATATTAGTTTATGGTCATAGAGATTGAACCAAAAATGGGAATATTACCAAAGAGGAAATATCTGAGGTGGTGCCATAATGAGACCCGATGTGAATAAGGACAAAATATCCCACACCACACCACATATTTCTATAAGAACACACACAGTTTAAAGCCATGTTGATTGGACTAAAGGAACAAAGATCTTAGTTTAAGTTCATAGTGTTCAGACCAAAATAAGTGTGATTATTCCATGTATGCACAATCCTTACCCATATCCCTAAGACCACATGATCTGTACTCGATGTGGAAAACAATGGCAGAGAATATCATTGTAACACATGGAATACACAGCTAGGGGAGGCGGTGTGGAGTCGAAGACAACCCTCACGACACTGATTTTCCTTTTTTAATGCGCATAAGTGCACAGAGGGATAAAAATGAGCGTATTGAAATTACACTTGAAAATGATGTATTGTAAGGGGACGTGAATCACATGACCAATATTAAATTCTTAATAGGGGTCGTTTAATTATGGAGGATAACTATTGACCCTGTTCGAAACACAACATCCATATTGTGTGACCTGAAATGGGAACAACAAATGAGGGTTGACAGCTTCTTGTATTCAAAACTTGGAAACTGTCTCATAATGTCATTCAAAATACTCTAGTATGTTGGCCCAAAATGGTAGGCAAACCATAAGTCTGAACATCCATACCATCCAGGGGTCCTTTCAGATGTGAAAGATGATGGAAACCCAAATAAAGAGAGATGTGAAGCCTGAAAAAAATGAGATCATGTCCACGCGGACCAACACTCTATGTCTTAAACCATAGTGCATATGATCATGTTGGAAAGGCATAATAAATGTTGAGATGTTCAGATGAGAAGGGGAAAATGGGTTTATGAACCTAGGGCTAGGCCTGAGGACAAAATGTTTAGGCATTCCTATGTATCCCATGAGGATGGGAATCAAGCTATACATAGTTTTAAAAATTTCGTGTAGTTTAATATCATAAAACAAGGATGTAAGAATAATGGAAGGAAGATCCCAAAAATGGAAGTACATGGCATGGATATTATAAAACCAATGTGAATGAGGACCCAAGGGGTCCTCACCACACGTGCTTCTGATAGATTTCGGTCCAAGGGGGCTAGAAAGAAGGTAGGATTTGAGGTACCTGGGACTAGACCTAAAGAAGAAATGTCTGGGAATTCCTATGTATCCCATGAGGATGGGAATCGATCCACACTTAGTTCTTGGAAATGGCATGGTAGGGTACCAATGATAGGGGAAATACTGTCATGCATGTCTGGCCCAAGTACCAAAAGAAGCGGCGTTTGATGGATCTTATTTGTTCATTAGAGTGGGTGTGCTTTTTGGAGTAAAAAACCCAGAATAGAGAATATGGGCATCACCGCAGGAATCAATCCATTTGTAGGCCTTGAAAAATGGCATGGTGGATGACCGATACCAAAAATTATGTCCCCATAAATGAGGAAACCACAATGTGGTGCCATTTTTTTTGTCGTGCGACCAAGATGATGGTGTCACAGTTTAGGGTTGTATGATAGGACAAGACCATGCCTTTTAACATTGTTCAGCAAATATGAAATAGTTTAAATTCATGTGGGACCATGAAACATAGTTTAATGTCATATGGAATGGACACACATAGAAGAACTATGTTCTAAAGGGGATTCACATGAAATGATAAAACATACCTAATGTGAATGGGGACAAGAAAAGTCTTCACCACATTGTGTGCAATCCCAAGAAGAAACCTCAGGACAAGGGGCCAGAAAAGATTAAAGTACATTGGTCTAGACCCTAAGAATAAATGTACGAGCATTCCTATGTATCCCATGAGGATGGGAATCAATCCAAACGTAGTTCTAGAAATTTTTTGTAGTTTAACGTCATACGGTAAGGACAAAGATGAGAGAGACTAGCTCCTAAGGGGGATTAAGTGGTGTGGCTATTATAGACCCAACGTGAATTAGGATATAAGTCCAAATACACCACACCATTCAATCATAAAAGAGTTAGATCCAAAAGGATAAACATAAAAGATAATTAGTGGAGCCTGATCTGGACCCAAAGACAAAACGTTCGAGAATTTATACATATCCCATAAGTATGGGAGTCCATCCATATGTAGTTATTGAGAATGATGTGCAATTTAACATCATGAAGTAAGGATGGGGGGGGGTCTCAGTTTAAGGTCGTAGATCTCAGACCAAAACAAGTGAGGTTCCTCCAAGCGGGTGTAAACCTTGACCAAGTCCCTAAGACCACATGAGCTATGCTCAATGTGGGAAACAAGGGTGAAGAAGATCTTCACAACATATGGAATAAATAGAAGTGGAAATGGTGAAAAGATTTGGATGACACCACGATGTTGATTCATCCTCTTAACACACATAGGTGCACGAGGGGAAAACACCAAGGGTGTCAAAATTCTACTTGAACATGATGGAGTGGAAAGGGATGTGAATCACAAGTCCAATATTTGGGGCATAATGGGGATGGAGGAATAATGGAGGATAACCATTTAACATGTTTGAAACATGGAATCCACATTGTGTGACCAAAAATGGGAACAACAAATGAGCATCAACCACTGACCATATTCATAATGTGGGACTTGTGTCATAATGTCATTACAGATCCTCTAGGATGTTGGACCAAGAAGTTAAGAGAACATTGAGGCCTAGAACTCATGTCATTCTAGGGTTCTTTAGGATTTGAGATATTATGAAAACCCCAAATGAAGGAAGACGTGAAGCATGATGAAAAAATGAAAGCACATCCATGCAGAATATGATACTCTAGGTCCCAAACCACAGTGAATCTAAGAACTTTGGTGAGGCACCAAAAGGGTCAAGGGGCCAAATTAGGACTAGATGAATCAATGAGATGAGTAGAGGAAAGAGGGAAAGAGAGATAATAAGAGAGAGGTAGGTGGCATGGCTGTTGCAAGCCCAATGTGAATGGGGACAAAGAGTCTGTACCACATCACACAATCCTGAGAGAGAACATGGGCCAAGAGGCCGGAGAGGCCAAGGGACCTAAGGATGGGCCACAAATGAAATATCTGGGGATTCCTATATACCCCATAAGGATGGGAATAAATCCATACATAGTTCTTAAAAATAACATGCAGTTTAACGTAATACGACAAGAAAGTAGGAGATCTTAGTTTAAGTTTGTAGAGATCAAACCATTTTTCAGTTTATCATCATGTGGAATGAGTGATGGATTGTTTTTTTCCTTCATCCCGGATGGATCATGCAGTTTAACGTCATACGGTAAAGATGGGGGAAAATAGGAGTGTCTTAAGGGGATATTTTTTGTGTGGAAAAAATGGCCAGATGTGAATGGGGACAAAGAGTCTATACCATATAGCAAAAACTTTAGAGAGAACTTGTGCCAAGAGGATAGAGAGGTCAAGGTACCTGAGGCTGGGCCATGGATGAAAGATCCATAAATTCTTATGTACCCTATAAGGATGGGAATCAAGCCATACATAGTTCATGAAAATGAATTGCAGTTAAACGTCACACAACAAGGACGCATGAGATATTAGTTTAAGTTCATAGATCTTAGACCATTTTGTAGTGTATAATCATGTGGGATCAATGCTGGGTAGTTTTAAGACCTTCAGCCTGGACGGATCATGCAGTTTAATGTCATGCGATAAAGAAGGGGGAAAAGAGGATCAAGGGGATATTTGTGGTGTGGAAAAAATAGCGTGAAGTGAATGGGGAAAAAGAGTCCATACCACATTGGAAAATACTGAGAGAGAACTTGGGGTAAGAGGATGGAGAGGTTAAAGGACCTGTGGCAGGGCCACAGATAAAAGATCTGGGCATTTCTATATACCCCATAAGGATGGGAATCAATCCATACATAGTTCTTGAATATTATGTGCGGTTTAATGTTATACAAAAAGGATGTAGGAGATCTTAGTTTAAGGTCATAGAGCTCAAAACATTTTGTAGTTTATCGTCATGTGGGATGAGTGATGGGTAGTTTTATGTCCTTCATCCCAGATGGATCAAACAATTTAACATTGTGAGGTAATGACAAGATATATACTCTTAAGAGAAATACTTATTAAGGAATTTAGAATTGGTGGGAGGAGTAATATTCTCACTATACAAGGAAACTAGGGAGTATGCACCATTAGGGTAAACCTTGTGAATGATATAAGGTCCTTCCCATTTGGGATCCAACTTCAGTGGCATCCTACTGGGTATCATTGGCATTCTCAGGTCCAATACTATGTCATATTGTAAGAAGAAATTGAGGAGAACTTTCATATTGAAATCCCTAGATATCTTGTTTTGATGCCTCTCTATATTGTGCAGGGCACAAAGCCTGCTCTCATCAAGCACTTCTAGTTCAACCAGACAGATTTCAGCTACTTTTTCCAATTCTTACGTATCGTAGATGGTTTTGTGTAATGTGAGTAACTACATATCAATGTGAAATATTTACTCTATTCTGTACACCAGGGAATATGGAGTCACCTTAGTGGAATTATGATTCATCGTCCGGTAAGCCCAGAACGCGTTTGGGAGTTTGTTCGGCCAACTCTCTTTATTTTGACCAAACATCTTCTACAAGATGTTATAGAAGGTTTTTTTGAATGCCTTGATCTTTCCATTTTCTTATGCATGATAGAAAGAGGTATTATTAGAATGGATATTCTACTTAGAATGCAATTTCATCAACTCAGCTGCTTGAAAGTTGGTGTCGTTATCGGCAAGGACGACATGAGGGACTCCGAATCGGTAGATGATATTCGGCTCACAAACACAAAGATAGATTGGGCCTTGACTTCCTTGAGAAGAAATACCTCTTCCCACTTGGAAAGGAAATCCATAGTAGTTAGGATGAACCTGAACTGGAGAGCTTTTTCCAGTGAATATGGTCCCACGACATCGAGTCCCTAGACCACAAAGGGCCAAGAGTAATTGGTAGTGTGGAGAGGTTTTGGAGGATAAGGCACAAAATTAGCATGGATTTGGTATGCATGGAACCTATTGAGAAATTTTATATAGTCACAGATCATGGTGGGACAAAAAATCCCAATCTCCAGATCTGATGAGAGAGTTTCGACCCTATCTGATGAGCCATGTAAGAACTGGCTTGAACTTCCTGTATGACCTAAGAAATATAAAATACCTGAATTTAAGGGAGGAGAATACAATCAAACCCATGTCTGTAGAGGATCTAATCAAAACTTGGACCACTCTGGAGGGTGAACTTCACTGTGCACTGACAGACTCACTCACATTCGGTCCAGTTTATCAGGAGATTACCATGCTGGAGATACTTGAAAAATTTACTCATTCAGTAAAGGGTCCCCTCCAACACCAGGATAGGGGGACCTAATGATCTTGATGTGGAGGAATTGGTAGTAAGTTGGCTTAACTGTGGGATATCATCATCATCCGGAGTGATGGGGGCGATAACTCTTCAATGCACCACATGGATAATTAAATCATCATCGTCCAGATCTGTGAGGGATGCAGCAAGGCTGGCCCGAGCATCAAATCAACCATTCTATGAATGAGGGACATGAGTAACATCTGGACGAGAAGGTAATTGGGTCAATATATGGTGGGTATGCTCCAACAGTGGTATGAGCTCTGGATTCCTGACGATTTATTCACCGCTGATCTTCTTAATGACCAGTTCGGAGTCCCCTTCCCCCTGTAGGTGGGGAAAATCAATCTTGGGGGCCAGATCGAGAGCAGTGATCAGAGCCTGGTACTTTACCTCATTGTTGGTACAACCATTTGAAAATAGTAATGAATAGGGTAGGACAACTAGTGCACATGTGATGAAGATGTTACCCATACCTACTCTATTGAGTCTGGAATCATTGAGTCTCCTACCAGTAGGGCTTCGGGAAGTGACATCATTGTGCATTTGGAAACAAAAAATGGATTGATCCACTGAGGGGATTACCTAATCTGAAAATTCAAGATCCAGAGACTGCTCTGCAAGAGTTGGATGGGCGACAAGAAAATCTTCCAATTCCTGTCCATTGATAGCCTTATGGGGGACAAACTTTATGTATAACTATTGAATGAACACTTCCCACTGATCTTGATGTCTTGTCAACATGGGGTGGTTCTGAATTTACTTCAACAGATCCACTCAAAACACTAGTTGTATCTCATGGTGCTGCAATTAATGTCATTATTTTTTCACTAAGAATACCAGTGCAAGACAACTCGTCTCAATAGATGAATATATAGTCTCTGTATTGAGGAGCATGCAGTTGAGATAATATAAATTGTTCTATCTTCCCTCATTTTTCTTATGGGAGATAAGGGTGCTGAGGGATCATTCCAGAGTGGTCACATAGAGGACCAACGACCTTTTAAAAACAGGTGGCATCAGAACCGGAGGTTCTAGAAGGTACTGCTTAATTTCCTCAAATGAAATATGACACTCCCTATCCCACTAATAATCAACACCTTTCTTTATGAGTCGAGAAAAGGGATTACACTTGCCTTCCAGATTTGCGATGAATCGACATATATAGGATAAGTGGCCTTGAAAGACCCAGAGATCCTGAATGTCACTCGGGGGGGGGGGGGGGGGGGTGGGGACATATAACTGATGGCCTTGATCTTTTCCAGATCAATATCAACACCTCTGTATCTGACAATGAAGCCAGGAAACTTTCTGGAGGTGACCCCAAAGGCACACTTTAAGGGGTTTATCTTTAGATGGTGGGAATGGAGAAAACTGAACACTTGATTAAGATCCCCGATATGGTCCTAATGCTAGAGAGATTTGACCACCAGATCACCCACATAACATTCCACCAATGTTCCAAGGATTTGATTGAATATTCAGTGCATGTCACACTTATAGGCGACACCTAAATTCCTTAGACCAAAAGACATTACCTGGTAGAAAAAATTACCTTGCGGTGACCTGAAGGTGGTATAATCTTCATCCTTATGATACATTCAGATTTTATTATATCTAGAATACCCATCCATGAATGAGAGATCCTAGAACCCAGCAGTGGCGTTGATCAATAGTTCCATCACCAGAATGGGAAAATCATCCTTTGGACAGTGACAATTGAGATCTAGGAAGTTGATGTAGACTCTGATCTATCCGTTCTTCTTCCTGATGGGAACAATTTTAGCTAGCCATCTATGGTACTGAACCTCCTTGGAAAAGTTGTCTTTGATGAGCTTGTCAACCTTGGCCTTAACCATTGCACTGTGAGAAGGGTGCATCTTTCTGGGAGGCTGTTTGAACCCGCGATGATTTGCTGGGAGAACAAGACGATGGATAGAGACCTAAGTATATAACCATATAATCTCATCATAATTCTAGGAAAATACATCATGATTCTTCCTTAGGAAATCCACGTATTTCTATTGATCTTTTATAGGAATAGTAGCGTTGATCAATGTTGGTTTCAGGCCCATCTTAATACCGAGGTTCACCTGTACCAATTCATCAACAATGGTGGAGATTCCCTCTTCGAATGTGGGAGGAGCATCTTCCAAGTCCTCTTCATTATCCAAAGTGAGAGGATCATCGGTGGGAGGAAACTCATCCAAGTCGAAAGATCCTGATGGGACACTGGTGCCAACCTGGGTGATAGTGGAAACCTCATCAGAGAGCTCCTGCACTCCAGAAACCATGGTGACAAAAGATATTGACCCAATCCTATATGTCCTTTGATCCAAGGGTCCATTTTTATAATATTAAAGAAAAATTTATTCATTAGATTGAGTTAGTTTATCCGAGCCTAATGAAACAATCAAGTATGATGTATTGCAGCTACCATGGGGTAGACATCTCGACACCTTATAGGAGCAGGGGGTATGGGATCACCCGATCCTAATTTGTGTAGGAATATAAGGTGATCTCATGACATCCCTTAGACTTGGGAACACATTTCCCCCATGTTCTAGAGATAGAAAAACATTTCCCCAAGTCTGGGGTTGTGGCCTCAAATTGCTGAATTGGGAAAACATAGGCATCATCCAGGTCTGTCCATAGGTCGGTCGTAGCTGTAGCGTGTTTAAGTTCATTAGATAGAATCTTCTTATCCTTTCTCTTTTAATATTCAACATCTAGGTAGTAGGATTCACAAGAGGAAAATAGAGATGCATCACCTTGGATTACGCCTACTCGATCGTTAAGGGAGTACTTAAGGCATTGGTGATATGAAGAAGGGACCACCGCAGGCAGGTGGACCCATGACCTACCATTAAACGCATTGTAAGCAGTGTCCTGTGAGAAAACCATGAACTCAGTTCTAGAAACTAGGCCACCAAAATGGGTATTCAAGAGAAGTTTTCCAATTGGTGACTACTCTGTCCTATCATAACCTTGAATTTTCAGGTCATAGGGACTCAAATCTACCTCGAATAGTCCCATATTTTGGATTGTTCGGGTCGGGATAAGGTTAATACCAGATCCTGTTTTGAGAAGAAATAAACATAATTCCATTACTTTGAAATGATTAGTGATGTACAGTGGGAGAATGTTCCCCTATATAGGAGAACCTTCATCTTCTCCAGAGAAATAGATGATGGCATTACATTATGCATGCTCAATTGTCTCATCATGGAAGGATTTTGTGGATGAAACCTCTATCTCAAATTGGAGGGGTCTTTCTAAAGCCTCCTCAATGGATTCATGCATATACGCTGATAGGTGAAGAGACTCAAGGATATAGAGCTTCACATGAATGCTAGAAAGATGCTTGAGAATATCATACCTCTATGCAAGGTGTGAAATTCTACTAATAGGAGGTCACTCTGTGGAAGGTGGTATGATGGGCACTTCTGGTTGAACTAGTGGATTTTGACTGGTGCTAGGAATGTCCCGCTGCTCACTAGTTAAACTGTGTTGAGTGACTACCGTATGAGGGCCATATGACTAAGGTAGATTCACAACAGTGTGTGGCTTATCATAGCATGATCATGGTGGCTCCACCTAATCAAGCAGTACAAATACTAGTGGAGGAGGATCTGATGAAATGATATGGGAAGGTTGTGTATACTGTGCTCTGTGTTGGGCCTGCTCTCTGTTCTTAGTGTCATGCATGACTTCGTTGGAAGCATTGAACAATGCAATCAAGATATTCACATACCCATGATTCCGTCGACATTAGAATCAAATGGGGACATTAGGAGGGTCTGTTCTGCACTCTCCATAATCGGAAACCATGTTGGGATTTACCAGATTCACGGTATTGACTGAAGCATACCCTTGGTTATCACTTGATGAATCATCCAGCGTGGGGAAGATCCTGGGGGTAGTCTCCATCTCCGGAGGCATGAAATCACAAAGAGTACAAGATGACGATGGCATTAGTGGGGGAATTTTCTTTCCCTTGTGTCGTCGATGCTTTCCTTTCTAGGAATAGGAAAGATGAGATGTTGATGCAAAAGTAATGGCTGTAGGCAACACAGAAACTTTTTAAGGCTTAGGCTGATTCAAATGTGCATGGATAATACCATTGGAATGGGAGAGTACCTTGCGATCCATCTAGTCATCATATATTTGAGACCCGTGGTTAGAAACCAGCTTCCATTCACCTTCACTATCGCTGTCAATGTCAGGCTTTATGAATACAAATTCCACATATGATGGGGATGGACCTAACTAGACAATGTTGTTATCGACATGGTCTTGGATCTAGTATTTAAACACATATAACTACCTGAGGGTGTGACCAAAGAACCAATGATAGGGGTAGTAATTGGGGTGATCAGTGATATTTGCCTCTTTGGGCCTCTTGCATTCTGGAAACCGTAGAATTCCCTGGTCCAAGGAACTTCAGAAATAACTGGGGACCTGAGCCTCATTAAATGATTAGGTCTAGTTACTTATGTGTGGTAAGGGAGCTCTAGGAGCCTAACCCTGACGAGGGTCTAGAAGAGCCTAACAATGAATAGGGACATAATTGTCTCACCTGGGTAGCTGTGGCACATTACGCGGAGGCACCTGCCAATTCTGAGCTAGGCGCTGCTGAGCCAAAGTTTAACACCCTGATATTTTATGAGAAATATTTTTTTATGTCTTATGTTATACACAACACCAAAGGAATCTTTCACTACACACAACACTGGCTTGGCTTGCGTTACACTCAATCGCGACCTTCCTCGATAGCGTGTGTAGTACACAATACCAGGTTTCATTAAACAACAATATATTATTATAATATTATTATGGACTAGCCGTTATGAATATTATGAACTACATTTTTAATTTTATAACATTATTATTCATCTTACACATTTTCTAGAACATGGTATGAGAACAAAATAATTTTTTCGGGTAAAATAATTATTTTTCAAAAAATGCAGTTTTGCAGCCTTTTGATTGTGCACCCACTTTAAATATACTTTTTGACATGTTTATAAGTTAAATTTGACAAAATAAAATTCTTTTTTGGAATAAGGATATAAAAATTTACTTTGGATAAATTTTTCATATTATTCTGATAAATTTCATATTTTAATGAATAGTAAAAACACGCTATATTTTAATTAAAAACAAATTTTTTCATAGAAATAATTTATATGGTTAAATTATAATATTGAATGGTTTTAAAGTATAAATATAATATATTTTTACAATTTAATATAATGTATTTCATTACCCTTAATTTTACCTTGAATTCTTAGGTAAAAACATTTCAATCTTTGGCAGTGTTTTAACTTTAAAACCCATTTTCTTAATAACGGGAATAATTTCAAATTAATTACTACAACTTCTGTGTTTTGAATTTTTAAAAATGGATTCCATATTTTAATTTAGTGGGTCCAAATTATTTTAAAAGGTTACTCTTATTTTTTTGATATTATGAATAATAACTACGGTAATTTTTATTTACTGTAGTTAAAGGTAAATCGGGTAATTAAGGGTAAAAATAAGATTATAAAATTACCCTAACACCTGACAAAATTCTATTGGATGACTAAAAGTCGACACATATCACCTAATGGTCGGAGTATATTCATTTTATGGACTTTTGACCATGAAAATAATTTAATTATTATTAAAACCAAAGAAAGTGACAACATGTCACTCTCTTAAATCTTATAAGTATAATAATTTTACTTTAGTGATAAACTTAATAAAACTTATAAAATGAATAATATATAGAAAGATAATAAAATTATCTACATCATGTGAATTTATTTATAATTTTTAGGGATTAAATAATTATCATTAAAGGTCACACAATAGTGATGTTGAAATTATTTTATGGATTGAAATATCAAATAAATGGTTTTAAAAATATTAAAATAAATATTATATGAACTATTTAATGTTCTCCAATAATTTTCTAGATAAATATTACATGTTATGAATCTATTAAAGCTTTTTTTTGAACATATCTTCTGTGTATATTTTATTTAAATTCAAATAAATGAATAGTGTCAAAATTGACACTATTGTTATTTTATAAAAATAACATAATATAAAATTGTTTAAAAATCACAAAAATATTTAAAAATAATAAATTAAAATTTATATGGTCTAAAATGTCATAAAGTATCCAATTATGGACAATTAAAAACACATAAGTAATTATTTATAACAATTTAAAATTTGGAATCTTATTACCACAAATAAAATTAAATAGATTAAATAAGGATAAATCAAGTTGATAAAGTTTGAAATAAATTCTCAACATGTCTAAATTTTATTTTTTTATGATATTACAACCCTATATCATCTAATATTCGGATTTTATTCATTTTTTAAGTTTTTATGTTTGGTTTGAATTTATTATAAATTAATATTTTTGAGGTTTCCAAAGGTGCCCCTCTCCTCCCTTATAAAAGGGAACCTCCTCCCTCTCCTCTTTACACAACTTTGAGCCTTAAAGATAAGAAAAAACCAGCACATTTACCTTCTAAACTTCCCTATAAAAATACTAGAGGTCCTGGTCTTCTTCAAAGACCAATTTTAGTGCCCTAAGAGGAGGTTTCAAAGAGGCGTATTGAAGAAGAGGTAATATCCGTTACCGATTCTTTCAAATTTATTTATTCTTCTACTTCCTCTTATTTAGTTGTTTAATTATGAAGTAATAACATAAGTATTAATAATATACTGATATGTTATTATAAATATCAAACAAACCTATTTCACCTTCTATCCATCCTATGGAAAATGAAATCACCTCGCGTGCGTACGTACAGAATACCGTCTCCACGCCATGGTGTAATCTGTTTTCCACCACCACCTTACATGGATGGGTATAATGGTTTAAATAATAACTATATATGATTATTTTAAAGTGATATTGATCCTAAAATAGTATACATAAACTTCAATAAAATTCCACAATCATGAGAATGATATCATCGCTCGTGCGTATGTACGGCCTACCGTCTCCACGATGTGATGCGACTCGTTCAACATGATCTTCATTGAATAATGATTATATAAATGAATTTAATGAAAAAATATGATATATATTACATTAATACCATTCTGGAAATGAGGTATCTATAACCTAAAATGAATATTAAGAATTTATTCGACAAAACATGCATAAGAACATAAAGCAATGAACACCCGAATAACAAGTAGCAATGAAATATTACTAATAAGAAGATAAGAATATGACCATATATGATAACATAACAACGAATATAATTCTGTAATAAGTTAATTAAATTATTTAAATCATTATACAGGAGGTTTGGATACGTACGAAGCAAATCAGACCTAAGGTAAGAGAAAATCTCGCAATCTCATTTTTATCCGAGATTGTTTAGACTTCAGAATTTACTGGGGAATATTTATCATCCACATCAATGTTTCCTCAATATTTAATATTATTAATATCCTCATACAATTTTTTAAATCCAATTTTACATATTGGTGAATTTTAGTAAAAGATATGGAATGAATCTTTTGTCATTTTTAGTATGAAGTACTTTTTGACTTTTCCGACCAAAGTACGAGAAGAATGTTTTTTTAACTTATACGACATGAATGGATTTTTTTATGATTTCACAGAACATTACTTCCATGAATCTTCCTTTACAAGTTTTCAAGTTTATTTTTAATTAAAATATTTTAGTTTAAAATTGTATGACATGTTAAGAAAGGAAAAATGTTTTTGAAGTAGAAAAGGATATTTTCCTCAAGAATGGAGTTCAAGTGTTTTATCAAAATTATTTTCCCTCTAAGATAATATGGGGTTCTATTTCTATCCCTATTTTTACATTGATTTGATTATTTTATGATGGAATTATTTTTATGAAGTCTTTTTATCTTACATGGATTATGTTATGATGGCATGAAGTTTAAGAATCCCATTTTTATTACATGGGTTATGCTATGATATATGATTTTTGATTTTGTGGAACACATAATAATGGTATCATTATGAGATGGGTGGGACCTATATCTACATCAAATTAATTGGGTAAAGATTTATATCTCATGAGATAGACATGGATGTAACGATAAGTTAAATCGGTTTAGTGATACAGGACTGGAACGAGGAAGTGAACTCAGTTCAGAAATGGACTTTGTGCGCTAAGATAGTCTTGGAAATGAGTCTTGGCTACTAAGAAATGATTTTATATGATTATGTATGTATTCCAAAAAGTTTCATGTTTTAGGTTATTATTGTTGGGATTACATTTCACTACCATGATTTATCCCATGATATGATATTTTGATCTCTTTTGCAGGTTAAGATTTTCAAAATGTTATGTTCTTATGAATATGATATGATTGATATTTCCTTTTTTTACCCTTACTGAGAATTTTAGCTCACCCTTTTGTATGTTTTATTTTCCCCAGGTCAGGAATAAGGGTATTTGTAATACCCCAAGATTTCATAGTACGTTATTTCTTCAAAGTAATTCAATAACTTGCACTACACACAACACCGAGTTCTAGCGCACCATGACTTACCAAACTAGACGTTCAAAAGAAGTTATGAATAGTATTAATAGAATTTTTAACTTTATATAATAATTATAATTTTAGAATCCATATTATGAGTTTCTTTGACATAATGTAAGAACAAATACATTTTTTTCAGATAAAAGAAGTATTTCTCAAAAAATGAAATTTCACCGCCTTTTAATGGCGAAGCCTTTTTAAATCCAATATTTGAAACTTCTATATATTCAATTTGGAAAAATAAACTACTTATTTAGTATCGGGACATAATTATTTAGTTTAAATAAAGTTTTGGTGTTTTTCTGATAACTTTCATATTTAGGTGAATAGTGAAAAATACTATATTTTAATTGAAAAAAACTTTTTTAATCAAAATAATTTATAGTGTTAAATTATAAATTTTAATGGTTTGGAAGTATAAATAGATTATATTTTTACCATTTAATCCAATTATGGTCATTGTAAGTAATTTCACTTTGAAAATGGACATAAACAAGTGTCAAACTTTTGATAGTTATTATTTCTTAAAAATACGCCTTTTGGTTTTGACAGCGGGAATTAATTTTAAATTAATAAATTCAACATTTATGTTTTGAATTTGGTAAAATATAATTCATTATTGAATTCAGAATATCAAAATTATCTTAGGGTGAATTTTTGGTATTTTTCTGAAAACTTTTAATTTTTGATGAATAGTAAAAAACACTGAGTTATAGTTTAAAACCGAATTTTTATTTAAATAATTATTTATTTTATTTAAATTTATTTTATGTCAAAATAGATACATAATATCTATATATGTTCAATTTAATTCATTGGAGTCAGTTTATAATAATTTTAGATATATAAAAATTTTATTGAACTTTTTACCTTCTTTTACACACCTCCCAGGAGAATTTGCAAATTCACATAAAACCGAATTTTACCGCTTCTGTGAGTGGAATTTTAAAAATACAAGAGACACAGTTAATATCAAGGAGTAAAATGTGGTTCAATAAGATAAAAATAATTTTTGGTGAATAGTAACATTTTACTTTTATTTACCACGGTTAAAAGTAAATAGGGTAATTAAGGGTAAACATGATATTATTATTACCCTAACACATGTCCTAATTTTATTGGATAAGTATAATTAGACCAAAAAAAACCTTAGGAATAAAATATGAACCTCTTTGGTCCACTTGGATTAGATTAGGAAATTTATTATTATTTAATTCAAAGAAGAGTTAAAAGAGTTAAAATAAAAGTTTAATAACAAAAACATTTTTAATATAGGGTTATATATAATATAAATTCGATTATAAATATTCATTAGAAAGATAAAAATATTTACTAAATAATGGTATTTTATTTATAATTTTTATACAATAAATAATGTAATTTATTTATGACACAATGGTGATGCAGTAATTACCTAATTAGTGAAATATTAAAATAATTGATATAATAAATACCAAAATAAATATAATTTGAGACTTTTAATGAATTAAAAAAATTTTATTGGTTAATATGACATGTTATTATTGATTAATTTAATTTGTTTCTAATTAATAAAGTTTTTAAGACTTTAAAAAAAATCAATTATTAAATAGTGTCAAAATTGACATAAAGGAGTTTTTAAAACAAATATTATATTATTAATTGATATAATATTCTTAAAAATCTAGGGTTCGGAAAAAGGAATTATATGATGATAGATATTTCATTAATGAACCACTTGGGGTTCTCTTGGAAGTTTATAGTAAGTTTATTAACCATATAATATAAAAATACAAAGAGACATGGTAAATGTCAAACTATTTAACTAAGAGTTAAATCTAAAAGATAAGGGTAAAATAGAGACCCAAACTTGTCTAAAACCTATTGGTTGAGTGGTGTTAGACCCATACCCACCTTATACTTTAAATAATCCAGTTTGGAGTCATTAAAAACCGAATATTAATTTATTATAAAGTAATACTTTAAGTTTTTCCTAAAGAACCCCTCCCCCCTTATAAAAAAGCACCACTTCTAACCAATTCCTCACACCTATCAAACCTTTTTTCTCATCCAAACTCTACCCAATTAATCTCCCTACATCCCTATACTCCTCCTAGAATCCTTACATTAGACATAAGACACTTCAAGAGTCCTTTTTGGTTCAAACCAATGGGAGTTACCCAAATTAAAGGTAGAGATTTCTCTTAGCTTCTTTTATTTTATTGTACTTCTCCAACCCCTAAAATCTTTTTATTATTTTATTTTGTGACAAAAAAAGTATCCTCAACATAATAGGATTTTTTTATGATAAGGATTCGAACTAAACTTACACACAACTCCATCTAATGGGTGAAGAACATAATGTTTCTGTGGATGACAACCAAACGCCTCACGAAATGATGATTGTTCAAATTATCTCCTACCACATCTAATGGTGTCCATTATGATGGAAATGTAATTAAATATGATATTTAGGATATTTATTTTATATATAATCTTATTTAATTCCATTTTATAGCATACCATTATTCGTTTCAGGTTGTATATATATACGATAATTTCATTTGAGGAAGTACGGACTACCGCCCCCTCAAAGTGATATGAATCATTCATACCATACATGGAACATATAAAGGATGGTGGTAATGAACTTAAGTAACATATATAAAATATTATATTATACTGTAATAATAATATACCTATGTATCATTTGGTTTTGATTTATTTTAAAATGAAAAATTTAATGGAAATATCGTTCGTGCGTATGTACAGACTACTGTCTCCACGAACGCGATGAGATTAATTCCCCATAATATAAATTCAAGAATAATTTAATTTTATGATTAATAATAATGTTTAAGGATTTTATATCATTCTGTATATGAATAAGATACAAACTATGGATAACAAACACAACTTATGTAACAAAACATATAAAATAAAATGAGTAAGTGAACACCCGAAATGACGATAATACTAAAATATTTTTAGCAAAGCGATATTAAAAGATCATATATGATATCATATTTATGTATATTATTTTTATATAATTTAATAATAATTATTTAACTATTATAAAGGAGGTTAACCTACCCTCGACCAAGGAAAAGTACAAGGTAAGGGTTTATTTCACAATCTCTTCATTATCTGAGGTTGTTTATATGTGATTATCTACTGGGACCTCTTTATCATCCACATCCATGTTTCTTAAAAATGTATTTCAAAACATTCTTACTATTTTACAGAATACGGGTTAAAGTCATTTATAACCTTGTGTGACTTTTTATAAGAAGTTTATAAAGGAATCTTTACGTCATTTTCCAAACAAGGTCCTTTTTAACCTTTTCGAAAAAATTAAGGTAAGAATGTATTTTTTTAACTTATACGTCGGGTGCATCTCTTTTCCACCATTGTAAAATCTTCGTAGCTTCCCTTAAAAGATTAAAAGAATATTTTCAAAGTAAATGTTTTATTTTATAATTATTTGACTTTTAAATGATTTAAAAAAAAGAGATATTTCTCCCAAATAGTTTTGATTTCATCTATGTCAACATCCTTTGATGGATTTTAAGCTTATTTGAAGTTGATTTATTATGATAAAAAACTTCCATATTGTATTGAAGGTTTTGTGATATGTTTTGCTGTGGATGTGTTATTTTTATACCATTCATGGTTTATAGAGAAAGTATTTACATTTCCTATGCTAGTTTTAATATGAAGGTTTATGTTATGCTTAAACCTGTTCATATGAAGAATGCATTGGACTTAGTAAGTGACGGGTGGAGCCCGCTATAGCTCCTCGATGCATCGGTAGGTCTCATGATACAAACTAGTGTCTTGGAACGAGTCCTTGACAAAATCTTCTTTGTAGTCTTGGCATGAAGCCTTGGCTACCTGGTTATGATAGTCTGGCATTATGCATTCCATCTTTATGAAAGTGATTATTGATGTTGCATGTGATTATTCGACTAGTAGAATATCCATGTGAATAATTAAATGAAATTATTTGATTTTATCTTTTCCATATATTACTTAAGTTCAAGTTTAAAATGATTTTGTTTTAGTTATACATTGCCTTACATGTTTATGCTTATTTATGAAAGTTTCCGCTGTATTGTTATCCTCAGTAAGCATCTGAGCTCACCCCTTTCTTATGTTTTATTTTCCCAGGATTCCAAGAAGTGTATTATGATTGATAAGAAGAGTTAAGCTTTGGGAACAATGGATTTCTCAATTAACTATATATGTTTTGTTTTATGTTTGAAATTTTAATGTAACGTTCATGTATGTAATATATTTTCCAAGACTTCTAAACTGATCAGTCATTTGGGACTTGATTCCTTGTAATCATGCCAATGTATTAAAATAATGCACCAACTCTGGGTAACTGGGGTCGGGGCATTACAATTGGTATCAGAGAAAGTTTAGCAATAAACTTGGAAGATAGATTTAGATAAACTCTGATTAGAGCACATATACCAAAGATGGACTTTGAGGATTAGTATAGAAGAACTTCCAAGAATTTTGGTATTGTAGAGATTTTGTGAGTTTTCTGAGCAATAAATCCCTATCTGGATACGAGCAGGTAGAGGCGGCTCTGGCACAGATGTACCTAGGGGTAAAACCCAAAAAAACCTCTTTGAGATAGACTCGAACGAGAACTGGTGCACGACAACAGGCCTTGCTGCACTCTTGGTTACGACACTCCCGAGGGATATGCTTAGGATAATTATTGTTTTCTTTACAAACCACTATGAAGGGTTTATGAGTATATAGATCCTCAAATCAAACATTTTTGTAATTATGGATTATATCCATAAACTTTTCAATTTATGTTAGGTAATTTACAAGTTTGGAATTATTCATTGAAATTCATAAACTAACCAAGTTTATGCTATTGTATAGAAATGGCGCCCAGTAGAAGGAATGTGAACTCCAGCAATACGTATGATCCAAAGAGTAAGAAGGATCATATCTTTCACGGTATTAAGCCAACATTTAGAAGGGAAATAACCTCCCATGTATTCTCAACATATGAATAAATAGTATCATGTGTTAATAAGATAAGTAAATAATTCTCCGAGTCCTATGGATTTGAAGTGAAGAAAGAGAAGATAAGGATGGAAGAGAGAAATATGGATAAAGGGAAGAGGGAAAAGAAGAATTTTCCCATATGTGATAACTGTAAGAAGAAACACCTTGGAACTTTCTTGAAGTGAATGAGAGTTTTTTATAAGTGTGGAGAAAAAGGACACCAAGTATGTGACTTCATGGGTAAGAAAAAGGTTTCAAATGAACAATGCTTCATCTGCAAAGAGTTGGGACACTACGAGAACTGATGTCCAAATCATCAGAGTATTCCCCAAATGATGCTATTGGATAATATTCAAGGTATGATACTACCACAGATGAGGAGGAATGATTAGAGTTCTTATGCTGTTATTAGAGAATTATGTCATTTGAGTGTTGTATCAACAATGTACTGATTATAATAATTATGGAGTATATAAGGATTGTACTGCAGTACTATTTCATTAAGGACTTGAGATTGTGTGGAACCAAGAAAAGTGACTCAAAAGCAGGTTAAATTTTTGAAAAATATATGGTTGAGAGAAAGATAAACCATAATATGGTTCTGATACCAAGGTAGTGATTTTAAAATAATACATGATTGATTTGGATAAATTATATTGGATATTCTTGATTACCTTGAAACTGATCAATGATTTTTATATTCCATCACTGTTGGAGTTTACAAAATTTTTGGATAGAAGGAGTATATCCAATATTATATAAGAAATAAGGGATCATGAATATAATCAATAAGGTTTTATGGTAATTCAGGATGTTGCAGCATTTTAAAAGAATACATGATGAAGGTGTTCACATGTTATTACGCGGAAAAAAGGATCTTAATTGTGTTTACCTTCCTTAAAAATTTTGGACTGTGAGTTTGGACATAAGTATTTTGGATAATTATAGTTTGAGATTATTTTTGGATTGCCATAAAAGGACAACTCGGAGGTTGGGCGGAAACCCGTTGCGTCCGGCAAGGCCGTGAGACTTGAACCCGCAACCGAAGGGCGACAAGGGTGTATCACCTACCACTGGACCACGTGATGTCCTAGATTGAATAATGTAGTCTTTTTAAAAAACAATTCTGGTAGATGAATTATAAATTCATTTTTTTGAACCCTATACGAATAGGATAAATAGAATATTATTATCTTTTAGAGTGAAATATGAGTTTGTGGTAGAAATTAGTTAAAGGATGGGACTCTACTTGTCAAGTATATATTTTTCTTCTTCTCTTATTCTATGAAGACATTAATTCTTATACTTTAGTGAAGGTATCTTAAAACAAAAAATGTTTTATCCTAATACCATATGTTTTGTTGAACTGATGGTATTTTAAATCATGATAGATTGATGAATTTAAGGCCCTCAATTTTACACTTGTTTGTGATTGATGAACTCAATCACTACCTATAAATATTTACATTTTCCATCCAATTATATGTCTCTAATTACCACCAATTTTCTCCTAATAGAGATCATAATTTGGTGGTGACCCTTTCATTTCCCTTTTCCTCTTATTAAGACTAAATTTTATTAACCTAATTTTCGATGTGGGTTTTCCCAAAGGTATTTTCTATTTTCAAACTTTTATTTTCTAAAAATAATTTCAAATTGCGAGGACACAATTTATTGAAGGATGGAATAATGTAACACCCCAAGATTTCATAGTACGTTATTTCTTCGAAGTAATTCAATAACTTTCACTACACGCAACACCGAGTTCTAGCGCACCATGACATACCAAACTAGCCGTTCAAAAGAGGTTATGAATAGTATTAACAGAACTTTGAACTTTATATAATACTTATAATTTTAGAATCCATATTATGAGTTTCTTAGACATAATGTAAGAACAAATACATTTTTTTCAGATAAAAGAAGTATTTTTCAAAAAATTAAATTTCACCACCTTTTAATGGCGAAGCCTTTTTAAATACAATATTTGAAACTTTTATATATTCAATTTGGAAAAATAAACTTCTTATTTAGTATCGGGACATAAGAATTTAGTTTCAATAAAGTTTTGGTGTTTTTCTGATAACTTTCATATTTGGGTGAATAGTGAAAAATACTATATTTTAATTGAATACAAATTTTTTAATCAAAATAATTTATAGTGTTAAATTATATATTTTAATGGTTTGGAAGTATAAATAGATTATATTTTTATCATTTAATCCAATTATGGTAATTTTAAGTAATTTCACTTTGAAAATGGACATAAATAAGTGTCAAACTTTTGATAGTTATTATTTCTTAAAAATACGCCTTTTGGTTTTGACAGTGGGAATTAATTTTAAATTAATAAATGAAAATTTCATGTTTTGAATTTGGTAAAATAGACTTCATTATTGAATTCAGAATATCAAAATTATCTTAGGGTTAATTTTTGGTATTTTTCTAAAAACTTTTAATTTTTGATGAATAGTGAAAAACACTGAGTTATAGTTTAAAACCTAATTTTTATTTAAATATTTATTTATTTTATTTAATTTTATTTTATGTCAAAATAGATACATAATACCTATATATATTCAATTTAATTCATTGGAGTTAGTTTATAATAATTTTAGATATATAATAATTTTATTGAACTTTTCACCGTCTTTTACCCACCTCCTAAGAGAATTTGCAAATTCACATAAAACTTAATTTTACCGCTTCTGTGAGTGGAATTTAGAAAATCCGAGAGAAACCTTTAATATCAAGGAGTAAAATGTGGTTCAATAAGATAAAAATAATTTTTGGTGAATAGTAACTTTTTACTTTTATTACCACGATTAAAAGTAAATAGGGTAATTAAGGGTAAAAATGATATTATTATTACCCTAACACATGTCCTAATTTTATTTTCTAAGTATAATTCGACCAAAAACAACCTTAGGAATAAAATATGAACCTCTTTGGTCCACTTGTATTAGATTAGGACATTTATTATTATTTAATTTAAAGAAGAGTTAAAAGAGTTAAAATCAAAGTTTAATAACTAAAACATTTTTAATATAGGGTTATACATTAGATAAATTTTATTATAAATATTAATTAGAAAGATAAAAATATTTCCTAAATAATTGTATTTTATTTATAATTTTTAGACATTAAATATTTTAATTTATTTATGACACAATGGTGATGCAGTAATTACCTAATTAGTGAAATATTAAAATAATTAATATTATAAATACCCAAATAAATATAATTTGAGACTTTTAATAAATTACACTAATTTTATTGCTTAATATGACATGTTAGGATTGATTAAATGATTTTTTTTGAATTAACAAAGTTATTAAGACTTAAAAAAAATCAATTATTAAATAGTGTCAAAATTGACATAAAGGAGTTTTTAAAATAAATATTATATTATTTATTGATATAATATTCCTAAAAATATAAGGTTCAGCCAAAGGACTTATATAATTATAGGTATGTCATTAATTAACTAATTGGGGTTCTCGTGGTAGTTTATTGTAAGTTTATTAACCATATAATATAAAAATACAAAGAGACATGGTAAATGTCAAACTATTTAACTAAGAGTTAAATCTAAAAGATAAGGGTAAAATAAAGACCCAAACTTGTCTAAAACCTATTGGTTGAGTGGTTTGAGACCCATACCCACCTTAGACTATAAATAATACAGTTTGGAGCCATTATAAATCAAATATGAATTTATTATAAAATAATAAATTAAGTTTTTCCTAAAGAGAACCTCCTCCCCCTTATAAAAAGGCACCACTTCTAACCAATTCCTCACACCTCTCAAGCCTTTTGGATCGTCCAAAATCTACCCAATTAATCTCCCTACATCCCTATACTCCTCCTAGAAGCCTTACCTTAGGCATAAGACACTTCAAGAGTCCTTTTTGGTTCAAACCAAAGGGAGTTACCCAAATTAAAGGTAGCGATTTCTCTTAGCTTATTTTATTTTATTTTTCTTTTCCAACCCCTAAAATCGTTTTATTATTTTCTTTTGTAAAAAACAAAAATATCATAAATATACTAGGATTTTTTTATTAGAAGGATTATAACTACACTTACACACACCTCCATCTAATGGGTAAAGAACATAATGTTTCTGTGGATGACAACCAAACGCCTCACGAAACGATGATTGTTCAAATTATCTCCTACCGCATCTCATGGTGGCCATTATGATGGAACTGTAATTAAATATGATATTTATTTTATATATAATCTTCTTTAATTCCATTTTATATAATACCATTATTCGTTTCATGTTGTATATATATACGATAATTTCATTTGAGGAAGTTCGGACTACCGCCCCCTCAAAGTGATATGACTCGTTCATACCATACATGGAATATATAATGGATGGTGGTAATGAAATTAAGTAACATATATAAAATATTATATTATACTGTAATAATAATATACCTATGTATCATTTGGTTTTGATTCCTTTTAAAAAGAAAAATGAAATGGAAATAGCGTTCGTGCGTACGTACGGACTACCGTCTCCACGATCGCGATGAGATTCATTACCCATCGTATCCATTCAAGAATAATTTCATTTGATGATTAATAATAATGTTTAAGGACTTGATATAATTCTGGATATGAATAATATACAACCTATGGATAACAAACACGGCTTATTTAACAAAAAATATAAAAGAAAATGAGTAAGTGAACACCCGAAACGACGATAATACTAAAATATTTTTAACAAAGCAATATTAAAAGATCATATATGATATCATATTTATGTATATGATTCTTTTTTATTTTAATAACAATGATTTAACTATTATAAAAGAGGTTAACCTACCCTTAACCAAGGAAAAGTACAAGGTAAGAGTTTATTTAAAAATCTCTTCATTATCCGAGGTTGTTTATACTTGATTATCTACTGGGACCTTTTTATCATCCACATCCATGTTTCTTAAAAATGTCTTTCAAAACATTCTTAATATTTTATAGAATATGGGTTAAATTCATTTATAACCTTGTGTGACTTTTTATAAGAAGTTTATAAAGGAATCTTTACGTCATTTTCCAAACATGGTCCTTTTTAACCTTTTCGACAAAATTAAGGTAAGAATGTCTTTTTTTGACTTATAAAGAGGGTGAGGCTATTTTCCACCATTGTAAAATCTTCGAAGCTTCCCTTACAATCTTATAAGAATATTTTCAAAGTAAATGTTATATTTTATAATTATGTGACTTTTAAATTATTTTAAAAAAAGAGATATTTCTCTCAAATAGTTTTGATTTCATCTATGTCAACATCCTTTGATGGATTTTAAGCTTATTTGAAGTTGATTTATTATGATACAAAACTTCCATATTGTATTGAAGGTTTTGTGATATTTTTTAATGTGGATGTGTTATTTTTATACCATTCATGGTTTATGGAGAAAGTATTTACATTTTGTGTGCTAGTTTTAATACGAAGGTTTATGTTATGTTTAAACCTATTCATATGAGGAATGCATTGGACTTAGTAAGTGACGGGTGGAGCCCACTATAGCTCCTCGATGAATCGGTAGGTCTCATGAGACAAACTAGTGTCTTGGCATGAGGCCTTGACAAAATCTTATTTGTAGTCTTGTCACGAGGCCTTGAATATGTGGTTATGATAGTCTGGCATTATCCATTCCATCATTATGAAAGTGGTTATTGATATTGCATGTGATTATTCGACTAGTAGAATATCCATGTGAATAAGTAAATGGAATTATTTGATTTTATCTCTGCCATATATTACTTAAGTTCAAGTTTAAAAGGATTTTGTTTTAGTTATACATTGACTTAAATGTTTATGCTTATTTATGAAAGTTTCCACTGTATTGTTATCCTCATTAAGCATATGAGCTCACCCCTTTCTTATGTTTTATTTTCCCAGGATTCCAAGAATTTTATTATGATTGATAATCAGGGTTAGGCTTAGGGAACAATGGCGTTCTCAAAGAACTATCTATGTTGTGTTTTATGTTTTAAATTTTAATGTAACGTTCATGTATTTAATATATTTTCCAAGACTGCTAAACTAGTCAGTTCTTCGGGACTTGATTCCTTGTAATCATGCCAATGTATTAAAATAATGCACCGACTCTGGGTAACTGGGGTCGGGGAGTTATAGTATTAAGTAATATATGCCAAAAGGGACTCTAGATATGATAAAATAAAAGGGAGACAATATAGATGATTTATGAACCAGTTGTTTATGTTTCCCAGTTTCTAAAGACACTATACCTATACGGACCTTTCATGGTTTTGTTATATTTTTTAATAAGTGTGCTTCAATTTTGAAGTAATAACAATTTATGGTAAGTATGGGTCGTTATAGTTGGTATCAGAAGAAAGGTATAGTCAACCTTTGGAAACTAGGATGTGAAAGCCTTAGTAAGAACCCTAAGGATATGTATAAGCATAGAACACAATCTTAGTGTTGTAGAAATGGCCATGAGTAACCTATGATAAGACCTAAAGAGTGAAAATTTATTATGGATTATATTGTTTTCATGTTATAATTAGTGTTTCTCACACTATTCTTCTTGGTTTTAGTCAATGGCTGGAAGTCGAAGGAACCGTGTCAATGCTGAATGCGACGGGAAATGCAATGATTGTCCCCCTGAACAACCAAATGTTATGGGAGGTGGAATACAAAATCTTGTAGCCATGCTCACAAAAATTTCTCATGCTATGAATGATGCAAGACTTCCAAATGAGAAAAGGAAGGAACAACATTCTGTTGAATCCTTCATGAGGCAGCGTCCACCCTCATTCAGTGGGTCTACTGATCCATTAGTGGATGAACAATGGATTAGTACCACTGAAAAGATATTTTCAGTTCTAACATGTTATGAACATGATAAAGTCATCTTAACAGTATATCGTTTGGAAGGTGAAGCTGATCAATGGTGAAATCTTATCAAGAATACAATGCCCCAAGATGAAATTGAGTCCATGGAATGGGACGAGTTCAAGAAATTATTTTTTAATAAGTACTTCCCTAGTATTCTTAGAAAAAATATGCAGAATGAGTTTCTTGAACTAAACAAAAAGGATGATAAATCTCTTGGTACCTATGAATAAAATTTTACTAGACTTTCAAGGTATGTTTCTAGGATTATTATCCAACCTGAGAGTAAGATCGATCGATTTTTAAGTGGCTTAAAACCAAGTCTCCGAAGGGAATTAGCCATAAGGGACTTCAATAGCTATGAGGAAATTGTTCGTTGTGCTCTCAAGGTTGATATGGAAATTGGAGTAATCCATCAGTCATATGGGTTTGATAAGAAGATGAAAATGAAATTCAAAGGAAAATCTAAAGAGAACACTGAAAAGAAGATGAGTTTTCCCTTATGCTCAAAGTGTGGAAATAAACATGGATGGAGTTGTCTTAAAGGGTCAAGTAAATGTTTCAAATGTGGAAAATATGGTCATCAGGCATTTGAATGCCACAGTGATGGGAAAAATATGTCTAGTGATGCGAACAAGGAAAAGGCCACACAGAGTGCACATCCTACACTTCAATGTTACAAGTACAAGGAAATGGGGAATTATGCTAATCAATGCCCTAATCCAAAGTTTGTTGATGATGATCGACGTCAAAAAACTCTTAAGGACAAAGATAAAGGAAAGACACATGTAATTCCTATCGGCGATGTGGAGTACAATAATAAAGTGGTGAAAGGTACACTTACCATCCACTCTAAAGTAGAAAATGTTTTATTTGATTCTGGATCCGGCCACTCTTTTATTTCTAAAGAATTTTCTAAGGGTATCGCTCTATTACCTCAACAATTAGATGTTGAGTTAGATGTGACAACCCCTAATGGCACAACAGTCACATCAAAAGTTTACAATTCTTCTCTGATTGAAGTTTGTGGGAAAGTGCTTCCTGAAAATCTTATGATCCTTCCTATAGTGGATTTTGATGTGATTCTTGGCATAGATTGGCTTTCCTTATATGGAGATCATATCGATTTCCAAATAAGGGAAGTCACATTTCATATTCTAGATCAATCTATGATCGTCTATTGATGCAAGGATGAACATAACCTTCCAGTGGAAATTTATTCCATCTTATGGGTCTTGATTCCACTAAATGAAGGTTATTTATCTCAAATGGTTGGAGAGAAACTCACGATTAAGAATTTTCCCATTGTATGAGGGTTTTATGATGTCTTTCCAGAGGAATTTCTAGGTCTTCCACCAAATTGTGAAGTTGAGTTTTCAATAGAACTCGTACCAGGTGCTTTACCCATTTCAAAGACACCTTATAGAATGGCCCCAATTTAGTTACAGGAATTGAAGAAGCAACTCCAAGAGAATATTGATAAGGGATTCATACACCCTAGTGAATCACCTTGGGGATCACCTGTTCTATTTATTAATAATAAAGATGGATCAATGAGACCCTGCATTGATTATTGAGAACTTAACAAGATCACTATCAAGAACAAATATCATCTCCCACGCATTGATGACTTATTTGACCAACTACGCGGAGATCAATACTTTTCCAAGATTGATCTTCGTTCAGGGTATCATCAATTAAGGGTAAAAAGGGAGGATATACCAAAGATGACTTTCTGTACAAGGTATGGACACTATGAATTTATAGTGATTCCATTTGGTCTTACTAATGCCCCTTCTATCTTCATGGATCTAATGAATAGTCTTTAGAGACTATCTTGATCAGTTTTTGGTAGTCTTTATAGATGATATTCTTGTCTATTCAAAGAGCAAGTAATAACATGAATATCACTTGATAATTGTATTGAAGACCCTGAGAAAGGAGAAGCTTTATGACAAATTTACCAAGTGTGTATTTTGGCTTCAAAAATTTTCATTTTTGGGTCACATAATCTCAAAAGAGGGGAAATCTATGGATCCAGCAAAAACAGAGGTTATTGAATGATGGTCGAGACCAAAAATAGTAACTGAGATCCAAAGTTTTCTTGATTTAGCTGGGTACTATCGACGTTTTGTGAAAGATTTTTCAAGATTATCTAATCTACTCACTAGGTTGACTCGAAAAGGAGTTAAGTTTATTTAGACAGAGGAGTGTGAAGAGAATTTCAAGGAGTTAAAAATAAGGTTATCCAGTGCACCTGTGCTCACACTGCCTTGCAGTGGAGAAAGTTTTGTGATCTATAGTGATGCATCCAAGAAGGGGCTAGGGTGTGTTCTCATGAAAAATGATATGGTGACAGCTTATGCCTCACGACAATTGAAAATCCAAGAGAAAAGTTACACAACTAATGATTTGGAGTTAGCTGCGGTAATCTTTGCATTAAATATTAGGAGGCATTATCTTTATGGTAAAAGTTGTGATATTTATACTAATCATAAAAGTTTAAAGTATATTTTCACACAAAAGGATCTGAATATGTGCCAAAGAAGATGGTTGGAACTGATTAAGGGTTACGACTGCCCAATTCATTACCACCCTGGGAAAGCAAACAAGGTGGAAGACGCATTAAGTATACAAGACCATGCTAGCTTATCCATGATGAGGATCACAAAAGATCCAATATTTATGGATTTAAAAAGGATGGATCTTGGAATTATAATGGAAGGGGGAAAATCTTATCTTTCTCAAATGAATGTTGAACCATCTATACATATGAAGATTAAAGAGGCACAGAAAGAAGATGCAGAGTTACAAAAGAAGGTGAGAAATGTTCCTGAATTACACGTTGATTGTGATGAAATAATAAGGTTAGGAATCGAGTTTGTGTTCCTCCCATCCCATAATTAAAGAAGGAAATATTGGATGAAGCACATAGTTATTCATTCTCTATTCACCCTGGAAGCACGAAGATGTATAGGGATCTGAAAGAGTACTTATGGTGGGATGGCATGAAAAGAGATGTTGCTAAATATGTCTATCGGTTCTTGGTTTGGTCAGCAAGTTAAAGATGAGAGACAGAAGTCTAAGAGGATGTTACAACCATTACCCATACCAGAATGGAAATGGGAAAACATCACTATGGAATTTGTCACTGGACTTCCTAAAACTTCCAAAGGCAATAATGCTATCTGGGTTATAGTTGATCGTCTTACGAAGTCGGCACACTTCATTGATATTAGAGAGGATTTATCTCTTGATCAGCTTGCCAGGATATATGTAAAGGAAGTGATAAGATTTCATGGAGTACTACTTTCCATTATATCTGATCAGGATCTGAGGTTTACCTTGACGTTTTTGAGAAGTCTTCAGCATACTCTAGATACGGAGTTGAGTTTAAGCACTGCTTATCATCCTCAGACAGATGGTCAGTCTGAGAGGAAAATTCAAACTCTAGAAGACATATTAAGAGCTTGCTCTATAGATTTCAAAGGTGGTTGGGATCAACACCTACCTTTGGTGGAATTTTCTTATAATAATAGCTTTCAATCCAGTATTCAGATAGATCCTTATGAATCTCTCTATGGAAAGAAATGCAGGACTCCAAATTGCTGGGATGAAGTTGGGAAAAGAAAGCTATTATGACCTGATATTTTTGATGAGATGGCAGAAAAGGTTAGATCTATTCAACAATACATAATATTAGCTCAGATTCGACAAAAAAGTTATGCCGACAACCAAAGAAAAGACCTAGAGTTTGAAGTGGGTGATAAAGTGTTCTTATGAATATCTCCTTGGAAGAGGGTAATGAGATTTGTAAAGAAGGGAAAGTTGAGCCCTAGGTATATTGGTATTTTTGAAATACTGGATATTGTTGGGAAGGTAGCTTACCGATTGGCGCTTCCACCAAATATCTCTCAAGTTCATGATGTGTTCCATGTATCTCTCCTGAGAAAGTACATACTTGATCCATCACATGTACTAAGATCAGAAGTTGTACCACTAGAGCAATATCTTTCTTATGAAGAACAACCGATAGAGATTCTGGATCGTCACGAAAAAGTTCTATGAAACAAGACCACTCGCTTGGTTAAAGTTTTATGGAGGAACCACCAATTAGAAGAAGCTACATGGGAACTTGAGGATATGATGAGGGAGAGGTATCCTCATCTGTTTGTTACGAAGTGACGAATTTTGAGGACGAAATTCATTTTAAGGGGGGTATAATGTAACAACCTGAGATTTTATGAGAAATATTTTTTTTATGTCTTATGTTATATGAAACACCAAATAAATATTTCACTACACACAACACTGGCTTGGCTTATGTTACACACAATCACGACCTTCCTCGATAGCGTGTGTAGTACGCAATACCGGGTTTCACTAAACAATGATATATTGTTATAATATTATTATGTACTAGACGTTATGAATATTATTAACTAAAATTTGAATTTGATAACATTATTATTCATCTTACACATTTTCTAGAACATGGTATGAGAACAAAATAAATTTTTTGGGTAAAATAAGTATTTTTCAAAAAATGCAGTTTTGCAGCCTTTTGAGGGCGCACCCACTTTAAATCTAGTTTTTGACATGTTTATAAGTTCAATTTTACAAAATAAAATTCTTTTTTGGAATCAGGATATAAAAATTTACTTTGGATAAATTTTTTATATTAATCTGATAACTTTTATATTTTAATGAATAGTAAAATCATGCTATATTTTAATTAAAAACAAATTTTTTCATCACAATTATTTATATGGTTAAATTATAATATTGAATAGTTTTAAATTATAAATAGAATATATTTTTACCATTTAATATAATTTATGTCATTACAATTAATTTTAAATTGACTTCTTAGGTAAAAACATTTCAATCTTTGGCAATGTTTTATCTTTTAAAACCCGTTTTCTTAATAATGATATTAATTTTAAATTAATTACTGAAACTTCTATGTTTTGAATTTTTAAAAATGGATTCCATATTTTAATTTAGTGGGTCCAAATTATTTTAATAGGTTACTATTATTTTTTTGATATTATGAAGAGTAACTACGATAATTTTTATTGACTGTAGTTAAAGGTAAATCGGGTAATTAAGGGTAAAAATAAGATTATAAAATTACCCTAACACCTGCCAAAATTCTATTTAATGACTAAAAGTCGACCCATATCACCTAAGGGTCGGATTAGATTCATTTTATGGACTTTTTACCATGAAAATAATTTAATTATTATTAAAACCAAAGAAAGTGACAAGATGTCACTCTCTTAAATATTATAAGTATAATAATTTTAATTTAGTGATAAACTTCATCAAAATTCAAAAATTAATAGTATCTAGAAATATAATAAAATTATCTACATCATGTGAATTTATTTATAATTTTTAGGGATTAAATAATTATCATTAAAGGTGACACAATAGTGATGTTGAAATTATTTTATGGATTGAAATATCAAATAAATGGTTTTAAAAATATTAAAATAAATATTATATGAACTTTTTAATGTTCTAAAATAATTTTATAGATAAATATAAAATGTTATTAATCTATTAAATCTTTTTTTTGAACATATCTTCTGTGTGGATTTTATTTAAATTCAAATAAATGAATAGTTTCAAAATTCACACTATTGTTATTTTATAAAAATAACATAATATAAAATTGTTTAAAAATCACATAAATATTTAAAAATCATAGATTAAAATTTATATGGTCTAACATGTCATAAATTATACAATTATGGACAATTAACAACACATAAGTAATTATTTATAACAATTTAGAATTTATAATCTTATTACCATAAATAAAATTAAATAGATTAAATAAGGATAAATCAAGTTGATAATGTTTGAAATAAATCCCAACATGTCTAAATTTTATTGGTTGATGATATTACAACCCTATATCATCTAAGATTCGTATTTGAGTCATTTTGGAAGTTTTTATGTGGGGTTTGATTTTATTATAAATTAATATTTTGAGGTTTCCAAAGGTGCCCCTCTCCTCCCTTATAAAAGGGAACCTCCTCCCTCTCCTCTTTACACAATTTTGAGCCTTAAAGATCAGCAAAACCCTAACCATTTACCTTATCAACTTCACTAGAAAAATAATATAGGTCTTGGTCTTATTCAAAGACCAATTTTAGTGCCCTAAGAGGAGGTTTCAAAGAGGCGTGTCGAAGAAGAGGTAATATCCATTACTGATTCTTTCAAATTTATTTCTTCTTCTAATTCCTCTTATTTAGTTGTTTAATTATGAAGTAATAACATAATTATCAGTAATATACTGATATTTTATTATAAATATGAAAAAACCCTATTTCACCTTCTATCCATCCTACGGAAAACGAAATCACCGCGCGTGCGTACGTACGAAATACCGTCTCCACGTCGTGGTGTAATCTATTCTCCACCACCACATTACTTGGATGGGTATAATGGTGAAAAGAATAAATATATATAATTATTTTAAATTGATATTGATTCTGAAATAGTATACATATGCTTTAATACAATTCCACGATCATGGGAACGATATCATCGCTCGTGCGTACGTATGACCTACCATCTCCACGATGTGATGCGACTCGTTATACCTGATATTCATTGAATAATGATTATATAAATGAATTTAATGAATAAATATGATATATATTACACTAATACCATTCTGTAAATGAGGTATATATAACCTAAAAAGAATAATATTAATTTATTCGAGAAAACATGCATAAGAACATAAAGCAATGAACACCTGAATAACAAGTAGCAATGAAATATTACTAATAAGAAGATAAGAATATGACCATATATGATATAATAAAAATTAATATAATTATTTAATAAGTCAATTACATTATTTAAATCATTATACAGAAGTTTCAGATATGTATAAATCAAATCATACCTAAGGTAAGGGAAAATCTCTCAATCTCATTTTTATCCGAGATTGTTTATACTTCTGAATTTACTGGGGAATATTTATCATCCACATACATGTTTCCTAAATATGTAATATTATTTATATCCTCCTAAAATTTTTTAAATCCAATTTTACCTATTGGTTAATTTTATTAAAAGATATGAAAGGAATATTTTTTCGTTTTTAGTACGAGGTACTTTTTGACTTTTCTGGCCAAAGTACGAGAAGAATGTTTTTTTAACTTATACGGAATGAATGGATTTATTTATGATTTCATAGAAAATTATTTCCATGAAGCTTCCTTTACAAGTTTTCAGGTTTATTTTTAATTAACTTCTTTTATTTTAAAATTGTATGACATGTTAAGAAAGGAAAAATGTTTTTGAAGTAGAAAGGATATTTTCCTCAAGAATGGAGTTCAAGTGTTTTATCAAAATTATTTTCCATATAAGATAATATAGGGTTCTATTTCTATCCCTATTTTTATATTGATTTGATTATGTTATGATGGAAATATTTTTATAAAGTCCTTTTATATTACATGGATTATGTTATGATGGCATGAAGTTTAAGAATCCCATTTTTATTACATGGGTTATGCTATGATATATGATTTATGATTTTGTGGCACACATAAGAATGGTATAATTATGAGATGGGTGGGACCTATATCTCCCTCCAATGAATTGGGTAAAGATTTATATCTCATGAGATTGACATGGATGGAACGGCAAGTTAAACCGGTTCAGTGATACAGGACTGGGACGAGGAAGTGAACTCAGTTCAGAAATGGACTTTATCCGCTAAGATAGTCTTGAAAACGAGTCTTTACTACTAAGAAATGATTTTATATGATTATGTGTGTATGACACAAAGTTTCATGTTTTGTGTTATGATTATTGGGATTACATTTCACTACCATGATTTATACCATTTTATGATATTATGATCTCTTTTTCAGGTTAAGATTTTCAAAATGTTATGTTATTATGAATATGATATGATTGATATTTCCTTTGTTTAACCTTACTGAGAATTTGAGCTCACCCTTTTGTATGTTTTATTTTCCCCAGGTCAGGAAGTAGGGTATTAAGTAAGATATGCCAAAAGGGACTCTAGATATGATAAAATAAAAGGGAGACAATGTAGATGATTTATGAACTAGTTGTTTCTGTTTCCCAGTTTCTAAAGACACTATACCTATACGGTCCTTTAATGGTTTTGTTATATTTTTTAATAAGTGTGCTTCAATTTTGAAGTAATAACAATTTATGTTAAGTATGGTTCATTATACAAAGGCTATACCTGAGGTGGTATCCCTCAGCGAGGCTGTGTAGGTAGTTCCACTGGTAATAAATATAGCTTCTTGGGAGCCTCTACTTGTGTTACCACTCCGGGCTCAGCCTTAGAATCTCTTCTTGCTGGAACCACAAGAGGCAATGGACGTGCCTGCTTGGCTTGCTGCAAGGCTTCCTCTAGATGCTGGGCTTTATTAGAGAAATCCCAAAATCCCCCCCGGTTGTTTTGAGTGATGAGATAAGGGACCAGTTCGGTCTTTGTAATAACCCAAAATTTCATTAATGAAAATTCCTCTTGATCTAATTAAATGAATTATTATGGTTATATAAAATGTTAAATTCATTGGTTTTATGTTTTTGGATTTTAAAATACTGTTATGAATTGTGACCGTTTCTTATATAGTTGTTGATCAGTGATCACATTATTAGTATAAATATAGGGCTTTAACAAATCCAATTTACTCAGACGAAGGAAGCGATTGACTCATCCATTAGACTTACCCCATACAAAGCCCATTTTTCAGAGATCATAAAGTAGGTGGTGTCATTGGGCTTCACTCTTGACCATGCCCAAATCAAGCTTGAACACGTTAAGCTTGAGCGGAGCTGACTATGGGAGAATTGGAAGTTAATAGAGATTACCACCCGAGCGATGTCATCCGAGCCACCCCAAGAGTCTCCCACCATCACACAACTTATCCTTCGATCTTATGCAGGTTTTATAAGATTTTATGTAACAAGACCCTAGCACTATGACTATGTACATTATTTTTGTATAAATAATGTTCATTAATTTTATTATTGTTACTTTGTAAATTGTTTTTAAAGCACAAATAGTATTTTTAGTTAATATTAAACTAAGAAATATATTTTGATTAATTAATGGATTTTTTAATTAAATATTTTTTTAATAAAATATTATTATTATTAAATTACTTTTTATTAATGATCATATAATTTTATGAATGCAATTGTATTTTTTATTAAGGTTTGAAAGCTGTTTTTGTCAAAACCCATGAATTTTCGATAAATGTAAATTTTTATTTTAAAATTAAAAATTCAGAAATTTAGAAAATTATTTAGATAAAATGAATATTATTTTTGGAATCAGGACCTCAAAATTATCCAACGGTGAATTTTTCATAATTTTCTGAGACAATCGAATTTTTAGGTAAAAATTAAACACCATTTAAATATATAATGTGTTTTATGACATCATAATGAACCAATAGTGATGTAATATAATAATATAAATATTATGTTCGTCCAATATATGTTTTTCCATTAAAATAAATTGATTTTGGGTTTGTTTTATTTAGTTTACAAAGCTTTAGTGGACCCTTCAAGGCTTATAAGCATTTTGTCTTTTTAAATTGTTTCCCTTGAGAGTGTGACTAAGCTCCACATAAGCAAACCTATTATTTTAAGAAGTTCGACCATTGAACTTATAAAATATTTTCTTCCACTCCCCTTTGGAAAAAAACATTGGCAAGAAGTGGTTTTTATTAGTTTAATGTGAGGTGTCCCAAATCTAAATAATAAAGAATTCCCTCTCCTTTACTATATAAACCCACCCAAGCTCCCACTTCATCTTCACTAAAAGCATTTGGAGTTCATCTAACCTCTACCCTGACCTCTCTGTAATACTACCAAGGTCCCCCAATCTCCCAAGAAGCCTCTCTCAAGCCTCTCCCAAGCCTTTGGGATCACACATCCAAGTAAGGGATTTCTTCATTTCTCATTTTTTTCCAATTTTATTTAAGTTGTTTTTACATTTTGTTTTCAATTAAAAATATTGGGGTATGATTTTGAACCTCCCCCATACTTCCCTATATATGTTTGGATGATGGTAGACCCCTTTATACCACATTAATGCTGCCCATGTACACCCGTTACCATGCCGAAATTCTGTGTGGTATTTATCTCTCATCTTTTACATCCAAGTTATTATTTTGTATTATGTATCTAAATTCCATTACATTTTTTGGAAAATGTATCTATATGACCCCCTTATTTTATATTTCATTTAAATATTATGAGACACCCATTTCTCTCTTGTTAACCATTTTTAGGAATCCTTATGTTACGCCGTTTGGCTACTGAAATTGCACCACATTTTTCCTAGCCAAGATCATTGTGTTGTGAATACCATACCCATGTATCTATCAAGGGTATTCACCATTATGCACATATACATATTTAATGGTACATTAATTTATTTTTTCCAACATCACCATGGACTCTGTCACTGGAATTCTAAAGACATCCAAAGGCAACAACGCAATCTGGGTTGTTGTGGAGTGTCTTACAAAGTCTACACACTTTATTGAAATTTGGGAGGATTTATCATTGGATAAAACTGAACCGATATATATTAGGGATGTGGTAAGTCTGCATGGAGTACCACTATCTATTGTATCTGATCAAGATCCAAGATTCACCTCTATGTTTTGGAAGAGTCTTCAAAATGCTGTGGATACTGAACTGAACTTCTGTACGGCCTATCGTCCTCAAACTGATGGCCAATCTAAGTGAACTATTCAGACACTGGATGATATGTTAAGATCATGTTCAATGGAATTTAAAATAGTTTGGGATCAATATATTCCTTTGGTTTAATTCTCCTATAATAACAATTTCCACTCAAGAATTTGAATGGAAACTTATGAAGCCCTATATGGTAAGAGGTGCAGAACACCTGCATGTTGGGATGAAGTCGGTGAGCGTAAGATGCTATAACTATAAAAGGTTGAAGAAATGGTAGAGAAGGTGAAAAACATTCAGAAACATATCAAGGTTTCCCAGATTCGACAGAAGAGTTATGAAAATAACCATCGAAGATACCTTGAGTTTAAAGTCAGAGACATGGTATTTCTATGCATATCTCTATGGAAGAAGGTCATGTGGTTTGGAAAGAAAGGGAAGTTAAGTCCTAGGTATATCGGCCCCTTCGAGATTCTTGATTGTGTTGGGGCTGTGGCCTATTGACTAACACTTCCACCTACCATGGCCAAATTACATTATTTATTTCATGTATCCCTCTTAAGGAAGTACATACCAGACCCTTCACATGTACTCTCTTCAGAGGTAGTACAACTAGAGGATGATCTTTCTTACAAGGAGAAACCAGTGAAGATCTTAGATCGTAGATAAAAATTTATACAAAATAAGACAATTACTCTAATCAAGGTGTTATGGAGAAACCAAAAGTTTAAACAAGTGATGTGGGAATCATAGGAAGTGATGAAGCAGAGTTACCCACATTTTTTTAGAGTGGTAAAATGAAATTTCAAGGGTGAAATTTCGTAAGTGGGGAAGATTGTAACGACCCAAACATTCATTAATGGAAATTCCTCTTGATGTAATTAAATGTATTATTATGGTTATATAAAATTTGAACCTCATTGGTTTTATGTTTTTGGATTTTAAAATACTATTAAGAATTCTGACCGTTTCTAATATAGACGTTGATCCGGGATCACATTATTAGTATAAATATAGGGCTTTAACAAATAAAATTTACTCAGACAAAGGAATCGATGACCTCATATTGTAGACTTTCCCCATATGATGCTCATTTGTAGGATCTTGGAAAGGAGGTGGCATCATTGGGATTCATTCTTGACCAAGCCCAATCTGATCTTGAAAACGTTAAGCTTGAGCGGAACCGACTACGGGAGAAGTGGAAGTTAATAGAGATTACCACCCGAGCGATGTTATCTGAGCCAACCCAAGAGTCTTTTAGCATTGAAAACCTTACCCTTTGGTCTTAGTAGGGTGTTATAAGGGGTTATGTAACAAGACCCTGGGACTATGACTATGTACATTATTTTTTTATAAATAATGTACATTCATTTTATTATTGTTTGTAAAAAGTTTTTAAAGACCAAATAGTATTTTTAGTTAATATTCAACTAAGAAATATATTTTGATGAATTAATATATTTTTGAATTAAATAATATTTTAATAAAATAATATTATTATTAAATTACTTTTTATTGATGATCTTAGAATTTTATGAATTCAATTGTAATTTTTATTATGGTTTGAAAGCTATTTTTGTCAAAACCCATGACTTTTTGATAAATGTCAGTTTTTATTTTAAAAGTAAATATTCACATATTGAGAAAATTATTTAGATAAAATGAATATTATTTTTGGAATCATGATGTCAAAATTATCCAATGGTTAATTTTTAATAATTTTCTGAGACAGTCAAATTTTTGGGTAAAAATTAAATACCGTTTGAATATATAATGTGTTTTATGACATCATAATGACCCAATAATGATGTAATAAAATAATATAAAAATTATTTTCAGAAAATATATGTTTGAAAATTAAAATAATATGATTTTGGGTTTGCTTTATTTATTTTACAAAGCTTTTGTGAACCCTTCAAGGCTTATAAAACATTTTGTCTTTTTAAATTATTTTCCTTGAGAGTGTGACTCACCTCCACATAAGCAACCCTATTATTTTAAGAAGTTCGGCCATTGGAATTATAAAATATTATTTTCCAATACCCTTTGGAAAAACCATGGAAATAACCATGGGATGGTTTGTGGTTTTGATTATTTTAATGTGAGGTGTCCCAAACCAAAATAATAAAGAATTCCCTCTCCTTTCCTATATAAACCCACCCAAGCTCCCACTTCCTCTTCACTAAAAGCCTTTTGAGTTCACCAAAACTATTAAAGTATCTCTATATAATCCTCAAATGGTTCCCCAAGATCCTAATAATCCTATATCAAGCCTCTCCCAAGCCTTTGGGATCACACTTCCATGTAAGGGATTTCTTCCTTTCTCATTTTTGTCCAATTTTCTTTAAGTTTTTATACCCTTTTGTTTTTAATTAAAAATGTTGGGGGTATAATTTTTCACCTACCCCATACTTTCCTATTTATTTTTAGATGATGGGAGACCCATTTCTCTCTCATTAATGCCTCCCATGTACACCCGTTACCATGATGAAATTCCGTGAGGGATTTCTCTCTCCTCTTTTACATCCAAGTAATTATTTTGTATTATGAACATAAAATCATTTATGTTTGTTGGAACATGTATCTATATGACCCCCTTAATTTTAATTTCATGTAAATATGATGATACCCCCATTTCTCTCTCATAAACCATTTTCATGAATCCTTTTGTCATGCCGTTATGCTGCCGAAATTGCACCGCATTTTTCCAAGCCAAGATCATTATGTAGTGAATACCATACCCATGTCTCTATCAAGGGTATTCACATTTATGAACATATATATATTAAATGGTACTTTAATGTATTTTTTCCACATTACTTAATCGTGGAATAACTTTTTATGTTGATTGATTCCATATGGAACACTTATGCATGAAATGAAATGTTTAAGAAGGGCGTGCCCTGATAGCGCTCCAATGCATTGTGTAAAATATAGTATAATGATACGTCATGTGAAATGAGTGTTGAACCATGATAATTAAAGTTCAACAAGGGTTTAATTGTGATTAATGTGCAATGAGGGTTCACTCATGCTCTATGTGCAATGAGCCTTAGCTCATGCTAATTCCTTGTTAAGTGTTGTTGCCACATTTCCTTGTTATGATTATCATGGTTTATCATGCCTTTATGTTTATGTTTATCTTATACTCCATTGATATGCCTATTGAATAACATGTATTGTATTACTCATATTATTCCATGTTTATTCCCTTACTCGGCTTTATAGCTCACCCTTTTCTTATGTATGTCTATAGGTTATCCCATGAAATGATAAGTACGAGGGAATGTAGTGGTCATGTAAAGGAAGTTTTCAATAAAAATGTTGTATGTTTTATGTTATAAGATATTATGTAATGTTACTAAGACCCAAATACACTATAACTATTGATCTTACATGTTGTATCTAGTGAAGAGTTTAGGTAATAAATTCTATTTAAGTTTGTAATAAAAGAGCAGGGTTGTTATAGTTGGTATTAAAGGATAGGTTTAGTAAGTTTTGGGATTAGGATTAGAAAACCCTAGTGAAGCCTTAGAGACAAGAATAAGTATAATAAAAACATCCCTAAGTTTTGGTGGGTATTGATTAAGTGTTTTATCAAGAAAATACATCCCTGTCTGGATACGAGTAGGTAGAGGCGGCTCTGGCACAATGTATCCTAGGGGTAAAACCTGAAAATACCACTTTGAGCTAGACTCGAACAAGAACTAGTCCAAGATAATGGGCCTTGCTGCACTCTTGGTTACGACACTCCTAGGGGATATGAATTGGTAAATTCATAATCTTAGTATGATCCATTATTAAGGGAATAAAAAAATTCCCTAACAATATATGTTAGAAAGTAAATCATGGATAAAATAGATTTAAGCCTATAGAATCATAAGTTAAGGAAATAAAAGCTTTTTATAAGTCATAAATTTTTGTCCTTGGATTCACCTTTATGTGTTTAATAGTTTAATTTACTCATCCCATGTATATATTGTATAAGGTAGAACCAAAATAAAAAAGTGAAAGGTAGGGTTATTGTTCATGGTTCTACGCATTCTTTTATATCCCGAAATTTTAGTAGAACAATCCCAACACCACCACAAATCATGGAAGTGAACATGTTAGTGAGTACGAAAAATGGGGAAATCATTTCATTCCATGAACATAACTCCTCCCTTGTCATAATATGTGGATTGAACTTCCTGGTGAACCTCATAATACTCCCTCTAGTGGAATTTGATGCAATTATTGGCATGGATTGGCTTTCCTTATATAGAGCCACCATAAATTTCCATAAGAGGGAAATCACTCTCCATGTGGAGAATAGACCCCCGATTCTATACAAGTGCAAGGAGGAAGATGAATATTGTTTAGCTCAATAATCTCAAGTGTGGATATTACTGCCATATGAGCATGTGTATCTGGCTCAGATGATTGAGTATAAGGAGGAAACCATCCTTGAAGACATGCCTATTGTGAGGGAATTCAAAGAAGGGTTTCCCAAGGAATTACCTAGTCTTCCTCCTAGAAGAGATATTTAATTCTCAATTGATCTTATACCTGGGGCATTGAAAATATCCAAGAATCCGTATAGAATGGCTATTGTGGAGCTTGAGGAGTTGAAGAAAAAACTACAAGAGAATATATATAAAGGGTTTATACACCCAAGTGCTTCACCATGGGGGGAACCAGTCCTCTTCATCAATATGAAGGATGGGTCAATGCACCTTTGCATCGATTATCATGATCTTACCAAAATCATGATAAAGAAAAAGTATCCTCTCCCATGAATTTATGACTTGTTCGATCAGATTCTTGGGGAACAATACTTATACAAAGTGGATTTTCGGTCCGAATAATATCAAGTAAGGGTGAAGAAAAAAGATATCTCCAAGACTACTTTTCATACAAGATACGGGCACTATGAATTCATAGTAATGCCTTTCAGACTCACTAGTGCTCCAAAAATATTTATAGACTTAATGAATAGATTATTTAGGGATTAACTCGATAAATTTTTGGTATTTTTTATAGATTATATTCTAATATACTCAAAAACCAAAGAGGATTATGAGAAGAATCTAAGAACTACACTAGAGACCTTGAAAAAGGAGAAGCTCTACAAAAAGTACAAAAAGTGTAAGTTCTGGTTGAAGGAGGTATAATTCTTGGGCTATATCATCACAACCAATGGGATATCTGTGGATCCCTCCAAAACAGATGCAATTGAGGGATAGAAAAGTCCAACATCGGTAACGAATATCTGTAGCTTCTTGGGGTTAGCTGGATATTATCGACATTTTGTGAGAAATTTATTACGATTTTCCAACCCTCTTACCAAGATAACTCGGAAGGGAGTAAAGTTTTCTTGGAGTGATGAATGCGAATAAATCTTAAAGGAGTTAAAAGGGGGCTTATTACTATATCCGTTCTCACTTTACCCACAAGTGGAGAAATTTTTGTGGTATTCAATGATGCTTCGAAGAAGGAAATGGGATTTGTGTTGATACAAAATGAAAAAGTCATTGCCTATGATTCAAGGAAATTGAAAGTTCATGAGTAGAATTATCCAACACATGATCTGGAGTTGTGTGCGGTGATATTCACTTTAAAAATTTGGCGACATTATCTATTTGGGGAGAAGTGTGAAATATATACGGACCACAAAAGCCTCAAGTATATATTGACACAGAAAGAGTTGAACATGTGCCAATGAAGATGGTTAGAGCTGATCAAAGACTATGACTTCTTAATCCATTACCACCCTGGGAAAGCGAACAAGGTGGAAGATGCTCTAAGTATAAAGGAATCAATGATTCTATCATTGATGAGAATTGAGAAGGATCTAGTCTTCTTATATTTGATGAATATGGACATGGGAATCATAAACAAGTGAACATCATCAATCCTTTCACAAATGATTGCTTAACCGTCTCTTTTGGAAAGGTTAAAGGATGCTCAAAAGGATGATGTGAGAATTTAGAAGAAATTTGAAGTTGTCAGAAATGGGAAATCCTTAGAGTTAAATTTTAATGAATAAGGAATTGTGAGATTTGGTAAAATACTATGTGTTCCATAAAGTCTAGAGTTGAAGAAAGAACTTTTGGATGATGCACATATTTTAAATTTCTCTATTCACCCAAGAAACACAAAGATGTATTGAGATATCCGAGAGCATTATTCATGGGATAATATGAATAAGGAGATCACTGAGTATACATCAAAGTGCCTGGTGTGTCAGCATGTGAAGGAAGAGAGGCATAAATATAAGGGTATGATGCAACCATTTCCCATACCGGCATGGAAATGGGAGAACATCACCATGGACTTTGTCACTGGACTTCTGAAGACATCCAAAGGCAACAATGAAATCTGGGTTGTTGTGGATCATTTTACAAATTCTGCAAACTTTATTTCAATTCGAGAGGATTTCTCATTGTATCAACCAAAAAAGATATATATCAGGGATGTGGTAAGGCTGCATGGAGTACCACTATCTATTGTATCTGATCGAGATCCATGATTCAACTCTAAGTTTGGGAAGAGATTTCAACATGCTCTATATAATGAACTAAACTTCAGTACGACCTATCATCCTCAAATTCATAGCCAATCTGAGCGAACTATTCAGACACTAGATGATATGTTAAGATCATGTTCAATGGAATTTAAAGGATTTTGGGATCAAAATCCTCCTCCGGTTGAATTATCCTATAATAAAAGCTTCCACTTAAGAATCTTAATGGCACCTTATGAAGCCATGTATGGTTAGAGGTGCAGAACACCTACATGTTAGAATGAAGTTAGTGAGAGTAAGATGCTAGGACCAGAAATGGTCAAAGAAATGGTGGAGAAGGTGAAAACCATTCAGCATCATATAAAGGCATCCCAGAGTCGACATAAGTGTTATGAAAATAACCATCGACGAGACCTTGAGTTAAAAGTCAGAGACATGGTATTTCTACTCATATCTCCATGGAAGAAGGTCATGAGGTTTGGAAAGAAAGGGAAGTTAAGTCATAGTTATATCGGCCCCTTCGAGATTATTGATTGTGTTGGGGCTGTGACCTATCGACTTGCACTTCCACCTACCATGGCCAAATAACATGATGTATTTCATGTATCCCTCTTAAAGAATCACATACCAGACCCTTCTCATGTACTATCTTCAGAGGTAGTATAACTATAGGATGATCTTTCTTAAGAGGAGAAACCAGTAAAGATATTAGATCATAGAGAAAAAGTTCTATGATATAATACAATGCCTCTAGTCAAGGTTTTATGGAGAAACCACATGTTTAAAGAAGCGATGTTGTAATCGGAAGAAGTGATAAAGAAGAGTTACCCACATTTTTTTTAGAGTGGGAAAATTAAATTTTGAGGGTGAAAGTTTTTAAGGGGGAAGATTGTAATGACCCAAACTTTCATTAATGTAAATTCCTCTTGATGTAATTAAATGTATTATTATGGTAATATAAAATGCGAACTTCATTGGTTTTATGTTTCTATATTTTAAAATACTATTATGAATTGTGACCATTTCTAATATAGTCGTTGATCATGGATCACATTATTAGTATAAATATAGGGATTTAACAAATGCAATTTACTCAGACAAAGGAAGCGATGGCCTCATCCTATAGACTTTCCCCATATGATGAACATTTGTAGGATCTCAGAAAGGATGTGGCATCATAGGGATTTGCTCTTGACCAAGCCCAATATGAGCTTGAAAACATTAAGTTTGAGCAGAACCGACTACGGGAGAAGTGGAAGTTAATAGAGATTTCCCCTGAGCGATGTTATCCGAGCCACCCCAAGAGTCTTTCACCATTACACACCTTACCCTTTGGTATTAGGTGGGTGTTATAAGGGGTTATGTAACAAGACTCTAGCACTATGACTATGTACATTATTTTTATATAAAGAATGTGCATTCATTTTATTATTATTACTTTGTAAATAGTTTTTAAATCACAAATAGTATTTTTAGTTAATATTCAACTAATAAATCTATTTTGATGAATTAATAGAATTTTGAATTAAATAATATTTTAATAAAATATTATTATTAATAAATTACTTTTTATTAATGATTATATAATTTTATGAATTCAATTGTAATTTTTATTATGGTTTGAAATCTATTTTTGTCAAAACCCATGACTTTTCGATAAATGTCGGTTTTTATTTTAAAAGTAAAAATTCACATATTTAGAAAATTATTTAGATAAAATGAATATTATTTTTTGAATCAGGGCATCAAAAATTATCCAATGGTGAACTTTTCATAATTTTCTGAGACAGTCAAATTTTTTGGTAAAAATTAAATACCGTTTAAATATATAATGTGTTTTATGACATCATAATGACCCAATAGTGATGTAATAAAATAATATAAAAATTATGTTCAGAAAATATATGTTTTACCAATAAAATAATGTGATTTTGGGTTTTCTTGATTTATTTTAAAAAGCTTTGGTGGACCCTTCAAGGCTTATAAAACATTTTGTATTTTTAAATTTTTTTCCTTGAGAGTGTGACTCACCTCCACATAAGAAAACCTATTATTTTAAGAAGTTAAGCCATTGGCCTTATAAAATATTGTTTTCCACTCCCCTTTGGAAAAACCATGGCAAGAACCATGGTCTGGTTTGTGGTTTTGATTAGTTTAATGTGAGGTGTCCCAAACAAAATAATAATGAATTCCCTCTCCTTTCCTATATAAACCCACCCAAGCTCCCACTTCCTCTTCACTCAAAGCCTTTTGAGTCCACCCATCCTCTGTCCTCCTCTCACTATAATCCTCCCAAGGTACCCCAAGCTCCGAAGAATCCTCTCTCAAGCCTCTCCCAAGCCTTTGGGATCACACTTCCAAGTAAGGTATTTCTTCCTTTCTCATTTTTGTCCAATTTTCTTTAAGTTTTTATACCATTTTGTTTTGAATTAAAAATGTTGAGGGTGTAATGGCCTGGGTTTTTGGGGTCCATTACTTAGTAAAAATCTTATGTATAGGTGTTCTGGGTGGTCTGGAAGGCCATCCCAGCTTCTCGGTGACTCCTAGCGGTAGCCTTGGCCTACCGGTAGACTCGGCCTACCGGTAGACCTAGCCTACCGGTGACCTTGGGGTACCGGTAGCCCTCGACTACCAGTAGCTCTTGGATTCCAGTAGATCTTGGAAACCGATAGCTCTCGGCTAGCTGTAGCTCTAGGATACCGGCACCTCCAGGCTACCCGTAGCTCTCAGCTACCGGTAGCTGTTGCCAACCGGTAGCTCTCAGCTACCGATAACTGTTGCCAACTGGTAGCACTCAGCTACCGGTAGCTATCACCAACTGGTATCTCTCAACTACCGGTAGCTGTCTCCAACCGGTAGATGTCGCCAACCAGTAGCTCTCAGATACCGGTAGCTCTCACCTACCCCCACGGGTTTTCCAGTAGCACCTCCTTTTTGCACAAATTGGTTTTTAAACCATGTTTTGACCTCTTTAAGAATGTTTTAAATCCCATTAATTCCCGTTTAAATTAAATTATTGGTGAGGTACCCCTTAAATGAAAAACCATGAGGTGTGCGTTGGTTTAAACTGCCCTGAGAGGCGGGGACCTTTACGTAGCGTGTGGGGTGTCTCAACTGTGTGGTCAACCCACGATCCCGCTTCTTACGTGGTTTCTAGTTTTTTTAACCATCTTGGGAATGCTGTATCTCAACCTTTATAACCAAAGGTTCTCCCTAGGTTTCTTTTCTCATCATCCTGCTCGGAGTACCCTTCCTCCCGACGAGCCGTACCCCTGTTTCTCATGTTTTCCAGTTTCCACACGAGGACTTAACGTCGATCCTTGATCCGTAAAGTAGGGGTTTCACCTTCGTCTCTCCTTTCTATGTATCTTGTGGGGTGGGTATGTTACTGCTTCTATAGAATTGGATGAACCAAACTTAAATGAAGATAATTAACGGATTCTAAAGAATGAAGGGGAGGGGTGTGATCGATGATGCTGCTATGCTTTTCTCCTCTTTCATGATTAATGATTTCTGAATTGTGTGGGCTTATGCCCACTAAAAATCATGGCCGTTGGTGGTCTTTCTCTATGAACTGATGAAACCTTACCCCTTGTGATGTTCAAATGGATTGTATTTTGGTTGTGAACCGTTTGCTGTGTAAAGGAAATTGGTTAATTACGTATATTCGGCTAAATAAATTGGAAGCACCAGGATCAAATCCTTTTCTATGATAACCCCGGTTTTAGATCAGTGTAATTGAAACCATGGAGTGTGTTAAATCTATTAAATTTGAAAATAACTGCATGGTCCTGCCTTGTGTTGGTGGTAGTGGTTTGGTTGTTTTTCCTTCATGTTCCATTTGTGGGTGACCTTATGGTTTTCTTGGATGGGGTCTTAGATTGATGGGGCGATGCGGGTGGGGATGAGATCCCCTGTTGTTATAATTTGAGGCTGTGTGATTAATCTTCTTATATCACGAATTGGGGTGTGATCCTCTATTATTAAGAAACCGTTGGCTTCTGGATTTTGGGGACATGGGGCTGTATCTTGGGGTTTTCTTTGGTTCCAGTACTTCGAGGGATCTCCCTTTTACCTTTGTTTATTCTGTTAGTTTCTCAGTAGTGCATAAACTTATTTAAACATTATTACTAAACATGAAAGCAAGGATGTGACATGGGGATTTGGTTTGGTGTGAGTTGTGACTTGGGCATGGGTACTGTTCTCTTCTCTTATGAATGAGTAGTAAGGATAATGTTCTTTAGGCTGGCTGAGGAAAAACCTAGATTGGGTGAGTTATTGTTACCTATACATATACTTGTAGGTTTTGTGTTTCTTATTCGCACCCCACCCAAGTTGAGCACTTAGTACTGAACAAACCCATTTCATTGGGGAGGGTGTTTTTTCCAACACTTCTATTAGTGGCTGTTTATTAGCTCTTTTCTGATCCCTTTCCCGGATAGACCAAGTATCTTCGGGCAGGCTGTGATGGCCTGAAGTCCATTATTAGCCCAAGAATCTTCGGGCAGGGTAGTGTGGTGGTTAGCCTAGGTGTGTGTGGGTAGGTGGTTTCCCAAGTATCTTCGGGATGAGGCCTAGGTGTCTTCGGGTGTGGAAGTAGTTCTTCTATCCCACGTGTCTTCAGGCGTGGGAGTGGTAGTTGTGGCCCAGGTGTCTGTGGGCGAGTTAGTGGTTTTGGACCAGGTGTTTGCAGGCGGGATGTGTGGTTGTGGCCCAGGTGTGTGTGGGCAGGGTATGGTAGTTGGACTGCGATGAGAATGGGGGGATTGGTCTGATGCGTAGGATGTCTTCAATAACCAGTGGGAAAGTGGCGCGGGGTACCCAAACATCGATGTGCTATTACTATACATTACTTGACTTGCGTTATTTGGAGAGTGTGCCTTGGTGAGGCTTGGGTGGTTAGTTTCCTTTCTATGTGCTTGTTTATCTCTTTTCTCACATGGAATTAGTATGCCTCCCCACTTGTGCATGAGAGTCTTTGGTTTTTCCCTACTGAGTATACTTGTATGCTCACCCTACATATATAAAACTACTTTCAGGATTCCAGGAGGACTTCAGGGATCATGAAGGACCATACTAGCTTGGACCTTTGGGGGCAATTGCTGTTGTTGTTTCCCTTTTTATTGGTATCTTTTCACCTTTGGAGTTTTGTGACTTGTATATTTACCTTTGAACATACATATGGAAATGGTTTACTTTCAGCCGTATTTGCACTTTTAGTTTTGGTGTTGTGGGATTTACTATCTTATCTCCTGATCCTATTAAAAGAAGAAGGGTAATGCCTTCTATTTAGTGTGTGATTTTATACCCTTGGTGCTGGTCGCCACTCCGGGACCTATTGAAGGCAGGTTTCGGGGGTCATTATCTCTCCTTCAACTTAAAGAAGGAAGGGCTTGACAATCTGCTGACCCTTCCCTCCTTTTGGCGAAGGTGGGTTGTGACAAAGGGTATGATTTCACACCTCCCCCATACTTCCCTCTTTATTTTTAGATGATGGGAGACCCCTTTATCTCTCATTAATGCCTCTCATGTACACCCGTTACCATGCCAAAATTCCATGAGGGATTTCTCTGTCCTCTTTTACATCCAAGTAATTATTTTGTATTATGCATCTAAATTCCTTTATGTTTGTTGGAAAATTTATCTATATGACCCCCTTACTTTCCATTTCATGTAAATATGATGAGACACCCATTTCTCTCTCATCAACCATTTTCATAAATCCTTATGTCATGCCGTTATGCTGCTGAAATTGCACCGCATTTTTCCAAGCCAAGATCATTGTGTAGTGAATACCATACCCATGTCTCTATCAAGGGTATTCACCTTTATGATCATATACATATTGAATGGTACTTTCATGTATTTATTCCATATTAATTATCATGCAATAACTTATTATGTTGATTGATTCCATGTTATATGATCCATGTGACACACTTATGCATGAAATGAAATGTTTAAGAAGGGTGCGCCCTGATAGCACTCCAATGCATTTTTTAAAGTATAGTATCATGATACATCATGTGTAATGAGTGTTGGATCATTCTAATTCAAGTGAAATAAGGGTTTAGTCATGGTTCATGTGCAATGAGGGTTTACTCATGCTCCATGTGCAATGAGCCTTAGCTCATGCTAATTCCATGTTAAGTGTTGTTGCCACATTTCCTTGTTATGATTATCATTCTTCATCATGCCTTTATGTTTATGTTTCTCTTATGATACATTGATATTCCTATTTAATAACATGTATTGTATTCTTCATGTTATTCCATGTTTGTTCCCTTACTGGGCTTTATAGCTCACCCTTTTCTTATGCATGTCCTTAGGTTATCCGATGAAATGCTAAGTAAGAGGGAGCATAATGTTCATGTAAAGGAAGTTTTCAATAAATATTTTGTGTGTTTTATGTTCTATACTATTATGTAATGTTCCTATTCCCCAAGTACACTAGACCTCTCGATCTTCCATGTTGTATCAAGTGAAGTGTTTATGTAATAAATCATGTTTAAGTTTGTAATAAAAGAGAAGGGTTATTATATACTTCCCATTCCCTACATAAATTTTTAGTAGTTGCTTCTAGGTTAGTGTCATATCAATGGAATAGGTGAGGCCATTCCATGTGAAGACAAAGTCTGTGACATACTTGTAGGTCCTCTCCTTTCACTTGAAGTGGTCAGCAATGATTGCCTTCCCCGTGGTGGAACTGAACTGATAGATAAACTTCCTATGAAGGTCCTCCCAAACTGCTATTGACCCAATGGATAACTAGATGTACCATACAAATATGGGCCCTTCCTGTGTTTATACGAAACACCAGAGCTTGGTAGCCTCCTACTTTGCTGGAGTTCTCATCATGGGTCCTCACTTTGAGATAAAGTGATCCAGATGCTATAGTGTATTTCCAGTCCCATTAAAGGGAGATAAATTAGGATTATTAAATCCTAGGGGTGCTGTCATATCTTCCACCCATGCCAGATACAACTTGTAATCAGGCTAGATCGCCACTTGTCAGGTTTCCAAATTCTCAAGGTGGTCAATGAGAGCGACCATTGGATCATCTTGGTGGGGGTTCCTGTCCTGTTGAGGATACCTAACCACCAATGCGTTGGAAGGTTATTCAACATGGTAAGTAGGCCCATCGGCTCGTGGAGTGGTTGGTGGGATGATTTTCATGATTTCTGGAAGAAAAACCCATGGAATAGCTGGGGGAACCTGAGCGGGGTCCTAAGGAGTGTTATCAGGAAACTCAGTGGATTCAGTGATTCATATCACACCTGATATCAATAAACTACTTTATATTACCTATATATATGGAAAATATGGTAAAATTCACCAGGATGCAACTTCTTTGGGGGAGGTTGTACCTACCCCTGCAACCCCAGTTGAGGATTATCATAATCTAGTCACCGTTCTGTAGCACATTCAGCAAGAGGGTCATCAACCATATTTTTATGTTCTGTGAGCTATTGACGCAACATATCCTTTTTAGGGTCATCTTACATCTTTTTCAATGAACCAGATGGGTTAGGGGGTTTGATAGTCCCAACATGATCTTTACCCTTATTGGGGTCCCAACCGAAGGATTATGACTCAGAAGGTTCAGGAAGGACCAGTAGGTTTCTTTGCTGATGAGTAACCCTGCCAAAAGGATCTAAAAAGTGTGGACCCACCTCAGGGGGTAAGTTATCTTTAATGATTCCTAGCTCACTCTATTCCTCTAATAGGTCATCCATGTTAACTGTGACTATACCTGGATGCATATCCTCAATATCACATGGAAAGTCGGGTTGGCACTGAATAGGACTGAAATAAAGGGTAGCATACTGCCCCCAACCATGGATCTAAATGCGGGTGGAATCCTCCTTAATATTTTTGTGGAGAACTATAAATCTTAGGATGAATAGTTGCTGGTGGGTCCGATGGTAACCTGGTGACTCAGGGTGCTAGACCACGGGGAGCGCAGCCAAGTCGACCATATGACATTGCTGGACGATGTCTTCAAAGTGTTCCTAGATGTTGGGGTAATCCACCCGTTGATGATGTAGACTGAAGTTTATTTCCCAGAGAGTTTGATGGAAGCACATGAACTCCTCCAAGTTGAGAGATTCTGCAGTACTAATGTTTTCAGTTTCAACTGGCCGGAACATCTTTTGGAAATGGTCGGCTATGAGAAAATCCCATAAGCTTCTCAGATCAGACTCAAGATATGGCCCTTGGATTCCCCATTCATCGACTGGAGGCAGTTTTGGGACTAGTAACAACACTGAAGTGGATATTTGTGATGGTATACTAGCTGATGGAGAGTACGACGCGTGAGTTGACAAGCCGCCGCATCTTGGGTTGTCTTCCAAAGAGTGTTGATTGTGCCACCACATCCTTTTAATATGGAATAATGATCACAACTTCTTGCACTAGGGATGCAGTTGTTATTGGTGGTTCATGCTATTTCTCATCCTCTATTGGTCCCCAAAATAACTCTTCATGATATTTGGTTGAGGTAGAGAATGATCTTGTTGACGATAGGGAGGATTTCATAGTCATTACATGGAAAGAGGCCAAATCTTCCTCTTCTTGTATGTATCTTCTGAGGGATTCAGGGATTCAGTGGACCTCACTTTATATAAAGATGAGGCTTATATTCCTTGTTCCTTCCCTAACCCCTAACATAGAAGATCGGGGTGAGGGTTTCATCACCGAATCGAAATCTGCCTCAGAATATGAAAAGAAGACGGGTTTGATTGTGGTCTGAAGCTTTTCAGGATTCTTCCTTTGGCGGTGATGACCTACCTTCTTTCCCTAGGATGGTTTTTCAAGACATGGTAGATTTTTGACACGGGGAGGTCCTCTGTGAAGATTAGTTCTAGAGTTAGGAGGACCATTGCCCGCACTGGAGGGGATATGAGGAGGTCATTCATATTGGTTGTTGCTGATGCGGGGAGTACCTCCACTCCAATGAGATAGGGTACGAGGGGAATCCAGAAAAATGTCAAAGGGAACATGGGGGGTACCTCCATGTTTGATAGTGCTGGAGTAGGGAGGTCCTCCACTGAAGATGGTAAGCACATGGGGAGGACCTTCATGGTGGGCATCCATAGTGCAGGAAGAATATTTGTGCCATTTGGGCCTGGTAGAAGTGGTAAAAATCGGGCCTTTGTACTGATTATAATAGACATGAGAAGGGCCATCGTGTTTGTTGTTGATGAAGTGGGGAGGGCCTCCACTTTGGTGATTTTTGGTATAGGGAAGACCTCTGCCAGAATCAATGAGCACATGGGAAGGGCCTCCATGCTGTTGGGTGACTAGGTGAGTAAGACCCTCGCATTGAGAACCTATTATGTAAGGGAAATTGTCATACCAGAGTCTAAAATCATGAGGAGGACCTTCATGCTGAATTTCGATGAATCGGGGAGGGCCTCCGTCAGAGTTGATTATGGTGTCATGGGGAGGAACTCCATATTGAATGAATGAGTTGGGTGGACCTCTACTCTATCTAATATTGGTATGAGGAGGACCTCTATATTGGATTTCAACATCATGAGTTGGCTTATGACGACTGCTGCTTACCCCAGTAACCAGGAGAGCCTATTCAACCTGTTCACAGGGTGATTGGTGCTTCCACTTTGGCTAGACTTGGAAATGCGCCTACTCTGTAATCGAGAGGTGATCATTCCCAATGATGACAATGGTTTGATAGATCATGCTGGTGGTGGTTCGTGCCACTAAATCCATGGAGATGGCTACGTAGGGGGATGGAATGCCTGCTCTTCAGTTTGTAGGAACGGCTGGTGATATTGATGTGGCCAGGTGGGAGCCCTCCTTGGTTGATCCCTAGTTTAAGTGCTATCCAGGTGGACTCATACATCCTTTACATAATCAGTATAGTGGAGTGAATCGTAGGAGTTCTCTGGGGATTGGATCCTGAAGATGTTGAAGGTCAGAGTGGGGAGCAACGACTCCCAGTGTGGCCCTTGGGGGTAGCAGTGTTGAAGGAGAACCAAGGCCTCCATGTCTTTGAGGTCCATGTACCTCATTGGGATGACCCCTTTCAGTTCATAACATCAAAAAAGGGTCTGAATCACCCTTCTCTGAATACATTCGGAGGGAAAGAGGGGGTGTGGGTGCCCAATAGCTATGGGTGTGGAAGCCAACGCTTGGGAGATAATGCCATGGGGAATTGCAGCATTTGTACTAAAACTACCCCTGTATTCGAGGGAGGTAGATGATTGGTTTCCTATAGTTTGAGATTGGAACCTACAAAGTAGTAAAATTCATTCATTAGTACAAAAAATAGTAAAGTGATGCAAAGTGCCCCAGCTCTGTTTAGTCTTCCATTACTAAATAGGAAGATCCACGCTGACAACGTCACTGACTGGAACACCCAATGATTAGCTTCCCCAAAATTTGGCAAGTTTCACGCCAGGATCACTATTTTCTTGGTGGTACTCAGCATTAGATAGATGTATCTAGTGAAAAACTTATCTACTAATGTCTCGAATGCTAATAATATCCATATTGAGGAGAAGGATAAACTTCAGGTTCAAAATTTCTTTTTCCGATGCTTTCTACTAGGGTGCATTCTGTCGTGCTGTGACACATTAGCTATTGCCCCACATTTACGCTTTCCAAAGGTGGGTGGCATTCATCACTTATCCAGGTACATTTTATCCTTGATCAAAATGAGATGATGGGAAGTAGATCTCTTCTTCTATGGATTCCTCCTCTGAATTCATCGCCTAGTCTGAGTCCCCCTCATATATTTAAGATTTTTTCCATGAAAATCTTATCAGTGACACATCTTTGTGGACGCTATTTGATTACACTACTTCTATCTAAGGGGTCAAGTCAGGGCAACAAACTTCAGTTAGGGGATTATTCACGTTGGAAATTGATGGATTGTATGGATGCTAAAACACTGGTACAATTGTATTTATTCCCCTTATGATAGGGATTCTCGAGGGCATGGAAGCCTGAGGCATCCCATATTGATTTTAGGGAATTATATTCCATAGTCATGTCCTTGAGGTTTTACTCAGCTTTGCATGTTTAACACGGTTTATTCCATGAGTATAACATTTATAGGATACAGATCCGACTGATTGGAAAACCGACGAGAGTGTATCAGACGATCACATCAATGGGAGGGAGCACCTAAGGGGTTGATGAGATAGGTGGATCAAAATTTCCAATGAAGATAGATCCAAGGATGCTTGGGTTCCTATAAGGAGGACACTAAGGTTTAGCATTGTATGGGATTGAACCTCGTGGAGACCTCATACATACCCTGTATAGAAGACAGGGATCAAAACCCACATAGTTCGAGAGGGTGACTCATGGGATCAGTGTGTACACAATGCCCAAAAACCCGAAGACATGATGGGGCTTACACATGGTTAGTGGCCTCGGTACTGATAGGAGCGGTGAGGAAGTGGATGACATGATCTTACTAGGATGTGCCGACCTGTGTAAAACTAAGATGGATGATGGATGACTTGATGATGTGTATGAGATGAATGGGATGGAACTGACATGAAGATGATGGTGTTGGGATTGAACCTCCAAGAGGCTTCCTACATATCCCAGTGGGTGGGAATCAAAGTCCAAGTAGTTCTAGAATGGGGTGATGAGTCACCTGATGAGGCGACACGTGAGGATGGATGCATGGACAGGACCCGAAGGAAGTAGTGCCTTCAGGTTGGGGCATGACCTTCCCAAACCCCAAAGGTTTGAGGGAGAGACCAGGATGAGACATGAGTGATGGGATTGAACCTTAGGGAGGATTCCTATATATCCTTGTGGTAGGGAATCAAAGTCTACATTTTCCAGGATGGGGCCTGGAATCAGGGTGTACATAAAGGACAACAACTCGAAGGAATGCTGGGGCTTACACATGGTCATTTTACTGTCGTAAGAGGGGTACTATTGGTTAAAGGAGTGTGAATTGAGTGTAGGAATTATGCATGGTTAGAAGCCTGAGACTTGGTATGACATCACTAAAGGGTGGACTAGGTATGTGGATCCCAACAAAAGAGGACATAAATGTTTACTAGTGTTTAGGGTTGGACCTTAGGGAGGATTCCTACATATCTTGTCTATGATATTGAGATCAAAACCCATGTAGTTTGAAAACATACAGTCTAACTTCATGCGGGACAAAAGGGATCATATAGTTTAACATCATACACGATGATGGAAAACTGATGTGAAGTAGCCAGGACCGATGGATGATGGGCTTGAGACATAGGGATGCCTTATATGTACCTTTCCTAGAGAGGGAAAGGATCAATGTATGCATATTTTAGTGGATTGGGGAATAAGGCTTAAACACTAAGGCAACCCAAAAAGGGTGTCATGGTAAATTTTTAATCTAAGCCCACATGAGTCATGCTCAGTGTGAGAAACAAGAGGCAAAAAATACCTGATGATAATGTTGTGAATGGTGGTTCCATGAGGAATGGAGAGGGGCTTACATGTGGTTAGATTCCCAAAGAGGAAACATGGGATTACTCTAAGAGGGTGGCCCAAAGAGGGGTCCCGAAATACAAGGAGGATATGAAAATATTACCTAGAACACCCCATCATAGGGTTTTGGGGAATACATGGAAACTTCTTCAGGTGTTCATGGTGAGAAATACCAGAGGGAAAGAGATAGTGGGAGGGCACCTGTGCCCATCCCCCCTCCGATCCTCTTGGAACTATCCCTTATGCAGTGATCATAGTTTAATGTCTTGTGTTGAGGATGTAGTTGCTTGGTAGTTTAATGTCCTATAGCTCAGATGGTGATGATTCACTCCTCACCTCTAGGACTTACATAACTGGCGCACATCAACCCTTAGTGAAGGGAAGGAACCAATATTGCTTTGGTGAGGTAGGGTTGTGGAGTGATCCACTGAAGGGATCACGTTAGCATGGATATGCGAAGAACTAATAGCCTCTAGCATGCCTATGTGAAGTATCATGAGACAAAGAAATGTAACATGAGGAACCATTTGAGGGACCTTGAAATCACTTCTTATGAGCCTAGATGGCTATATGGAAGAGGGGTGTGCAATGAAGGGAATATTAGAAAGAGGTTCTTTGCGAAGAGGTTGAGCTTCATGAAGGGAAGGTTCTTTATGAAAGAAAGAGACTTTTCATAGGGAAGGGTTTTTGCAAATGGAAGGGTCTTCTCGAAGGAAATGGGATTCACGAAGGAAGAGGTCCTCATGAAGGGGTCCCTTCAATGGAGTAGATCTTCAACTCAGAAAACAAATGTTTCTTAGGAGAGTGATTAGAGAAGGCTCTATGCTTTTCTAAACCTCAAGCACCCTTAAGGGTATACCTCCTTTGCAAAGGTCATATGCCTTTTCAAAGGGTATCCCCACCATAGGTGGAAGCTAGGAAGAATACAAATAGGTACAGCTTGCAAAGGCCGAGTACCTTTGGTGATCCATCTGGGGGTTTTATGAAGGTCTGTGTTGAATGGGAGCTCGTAAGTTAAAAGGGAGGATTAACAGTGGTCTAGGGGGGAGCCTTCTATTTATAGTCATAGAAGTTCAACAAGGGTCTTAGAGCTTGATGCAAAGAGTGGTGACATCATAGAGTGGCATAGATCCATCGTACTATGTGGGCCTCATAGAGGGGATGATATGCCATAGAGAGGATCACAATGGTGGGACTTGAGATGACCTATGATGCCGCAGAGTGGCCACAGTTTGGTCGAAATGCATCAGACTCATGAAGGGTTTGCGAAGCTATGGAGATGATTGCGGAGGTGGCTTCGTGGAGGCGGGCTGGCCGTGCTGAGAGCTTCGTGAAAGAGGCCTTTTGGGATGGTTTTGTGGGATTTTTGGCCCATCATAAGGCTATTTATGTCTAAAGCATGGATGAGTTCTTTCCCTTAGTGGGATAAATTTCAGATCCAATAATACCGAAGATGAGAAAATTCTTAATTCATATAAAATAATGTTATAGAACATGACAATTATTATACTATTATCTATAAACCAAATATTTTGGTAATATGTCAATATCACTAGAATATTGAAATATGTAATCAATTTCATTCCATAAAATATCTATTTAAATACATAAATAAAGAGGAAAACTGATTCGTAACTACTATTTATAAATATGAAAATATAGTGGAAGGACATAAATAGGTAGATTATATTGTAATTCATTAAAGCTTTTGATATATTTCACCATGTGAGGCTACCTAGAAAATAAATAGTTATGAAATCCAATACAAGTTTCCTATGTTTAAGATATTATACATCAATTTTTATAGTGAAAAAATAGAATTTATATAGATAAAGCTGATATTGAAGATATTATATAAAAAATAGAGATATTCCAAACCATACTCAATACACGGTTTGAAGAAAATGTAATATATCCAAAATCAAAAAATCTCACTTATGAATAATTCATTACTAATTTTTTTACCACTATCAAGAATGAAAATGGTATCCTAGAAAGTGAGGTTTTTATATTGGTAGGTTTCATGACGTTTCTCCCAAAATTTGAGAAATGTATTATCTTAAAATATTTATTTCTAAAGTTTGAGGTCCAAATTATTATAAAAATATGTTGACTATAAATTTCATTATATTTTTTATATTTTGATAATCTCTCTATGTCTTGAGAATACCTAGTGACGATACATAATTCATTGAAGATATTACATAGGCTTTGTTGTGTGAAACATGGAATTCCTTATGCAAGTCATTTTCTATCTTTCTATTCTCAAACATAGTTTATTGAAAAGATTATGCATGGTGTAACATATAGAAATAAAAATAAAAATATATATTTTATATATTAAAAAAATAGTTTACAGTGCCAAGGAATATGAATTTTACAATACAATATTACTTAATATCGTTTCTATGTATTTTCTCTATAACAACTTGAAAATAAAAATATTATAGAGTATATATTTTTCATATTATTTATATCCATTTATTAATTTAATTCATTTAAATTATCAATTGTAATTCTATAGATACCTTAAAATGAATAATTTTCTACCCATAGGAATCTTCATTATTTTTTGCAGTTTTTATATCTATACACCTGTTTGTGTATAGCTAGAAGATCTTCTTTCTTCTTATATATTCATAGTAACATAATATTTAAGATTATTATTTAAATATTTTCATAAATATAATGGTTTCTTATAATTTATATTCTTTTATTTGATACTATCTATAACTATATGTTGCATAAAGTATGAAAATATCATATACTATTTGTATATATCTAAAATCACCGTACCGATGATATATATACTGTATATATGCAATTTTCTATTTATTTAAAGATTTGAACATAAAATATCCACATATCTTTTCCAATTTCCATACACCTTTATGTATTTAACATATTAGGAAAGTATTCTCTTCCCTTGTCAAATTCCATCTATGAGTCTTGATATTCATTTAGAGTAGTTACAATATAAAATTACACATTATTATATATAGTGGTATAAATATATATATGATTTTAATTATATACATGAATTATTTAAGTTATATATTTATACATAAGTTTTCATTAGTATGCATAGACTTGTGAGATATGCCTCTATTTAATAACATGAAAGTAAATCACCAATGATATTTTTTAGAGTATTATGATGGTAATAATCAATATTTTAGTTTTCATTTTTCTATACATATTAGAATTTACATCTGAATATATCATGAAATAAAATAAAAAATATGCCTCAACTACTACATTCAATATAATTAGATTTTTTAAAACATATACATATATTGTTTGAAATAACTTACATATTTACAAATAGAGTATGCATCATGTTTTTTCACATGGAAACCACCTGATTTGGTAGAGTATATTATATAAAGTGTTCCATTTCTATTAATATGTCTCTAATTTCCATTAAATGTACCAAATATATTATACATTAAAGAATAAAATATGAATCCAGTTTATTCACATCGAATGTACCTATATATGTAGAGTATACTGTATGAAATCTGTTATTACATACCATGTTCATTAATTTTAATTAGACGTTATAAATTTTATACAATGAAATCATGAATCTATAATATACTGACTATTTATCATAGTATGAAATCAGTGTATACACTTTGAAAAAATACAATGACTATAGTATATATATAATTTATTTATTAAGATAAACAGTCTTAAATTACACCAATATAAAAATAGTTGTATTATTATTTTTATAATTGTATGCATATTCTATAGTTAATGAATTTAAATGTATGTGCATACTAATTAATAAACATGAATATATTTATTGTATTGTATTTAGTGGTGTATATAAAGATTAATATATTTTGAAATAATAACATATCTTCTAGGATGACTAGACCTATACTTTTTGCAGTTAAAAAGTTCATAATGTAGTTCATAAAACATAATAATAATTGAATCAAATTTATAGTTATTTCCATACATCATACTTATTTTTCCAACATTCATTTTTAAATTAGATCTAAAATTATTATATCATAAAATAATTACATTTGATAGATCACAATTTGAAATGATATACCTTATTGGATATTGATAACATGATTTTCTACAATAATAGGTCAATGGAAAATTATCCTCCCTTTACTTTTTTAAATTCATATAATATATTCATTAGAAAAAATGGTCATATCAGAATAGAATTATGAAAAGGATATTATTTGAGAATAATTTACTATTATTATTGCTATATTGACTACATAATAGAAATATGTGCTGACCAATGTAATTAACGCATCAAACACACCCAATGATGGGGTGTTCATTGTAAATGGATATAGAGGAACAAGTAAATTTTTTTTATATAAGACTATAATGCTAAAAATATTTTCTAACAGACATATTTTAATTTCTATATATTTAAGTATCATTAAATAATTTATCCTCTCTAGTGGGATGACATCACACTCTTTGTTTTTTATTATAATTATAGTCATAGAAAACTCTAATGAAAATATAAAATGAGGAAGTAAATTGGAAGAATAATTTAACAAAAAAAAGTTAATTATTTTGGACGAGGCACCATTGGTTCATAGATATTATTTTGGATATCTAGATCATAACTTAAGGGATATAATTTCAAAAAAAGTCCACATGCATGTGAGATACCTTTTGGTGGAAAATCATTTCTCTTTAGTGGTGACTTTTGACAAATCCTATTAGTTGTGTATCAAGGAAAAGAAAGAGATATAGTAATTAAAAGTACAAAATCACCCCATATTTATAAAAACAATAATGTTATTAAACTAATGGGGAATATGATAATTCTTTTAACACCCAAATATTTTAAAATAAGACTATGTTTTATTTCATATACAACATGCAACACCAAGCTTAAACGAACCATGGAATATTTTTACAATAATTATAACCAAGTTGCCGAATTGGTAGGAATGAGTAGTATTAAAACCATTATAATATATATTTTAATTTACTAATCAATAAAAAATTATTTACTAATTATTATTAAATGAGAACTCTATATATTTTAAAGACATTTTACTATGTAAAAATACATTTTATTCAAAAATGATATTTATTATATTTTTTAGGGAATATAATAATTAATTTCTTGAAATTATGGAAAATTTATTTGATAAAATTTAATTCAATTTTCAAATCAGAATATAAAAATTATCTTATGGTGAAATGTTTTTGTTTTTTTTGAAAACATTGATTTTGCAATGAATAATGAAAATACAAATTTTTGTAAAACTATCATTTATTTTCATCAGATAAATTAATTTAAAAGAACCATTTGATATTAATGTAACATAAGTGTAATATAATTATAAATAATACAATTAATTTAATAGGAATAATAATGATATCTAATTTTGGAATAATTTCATTTTTGGGTTAAAAAACACATTTTTTTTCTAAATATTGTTTTTCATTGTGATTTGAGTTTTAATCTTAAATTAATTTATTCAACATATAGAGATTAAATATTGAAAAAATAATTAAATATTTATAAATAAGAGGTGATTTTTTTTTAAATAGGTCCCTTTTAATTTTGTTCATAATAAATATTAATTGTGGTAAATATTTTTCACCGTGGTAAGGGTAAAAGAGGTAAAAATGGGTTAAAAATTTAGGATAAAGCTTAAAAATATCTCTAAAACTTTTATTTATCATATTTTATGAGTTTTGTTCAAAAATATATGTTTATAATGAGTTAAATAATTAGTTTTAAAACATTATTGTGATTTTTTGAACCCAAGCTTGACTTTTATAAAGATAAGTGATATTTTATTCTAATTCAAAACTATTTTTCAGTCATTATATTTGATGTCATGTTTGGAGGATCCCATTTTGTTTTGGATTTATCCAAAAGTATATAAAATATTCCTTATTTTATTATTTAAATTAAAAAAATTCATGGAAACCAATTTGTTACTTGATTTCAGGGTTAAATGATTTTTATGCTTAAATCAGGTATTTTACTAAAAACCATTTTTCATTCATTTGTGTTCTTATGTTAAAAGTAGATTATTAAACCTATATAAATTGAAACTTATAATATTGAATAATTTTTTTTAATTACCATGTAAAAAATTTATTAGATGGAAACTTTTATTTTTTCTTATATAGTTATGTTATCATGGTAAAAAGTTAAGTAATAACGGTTAAGGATAAAATGAGTTTGAAGTGGCTCAATGAGGGGATACATATTAAAATGTATCAAAAAAATTCCTAAATGTTATTGGTTTTGTTTATTTTGACATAATATCACCTTATATTCAAATTTGGGTTTCCATAGTTTTACATGACAAGATTATGTTACATATATTATTTTATGTAAAGAAAATACAAAATGTCACTCTCTTTTAAATTTCTCTTATATGTTCACATAGGGATAAAAATGAGTTTTTAATGAATATTAAAGGTTATTTTTAGAACAATGAAAATATTTTTATGATGGTAATATATTTTTTAGTGATGAAATAATTACCTTAAAAGCTTATGCAACACTGACACATGCTCTTTCAAGCAGTAGAAAAATCAAGTAAATGATTTTAAAAACTGAAAAAGTATTATTTTTTGGGTGAGTTAAAGTGTAATAAGAAATTTATAGATAAATATAACATATTAATTATTTTTAAAAGGTTAATATTTGTGTTAAATTTCTTTATTATTGTTTTGAAATTCAAATTATGAGAATATTTCTTAAAATGACATTAATAGTTTTTTTGTTAAATATATTTGATGAAATTATTTAAAAATAATAAAAATCATTAAAGAGTAAAATTAATATGAAATATGGTTATAAATTTTATCATTTTTTAATTTATGAATTAATTTTTTACTTATAAGTAAATTTATATCCCTTTACCATTGAAATAGTTGTTACCACAGTTATGGTTAAAAACGGTTGATGAAAGGGATAATCTAAAATACGAGGTTTAAAATGTTATATAAACCAGTAAAATTTTGATTTTATGTTAATATAAAGACCATATACTCCCTATATTTTAATTAGTTTTATTTTTTAACCATTTTACATGAGTTTGAAACTTATTATATCATATTATTTCACATATTTCCAAAAGTGCCACTATCCTCACTTATAAAAGGGCCCCAAATCTCCTCTCTTCCTCACACATTTTGAGAAATTTAGATCATCCAATAAATTCCAAAATACCCTACGAAAATAACTCCCCATGATATATAAGTCTTATTTTTGGTATAATACTAAACTTATAGGGCTTAAGGTATAAATAAAAGGAGGTTTTCTGAAGAAGATGTATATATTTTAACTGAATGATTTAGTTTTATTTCTTCTTCTACCTATTTCAAAAATCTTCTAAGAATTTTGATATAATAAAATTCAAATATAACATATAATGATATTTTATTATGTTAAATTTTAACCTTAATACATCTAATTCTTCCATCAAATGGGAAATGAAAAGATTGTTCATGTGTATGACAGACTACCACCTCACAAACCGATGTAATTCAGTTTCCATCACCACCTATTATATCTATTTATAATGATGTATTTAATTTATATATATATATGTGATGTTAATGAAAAATTATCATTATTGAAATTTAATATATGATCTGTTTTATTACCATTACATCCATTGAAAAATGATAATGTCAATCATGCGTACATGTGGATTACTACCGCCACAAAGTGATGTGAAACATTTTTCATCACCGTACTACATGGATGGTATATATAAGTGTATATAAAGATATATTATTATATCTATGATATAATCATAATTCTATAAATACATAATGATACTTACCTTGTATCCGTCAGGTTTACTGAAAAATGGAAACATTACTCATACATACATACGACCTACCATCTCCATGATTGTAACATAGTTCATTTTTATTAACCATATTTAATGTTTGGTTTGAAAATTATAATTTATGTATAAAAATTATAATTATGTAATGATTATAATTCTATAGATAATGGAATAATGAAATCTTTGACCATAGTCATCTCGAAAAAATCATTTTGGACATATGAGCTGAATATCATTAAAACATTAAACATGGACATAATTGATTAAGTAAATATATATAAAATTTTACTAAATAAAATAAAATGAATAATAAAAATGATTTTTTTTCTTAACAATGTAAATAATTAACATAAGTTTATTATTTAGGAAGATAAATAGAATACATGAAAAGTCAGACTCAAGGTAAGGGACACATTTCATTAAAACCCTCATTTTAAATGTTTTCAATATTTATTTTATAAATATTTCTCTACCATGTCCATATTCCTAAAATTATTTTTTGGATGTATTTATATGTACATAAATGAATTATAAATTTTATTTTATATCACTTAGGGATTTATTTAAAAGGTTTTCAAACCGAATCTATTTATGTATTTTATATGGAAAATTTTGAAAAAAAGGAAAAAAGAAAGTTCTATTTTAATATATTCTATGTCAATTATTTTTACCACTTCTATAAACATTATTTAATGATTTTATTTCCTTAAAATATTAAATATTTTCTTCAATGAAAAACCGTCCTTTATTTTATTTTGGGTATGTTCAATTTTTTTAAATGTAATGGATATTTCAATATCTAGAAATGTTTTTATTATGGGTGAAAATAATATTTTTATAAGTATGAGGATGGAAATGAAATATTTCATGTGTTATGATTATTTTTTAGTTCTTGAGCATTATTTATGATGTTGGGTGATTCTGTTATAAACCATGTATGAATGATTTTATTATAAACTAAGAATGGGTGAGCTTTATATCTCTATCTAATGCATTGGGTAAATATATAAAGTTAACCAGTTATAAGTTTCTCCTAAGAGATTATTGGAATTTACCTCATAGTTTATTACATTTGTAAGAGTGACTGTAAGAGTGATATGAAAACAATATACCATGTTACCTACCTTAATTTTATATTTTTTATAATGATTTTTCATGGAAATCATCTTATTTCACCAGGTAAGATAATGATATTTTATTTGAAAGGAAATATTATTCCATTTTTGTTTAATAGATATATTTTTAAGAATTTTTTTCATAGGTTATCATGGTTTCTAAATAAACCCTAATGATTTTGATTTTAATTTATTTTTTCTTATCAAGTTATTTCATAAAAACATTGGGTATTAATGATGATTTTAAGTGTAAGTAAATGATTATTTAAGTTTAATATTTATTATGTTATTATAAAAAATATCTTATAATATATAATGGTTTTGAAATGAACTAATTAGTTTCCTTTATTTTATTATATATCCCTTAGTGAGCTTTGTTTTTCTCATCCCATGTTCTCAAATAAATTTTAGCAGGTATTAAGGTTGAGTCAAAGAGATTATAATGTCAATGTCCCAGATATGGATATTAGCATGAATGGAGAAATAATTTTTTTACAAAGAACATTTTTTTTGAAAAATTTTATACCATGTCGAATTTTTAAATTTTAAAGTGTTTTTCCTTATTATATAAAAATAAAAACCTAAAGGGTCCTTATTTATTTATGTGATCCAACATTTTAGTTTGCAGTTATATGTTTTGTATGGTTAAAATTAGGTTACGTTTATCAGCATCAAAGCCATAAATGTAAAGATTATGTTTTTATTATAGGATCTTAGAGTATGAGTTTAGGGTTGTAATACTTAATTAGTATAACTGATCTAATAATTGTGTTTAATAATAATATTTCAATTTGGATTCGTAAAATAGTTGATAGTGTGCTTAGTGAACTAAATTATGGTGAGGAAAAAATTATCATTTTATAAAATTGTATAATTACTGCATTTGATAACCCAATATATGGTATTATTTGAATCACATACCCTTGTTTATCAATGAACTAAAACATACCAAAATACTTAGATGAGAATTATTTCTTAACATTAACATTTGATGTTGTGAGACAACTCATTGCTTACATGTTGACCTTAATTCATGGAGAATATATGGATTATCTCTGTTTTGAGTAAGTATTTAATGAATATTTGGATAGAGACACACCCAAAAATATATATACACCAGGTTTTTTGAATGAAATTTATTTCTTTGGTATTTCATGCCATAAATTACTCCTCATTGTGGGGGTAATAGTTCTGTTACTAAGGAATATTGGCCAATATTTTGGAATTTTAATAGAACCTGATTAATAGTAACATATTTTGGGGATCATGTAACTAGAGTGAAAACATTGACTGATGCCCATTTTAGAAAAAAGGCTTTGATAACTAGTATTAATCTAAATCATTCATATTCAAAGTTTTCATTCAAGATTTTAATGATACAATACCCTTTAACTATTTAATTTTCAGTGACTATTAACATAAGTTAGGGAAAATCTATATTTTCAATTGGAATATACATATGATAACCTATTTTATATCATGGCTAATTATATGTTTCAATTTATATAATTATAAACAATTTTTTTTTGAAATTACTGATATGTAATGATGATAAAAATATATTGATGCATACAACAATTTTTTTTATGAACAAATATTTTAAAACATATATTAGGTATAAAAAATATTTATCTATTACATTTCATGAAACTTTATAATCTTTTTATTGTTAAAATTTTAAGTAATACTTTTACAAAATTTTATAACCTCACAAAAGGTCACATATTTTCCATATAAATTTAAGTTTCATATAAATGACATATTCTTATACTCAATTAAGGAAAATATCAATCAAAGATAAAGATAAAATGAATATTATATCATACAGATGTGGTTCAAAAATTCATGAAAATTAAAAATGAAATATTTATCATGGAATTACTAATCAAAGATGAAAATCTATGTTACATATCATATAATTTTATGAAAAATTAAAAATATTAATATTAACTAAACTATAAACTATTTTATGTATGATGTGTCGATTTGTTTTCTCATTACTTAATCATTTTAATGTGTGACTATGTACTGTTACTGTACTATATATAGAAGTATCTCTATTAAAATTATGTATTATGGGAATTTATTTTAGAAAAAAACCACACAATACGAAAACATTAACAACTATATTAATACACAAATTATTGTTTCCTTTTTTTTTAAAATTTATTGAAAACTGTACAAAACTTTATATCAAGAATTTATTTACATTAACCCTATTTATCAAATTTTTTTTCAATATAATTTAATTACCACTATCTACCATATTAACTTTTTATCTATGCGTTACAATAATAAATTCTTGAAAAAATCAAGATATAATTAGTGGATAAAAACTTATAATAATGTACAAATCCATTCTATATAAATGTCCATGTTATGTAATAAAAACATATAGATTAGTGAAATGGATAAAATTATTTAGAAAGTAGGCAAAATTATAATTTTTTATTGTATAATTCATAAAAACCCTTGTGATGAAAAACTGCCACATTTTGGATTCAAATTAATATCATTTGATAATACCAAACAAAAGAATGTTCCTGAAGATTTCTCATATGTGTTTTTTATTTTAATTTTATCAACTTATAAAAGTATAAAGTTTTATTTTTATCCTATCATAGTATATTTAATGAGAATAAAATTCTAGTTATTATTGTTAAGCTACACCATCATCAACCAATCCATGCATGGGGAAAAGTAACAAGAGAATGTAAATTAGTCTGACGGATGATAGGTAGTCTAAAATTCATTTTCTAATCTAAAATCCACTACCTGTTAGTATTAGTTAATATATTTAATTTACAATTAAATTTTATTGAGTATTAACTATTATATGCATATAGTGGGATGAATTTTCCATTTTTTGTTTTATACTTATAAATTATGAAACATATCCAATTAACATTTTAATATTGCAATTTTTCCGTGCAAAGAATCTAAATAGCCATAGATTAAATCCATATGAAATTTGATGTTGATAAATAAATTATTGAACTTAAATGAAATATACTAATTTCTATTTATTTTTATTCAAACATAGTTATTCTTATGATATGTTTTAATTATAAAAAGAAACTACTCAATCTAGATATTCTAACAGTGTATTGTTTTAGAAACAAGTGATGATTTTTCATACTCATCTAAAATTATGTCTTTTAGTTAGTAAAATATCTCCCTTTTTAACATACTAAATGAGGATGTATTTCCACTATTCCTCTTGTCACTAAAATATTTCACACTATACATTAACATAAACTGATGCTGTAAATATACATATATTTAGTATTCAGTTACCACTTAATACTTGCAATTATTAATATTTAAAATTTCAATTTCTAAAATTAACATTTTAGTTAATTTTGAAAAGTCACTAATTCAAATCCATTACCAATCAGAATGATGAAAAATTCTAAAAAATCATTTTAAATATCAAATTTATAATATATTTCTGGAATGTCATCTGAAACATTATTCTATCTCCCTGAAAATAAGAAAACTCCATTAGAAGTTAATTAATGCATATAGGTCATTCATGAATTTCATTATTGGAAATAAAATTATTACTCCATTATCATTGTAATTTCTGTTCATTCATTCCAAAAATTTATATTGTATTTGTTTAGATTATAAGTTACATAGTTAACTGTAGTTTCTATAATGAAAGAAAGTTGAAGAAACTACAACTTGTTTTATGAATCATGCATATCTTATATAAAGAAGGTAGTTTAATTGAATGATTTTTGTGTGTGTAAAAACAGTAATGTATCACTAAATATACTATTATAAGGTAATATTTCTAAATTTATATTTCTATATTCAAGTTTAATGACATATATAAGGTTTTAATAACCTTCATTTTGTTGCATTACTAACATTTTATGACAACAATCTTATGCATTAATAATATCATTAAATTTTCAATATAGTACTATAAATTTATACCCAAAATTTTTTATATAATACCATATACTATATATAATTAGATTATTTCATTATATAATAAAATTACATTTATTTCTTAGATGATATGTTATCAGTTGGTATGGTTCATTAAAAATAATTTGAATGTCGATATGTTTAGTATAAATTTCAACTTTCACTAACTTGAGTATTTATTTCATAGATATTGAGTACAATTGTTAGTCATCAATAATGATGTATCTATCTTAATTTTCCTATTCAAAGGACAAGTCATTAAATTTATATAAAAAATTTCTTCAAAACTAATAGATATACTCATTTGGGTTAATGCCTAAAAATAATGAATTATTTTCATGTTTGTGTGAAATTTATAATGAATGAAGATCACTAACATGTAGGAAAATGATGAGTTAGGATATAGTACCGAGTAATTTATATTCAAATTTAAAATAGTTCTTGTTACTATATAAATCTTAAAATTCCATATGGAGAACAAATAACTACCTTTAGAATAGAATTCCTTGAAAGTTTTATTCATTACAGACAATGTCGAACAAATCATAGATTTTGATAACTAGAAAAACTAACTCAAATTATATCCTTAATACATGTTTTGTATAGAATAAAAATTATATTTTAGAATATATTCATTTATCAAATATTCCAATTTTTAACAAAACTCATTCAATCTGACTTCTATTATTTTGATTTCTTTACAAGGTAATTCTTCAGATATAAGACCATGGAAAACCAACTCTAGTACTAAATCAATCTCATATTTTTACCTAATGGTATGTAAATATAATTTAATTTTACCTTAAAAAATTATTTAATTAGATTTAATTCACTCTATATTTTTTTATGAGTAATTTCAATTCATTATTGCAATATTAATTAGTTTACATTTTATTTATTAAACTATCTCTGTATATTGTTTAAAATACAATGAAGATTACATTAAAAATATACATAATAAAATATAAGATACATGTTTGATATAACCTTAAAATATCTAAAATTAAAATAATAAAATATTAAATTATTTATAAAAAACAATAGGATGCATTAAAATTGTATTTATACATGATAGTTCTGAAATAATATTAGACTATGTTTTAATGTATATAGATTCAATAAAAATATTTATGGTTTGGAAAAACACTATAAATAAAACTTATGAATGTTTAATTATTTAAATTTCATACAAATGAATTATAAAAATTAAACTTCATTCAATATAAACTATGTGGATAATGATTCACTTATATAATTAAAATTGAATTCAAGTGAATTATGTATACAATTTAAAGTGCATGATAATGAAATATAAAAATTGGTTATCTTTAAACTATGAAAATGAGTTGGGAACACTAATTATGTAATATATTTATGAAATATAAATAATCAAATCATATTTATATTTCATTGTTGAAATTTTATGAGAATGATTTTTTTTAAAAATGAAAGTGTACACCTAAGGAATTATGCATATAGTTCAAACTTTATGTAAATGAATTAATCAGATAGTTTAATAAATATAAAATTTAATTAGGAAAATGATTTATTCCTATATTTGGAGCATTAATTATATATTTAACTTATGATACCTAATTATATAATAAAAATGTGAAAATGAATTATGGAATTGAAACTATATGAAGATGAATTACACATTAATTTTAAATTTTTTTACTCCAAAAATATGGATTATATATGCATAATTTCTATAATTTTCATCAATTATAATATCGGTGAGGGTTTAGTGATTGGTTTTACCCTTTTATTAATACTATACTTTATAGTATAGGTGAAAATTTCCATGAATCGACCAGGATAAACCACCCAAAAGGTACCCGAATCAATCCCTACACAGCCCAGAGAGCATTCACGATCCCATTAGGCTGTAAACTGGTGTCTAGGAACCAAGAAACATCATAAGGGAATGATTTTTTCCATAAGGATAACCAATAATATGAAAATAGATAATGGAAACCTTAATATAATTTATCGGATCTAGATGCCACTGAACTGGTGCTCTGTACCTAGTTGGCCACATGACCTCAAGTGTATTTCCCCAAATGCAAGAGGCTCCCGACTAGAAGAGAGCGCCTAGGAGTGATAGTGCTAGAAACTATTCCCTTATTGGGAGAGTTCAACACATCAAAATCAATAATTATACAATAGAAAAAACAATAAACATCATACAACTGAAATAAACAGTGGAAGACTGATAAGATAAATAATCGAGCATCATTCAATACAAAAGACGACGCGGCATGTCACATGTTCTAGTAAAGAAGCTAAAACCGGATACACTATAGTCAGATACAAGATACAATACCAGGGTATAGAAATAAAAAGGAAAACTCAGAAGCATCGCAAGCCTCATCTTAGTCCCATGTTCTCCTACTCCTAATAGCAATCAAGTACCTATAGAAGGGAGATTTCCCTTATCGAAACCTGCAACAATATAATCTGTTTGGGACCAAAAGAATGACCCAAATGGGGTTTGAGAAATATATCCTAATAGGAAACCACCCAAGATCTGTGCCTATCTATCAGTGATTATATTCAACAGGTAGTGTAAAAAAATGAAAAGAAGTAAACTAGGAAGTACTCAAAAGTAAACAATCCTACAAGTTATGTTTTCCATTTTTATTCATTATGTTCAGTTCAACCATTCAATTACATTGAATTATATAACTCTGAAGATCCAGACTAAGCCTATCAATCCCCCATATAAAGGATGGTCAACAGATACCTCAGAAGGCTATCTAAATGAGTAAAGTGAAGACCAAATCCAAGCTTGTGATTTGTCTTAGAAGATGCATCATAAGTCATTCCATTGTAATAGCCAATTCAACAACTTACCCGTAGGCATAGAGAAATCCCCCCCACAGGTAAAACCAATCCTCACCCATAGGTGTAACAAATCCTTGCCCGTAGGCATAAAAAATCCTCACCCGTAGGCATAACAAATCATCATCCACATGAATAGAATTTAAACAAGTTTGAGCTCTGTATATCAGCATTTCAGCATAATAGACAACACATGTAAATTATACCATTACATGGTTAACATAAAAAAAACTTACGTGATAATCATACATAACATGAATCAAGTGAATTAAACTATCACATGGATTAAACAATAATTGGAATAACATGGGAAAAGAGGAAGACACTAATCCTAAGCCCTAAATCCACCTAATTACAATTTAACCCATTTGAAATACCATTATAATTAAATTCATTTTTAACAACCCAATAAAAAAAACAAGGGTTTCCTCATAGGAAACCTAGACCAAATGGCCATAAATGACAATTCAAGTGAAACACACCCATGGGATGGCCCTAATTCAAGGAAATCAACATTACACATGAATAATAAAACATATTCAATTTTAAAAACACCATTAGGAAATAACACCAGTAAAAAATAAATCAAAGTGAAACCAAAAAATGGGCACATTATACTTTGACACATATATTCATCTCGAAAATTAATGAGATGTAGAAGAACACCTACCTTGTCACCATGTGACTATCCTCATCCATCATCAACCTCTAATTCAGGATAGAGCAATGTAGATCTACAAAATGAGGTAAAATACTTATGGTCCAATAACTTAGTATAAATCAAAAATCATGAAGAACATATCAATAGGAATCTATATCTTACCGATTAGGTTAAAACGCATTCAATGATGATAGAAATGGAGTTCAGATAGACAATCAGGATCCAAAATGAGCTCCAGCGGTGCTTCTAATGATGGCCGGTGAGACCTTTTCCCAAATGATAGAAAAACGATGATACTTCACATTTTATCCAAAAAAAATAAAATAAATAGAATTTACTAATATCCTACACACCGTGTAAGTACTAAAACCATCCCCCTCTACCAACTCCCCTTACACACCATTCATCCCTGAATTTCCCTTCCAAGGGTGGTGATGAAATATCTGAGAATAACTTCAGAAACTGAGTATGTATTTCAACCTCCAACTCCTAGGTCTCATCCTGCACTCATACATGCTTACATATCACCTGTATTAAAGGAACTGACTGGCCTTGGATAACGTTTCTTCTATTATCCACAATAAAAATTGGTTTCTCCTCAAAGGATACATAAACTTGAAGCTCAACCTCCTCGGGTTGAAAAATGTGAGATATTTCTGAGTGATAGTGGCACATTTGAGATACATGGAACATGTCATTCATGGATCAGTACCTTTGAGGTAACTAAAACTAATAGGAAACCAGCCCAACCCTTTCTAGAATCTCAAATGGCCTGAAATATCACAGTGAAATCTTACCCTATCTCCTGATCCACTGGTGTCCCAACCCTAGTGAAACACACAAGAAAACCTGATCCCCAACCTCAAACTCTAGATTCTGTCTATGGTGATTTAAATAAGATTTATGATGATAATGCACAATAGGAATTCTCTTCTGAATCAAAAATACTTTCTTAGAAGTCTCCGACACAAGACGTGGTCCTAGTAAAGCTTCCTCACCCACCTCCAATTAGTACAGGGGTGATCGGCATGACCTAGAATACAAGAAACACGTAAGGTTTCATATCTATAGTCTCCTGGAATCTGTTATTGTAGGAAAATTCAACCATTGTAATATACTTATACCAAGATACCCTAAAGTCTAGGATGCGTGATCGTAACATCTTTTCCACCACTAGTATCATACGCTCTGACTAGCCATCAGTCTGAGGGTGGTATGCTATGATCAGAAGCACCTATGTACCCACCAGCCTCTGAAAACTCTACTAGAAATGAGATGTAAAGTGGATGTCCTTATCTAAAATGATAGAATGAGGTACCCCATGATGTCATACCACCTCATGAATATATAACTTCCCAAGCTCATCAACACTGAAGGTCTCCTTGATTGGAATTAAGTAAACGACCTTCATAAGTTTGTAAACCACCACCCACACAACATCGTTAAATTTGGGAAACATCGGTAACCCAGTCATGAAATCCATTGCGACATCATCCCATTTCCATTCTAGAATAGGTAAGTACTTTAAGATCCTGAATGGCCATTGATTTTTTCCTTCACTTGTAGAGAGGTGGAACACCTCATAACAAAACTACCCACCTCTCTCTTCACACCCAACCACCAATACTAACATCACATGTCACGGTACAAATTGGTACCTCCGGGATGCATTGCCCAAGATAAATCATGAAACTCCCCCATCAAATCCTCACATATGTCCACTGGAACACGACATATCCATGGATATTCAAGATCTCATCATCACCCACTCTCCAACCTGGAGGTGTATCCTCACCTTATACACTCTCCCCTAGGACTAGGCCCTCACAATCTGATAACTGTCTCATCCTCACTCTGTCCATGACGGTAGAAGTCACAGCTAAAGAATAAAGGAAATTATTTTCTTGACTGCTGTGCACATCCAAATGCATCTCAAAGAACAAGGACATAATCTTCCACTCATCAATGGCCTCCTACACCACCTTTATAAGATTCCTCCAACTCATTGCCTCAACCACTGCATTTCCTTTCCCAGGTGTGTAGGAAAGGTCAAAATCAAATGACTGAATTTATTCCACCCACCTTTACTATCTAAAATTTAGTTCATGCTGAGTAAAGATGTATTTGAGGATTTTGTGATCTGTGTACACTAAAATATGATCTCTAAGTAAATAGTGTCTCTAATAGTGCAACAAATATACAACAACTGCTAATTCCAAATTGTACATAGGGTAATTCCTCTCTTGATGCCTCAACTGCCGAGACCCATATTCCATGAATCGATATCCCTACATCAGTACTTCCACTAGACTAATACATGAAGCATCAAAGTAGACTGTATAACTCTTTCCCTACTCTAGTAGTATCAGGACTTGTTCTGGTGTCAATCTCCCCTTCAGATCTTGAAAGGTTGTCTCACAATCATATGACCACACAAAATTCACACCCTTCTTAGTAAAGACCATCAACGGTGTTGCTAAGCATGATAAGTTCTATATAAAATGCCTATAGTACCCAGTTAGTCCCAATAATCTTTGTATGTCAAACACATTCTTGGGATGTTCCTATTAAAATCTTTCCCTTACATTCTATAGGTCCACTAACACTCCTGTCTCTGAGATAACATGCCCCAGGAAGTGAATATTTTCCATCCAAAAGTGTCACTTTGTGAGCTTATCATATAACTGATGCTCTATCAGTGTATTAAAAAAAATATCATAATGGTTGGCCTGATCATGTCGGTTGTGAGAATACACCAAGATATCATCCATGAAAACCACCGCAAAATAATCCAAGTAAGGATGGAACACTCAGTTCATCAGTTCCATGAAAATTTCTAGTGCGTTTGTGATACCAAACGACATAACCATATACTCATATAGACCATACCTACTATGAAACATGGTACGAGGTATGTCTATAGGTCAAACATGTACCTAGTGATAACTGGATCTCAAATAGATCTTAGAGAATATGCAATATCCTTAAAGGTGATCAAAGATATAATCTATTTGTGGAAGAGGATACCAGTTCTTAACCGTCATCTAGTTTAATTTTTGATAATCCATGTATATCCTGAGGTTACTATCCAACTTTTTCACAAAAATGACCAACGAACCCCATGGAGAAGTATTGGGTCAGATAAACCCATTTGGTTCAAAATCCTCTAACTACCTCTTGATCTCCTGTATCTCTATCGTAGCCATCCTGTAAGGAGAAATGGATAATGATGCAGCTCTTGGAACTAACTCAATCATAAATTCCACCTCTCTCAACAGAGGTAAAACTAAAAATTTGTATAAGAAAAAGTCCCTTGAATGATCAAACATTGGAGAGAAATCTATCTGACATGTCCCCTGGTCATCTAGATATATACTCGCAATCTGGGCTATCACTCCACCCAACCCATGATGCTAGGGTATAGTTCTTCCTACATAGACATCCAATTTTCCTTTTTGTAGAAACTATCCATATTATAGTGACGTGAAACTCACCCTGTGGAGATAGCAATAGAAAAAGGATTGAAAAGGAACAAACCGGTCCATTCTTAGAATGAAATCAAAGCCTTTTACCTCTAAGACATATAGATCCCATAGGAAGTGAACCCCACAAACCTCAAGGGGGAAATCCTTACACTAACACACACCTATCATTCTTATCCCTAACAAAGTGTGTGACATCATAACACCTTGAAAAGAGAAAACACAATGCCCAAGGATCTCTACAGTGGGAACAAATATAAAACTATGTGAAGCCCCTTTATCAAAGAGTGCTGACAATAAAACAGAGGTGACTAAAATTATACCTTAATAGTAGAGGGTCTAGGATCCTTCTCCTATTGGGTCCATTGTACTATATAGGTCTCAATGATACCACAGAACTATGATACTGCATGGCTACCCTGAGCTAATCCACCCTCCAATCACTGAAACCCTAGGGTTTAGCTACCAAAACCATGAAAACCACCTCGACCTAAATGCCCTGACACACCCCAGCTACCAGTCTGATGAGAAGCCACTGACCCTACTCCCGATCATGGAGTCAGTGCAGAACCTCTCTCACTAGATGCTAGTGGAAACGCCCTACAGAATCACTTTAGATTCCTTATCTTTCCACAATATTGGTACTCGACTGGGTCCATTGGACACTGAAATATCATATTACCAGCTCTTCCACACTAGTATAACCTTACATGGCTACCAGAAGAAACATTATGAAAGCTATCACCATGAGAAAGCTCCATACGACACTTCTTTATCCCATTCAAGACTGTACTAGATCTCGGTTCCGAACCACCCTAGTTTTTACCTCCACCTCCCTACAGATTATGCTTGGGAATTAGTGCTTGATTCATGTTGGCATGTATAGAAGGAAACCTAAAAATGTTTAGCTGTGATCAGATGTTGTACCTGATACCATCTTCAAATATTCTATCCCTCGATGTCTCATCACCCCTCAAAATTGGTGCGAATCACTAAAGATCAGTGAAATAGGTATATTTTTCCATCAATTAAATAGATCCTTTATCTAGATGCATAAAATCCTAGGCTCTATCTTCCCTCAGCATATGAGGAAAATAGTAGTCATAGAAGACCATATGAAAATTTCCTCATGCTATGTTCAGATGATGCTCTATCTAAGTAGTAACATCCCACCATGTCTTGTCCAAATCATGTAGTATATAAGTCATGAGCAGGACCCTCCTCTCAGGAGGCATCTCCAGATGATCGAAGATCGTAAGAATGGACTCCATCCATGACTCTACAACATGTGGTACTCCATCCCATAAAAAAATAGGTGGATGCTATTACTATAATACTCTCATCAGTTCTTCCATAGATATGGTAGGTTGAGGTACTCCCTGGAAGGTCTGAATAAACCTCTTAAATCCTTCATGGAACTGTGAATTAGCACCTACATCTGGTATAATAGCTGGTGCTCCAACTGACACGACTAGAGGATCCACTAGTATCCCATGGCCTACCACCTCTGGGGTATGATCATCGCCACTCTCCTAGAATAAAACCAGAGGTCGTCCTAGAGTTATGGATCTATAAGGTCAAGTACACACCTGAGTTCAAGTTGTGATCATGGTTTGTAGTTCAGGAGTGAAAGAACTAAATAGGAGTAGAAAAATCTCAAAAGTTAACAAAATATGAGTACACGATGTGTAGGGACCATACATGGAACATAAACTTAAGCTCTTACATGGACATGTACTTATGCTGGATTGGTTGTGTAAACACCCTAGGTACATGACATATTAGTCAGGTACACGACATGTACACAAGTCCCCCATTCCATATATGTACTTGTAAAAGGAAAGATTCACATTGGGTCTGTTTGAGTAATCCCACACGTCACATACTGTAAGTACATTACTGTGTACTTGCGAAAACCACCATCTGGTGTTCCTTATTACATGGCCGGACACATGTTCACTTACCACATGTCATGTACTTAGAGTAAAAAGTATGCAACCATGAAAAGAAATATTCCCTCCCAAAATAGGAATAACACACGACATGTTAGGCTTAACTACACGCCATGTAAACTGGGATTTTCAGGACAAAAACTCTAGATTTCCTAGAAAACCCCTGTTCTATAGAAAAAATGATCAGTGGTATGAAAAATTCCGATCCATGAGGGCCCATACTCCCCATGAATCAATGTTTGGAACCCAATAATAATATATGTCAATACAATTCTATATAAAAGGATGAAACATGATCCACCAAATTCTGATCCAAGAGGGACCATACACCCCAGGGTTGAAATATTTGCACCCATCCAATTAGAACCATAACATGTATCAATAAAACTATCAAAATAGTAGGTATATTTATCATGGTACCTATCAAAAACATCATTCATCTCTAGTACAACATCTATCACAATAACATGCATTCAATAATGCTCTCTAAATGTCATAACAAGAATGAATGGCATGTGATTTCTAACAAGTTCCTATATAATGCATGAGATGGAATACCCTCATCTCATTGGGTTGTAATAAAATAGAACCATAATGATACCAATAATAACAACAAAAAATAATTGTGTCACCCATTGGTGAAATTGAATCAACTTTAATAACTCAAAATCCAAAAATCACAATTCAATTTGAGGAAATTTGTCTTTTACTGGTACATGGGGTAGCTAATCCCAGGAAAATTTTAGTACCAAAATCCATTTCTATCCTATTCCTATATAATGTTTCTAAATATTAAGGCAAACCAAGAAAAGAAACTTTCTTTGATACCACTTTGTAACATCCCACATCCAGATTCCATTGAATTAGTGCTCCATACCCAGTTGGCCACATGACCTCAAGCGCATTTCCCAAAATTCCAGAGTCTTCCAACTAGAAGCAAGGGACTAAGAGTGATTGTGGGGGAAAATATTCCCTCATTGGAAGAGTGTTACACATCATAATGAATAATAATACAATAGAGAAAATAGTAAATAACATACAGCTGAAATAAATAGCGGAAGACTGATAAGATAAATAACCAAGCATCATTCAATATAAAAGATGATGCTGCTTGTCAGATGTTCTAGGAAAGTATCCAAAACAGGATACACTGAAGATAGATACAATATAAAATACCAAGGTATAGAAAAAAAAAATCCCAGAAGAATCGCAAAACTCATCTTAGTCCCATGCCCTCCTACTCCTAACAAAAATCAAGTGCCTATAGAAGTGAACTTGAATTTATCGACACATACAAAAATATAATTTGTTTGGTCCCAAAGCATAACCCAAAAAGGGTGTGAGAAATAAATCTCAGTAGGAAACCACCCATTATATGTTTCTATCTATTAGTGACTGTATGCAATATGAGATGTACAAAAAAGGAAAAGTAGTAAACTAGGAAGTTTTCAAAAGTAAAAAATCCTACAGGTCATGTTTTCCATTTTAATTCATTATGTTTAGTTAAACCATTCAATTACATTCAATTTTATAATTATCAAGATCTGATCTAATCCTGTTAATGCCCCGTATAAAGGATGGTCAACAAATACCTCAGAAGGATATCTAAACAAGTAAAGTGAAGGATGAATCCAAGATTGTTTTTTTGTCTTGGCATACACATCATAAGTAATTCCATTTCAATATTAAATTTAGCACCTCACCCATAGGCATAGAGAAACCCCACCTGTAGGCATAACCAATCCTCACCTACAGGCATAACAAATCCTTGCCCACAGGCCTAGAAAATCCTCACCCGCAGGCATAATAAATCCTGGCCCGTAGGAATAACAGTCAAACAGGGTTGATCCTGATATATCAGCATTTCAACATAATATACAACACATGTAAATTATACTATTACATGGTTAACATAAAAACAACTCATGTGTGAATCATACATAACAAGTAACAAGTTAGTTAAACTATCACAAGGCTTAAACAATAATAGGCATAACATAGGAAAATGGGAAAACACTAATCCCAAGCCCTTAATCCATCCAATTTCAATTTATTCCAATTTCAATCCCATTATAATTAAATTAATTTTTAACAACCCAATAAGTAAAAATAAGGTTTTCCTCATAGGAAACATATTCTAAATGTCCATAAATGACAATTCAACAAAAACACACAAATGGGGTGGCCCTAATTCAAGGCAATCCACATTATACATGAATAATAACACATATTCAATTACCTAAACAACATTAGGAAATAACATGGGCTGAAAATAAATCAAAGTGACACCAAAAAATGGGCACACGACACTTAAACACATATATTCATATCAAAAATTAAGGAGAGCCACAAGATAACCTACCTTTTCTCCACACGACTCTCCTCGTCTAACATCAACCTCTAATTCAGGCTAAAATGAAGTATATCTACAAAACGAGGTAAAATGCTTAAGTTCCGACAACTTATTCAAGATAAAAAATCATGAATAACGACTCAAGATGAATCAAGAGATTACTGCTTGGGTTCAAATGCATCCAAAGGAAATTTAAATGGAGTTCGAACAGACAATAGGGAGCCAAAATGAGCTACGATGGTGCTGGTCATGATACCCGGATAGCGCTCTGTCCAAATGACAGAAAAATGATGCTACTGCCCATTTTATCCAAAAAAAGAAACTACATGGTGTGTACTAATAGGACACATTCCGTGTATTTACTAAAACCGTCCCTTTACCGAATCCCCTTAAACACCATGTTCAACCATACACAAGTAAGTTACACGATGTGTACTAATAAGTACACAGAATGTAACCACCATGTTTGGATGTGTAAGACCTGATGCCAACATTTAACCCCTTTAACTCTTTTCCCTCTTATGTGAACCAAAAAGAAAAGATTCATACCTCAAAATAAGACCTGGGTTCTTACATCTAAAAAGTTAGTATGCCAATACATATATCAAGAGTGAAACTACACAAGCCATATAAAGCATCAAATAAGACATCTCAAGTTAATTAAAATTCCACAATAGGATCTCCTCCCAATAGGTAGAACACACACTATTCCTTTCATTTAAAACTCTTAAGGTACCTCAATCAAGAATATCCACCACCTCCAAGTGGTGATTTTTCCTTTCTTAGACCTGGCATATGAAAGTATAAAAATGACCAAAGGAAAAGGTATGATGTCGGAAACAATGACCAATAAGATTTAACCAAATATTTATTAATAAATAAAAATCAAATAAACAATTTATACTTAATGTTAAATAAAACATGAAATTGATACATTTTGATAGTTTATATAGAAAATGCTTGAAGAAGTATTTGAATAGATAATAATAAAATAGGTGTTCAAAATTCATTTACTTTAAATCCAAAAGATATAAATATTTTTTCCAATAAAGGAATGAGTTAAAAATTTCTATTAAAATACACATTATTGAAAAATTTCATAACATTGGAAAGTTTAAACCATTTATATAATCAATAAATCAATTTTAGGACCACGGTTAAGAGACTAGAAAATAGGTTTTATGTAGGGATTATCACAAAAATCAGTGATGTAATGCTCTCAGTGTGCACACATTCCCAGACTTGATCCCTGGGAAATAGTCCTAATATTGGATAAATAGGAGAATATCACTGGGGACTAATATCCCTACCTTCTAGTAGTTTATATTTCATTGTGATTTTCATCCATTTTTAGGTAGAGTTAATACTTTACTAGATTTTGTTCTTCCTACCTAACTACCCATCCTCCCATGTGCTTCAAGTTCAATCAAAATATTACAATGGGATATCATTTTTTCGAAAATTCTTAAATAATTTAAAAAATCATTTCACCAAGACCCAATTTTAAGTTTCAAAAAATTCCATTTATTTCCAAAAACTAATATCAAATGTTTTTTTATAAAAAAATCATGTCTTTCATTTCAAAAACCAACATCAAATGGTTTTTATTGAAATTATTCCTAAAACATCTATTCCAAACCAAAATCACTTCTTTGAAGTGAAAATTTATTTAAAAATACATTTTAAAAGGGATTTTAGAACAAAACAATTCCATTTAATTTTTTATCAAATATTAAAATCCATCATTGAATATAAGTTGAAAATAATTTTCAGACTAAGAAGGTAGTAAGTGTTTAAAGAGAAATTAATTGAATTAATAAATCAACTACCTTAACAACAGTATCACAGAATCTGAACGAGGGATTCATAAGAAGAGATAGGATAAATTCCATGCCCCATGACCAGAGGAAATAACAAAAACGCTATTTTTTTAATCAAACAACAACTGGATTCCGTAAACTCTAATTAATAGGATAATAGAAATCAAAGTAACATAGGTTTGGGTAGTTTTAAAAATAATGTATGAGTCCTAGTTTGTAGAAAGAAATTACTAAAATAAAACACTATTAAATTTTCTATTTTCGAATAAATCATGAATATTAAGGGGTTAAAATAATTGAAAATTGGATTCATAACATGTAATTGATCAAATGAATTCAATACCCATGATTTATATATTTTTAAATCATCAAAATGGAGTTACTAGTCATTCTGTAAGAGGAAGAAAAAAATCATATTTTTTTCTAACAACACCTTTTTATTTCTGAAAGTTATAATAATTCATGTTTTTGAATGGTCATATAGAATATTTTTGTAGATGATCTTTCCATATAATTAATTCATGTTTCATAATGGTCACATAGTGATTCACATAGCCGATTCAACTACATAATCAATTCATGTAGGAATATGGTCACATAACCAATTCACATAGCCAATTACACCATGTTACTAAATTCATATATTTGAATGCTAACATAACTAATTCATGTAGCTGATTATTCTACATAATCGAATTCATATAGCTGAATTCTCATTTATCCAATTCGTTAGCCGATTCAAGTAACAACTCCACAATGTAAATGAATTCACATAACTAAATTATCATGTATCCAAATGATCAAAGTATCCATGAGATTATTAAATAAATCCAGAAGGGTTTATAAAGAGCATAAAAGATCTCCAACACATCAAAAATCAAAAGAAAACATCACAAACCAAAGAAAATACCTTAAAAAAGACCATGATGTTACAATTCTACCAACCATGAATTTTTTATTCCCCATAAATCCTTTCAAGAATACTCTATAATGAAGATATGATGAAACTATTATCTTATCTATGCTTCATGATACCAATTCATATGTGAATCAGAACCATATTTCCATAACACTTAAACAAAGGCTATAAGCATCCCATAAAGAACCTCTATTTCAGAATCAACAATTCAAACTAGATGCTTGGTCATGGATAAATAGTGTACCACTTTAAGATCCTCCCAACTCAAGACTTGGGATGGATCAAAGAGATAATTTAAGTGCTATGAACCAAGGAAGTTATTGTGGATTGATATCATCTATGGTTGAAAATAAAAACAGTAATCCACTTTTCCTATATACTCAACAAGATCAAACGGTCCTATATATCTTAGTTATAAATTTCATTATTTCTTGATATTTCCATGACCTAACTAAGGAGAAAATCCAAAAAAAACTAGGTCACCCAATCAAAACCCTAAAGGATGTTGATAAATACAAACATAGGATTTATAATGGGTATGTTACATTACCATTATATTACAAATAAACTAAATATTTACCATTATCTCTTGGATGAAACTATGTACCATCGAGTAAGCTTCACTAAGCTCTGACTAATAAAACATATATTTACATGGTCATACATAAAAGGCCTAAAAGTGTTCTATCATGATAGAAGAATGGTATTTATTATTATAGGAAAACTCATCCAGTCCAAAATGAATACCCCAAGATCCTAAAATGTCATAGATGAAAGCATGTAACATATCCTAAAGAATCTGAATACATCATTCCATTTGAATATCTATCTAAGTATGGAAAGTTGTGATTATCTTTACCTAGGATCCCATTACCTATAGCAGTCCTTAAAAAAATAATAAGTGAACTAGGGATCCCTATCAGAAATGAAAGAAGAAAACATTCTATTAAACCTCACAATATCTTAGACATACATAATTATCAAGTCCTAAAATTTGGTAATATTAAAAATTATAATAAAGTGACCTGATTTGGTCAATCAGTTAGTCACCACCCATATCAAATTCCACCTATGAGGGGTACACTAAAACTTGACCACTGAGTCCATTGATATCATATCCCTCTTCCATTTCGACACTAGTAGGGGATTAAGAAAACTCAATGCCTTTTTATGCTTTGTCTTAACCAATTGATAAGTAGAATAATGGGAAAATAAATCAGAAATCTCTCGTTTCATACATGGAAACCAAAATATCAACTCATATCATACAACATCTTTGTAGTTCCAAGGTGTACTTCCCACTGGGAATTATAGAAATTACACTTCACAACCTTTATAAAAGGTATAAGAGTGAAAAATAGTATTCCAAATTATAATATACCGTCCAAAGATAGAGAAAAATCATCAATGGGATACCCATAATATAAATAATCTCTAATTCCCCAGAACTTATCATTGAACTATTGTTCCTGAAGGATCATATTGGGAAGTGAGGATGTTAATTGAAAACTAAACAATACAACCTTAGTATCATCTTTAGGGACTCCAAAATGTATAAGGACAAAAGGGACATCAAATTTCACTCCTAATAGGATTTTTTAATATCTTGTTATGGATGTTTTAGGTTAAAAGAATCATTAATGATATAACCCTTAATCGGAGTGTAGGAAATGTTGAAATCAAATGATTACAGGTACGGCACTAACCACCTCTTGCAAATATTCAAATCACTTTGAGAGAATATATAATTCAATAATTTATGATTGAAGTATATGGTAAATATTTAAATTATGACTTAATGGATCACACTCTTCAAATCATGCATCATAGCTATGAGTTCAAGATCATGGGTTGGATAGTTATTATGACAACCCATACCTTTAAAACACCATAATTCATGATTTATTACATAAATATACATAGATAATACAATCCCAAAAAGATCAAAGGGATAGGTGTATTTGGATTTTTGGATACATATTAAAGTAACATGGATTAGGGATATAATGAAATAATTTTAAAAACACTATAACATTCCCTTAATTTTATTTGATCTTCTAAAACCGCACTAAATAACCTGGGGATGTAGATAAGAATGGGGAAAGATATAAATATCATCAAGGGAATAATCAAATAATAATACAATTAAAGTAATACATGCAAGTCAATAGGTATATCAAGATGAAATAATAGGGGTGATAATCATAAACATGAACATCGATGCATGATATAAGATTATTACATCATGGAAGAATAGGAATGTTGAAACTAAAAACAAGATGACATCTTAATCATATGTTATAGATTACCACCAAGACATCATAACATAGTATGATTATGATAACCTCCCATACACTATACAAGGTATCTCATGATATAAAAACATTACACAATGAATTGAAGGGTAATATAATTCTATCCCACCCATAACATTCATATTATGTACAAGAATTTGGGTGCCACTAGGATCATAATGGTTTCAAAGGTTAAGGATCCATAGTCTTTGAATCAGTACCATCCCATTAGTATGTGTAATGTTACATATAAGGTTCTAGAATGCATACTAAATAAGATATTTATGACATATCTTCTAAGATGGATTACTGAAGAATTGCATGAGTTCATAAGAGGGAAAACTATTCAAGGGTAAATAGGCTTAGCTCAAGAGGTGACCAGTGAGATAAATAAAAATAACTCTGGGAGAAATATAGTCATCAAGTTGGACTTGAATAATGAATGTGATAGGGTCGAGTGAAGTTTCATGATAAGGGTCCCTTCCATCATGGGTTTCTCCCAATGGGTGATTGATATTTTGTTTCGGTGTTTCAACTTAGCTTGGCTATCAATACCATTCATGGGAAAACAATTTGGGTTTTTCAAGGATGTCTTGGGTCTAAGATAAGAGGATCATCTATCTACCTTCTTATTTATTATTTCCCAAGATGTGTTGATCTGGTATATCAACCAATACATAAGTTCAGGTAGGATCCTTCCATACTATAATAGGAATTTGGTAATAGGAATCTCCTACCTGATGTTTTCTGATGATACTATCATATTTTTCAGTGTAAGTGGAAGATCAATCTAGGGGATCGATGGAACTTTGGAGTATTTTAATATATAGAGTGGGTAAGTGATTAATGGGGATAAGAGTTCCTTCTACACAACTTGAAAATTCTTGAATAGACAGGTTAGGGCCATGGTAAGAATACTAGAAATGCACAATGGAAAATTCCCAGTGGATTATTTGGGTTTCCTGGTGTCCTAGAAAAATATCACCATTGATCATTTTGATAAGGTAATTTATTAGATCATGGGGTGAATCCAGATTTGGAATAAAAGGCTCATATACTTTACATATTTTGATGGTCTACTTCCTGTGGGACAACCAAATGGATGAAAAACACCACTGGGAATCATGGAAGAGGTTGGAAAGACCCCTATCCGAGGGAGGAATCAACATTAGAAGTATAATCATGACAATTAGGGGGATAAATTATATGTTATCTTGAGAGGTAATTGAGGGTGAATTATTCTGGGGAAAAAACATGTAGAAAAATTATGGAAATGATATGATCACACAGAGAGAAATAACCTCACCCATTTGAATAATGATTCTTCCATACATAGTTTCCCTATAGTTGTATACACATTGGATTGTAGGTAAGGGTGACATAAGGTATTGGCAGTAGAATTGGGTGGGGATTAAACTCAGACTTTTGGGCTGTCTTACTCTAGAAATCACATTCTGAGAGGCAAGTGACCACCCCAGCTTAATTCATGATACCCATGATGAAACCAGTGGGATGTTTTTGGTAGGATTGTGTTAAACAATGATCCATAAAAATATGTCTTCACAAGTTCCTCTTCATGAGTGTTCTTAGCCAGATATTTCCAAATATCATTGGTGGATTTAAATGAATAGTATTCTCTGGGGGAGATATTTTTGTGTAAGAATATCCCAGTAAAATTTAATTTTTTTGGTATGGTGAGTCAGGAACAAGGTTCTGCCAACTGAGGATAATATATAACATATGGGAGTCATCCCAACCTCTAGGTGTCAATTCTGTAGGGAACTGAAGAGTGAAACTATCAGGAACTTATTTTTTGAATGTGAATGGGTGTTGGCGATGTGGCGTGTGTTTAGGGTTTTCATAGGGTGGATCATTGTGGAGGAAATGTTTGAGGTATTCCTCCAGCAGTGGTTTTAGAGTGTGGGCAATCCAAGTTCGAAGAAGAAGGATATATATATTATTCTCACTATGGGGTAATGTTTCATCTAGTCATTAAGGAATTTTTCATGTAATAAAGCAATAACCATTACTATTACAAGTACTATATTTAAAACCAAGAGTCCTATATTGGACCTAGATCAGCTGCGTAAGGACTAGGAGGTAGCCCCCTCCCTCAGACCTCTCATTTCCTCATGTTCCTCTCTTAACATGTACAATTGTCTAGTACAAGGGAAGTGGGTTCGGTGGCAACATTCTCACCAGGGACTAAAACAAAATACCATTAGATCCTGCCACATGGGTATCATGTGTGGTGGAGGGGTGATTAGGGACATGTGAGGATCAATTTTAATAGTATTTTCCATTTAATTTGGAGGAGGTGAATCGTTCCAAGATAAATCCCAATAAATTCGCATAGGCCTATGGTTATGTAATTGGAGGAACATAAAACTTCAAGAAATTGTGACATACTCTTTTACAATTTATAACATGTTTCTTGGTAAATGAACCATCCCTTGGTCCATAGAATACTTTATTAGAAGGTGCAAGGGGTTTTTGGAAAATCATACTAAAATACTCCACATGTGGTGTGAAGGTAATATAGTTTATGACTTCTTGGTATCTAAGGCTACCCAAAGTGATTGGATCTCCTATTTCTCTAGCCTTGGTTCCTTTCCCCATGATGGGGTCAACTTTTTTAGAGAGGATGCTCTTTTACTTCACTATTACCAGCCTCAGTGACATGGGAAATCTTTTTAGTTTCTTCTTGTCTTTATGTCAATAATAAAATAAAAATTTTTAGTGGTATGATATCATAACCACTTGGAAATAAAAATTCATATAACAAAGGATATGCTTGAATATAAGAGAGGAGGGAGAGAAAAATTACCTTGATAGGGTGCTTCTAAAATATTGGTAAGATCTTATTAATAGATTGGGAAACCCTTGGGAGGGCTCTAGATAGGATTAGGGAGAGAAAATCCGTGATCAATTGGTTTTTAGTGAAGAGGTGTGGGGTTTTGGGTTGGTATTTGTATAAAAATAGAGGGGAATTATTTATTAATTTTCTAAATTAGGTTTTAGAATCTACATTATAAAATAAAAAAACCATAAACCTTCCCATGTGTTTTCCCATGATTTATAACAAAGTGGATTGGTTTTAAATATTTTATAAGTCCATGAATAGAGGATATTAAAATAATACCATTGGTGATGTAGAGGTGAGTCATGTTAATAAAGAATTGATCTTAAAACCTTTAAATAGAATATATATTTTGTATGATTAATTAATGGTCTATAAAATTATTCAAAAAACCTAATAAAGACAACATTTTAACCGGGAAATAAATATTTTTTCATGGAATCCTTTTATAGAATTTATTACATTACTTTTTTTTCTGTTATGATTTCATAACATGAAAAATATATTTATATCAAATATAATTTTTACCCAAAAATTAAACATTCATTGGAAATTATGAAAATTTTACCATTGGATAATTTAAAATTTTTAATTTTACAATTAAAATTTACTTAACCAAAATAATTATCTAAATATAATAATTTTTACTTTTAAATAAAAATCCTTATTTACTAGAAAATGCTTGTTTTTACAACACTAAAAATATCCACCTCTTAAAAAAATTATATTGGACTTAATTAAATTATATTATATTCAATATTTAAATAAATATTATTTAATAAGAAAATTCTATTAAATTAACATTTATTTTAAAAATTCTTGAATTTATCAAAACAGTGTCTTAATTGAAACTATATATTTCCCAAAAAATACAATTTTGTTTTCTTTGTATAAAAATATAATTTTTATCAAACCCATTATATAATAATTTATAACATAATAAAAAAATGGGATAAATATAATCATTATTTTATTTACATATAATATAAAATTTCATATTACTAGGGCCTATTTACATAACCCCTTATTACACCAGCATACTCCCTCAGGGTAAGGTGTTCGATGGTGGTTCTTTCTTTAGGTGGTTCAACAAATAGGGTTTGGTCCATGATCTCGATAAGTTTGAAATTATCCCATAAATGGTTTCAATAATGTTTCAATTGTTGAATCTTAGCTTGCTATAAGTCATGGAAAAATTCAAGTGATTCCATATCCCTGAGAAGCTCCGATAAATGTTCTCTATTGGGTAAAATTCTACTAGTCGAGACCATCACTTAATCCGCTTTTATCAAGTATAATATATTATAAACCTTAATATATACAAATCTAAATGATCTAAATTTATAAACTATATTATTAATGGATTTTTAAATCCAATAGACTATATTTTATAACATTTCAAGATAAGGAAAGCAGTGCATGTGTGTTCTATAATAACAACACTTAACAAAATCTTTATTTATTAAAAAGGGAATTTATTTTATAAAAGTTTGGCACATTAAATTATATCACCTTCAGAAATTCCAACCTAAAAATTTTGTTTCATGTACTAAAACAAACAAGTGTACTTTTATTTCATCACCTATTCTGGTTCCCATGTTACTTCCCCAAACTTATGGTTCCCTGACAACAATTTGACTAGGTGAGTTGTCTTGTTTCGTAGAAATTTGTCTCTATGATCTAATATCATCACTATTTGGTCCATTATTAAAGACTACTCTCTAAGGATAACACATTTGTATTCAGTATATATGAAGGGTACAATATTTACTTCCCCAATAGGGATATGTGGAACACATCATGTACACAAGATAGGTTAGGCGGGAGTGATAGTGGATAAGCCATAACTCAGATGTGTTCAAAGATTTCAAAGGGTCCAATGTATCTAGGAATAATCTTTCCCTTATACCTAAACCTTATTAATTTCTTCCATAGTGATATTTGAACGAATACCTTTTCTCCAACCTCAAAATCCTAGTCTCTTTAATGACTATCTGTATATATTTTCTATTGGCTTTGTACAGATTTCATATGATGTTTAATGGTTTGAAACTTATCCATCATATCATGGATAATATAAGGTCCCATAAGCATCCACTCTCTATTTTCAATACAATATGTTATATTCTAAAACATCTTCCCATATAGAGGCTCATAAGGTTCTATTTAATTGCTATAATGGAAACTATGATTATATGATAACTACACTAGGGGAAGGTGATGATACAAAAATAATTTTAGATCCATTGAAAATGATATTGTAATATCCTTTATATTTTTAATGGTTCTATTATATTTAACATCCATATGAGGGTGATAAGTAGTACTGAAACTCAAATCTGTATCCAACACTCATTAAAGTCTTCTCCAGAACCTCGAGGTAAACCTAAAACATCGATAAGATCCAATGGATAGTTGAACTCCATGTAGTATAACCACTTCCATTATATATATATCTTGGTGAGTTGGAAAATAAATACATATTATTTAATAGTTACTAACTTCACTGACTTTATAAGGTGATGGACTAGCACCAATATGGTGTTATTTCCTTTATATGTCCTAGGGAGTCATATGATTAAATATGTGGTTATGTTTTCCCATTTCCAAACTTGTATAAGAAATGTTTATGTCATACCCTTAGACTTCTTTCATTCAGACTTGACTTGTTGTCATATGCATAATTGGGATAATTTTTTTTGAAATTTCCCTCTTCATGTTATTCCTCCTGAAGTTTTTATTCAGATTTTTTCACATCATAGTGATTCATATACTAATAGAGAAGTATGAGCTATAAAAATAATCGAGAGTTTTCTTCTAAAACTATGGTTATTATTGGAACCATATCTGGTTTACAAACCATATAACTATTTCTTGAATAATTTTGAGCTCTGGAATATTCAGTACCATTTTCTACATCTCATTATCATCTTTTTGGGACACTTTTATCCTATTAAGATTGTAAGATTGAGTATTTATTTGCGAAAGGTAGGATCTAATTCCTTTTATGATTCCCATGTCTATCATATTCATTTATAATATGATCATATCCCTTCCAATCCTCATAGTGGATATGGTCACGTGTTTCTTTCTAATCAGAGCATCTTCCACTTTTTTTTGCCTTTATAGGACAATGATTGATTGAACAATCATAATCCTTGATTATCTCTAACCACCTTCATTGGAACATATAAATCTCATTTTTTTGAATATATATACTTGAGGCTTTTATGATCCATATATATGTCATACTTCTCCCCAAAGAGATAATGTTTTCATATATTCAACATGAAGATCATTACATCCAATTACATATCATGCAATGGGCAGTTCTTCTCATGAATATTTAATCATAGAGAGGCATAAGATATCACTTTTTCACTTTAAATGAGTACACAAATGAAAACTTTTTTTATATGAATTAATGTATATAAAAACATACTTAACTACTAGTAGGTAATGTGAGTAGAGGTGTATTGATTATCCTATTATTTAATTCTTTAAATATTTATTCTGATTCATCAGTTCAGAAAAAATCCACCCCACTATGACTTATCTTGGTTAGTGGGCTTGAAAATCATGAGAATTTTCTCACATATCGATTTTAGTACATAGCTGATATAAGGAAACAAAGTGTATCCACCATATATTTTAGTCTAGGACATCCTTTAATTACATATATTTTTTAAGGATCTACATATATATCTTCTCATATGATAACATGCCCCAAGAATGTTACTTGTTATATCAAAAAATATTATTTAGTGTACTTTACATTTAAGTATTAATTTCAAAAGGTATTCAGTAAAATAATAAAAGTTTCCTCATGTTCCACCTTTATTTTGGAGTAGATATGAATCTCATCTATAAAACTTCCAAAAATATATAAAGTTAATCCATAAAGACTCTATTAATTAAGTCCATTATGATATCTAGAGCATTATTGAGTCCAAATGGAATATCTATGCACTCATAGTACCCATACCCTATTTGAAAATTAGTCGTGGAGATATCCTACTTCTTCACATTTACTTGATAGTATCATAATAAAATATGTACCTTAGATAAGTACATGGATCCACATATTTGATTAAATGAATAATTAATATACAGTAGAGGATAATTTTTCATTATCATGATCTTGTTGAGTTCATGATAATCAATGAAAAGGTGAATTGACCCATCCTTATTATTATTGAAGAGGAATAATGCACCACATGGTGAAGCACTTGTTTTTATAAGCCCTTTATCCATATTCTCCTATAGTTTATTATTTACCTCATGAATTTCAATGGTGTCAATTCTATATGGAGTCTTAGATATTAGAAAAGCTCTAGGTATAAGTTTGACTGAGAACTCAACCTCTTGGCTTGGTAGAAGACTAGAAAATTCTTCAAGAAATATTGTAGTGTATTCCCTCACAATGGGTATGTCATCAAGGAAAATATTTTCCATAGTATCAATAATTTGAGAAAAATATACTTGATCATAAGGTTATAATATGCACTCTTTATATGATGGTTCCAAAGGAGATTCATCCTCCTCCCTGCACTTATATAAGATCAGAGGGTAGTTCATGATAAATAGGGTGATTTCTTTCTCTAGAAAACTTATGTTGGATCTATACAATGAAATCTAATACATACCTAGAATACATCAAATTTTGAAAAAGGAATTATCATAATGTTCACTAGGAAGTTCAACCCATAAATAGGGATAAGGGAAAAGTTATATACTTGGGATGCAATAATTGTTAAAATTTACATCTTCACCAATAATTCAAATTCTATATTTTGATATGGTGTATAGATAGTTCTACTAAACATCATTGACATGAAAGAATTAATAAAACTATAGTCACATAGGAAATTTTATGTTCATGAATAGATGACAAGCCCTAATTTCAAAATTTGATTCTATTTCTAATCATTTACTTCATCAAAAATAGACTTTGGTATGAGAATTTTTAAACTATTAAACACATGATAGGGAAATTATGAACACTAAATAAATAAATCATAAATGAAATATATTACTTAACCTATGAATTTATATTTTTAAATCTAATTTATCCATATTATATTTCCTAACATAATTTGTTTTTTAAATTTTCCCTTCATAATAGTTCATAAATAGATTTTTTATTCACCAAAGAATATATCTATAGAGTGTCAAAATAGGTGTGAATCAAGTACTGTTCATCATGAACCAAGTGATGATCAAGTTAATACCCAATGTTTCCTTTTTAGGGTTATTATCCCAAGGTATAACTGTGCTATATCCACATCCACTTGTTGTACCCACACATGAATTTTGTTTCTTGAAAAAAAACTTACAATATACTTTAACAAAATTTAGTTGTGTTTTATTATATTTAGTCTTATCCATAAGACTTTAAATAATGTTTTATAATACTAATCCCCAAAAATAACTACACATTTCCCAGATACCTACTATGAAAACCCATATATTCAACACAACTTAATCCAAGAATTATTACATAAATTCAAAAACACACACACAGTACAATCCAAAAATAATGAAAGAACTAGTGTATTTGGGTAATTAGATAGATATTTCAAGAAATTGGAATAGTAATATAATGATTTTTTTTAAAGACACCATAACAAGCCTTTAAATTCCTTTGGTCTTCTAAAACTGCACTAGATAACATATGGATATAGATAAGAAATGGGTGTGGTATGAAGCCTAGTAAGGGAATAATCAAAGACTAAAATAATTTATGTAAAACATGTGTGTTTAGAGGCATATCAAGGTGACATAAAAGAGGTGATACTCATAAAATCGAACATCGAAGCAAGATATAATATGATAATGTCTAGGTAACATAAGAAGGTGGAAACAACATAAAAGATGACATAATTAGCACAAGTAGAGGATAAACACCAAGAAATAAGAAAATAGATCTCTTAGGATAACCTCCCATGAACCATAAATGGTATATAATGATGTAAAAACATTTTACAATTAATTATAGGGATATATAGTTCATGTCCCATCCATCACATTCATATTATGTACATGCATTTTTGTGCCCTATAGATCATACAAAATAAGAATGTATTTCATCGTATTTAATCACACAATTATAAAGTGTGGGATACATATAAGGATGTAAAAAAGAAAGGAAGGACAGGTATATATCATTGAATAACCATTAGTGGAAATGGGGATGGGTATTCAGGATACAAAATTTGGGCATGGAAAATCATGAGATAATTTGGATAGCATAACATGTGTACATAAAGGATTATATATGAGCTTAATGAGATTGATAGGTGGTATCTCATTACTTGAGAATCATAAATATAGTTAAGGTATGTGTAGAAACATATTCTAAGAATAAAAATAGTAAAAAATTTACAATAGAAATAAATCACATGAATAAAAGGAAAATGAGTGAGTCACTTACATCGACCTAGTAACGACATTGGTAAAGGTTATAATGAGAGGGGATAAATAATATATGATTGTTATAACATAATTTAGACATTAAATTTATGATTATGAACACAACAAATTAAAAATAAAAATTCATATAATAATGTATGTTCTTTAATTAAAAGTCATATAACATAACCAATTAGAAATCAAAAGTCATATAATAATGTATGTACAAGAATTAAAAGGAGGAGGGAGAGAACCTTACATCGAGAGGGAAAATATAAAAACTCATGAGTAGTTTACTAATAGATTTGGGACACTTAAAGAGGGATTTATAGAGGTGTAGTGTGAGGAAATTCACGATTAATGGATTTTGAGTAAAGGGGAGTGGAATTTTGGGCGGGTATTTATAGAAAAAGAGAGTGGATTTTTTTGTTAATCTCTAAACTTGGGTTCTTGGGTCTATATAATAAATAAATAAAAACTACAAACATTCCCATAGTTTTATCACATGTATTATTCCAAATAAGTGTTGTTTAAAATAATTTATAAGTATATAAACCTAAAATATTAAAATAATACCATTTTTTATGTGGAGGTGAGTCATGTTCATAAAGAATTGTTTATAAAAAATTAAAATATAATATTATTTTTGGAGGATTCATTAATGGTTTATAAAATTAATCAAATAACTTAAAAAACATTATTTTAAAGGGAAAATCTATATTTGGTTTTGGATTCCTTTTATATCATTTAATAAAACCATTTTTAGATATTATAACACTATAATACGACCTGTATATTTATACCATATTTAATTTTTATCCAAAACTTCAGCTATCTCAAAAAATTATGAAAAATTCCCCATTGACTAATTTTTATGTGATAATCTTAGACGTAAAATTTATTTTAATATTTTTTTCTTCAAAATATGATAATTTTAGTTTTTTAATAAATATCATTTTTTATTGGAAAATAATATTTTTTACAACCCTAACTATTTTTTGAATCTTATAAAATTACATTGGACATCATTAAATTGTACTATCATTCACATTTAAATAAGTATTATTTAATAATTTTTTTCAAAACAACATTTATTTAAAAAATTATTGAATTTATAAGAAAAGTGTCTTAATTGGAACTATATATTTCTCAAAAATACAATTTTTATTTCTTCATATTAAAATATAATTTTTATCAAACTCATTATATAACCATTTATAAAGTAATAAAAAATGGATAAATATAATCAATATTTTATTAAAATAAAGTATAAAAATTAATATTACTAGGGTATAGATATATAAAACCTTATTACGTCATCACACACTTTAAGAGTAAGGTGTGCAATTGTTTTTCTTTTTTGGGGTAGTTCAACGGACATAGTTTAGGCAATGATCTTAATACAATTAAACTTCTCTCATAAACGGTTTCATTCATGTTTTGGTTGTTGAATCAAAACATGGGATGTAACATCCTAGAAATTAAATGTTTATTTTTATATTTATAAATTAAATTCTTTACTTTACAATAAAAAAACATTTATTTATTAGTTAATTTGAATATTTAAAATTATATTATATTACTTTAATAATGATTTTTTGAAATTTATAGTTTTCATATCTTATGTAATAGTATTTTTAAATAAATTATTATTTTCAAAAAATAAGATTTGATACTAAATCAATATTTGAAATTATAAATACTACTTTTATAAATGTGGATTTATTTTGTTTAAAATAATTTTTTATTATAAATAGAATTATTTGATTATTTTTGTATAAAAAATTGAATTTTTATTTGAAAGTATTGTAAAATTAATATAAATAATTATTTTGAATTACATGTTATACTTATAAAATTTTAGAATAATGAAGAAAATGACAATTAAATGTAATATAATTTAAATATATGAAATATTTTAAATTATGAAAGTATAGATAAATTAAATTTGAATATTAATAATTAGGATTATTAATGGCAATGTATTAAAATTTATGAAAATTATGAATTTTTATATATAAAGATATTAAAAGAAATAAATATCATTATTTTAAATCATTAGAGATAATATAATTCATTATAAATATAACTAATATAATTTAAAAATATTTTAATTATGTATTTAATGAAATATGAAATTATTGTAATATAAGAATATTTTTTTATAAAATATGGATTATGAATACATTTTTAAATTATAAGTATTATAAAAATTATAATAATTATAAGATATAAATATATATGTATATATATAATATTAACTTTAATAAATATATTAAGATAATTATGAAAAAATATATGTTTTGTTTACAAAAAATAAAATGAATATAAAAAGAGAGACTGTGAAATCAAACAGAAGGGAAAATTGATTTGGGGGTACATTTATGGGATAAGGGAGCTGAGCAGACTTGACAAACTCATTCTCTTGAGGATGAGTAGTAGGAATCAAAGGGTTCAAGCGATGGTTTCATCTTCGAGAAAAGTCGAGGGAGTGCACATACTGAGGGTTCAAGCTCAATTGAATTCGAGGGATTTGAATCATTTAATATAAGTGTGGAATAGGTATATTCATGTCTAAGGTTTCACTTTGGGAGGCTGATCTCAGATCTAGGGAAGATGAGGGGTTTTAAACAATAGAGAGAAATAATATACGAGTTCGATGACGGATGGGGAATATTAGGTGTGCATATTCCTCATCCTCCTTTTGTTTCATTTTTCAAATCTATCCATGGTAGGTGTATTTTAATTTTGATATCCGAATCCTCTATTTTTCAGATGAAAAAATATAGGTTTTTTATTTCCACATTTTTCTTCACTAGACATTATCAATTTCTGTCAATATCAATTTTTCTATTATCGATCTAATTTATTTTACTCTTCATTAAAGTGTAATCAATTTTTTATTAGTTGTTTTCATATTTTTATACATTTTTACAAGTATCAGATCTTGAATAAATAAATTTCACTTATTTAACTTCTTAACATACACTAATTTTAGTTTTCTTCCATTTTTCAGAATTTTTCTTCTTTGATACTCTTATTTTAGAGTAAAAAAATGAGATATATATATATATATATATATAATATATTATGTGTCACTATGTGAATATAAAGGATCTTGGAAAGATCCTTAACCACCATTTTTAATCAATTGATAATGCAGTATCAATTGAATATAAGTGTAGTTGGTGTAACCTATTACACAAAAACTACTATAAATGGATATCAATTTTCTATTAAAAAAAACTCCTTTTTTCTACTCATTTTATTTGTGTACCATATTTTTGCTATAGAAATAATCAAATTTCTTAAGAGTGTTTAAGGTATGAAAATTATTTCATTATTTTATTTTTATTGAGTTTTTAATTTGTGAGGGAGTCTGTTGTTTTTCAAAATCATATATATAAGTTCTATTTTTAAAAATTCTCAACAAGAGATATTATGTTTTAATTTAATATTTATTCTTCACAAAATATCTTTTTAAAATTTTACATTAAAAGGACTATTATTATTTTTAAAGGATATTTCAGGGGTTTTAATAGTGTTATATTTGTGCTTTCTAAATTTTGTTTTCAAAAAGAAATTAATGTTCATAATTGAACTTTTTTCATTTTTAAAATTTATGTTTTAAAGTTTTTAATAATGTAAATAAAGTTTATATATTTTTAAGTGTTTATATTCTCAAAAATTATATTCTTGAAAGAAATTATCTTATTTTCACATGACATTGTTAAAATTATATCTTTCACTTGATTTATTTAATAGTTTAAATTATCCTCTTTCTAATAATTTATATTTTATCTATAAATAATATTTTCAAAAGAAATGTGTATGATGTATGGTAATAATATGTATTAAATTATATAAGTTATCATTTTATGTGAATCATAATTATTTATGTTTCATTTAAAAATATATGACCGTGCATGATGCACCTTATCAATGTTATATGAATTTTATTTTAATATTTGGTATTAAATTTAATTTTAATTTATGACATTAAATTTATTAAATTTATTGATTTATACAAAGTCTAAAGAGTTTTATAAAAAACTAATTCTTGAAAAAGTATTGATGATTTAAATTATTTTATTTTATTGAAATTAATTTAAGGAATTTTTGAAAGGTTTTGATGGTTTATTTATGAGAAAGATGAATCTACATAAAATGTTTTCTTAAAAATTTGATTTGGAACTTGGGTATGAGGATGGAAAATGAGGAATGCGGAGTAAAACCAAGGTCTCACAAGATGTTTTCCTATCAGTGATATTTATTTTAGATATAAAGGTTTTATAAGATCAGTCGAGTATAATTTTTATCCATAAAAATTATTATTATTATTTTCAAATAATTTTCCTGTAGAAATACAATGGGTTTTCAAAGAATTATTTTTGAAATTTATTTTCAAAATAATAACTATCTTGAAAAGTTTTCAAAAGAAATATATATAAAAAATATTTATATTTTATATAAAGTGTTTTAAAAGAGTTTTTAAAATATATATTAAAGTATGTTTCACTGGTTTTTAAATACTTACAGGGAAAATTAATTATGATCCCATATTTAAAAAAATATTTTCATAAGTACCTTAGAAATTCTAAGATGGGTGAAATAACTTTTGGAGTTAGATTATGTGAGTACAGATAGTCCTTTTATTTTAATTTTTTTACAACTTTGATTAAATTTTAAGGCGTTGTATAATTCTTGATAATCTAGACCAAAAAAGGTCCTCGAATGCATACTGTCTTGTGTAATTTTTGAGTTATCTTTTATAAAAAAGTTACAAAATAATTTTATATACTGAATCAGGAAGCATAGGTTCTAGAATTTATATTTGGTATCAAAGAAATGATCTAGAAAACTTTTGAGATTATTCTTTGTCTTTTGAGGGAAAAAATTCCATGATATAATTTTATCTGAAACATATAGATAATTAAGTTCCCTTATAAGTCCATTCGTTCTAGTTATGAAGATGAAATTAAGAATTTTCTCAAGTCCGAAGAATGAATTGAGAGAGTTCAATTCATTCAGGGGGAGAATGTAATATCAAAGAAAATATTTGCTTATTTTTTTTATAAATTAATGTGATTAATTTATAATCACAACAAAATTTTATTTATTATTTAAGTTGAATATTTAAAATTATATCATATTAATTGAATTATGATTTTATGAAATTCATTATTTTCATATCTTAGGTTATAATATTTTAAAATAATTATTTTTTTCTAGAAATAAGATTTTATATTAAATTCATATTTTAAATTATAAATAATACTTTTATAAATGTGGATTTATTTTGTTTAAAATAATATTTTACTATAAATAGAATTATTTGATTATTTTTTTATAAAAAAATAAAATTTTTATTTGAATGGATTACAAATTTTTTATAAATAATTATCTTGAATTAAATTTTATACTTATAAAATTTGATAATAATCAAGAAAATAATAATTAAACATAATATAATTTAAATATATCAAATAAATGAAATTATGAAAGTATAAATATATAAATTTTGAATATTCATAATTATTAATATTAAAGGTAATATTTTAATATTTTAAAAAAATTATGAATATATATGTGAATATTAAAATAAATACGTATCATTATTTTAAATCATTAAATACAATATATTTCATTATAAATGTAACTAATATAATTTAAAAAGTTTTGAATTATGTACATCTTGAAATATGAAATTATAATAATACACGCATTATTAATTTTTATAAAATCTTAATTATGAATAATTTTTTTAATTTTAAGTATTATACAAATTATGATAATTATAAGATATAAATATAGATGTATATATCAAAAATTAACTTTAATAAATATTTTAAGAAAATTTATGAAAAGATAAAAATATGGATTGTAAAAAAAATGAATAAAAAATAGAGACTTTGAAATAAAAATGAAGAGAAAACGAATTTGGGGGTTCATTTTTTTGGATAAGGGAGCCTAGGGGACACAATAGTTTCATTATTTGGAGGTTGAGTAGTAGGAATCCAAGGGTTCGAGTGATGGTTTTGTCTTCAGGATTAGTCAAGGGTACGTGCAGACTAAGGGTTTGAGCTCAATTGAAGCCAAGGGAATCATGTCATTCATTCTTAGCATGGAAGTTGTATAATTGAGTACAAGGTTTAACTATGGGTGGCTGATCTTAGATTGAGGGAAGATGTTGGGTTTCAAACACTAGGGAGAAATCAGATCTGAGTTAGATCACAGATAGTGAAGATCGAGCATGCATCATCTTCCTCCAATTTTTATTTTAGTTTTAAAATTTTTTCAAGGTAGGTGTATTTTAATTTTGATGTCTGAAAACAATCGTTTTCAAATTAACAAATACATTTTGATTGTTTATTTATTTTTTCTTTACTCGACATCAACAATTTCAGTCGATATCGTTAGTCATGTTATCGATCTAGTTTATTTTAATCTTAATTTGAGTGGAATAAATTTTTTATTAGTTTTTTTCATATCCATATAATTTTTTTCACATATCAGATCTTGAAGAAAATAATTTCATTTATTTACCTTCTTCGCATATATTGAATTCAATTTTCTATTATTTTTTGGAAGTTTTCGACTTTGATTCTCTTGTTTTACCACAACAAAACTGATATATATATATATATATATTCTATTCTATGTCCCCATGTAAATATAATGGATAATTGATAGATCATCAACCACCATTTTTTCAAACAATTGATAATGTAGTATCAGCTGCATGTAAGTGCTGTTAGCATAGTGTTTTACACAAAAAATACTATAAATAAATATCAATTTTCTCTTGAAAACGCAACTCTTTTTTTCTTCTCATTTGACCAGTGTGCCTTATTTGTGCTGTAGAAAAGATAAGAGTTCTCAATAGTGTTTAAGGTAAGGTAATTATTTCATTATTCTATTTTTATTGATTTTTTAATTTGTAATAGAGTATGTTATTTTTCAAAATTATATATAAGTTCAATTTTTAAACATTCACTGCAAGATTTTCTATGTTTTGATTTGATATTTATTTTTCATAAAATATCTTAAGGAATAATATTATTTTTAAATAATATTTAAATATATTTAATAGTGTTATATATAAATTCTTTCTAAATTATGTTATCATCATAAAAGTAAAAAATCAATGTTTAAAATCAAACATGATTTCAGTTTTAAAATTTATATTTTAAAGTTTATAATTAATTAAATGAATTTTATTTATTTTCAATTTCTTATGTTCTCAAAAATTATATTATTGAAATAATGTCTCTTTTTTGAACATGATAGTGTTAAAATTATATCATTCACTTAAGTTATTTAATACTTCAAATTATCTTATTTCTAATAATTTATATATTATTTATAAATAATACTTTGAAAATAAATTTGTATAATCCATGGTATAAAGCTATATTAAATTATATAAATTATAATTTTATGTAAATAATAATTATTGATGTTTAATTTACATATACATGGCCATGCATGATGCACCTCATCAATATTCCAGGCATTTTATATTAAACTTTAGTATTAAATTTAATTTTATGTTATTTTATTAAAGTTATTAAATTTATAGATTTTTCTAAAATCTAAAGAGTTTTATAAAAAATTTTCTTTTAAAAATGTATTGGGGATGTAAGTTAATTTCTATGTTGAAAATAATTTAAGAAATTTATGAAAGGTTTTAATGGGTTATTTTTGAGAAAGAAGGATCTTCCAAAAATGTTTTCTTAAAAATTTGACTCGGCACTTGGGTATTAGGCTGGATAATGAGGAATGGGGAGGGAACACATGACCTCACAAGACATTATCCCACCATTGATTTTTCTAGTGGCCAAAAGGGTTATATAAGATCAGTTGAGTATCATTTTATTCCATAAAAAATATTATTATTATTTTCTAATTATTTTTAGGAGAAATCGAATTATTTTTCAAAGAAGTATTATTGAAATTGATTTTCAAAATAATAAGTATTCTTGAAATGTTTTGAAAAGTAATATATATATATATATATAATATTTATATTATATATAAAGTGTTTTAAAATAGCTTTAAAATTATTTATTAAAATGTTTTTCACTGGTTTGTAAATCCTTAATGGGCAATTTAATTCTCATCCCATGTTTTTAAAAATATTTTCACAGGTACCTTAGGAATTCTATCATGGAAAACGTTGACTTTGGAGTTATAAAACATGAATCGGGATAGTAATTTTATTTTACTTTTTTTACAAATTTGATTATATTGTAAAGTGTCTTCTAATTCTCCAAAACCTAGACCAGAAAAGGTCCTAAAATTCATAATGCCTTCTGGAAAATTTCAATTATATTTTATAAAAAAATACAGAGTAGTTTTATATACTGAATCCGAAAGCACAGGTTTGTGTCTCTAAATGGGATTGGTTAAGGGAAGAGTTTAGTGATACCATATACCTTTGAATATTAAATAAATGAGATTTATAGGGTACGATCCTACTGGTTGATACCATCAATTCTTCCCTATGTGTCAATTAGACTTTATCATAACCCTTAATATATACTGATCTTAATGATATATATAAAATTAAAATATTATGAATGGAATTTTAAATTCTGGATACTATATTTCATAACGGTCTACGATAACCAATGTAGTGAATGTTGTTTTGATAAATGTATTTCTTAATAAATAAATAATTCATTTAAAATTGGAATTTAATTTATAACATTTGGGTCATTATAGTTATTCTCACAAAGCCTATGCTGATGAGAACTATGAGACACAACAACCATGTATAAGAACACATCCCAAACATGAACCTAATCCATTAAAGAATACCAATATCCCTAACTAGAATCTAGAAGAGTCAAAAAAAGATCTAATGTTAATCGAATCTTGAAATCATCAATGGAATCCTAAAATTTTGAATCCAATAAAAAAATTTCTCCCTACTGAGAAAGATAGGTCATCATAGAAGCCAATATAGATAAATCATTTAAAAAACAATGATAATAAGCTTCCATTACCAAGAAATTATAAATCAAAAATACATTTTGTAGTTCCTCCTAGGTCATAAAAACATTTAATTTCTTAGGATCAACTGAAATACCATGTTCTAAAATGGCGTGACCCAAACATTTTACTTACCACATACAAAAGTTTCATTTATAAATATTGGAATAAGGTTTATAATTTTTGAAGATGTCTCATACTACTCTCAGATGATGTCATTGGTGATCCTCAGTCTTTGAGTATTTTTTTTTCATCCTAAATACCATAAACAAAAAATCAACATTCTCATGGAACATCCTATTTATTAATTCCATGAACACTACAGGATCATTGGTTTGACCAAATGGAATAAGAAGGTACTCATAATGGCTATAACTTCTCATGATGGTAGTTTTAGGGATATCATACTCCTTTATCCTAATCTAGTGACAACCAGACTAAATAAATATATTTGAGAACCACTTAATCCATTTAATTTGATCAAAAAATTCATCAATTTAGGGAAAACGACATTTTTTATTGATGGTGAATTGATTGAGCTTACTGTACTCAACAAAATTAAAAAGGGTTTAGCTGGCCTTCTTGGAAAAAATCACTGGCATTTCCCTTCATTTTTTATTGATTTTTGATAATCTACCTTTCAAGGGGTGAGGTGGAACCCTTACAAGGCCCGTAGGCGTAAGTACTACATGGCACATAGGCCTTATAGGAATTCATTTCCCATAGGCTTAAAACATTACACAAACCCATACTAACTACTTCGAACTGATCCTCCCCAGCATCTTCATCATGAAATCAGCTCTCCACCTTCGCATGACAGTTCTGTTAGGCTATCTCGTGCATGCACAGGCTTGTCCCGATGGCAGGTGCCATACCCTCTCATTATTGAAATTCATGTAGCTTCTGTTATGGTGAAATTACTTGAGAAAGGTCATTTCTAAAACATTCCAATTCCAGTTCAATGAAAAAAAGCATATCATCCTTCAGAACTTTTGAATTGGATTTGTTGATCAACTCAGCCTTAGGTCCCATTCTCCCTAAAATTCATCACACACCCCATCGAGACTAGTAATGGAAAACCTTCGATGATAATAGTCGATACAATATTTATGAGTGATTATATAATCTATCCCAATAATGACAACCATATGTTTTCTATCCAGAACCAAACTTTCCCAATTAAGCTCAAATTACAATAAATATAAAGTGCAAGATGTGTATTAGAGATCCTTATCTCTCTTTTTTTACATATAAATACAAATATCCAGAAAATAAGGAATGAAATATATAATAATATTATAAAATTACACAATATAGATAGATATGAAGGAATGATAGGCACCAATATCAAATAAAATAGTCATAAAAAATATAGTAATGGTAATGGAACCTCTGACCATCATAGGAACCACATTAGCTTCCACTGGAGTTTTCCACTACATGAATAAGCTTCATTACTAATGTTTATGGTTAGAAAACCTTCATTATTGAAGCATCATGCTATAATATCCTCATAGTACTATAGATATTGTACGACTATATGGAGTGGTAAAGACAAAGAATAACCTCTGCAGGTGATCTATACATCCGCAAGAGTTAGAAATCTTTGGTGCCTTATGAACGTATGATTCAAGTGCCTAACATTACCATAATAGTAGTAGGTAAAAGGGTCCTTGATTGATACTACAAATGATTTAGAAGAGTTTTATTATTGACACCCACCACCATGGTTTCTACCAAATATCTCAATCCACTTTCTCTTTCTATTAAAGGGACGAATGATGTCACATCTCGGCCTGGGTGCCACACACCAGTTCCCTAAGACGGTCGGTCACATGACTGCAAGTGAACCTCCCCATACGCCATAGTATGATGACTAACAATGAGGCTGTAATATCAATCATGGGGAGACTATACCCTATTTTATCAGATTAATACAGAAGTGGAAAATAAGAAAAAATCACTAAATATGTAATGCCTTGACCCCAGTTACCCAGAGTTAGTGCATTATTACATAACACTGTCATGATACAAGGAATCATGTCTCGAAAGACCAATCAATTTAGTAGCCTTGTAATTAATAGATACATACACTACTAGAATTCTTGGTAATTGCGACGACCTATTTGCAACGGGATCCCGTCGCAAATAGGCTTTAGCGACGGAGCCCCATCACAAATAGCCTATTGCAGAAAACGCCGTCACAAATACCATTATTTGCGATGGGAAACATCACCATCACAAATAAACCTCCGATCATATGTATTATTTATACATAAATTTTTTCATGATGGGCCCATCGCAAATAGTTTTTGCGATGGGCCCATCATCCCATCGCAAAATATATATATATATATAAATATATATAACATTCTGCGACGGGCCCGTCACAACAAAGTATTTGCGACAGGTAAGTAGTCCCGTCGCAAATATTTTTTTTTAAAATATTTAGTTAGACTATTTGCGATGGGGTCCCATCACAAAAGGTCCCGTCACAAATAATAAATTAATTCAAAAAAAATAAATTTTATATAAGTACGATTAATGAAAAAATAATATTACTATTATTAAAAAAAATATAAAAAATCTCAATATTCACAAAAAAATTAAAAAAATTATTAAATAATAATAATAATATTATTATTAGTAAATAAAGAAACGTTAAAAAATAGAATACTAAAAAAATATATTTAATAAAATAGTAATAATATTATTAAAATAATAAAAAAATAAAAAATATTAAAATTCTCAATATTCACAAAAAAATATAAAAAATAGTAAAATATTAAAAATTAAATTATGTAATATTTGCACCGATATAAAATACATAAAATGTAAATAATTCATATTACAATGTTAAATTCAAATGTTTTTAGCATAAAAAAATCACTGGGGGGGGGTCGTCTTCTGGAGGAGGTAGAGGAGCTGAAGGAGATGGTGGAGGAAACTCCATCCCTAAACTATGAGTCAGATGGTGCATGTACTCCATCTGCTCCTGATGCTGCTGCTGAAATCGATGCATCTCCTCCTCATTCTGCTGCTGCTGCTACTGTCATCGATGCATCTGCTCCTCGTGATGCTGCTCCTATTGCTGCCGCCGTCGACTCATCTCTTCTTGCTGCTTCTACAAAGTCTCTATAAGCTTAGCCTGAGCTCGCAACTGCTCCTGATACTGTGATCCAGAAGATGATGCCTCTCCACGAGCTCCTCTCGAGCTGGATGCCGACATCACAACAGTACCGTAATAAGTACCAGGAGTCAAATAAGAGTCGATACCAAATACTCTGCCCTTCTCAAAGCTATACTGAGTCACCTGCATCCATGCCGCCTCATCGAAATGGTGCTCACTGGTCTGCTCAGTCATCTTGTCCGGAACCTCATCCTGTGTCTGAGAGGTCATACCCTCACATGACTCCTTCAATTCCAATTTAAAATTAATATTGTGAAAATATTATATGTAGTTAATTGTCAAACTGAAAAAATAATACTAACCACAATCTGACACTGGCGATCACCTCTAATCTCTCCAATGGCTGGATCAATGTACATCCTCCGATAAATGCCGAACTTCGTAATATCGAGATTCTCAACTGCCTACAGAAATATAAAATAAACTGTTTATATTTAAAGTTATATAAAATATTTGAAAAATATTCTTACCAGATGATCTCTATGCGAACTTAATGTACGACTACCAGCTCGATGCGTCACCTCCTGTCTCCCCCGGTTCTGCCATCCCTCTGAAGATCTCCTCTGAAATCCCCCACCCAACCAGTGTAAACATAATACATCCCAAACGTGAGATGAAATGTACTCTGGTCGGTGGGCTCTACACGACTCATCAAATTCTGTCACTCCTGCTTTCTTAATGGCCGTTCTTCTCAAATTGTGCAAAAACTGATGAAAACAGTCACGCATAGAAACCTACCATGCCGTGTGGATAGCATCGCGCATGCTATCATCGATATGATACCATAAACCCTAAAAATAATTTATAATATCAAGTTGTTAATAAAATAAATTTCAAAATAATTATTTTTTATTTACATACCAGCCAATGATGGAACATGTCACGTCATACATCAATGAGAATCTGTTCCCATGTGATCCATGGCTGAAAAAAATCATTGTGCAATATAGTGCTCCCCTATCCAACAGATACATGCTGAAAACTTTGAAAAATGAATAAATAATCAAACAATTAGTATATATATAAATAAATTAATTAAATATAACTAAAATATAAGGTTACCATACCTCTGTATGCGTGGATCGAAACTAAGATGTGGACGTCTCTCGGGGATAGGGTCAGGAATCATTAGTCGTGCAAGACCACACCCCCTCCGCGTACCTCCTGAACCACCAGTCGACTGAGGGTCAGATGATTCCACATCCCCATCATCCAAAGGTCATTAATCCTCCTCTAACTCACGCAATAGATCAGATTCCATCTGAAACACAAAATGATTGTTGTTAGAAGCTAGTTGAAAATAACTATTATATATAGATATATATTAGTTATGATTATAACTAGCATTTAACTATGTCAATGTTCATCTTCATCCTCTTCTCCATAGCTGTCAATGTTAATGTCTTCCTCTTCCTCCTCCTCATCATCAATATCCATATGAGTTTCAATTTCCGCATCTCTTGTCATTTCAAATTCATTTGTAACATCATTAACATCTTCATCACCATCGATCCTTAATTGTGGGGTGTCATCATCGATATTCACGTCTCTTTGTGAATCAGATGGATTTTGAGCAGTCTCTTGAAAAATTTCAATTCCTTCAACTTTAGCGGAACCACATTCAGTTTGAGTAAACCAATTTTCCAATGTAAACTTTATAATTTCACTTTCATGGTTGATCACCTCGTAAGTAGTGTTGCAATAGGACGACCAAAATAATGTCGTTCTCGTCTCTAAGAATCTTATTGCTCCCTTTACATAGATCATTCTTCCTTAAAAATTTGAGGGGATATCAGTATCTTTCCCTTAAATTTTCAAGAAACAATGGTCTATGTAAAGGGTTATGTGAGATAATTATTATAGATGAGAAGGGCATGACTTGGGTTGTCATATTGCAACACTACTTGCGAGATGATCAACCATGCAAGGACAATTATAGAGTTTACATTGGATATGGTTGACACAAACTTTTTATTACACATGACCTGACAATTAGTGACCCTTTGAGATTTAAACATGTTAAGAATAGAGATAAGCCTGGTGCAAATATTGATAATTTTAATATTTTATAAATTTCTCATTATTTTAATAATATTAATATTGTTTTTCATAAATATTGATCATATAATTTTTTTTATTACTAATTATTATTAATTATTACTAATAATTACTGATTATTACTAATTATTACTAATTATTACTAATTATTACTAATTATTACTAATTATTACTAATTATTACTAATTATTACTAATTATTGCTAATTATTAAGAATTATTACTATTTATTACTAATTATTACTAATTATTACTAATTATTACTAATTATTACTAATTATTACTAATTATTACTAACTATTACTAATTATTACTAATTATTCCAAATTATTTCTAATTATTCCTAATTATTACTAATTATTACTAATTATTACTAATTATTACTAATTATTAGTAATTATTAGTAATTATTAGTAATTATTAGTAATTATTACTAATTATTAGTAATTATTACTAATTATTAGTAATTATTACTAATTATTTCTAATTATTACTAATTATTACTAATTATTACTAATTATTACTAATTATTAGTAATTATTAGTAATTATTAGTAATTATTACTAATTATTAGTAATTATTAGTAATTATTAGTAATTATTAGTAATTATTACTAATTATTAGTAATTATTAGTAATTATTACTAATTATTAGTAATTATTAGTAATTATTACTAATTATTAGTAATTATTAGTAATTATTAGTAATTATTAGTAATTATTACTAATTATTAGTAATTATTTCTAATTATTGCTAATTATATCTAATTATTGCGAATTATTGCAAATTAATACTAATTAATACTAATAATTGTAAATTAATACTAATTAATAGAAATTATATCTAATTATTTTAAATTAATTCTAATTATATCTAATTATATCTAATTATATCTAATTATTACTAATTATATCTAATAATTACTAATTATATCTAATTATTACTAATTATATATATTTATATCTAATTATTGCAAATTAATACTAATTATTTATAATTATCACTAACAATATAAATTTCTTACTAAAAATAGATATAAATACAAATCAATTGAAATCTAATTTAATTACAAATAATAAACAACAATTAACCATGCAAGGACAATTATAGAGTTTACATTGGACATGGTTGACACAAACTTTTTATTGCTCATGACCTGACAATTGGTGACCCTTTGAGATTTAAACATGTTAAGAATAGAGCAAGGCCTATTGCGAATATTGATAATTTTAATATTTTATAATTTTTTATTATTTTAATAATATTAATATTATTTTTTCATAAATATTGATAATATAATTTTTTTATTACTAATTATTACAAATTATTACTAATTATTACTAATTATTACTAATTATTACTAATTACTACTAATTATTACTAATTATTACTAATTATTACTAATTATTACTAATTATTACTAATTATTCCTAATTATTACTAATTATTACTAATTACTCCTAATTAGTACTAATTATTAGTAATTATTAGTAATTATTAGTAATTACTACTAATTATTACTAATTATTACTAATTATTACTAATTATTACTAATTATTACTAATTATTAGTAATTATTAGTAATTATTAGTAATTATTAGTAATTATTAGTAATTATTAGTAATTATCAGTAATTACTAGTAATTATTACTAATTATTACTAATTATTACTAATTATTACTAATTATTACTAATTATTACTAATTATTACTAATTATTACTAATTATTACTAATTATTACTAATAATTACTAATAATTACTAATAATTACTAATTATTAATAATTATTACTAATTATTAATAATTATTACTAATTATTAATAATTATTACTAATTATTTCTATTTATTACTAATTCTTACTAATTGTTACTAATTATTACTAATTATTACTAATTATTACTAATTATTACTAATTTTTACTAATTGTTACTAATTATTAATAATTATTACTAATTATTACTAATTATTAATAGTTATTACTAGTTATTACTAGTTATTACTAATTATTACTAATTTTTACTAATTATTACTAATTATTAGTAATTATTCCTAATTATTACTAATTATTACTAATTATTCCTAATTATTCCTAATTATTACTAATTATTACTAATTATTACTAATTATTACTAATTATTCCTAATTATTACTAATTATTACTAATTATTCCTAATTATTACAAATTATTACTACTTATTACAAATTATTTCTAATTATTCCTAATTATTCCTAATTATTCCTAATTATTCCTAATAATTCCTAATTATTCCTAATTATTCCTAATTATTCGTAATTATTCGTAATTATTCCTTATTATTCCTAATTATTCCTTATTATTACTAATTATTCCTAATTATTACTAATTATTCCTAATTATTACTAATTATTCCTAATTATTACTAATTATTCCTAATTATTACTAATTATTCCTAATTATTCCTAACTATTACTAATTATATCTAATTATTACTAATTATTACTAATTATATCTAATTATTACTAATTATATCTAATTATTACTAATTATATGTAGTTATTACTAATTATATCTAATTATTACTAATTATATCTAATTATTACTAATTATATCTAATTATTACTAATTATATCTAATTTTTACTATTTATATCTAATTATTACTAATTATTACTAATTATATCTAATTATTACTGATTATATCTAATTATTACTAATTATATCTAATTATTACTAATTATATCTAATTACCCCTAATTATCTGTAATTATATCTAATTACCCCTAACTATCCCTAATTATATCTAATTATGACTAAATTCTACTAATTATCTATAATAATATCTAATTATTGCAAATTAACACTAATTATTTATAATTATCACCAACTATATCAATTTATTACTAAAAAAATATAAATAAAAATCAATTTAAATATAATTTAATTACAACTTATAAATTGCAATTAAAATTAATATAAAAAAATAAAATAAACATAAAAATAAAATAAAATATAAATACCTTAAACTTTGATATTTTGAAGGTATTTGCGCCTTCCAATTGCTCCCGTATAAAGAATTTTAACTAAAATAATTTTTTTTTCTTAAAACTGGAGAATGAAGAGAGGGGGAGAGCAAGATTTGAGTGATTTGAAAAAAAAAACGGGTGGGGGTATATATAGGTTAGATTAGTTGCGACGGGTTTCCCGTCGCAAATGGTGGTATTTGCGATGGGTCCCGTCGCAAATACCCTCACCCGGATTAATTACAGTTTGCGGTTAAAAGGGTATTTGTGACGGGTCCCTTCACAAATACACACCAGTCGACATACTATTTGCGACGGGTGGCTTTGCCTGTCGCAAATAGTATTTACCGCCGCCGGGCTTTTGCGACGGGCCCTGTCACAAATACTCTCACCCGCATTAATTACAGTCACCGGTTAAAAGGGTATTTGCGACGGGTCCCGTCACAAATACCCACCTACCGTCATACTATTTGCGATGGGCAACATTGCCCGTTGCAAATGTTATTCACCGCCGCCGTGCTTTTGCGACGGGGATGCGTCCCCGTCACAAATACCCTTCCCGCGTTTTGGCGTGCAAACCACATCAAACCTATTGTGACGGGTCACCTATTCCCGTCGCAATTAACCTACTATTTGCGACGGGAAAAGACTCCCGTCGCAAATACGTATTTCGTGGGACCTTTTGCGACGGTATATATTCCCGTCGCAATTGACCCGTCACAAAAAACCACTTTTCCCGTAGTGCAAGAATCCATTTACAGTCATTTTCCATAAATGTAGGGGACCTGATCTTTACCCGAGTGAATGCCCTATTCTATAGGATAACCACTTGGTCAAAGAAGAACCTATATAGAAATAAATGGATGGTGAAATGTTTAAAAGTATTAGCGCTCTTTGTTGATGGGATTACTTTGGAAGACTTTTCTCTTGTATGTGTAACCCTGCAGTTTGTTATGTGAAAATGATATTTTATGAAGAATTTTCTTTTCTATTGTTGATATGGTTATAAATAACCATTTGGGATTATATGATCCTTGAATTTGAGGTAATTACAAGTTATTAAATTTTGGGATGAAAATGCGAGGTATGAGATAACATTTGTGGTGAAATTTTCTTATAGTTATTTTGAGGAATTTATCTCATTTTGGGAATGTTATAAAATATGGTTTTTGAAAAAGGACAACACGCAGACCATGTGACAACCAGTCGAGTCGGACAATGCTGCAAGAATTAAACCCACAACCAGAGTGTGATTGGGATTTATCGCCTACCACTGGAATACGTGAAGTCCCTGGTTAGTGTGGCTAATTATTTTTAGTTAAATAATTTTATAGATCAATAATAAGTTGATTTTGGATCTTATGTCTTATCAAATGGATATCCTTATTAAAGGAAAATGATTTGGTTATTAAGTGATAAATGTTATTTTGGAAGATGTTTACTCTGTTGGGAACAATATATGCCTAATAAAAATAGAATACTATGAGATTTCATTTGAGGAGTAATGGTGGAATCTTATCTATGTTTTTATTGTGGATTTATAGCGATTTGGGTTTTTTATGGAAATGATTAACCTATCATAGAGAATATGTGATTAGTTTAATTACTTTTAAGTATGCGACTTTAAGAGTAGTCGATGTTATTTGGAGATACAATTTGACATGGAAGACTGAATAATCAAATACTTCTATGTTTTGGGTTTCAATATTAGTTTGGATTATATTGAAGGATTTTAAGGGCAACTATTTATTGAATGATATTTATTGAACTTTGGGTATTGTGGGTTTAATTTTAGAAATTGAGATTAGTATTTCTTTCTCTAAAGGACTATCCTTTTTGGGGATCATCTGATATGTACTAAACAATTTGGTTTTGGTTAATATCTAAAGACTAGGTAAATATATATAGTTTATCCTTTGTGGATTATGTGATTCTCTAGAAGTTGATTCTAGAGATTCTGGAGTGACCAAGTCATCTTGAATACTCATCATTTGAAAAAAAAGATGAGTTAGTGGTAGAAATTTATTAAAGGATGAAACTCTACTTAAAAAGTATGTATATCTCTTTATATTCTTAGTCAATCTCATAAATAAATTCCTCAACTTTATGAAATGGAACTTAAAACAAAAAATGTTATCCATTTACTTTTACTACTAGGAAACTAATGACCGTTTATCCCATCACAAGTTTGGGATTTTCTTGTTGTTAAATTTCTACTGATCATATTTTCTATCACTCTCCACCAGAACTTGTCACTTAGTTTATCTTCCATATCCATGTTTTCCTAAATGGAATCCTAATATGGGTTATCTTGGGTGACCTTTGTACTTCACTTTCTTTCTTTTAAAGAGATAGTTTTATTGACTCTTTTTCTGATGTGGGACTTTCAATGAAGTTTCCAAGTAAAATTTTAAAATTGTGAGGACGCAATTTCCAAAAGGGGGGAAGAATGTAACACCCCGATATTTCATAGTAAGTTATTCTCTTTAAAGTAATTCAATAGCTTGCGCAACACGCAACACCGAGTTTGAGCGCACCATGACTTACCAAACTAGCCATTCAAAAGAGTTTATGAATAGTATTAACTGAATTTTAAACTTTATTTACTCCATATAATTTTATAATCCATTTTATGTGTTTCTTAGACATAATATAAGAACAAATTCATTTTTTCAAATAAAAGAAGTATTTTTCAAAAAATAAAATTTTACAACCTTTTAATGGAAAACCCTTTTTAAAACCAATATTTGACACTCTTATATATTCAATTCAATTCAATTAAATTCTTCTTTATAACCGGGACATAAAAATTTATTTTGGAGGAGTTTTTGGTGCTTTTCTAATAACATTCATATTTTGATGAATACTGAAAAATACTAAATTTTAATTGAAAACAACTTTTTTCATCAAAATAATTTATAGTGTTAAATTATGTATTTGAATGGGTTGTAAGTATAATTTTATTATATTTTTATCATTGAATACAATTTAGGTCATTATAAGTAATTTTACAGTTAAATTTGACATAAACACATGTCAATATTTTGATAGTTTTTACTTTTTAAAAACCTACTTTTTAGTTTTGACAACATGAATTAGTATCAACACTTGAGATAGCTGGGGTGCGATGTCATGCACAATGCCAAATATTTGGGAATGTGAAATCTCATCCTCATCATCCAAATATAATTATAATGTTGAGATATTTCATGATCAACAAACAATGTTAAGGATAGTTAATATTAATGCCAAATAAGCCCCTTAACCATATTTCAATATCCCATCATAATGAAATCCACATATTAATAATAATCATCGTCATAGGGGATCACCTCTAATTATTTATAACCATAAAGAAAAAATTTTCATCAGTTCTCATTTTATTCAACATATATCTATATATTTATGTAATGGGGTATGAAATTTCTACGAATTCCATCTCATTTAAACAATACAATTAATTAAATAATTAAGTATAATTATAATCATGCAAACCCAAGCATATAAAAGGTTCATCGATCTAATAAGAAAGTATACTTGATGGGAAATTCCATTTAAAACCCACGATGAATGATTATAAGGTTTTTAGTCAATTTAACAATGATATTAAATAGATACTTTCATTTAGAACACCCAATGGGGTGTCTTTGTTTGAGGGTGATTTCCTCTAATTACATAGAAAGGTTCCACTAGATTATAACACCATAGATATAATTATTTTTAAATAAACAAAAAAATTTGAGTATATTTGTGGAAATTGTTGGCATGTGGAATAAATATGGAGCTATGAAAATATCACATCATTGAGAAAAATAAAAATAGGAACACCATCCATAGGTTTCTAGGTGAATCCTCATCCAATATTGGCTTCAAATATGAAGCATAACAGAATAAATCAGAGAATATGTCAACTGCCATGAATATAGAGTGAATGAGTTCAAACCACAATAGAACAAGATATATGAAGAGAAATATATATAGGAAGAATGATGATTTCATTGCATTCCGGTGATGATCGAATTCTTCTGATGGAACTTGATTTGGAGTCTAGAAGGAGAAGTAATCGAATAACCTATGTTAGGGAGAGGGAGTTCTCAACGAGAGAGGAGAAGGGTGTTGCATGAAAAAAATTAGTGGGGGATAATATAGGGTTTAATTTTATTATGTTCATTATGAGAAAAATGCCATTTACACTTCAAAATAAGTGTTTAATAGATTGGTTTAATGGATCAAAAAAATTGGCCAACTATGCCCCACACCAAAACCTAAGGTGGTACCCTAAATCGGCTAGGTGTACTGTTTGGATAACCCTATACAAGCCGTGTGAATGTCATTGTCTCAAACAACACAAAAACACACCTGATCATTCTCTTGGTATCAAATTATTTTATACAAACCATGTCTCTCACAACTCCCTTATTAAGTACACAAAATTGTTATAGAATCTGTGGGGGTTGGCCGATACATTTTCTCTAAACCATGAGACCGAATATTTTATTTAAAAAATCGGTTATCCTGGATCTGAAAAATCCCTAGACGCCCTCGTGACCTATATAAATTCATTTGGAATCATTATAAGGGTTGTATTAAGGAAATTAAAGATATAAACATTGATATATACAATTGATAAATGTTGGTTTGTTACAACATATTCTCATTAAGGTAACTCATCCTCATGTTGGCCTTTTGAGGGTCCGGAGGTATCATCTATGAAATTATATGGCCTTTAAGCTAATAAATCAGATTCCCACTCCTATGATTCATCTATTACTAAAAAATTCTTCCATATCACCCATACTTAACAATTTGATATGCCTTAGAGAGTTTTCACCCACCAATAAACAATACACACTTGATACTCTTTAGAGGAAGCATCCATCTCAAAATTAAACTCATGAGGATGGAATATGTGAAATGTGTATATATAATATTAGGTAACTTAAGATATGTGAATTAAATCATGAATATACTTGTATCGTAGTGGAAGTGTTATCTGGTAAGTGATGAGTCTGATTTGTTTCCAAACATCAATGGTTCTAACTAATCGAGGTGAAATCATAACCTGGAAATGAATATGTTTATGGAAAAAACATGTAGATACTTGAATGAAATACCGATCCTTGACCTATAACTCAAGAGTTTGTTGGTATCATTTGGCATATGACATATATCTATACTGATTTATAATCATGTGATTTTTGAATAAATATACCGATTGTGTAGTCTCTAGAATGAGGCATGGTCAAGAAATTTTTCCTCCCTTCTATCTAAGAAGTATAGAGGTGATTGACATGGACTACAATATAAGGCTTCATGAGGATCCATATTGATGATATCCTAAAATCTATTATTATAAGCTATCTTAACAAGTGGTATGTGTTTCTCCCAAGAACACTTGAAAACCTGGAAACATAAATTGTTCTTGTCCTCTAATTCCTTAATTGAAAACACTATATGACAATAATTTTTTTGTTGATAGGTCATGATTATGATCACATGTGTACCTAAGGCCTTCTATAACCCATTCTTGATCTTGGACATAAAGAGATGATTCATGGAAGATATGATATAATTAGGTGGTTCATGTAGATATACAACTCCCCTAACATATATCCTCCCTATATCATCTACTGATAAAGACTCTAAAACTTCTATGAAATGTGTGAACTTAATCAATCCTTAAAACACTACCCAAACTATATAATTTCCATGACATGATCTAGGAAAACCATCCACCAAATCCCTTGAAATATCATCCCACTTCCACTAAGGAATGTATAGTGACTATAAAATCTCTTTTATTAACTGTAGTTATGCCTTCATATACATAAATGTGGAACACCAAGTAATAAAACCAGTAATCTCATATTTCATACAAGGACACAAACACTGGAGATGTAAATATCACTACATATTTGTGACACCCGGATGTACTATTCAAATCGATACATGACATTTTTTCATCATCTCCTATATGATGTCTACAAGTACCCTTTCACACCTCTGAAATCATAATGTATCATTTCCATCCATAGTTAATCAATAATATGAATCGTAATATGAGATACTCTTCCTCAATACAAGGATCTATGATTTTATTCATTATCACTAGTTCCAGAAGGGTATAGGTAATTTCTAAAGTTGAGAGAATACTATTCTAATTATCCTCCTAGACCTCAATATGAATTTATGATAACAAGTCCATGAGATACCACTTTCCACTTGCATCCTGAATTTCTTGTGTATGAGTCATCCATCTCAGAGCGTTGGGTATTACATTTTCCATTCTAGGCATGTAATATGGATCAAAATTGAAGTATTGTATATACTTAAGCCATATATACTACATAAAATTCAAATCATGATGTGTAAAGATGTACTTGAATCTTTTTTTGAATAGCTAATTCCACAGATTTCTATTCATGTAAATAATGTCTCCAATATCGTATATCATGAACTACAACAACTTGCTCAAGTGAATGTATTTGGGTAATTCCAATCCTGACACCTCAACTAACATGACCCATACAAGACAAATCACTCATCCTATATCATAAAAGATCCCATCCCGAGACTAGATACATCATTCTAAACAATATATCACTATACTAGTTCTAGAAGAATTAGGATTGTCAATGACTTCAATCTTCACATTAACTCTTTATTTAATGATTCATAAGCTTCTGACCATATGAATTTCACACCCCTTTTTTCAATCATATATGTGGAACTAAAATCTTGAAAAACCCATTGTGAATTTTATATAATACATAACATTATACAATAATCATTGTATATTAATGATTTTCATTGGATTCTACTAGGAAACAACATCTCTCACTTTCTCTAGGACAACTGATACTCGTTTCTCTAAAATGTTATCACCTTAGAAATGAACATTGTTAATTCAAAAAAGGGATTTTTTGACCTTAGGGCATAGTTGGTTCTCTCCTGGTTAACCCATCATGATCCCAATACTTTGGGAAATTTCATTTTTAGAAAGTGAATACACTATGTTTTAATCAACAAAGACTACCATAAATGAATTAATGTATGAGAGATATACTCAATTCATTAGTTCCATGAAGTGAGAATGTTTGTTCGTGAGACTGAATGACATTATCAGGTACTCGAAAGGACCATACCTACTCTAAAAAGATGTATTATATATGTTTAAAATCTTATATGTACCTAATGATATCCTGAATTAAGTTCAATCAGTGAAAATAATGTCTCCCATAGGATATTATCAAAGTGGTCATATATTTGAGGTAGTTGATATTGATTATTTACTGTGATCTTGTTCAATTGATGTAAATTCCAACAAATCCTGACGGCACCATCAACCTCCTAGAAAAAAAGGGCTGGTGAATCCCAAGTATAAAATATGGGGTGTATAAATCATTAAGCCTCTGAGTCCCGCACTATTTCTTGAGCTATAAAATCTCAATAGGTAAAATACTATAAGTATAAATGCATACATATTCCACTAATGTCTCTATAGTAGTCGTAAATTCTTCCAATTATAATGGAGATATCCCGAAAAAACATGTTAGGGATGTCTTCCATGAAATAAACCCCATGAAGGAAACTATCAGGTCATAAACCCTAATAATTGGAGAAGAGAATTCCAATTTGGGTGGACCCTCTACCCATCCACTGATGCATAGGTCATGATCACATAGATCGAATGACCTATTATCCATTATGTATGCCCCCAGAGACCTATGGTAATGTAAACATCACTGTCCAATGATAGAAATCATTATTGGAATGATAAGGAAGTAACCTAACCATCTTAATAATCAAATCAAGCCCCATCATCTCATGAATGAGAATATTTGACACGAAAATATATTCACATATCTAGAGGGGAATATCCTTACAATGGAGAATTCTCTTTGATATGATACCTAATGGGGTGTATATCATCATAATGACATAGAAGTGTTCTATCTCGAGGCCCAAACACTCCATAACTGTATCTAATATAAATATAATGAGACACTCCTATGTCAAATACTATATAAACTAAGTTATATGATACTAAAATAGTTCATGGAACATTAAAATTAACTATTCTTTACTACTTCAATATATGATTCACTTCATGCAACTAGACCATACGAGGACCCAAAGTCACATCTAGAATACCATGAGCAATCCCACTCTACTTTAGATGAGAATTTGAGTCTGACTACATCTTCCATGACCATCACCTCATACAGAGTCATTAGCGGTATTATAGAGTCCTCATAATTAGAGAGTACTGGCACAACTCTAGACCATTGGATAGGATTATATCCCCACTCACTAAGCACTGATAAAAGATAAGAAATATATTCTCCCAAACTACCTTACTAATAATTCCCCCACAAGAAACACAGAGGTGATACATGAATGTGATAAAAGAACCACTAAACATTATAGATTCCAAACTACCCTATATCACACTATCTACATCCATTATATCTTTCATAATAATAAGTCCAAGGTTTACTATTATATAAATAGCTGTCAACCAAATGACATCGAATTACTATCATACGATGTATACTTTTCCATCCTCAAATTGCCTCATGATCAAGATATCATCACCAGTTAAGGTAGGATATAAATAATGATGCTTAGTAAAAAGAGAATAACACATCAGGATCGACATGTCTCCCAAATGTTGATTCATACCCTCTCTATCTCAGTTATCCCTCAGAGTCTATGAAAATAATTATTCATAAAAGATCATATTGAAATATTATTAAATCTAATTACAATTTCAGAATCCATAGGAAATAGCATCCCATAACCATGTGGCATAATCACCTAGCATAAATATTGAAATTTTGACCCTCCTATCTAGAGGCCACTCTAGAAAATTGGAAATATAATTCATGGTATTGTTCCCTGAATCCGCTTCATGTGGTGAACCTTCCACTAAAAAGATCAATGGAAGCTAATGATATTACTATGGAGTAAACCCTCTCATAGTTGAGTAAGGTCAATAGTCCCCTGGAAGATTTTGAATCATACAGAAGAACCCATCTCGAAACATTGTGTCAGTTTCCATGTTAGGAATAGTAATTGGTTCCATAGGTTTAACTACATGAAGAATCATTGGGAGCTCAGGTCCCACCACCTCTGGTGCATGGCCTTCACCACAGTTTGGTCATATGATTTCAGGATTTCATGGTGTAATGATTCTTAAATACCCAATGAATTCCTTGTAAGTGAATTTAATAGTTTAAAATAATTAAAGATAGAAAATTAAGATAGGTACACAACATTCCAATGAAATGGTCACCCATATCTTCTTGCACTAAAATATAGATGTTTCGGGTTTGAAAAACATAATTAGATATATGAAAATATGTTACTCCCAAATATGCACTACTAAAGAATGGTTTGGCTCTATGTATCATGTCACTTATTTTGGGTTCCAATATATGAAGTGTAAATTGTAATGAATAGAGGAAAAATCCCATTAAATTACAAGTATCATCCCATTTAGTGATAACTGTTTTAATTTAAAACTATATATTCCATTAAGTTTTTAATCAATTTATATTATATATATATATATATATCATTTCCATGAAATAGTGCACCATAATGCACAATATAGTATAATTGGATAATTAATGTTTCATCACCAATCTAAAATGGAAAAAAAAATTAGATAGATGTTTGATCCTTAATTAGTCACATTATATCATCCCTTCAAATAATTTAAACACATTTCAATACATAATAATTTGGAACTTACTGTATGAAATGGGAAAATGCACATAGAATGTAAATGTGGAATAGAAAAATTCAGGGCATATTTGTCCTGAAATGCATATAATGATGCATGTAATGAACACTCTCATTTCATCGAGCTAAGGTAACATAAATTTTGTATGAGTAACACAAATAATAATAACACAATAAGAATTTTGATTCACCTAATGGTGATTTCATATAAAATTTAGTAGGTGAAAACCAATAAGAAGAATAAACCATTCAATGTAATTTTTTTTCCCTGATGCACGGGTCACCAATTCCTATGGATAGGATCACTACCAAATTCAATTAGCTCCTAATATCTTTTAAAATACCTAGATATTAATAAATAACAAAAAAATATTGGTCTGATACAACTTTGAAATGACTCTACCAAAGGACCACTTATCCATGGCCACATCCTAGTAGTTCAAACGGCCTCATGCACACCTCCCCATACACCAATGGTTGATGATGATTAGTGAGGTAGTATGGCGGTGATGTATAAATTATATGAGCTCATATGTGAGTGTCAAAATAGATAATAAAAAACCCCAAAAAAATTAAACTGTATATAAAAATACATTATAACAACCATACTAGTAAGCTATCATAGAGGATGCTTAATAAAATATAAAATTATTTAAGCATAAATAGATGAAAAATTATAATAGTTACTGAATCCTAACCTGAACCATCATATATAATGATTTCATTGAATGCTGATATACAAAAAGGGAAAATTTGGGGAAGTAATATACAACAAGCTATACAAAACATCAAAAAAGAAATAAATCTACAATGCAAGAATCTCTAGATTTTTCTCCATCCGGTTCTCCTATGCTCCAACTATAATTAAATTAATCAAGATTTTGTAGTAGGGTGCATTCCTTATACATACCTGCATACATGTAATATACTTAGGAACCAAGGGAGGCCCAATTTGGTTGTGAGACAAAGTCTCTATAGGCCACCACCAGTTTTGTTTAAAAGTAATACAGCCGATGTACATGGCTAATAACTGCGAAAGAATAATGAATAAAAAATAGATCTGAATAAATAAATAATAGATGGATCATGTTCAATTAGAACACCTAGATTACTCTTTCTACTTTATCATAAGTCATTTCTATGGTCTGATATGTAACTATATAAATAGTAATAATATATAGTATATTTATACATGGTATCCACTTACTTTCACTATATACATGAGGACATAAGTAGGAATACACCTAGATAAGATGTGGTAGCTGGACCTGTTGTGTTACTCAAGCATCTGTGACATGTTTAATGATCATATAAGATCCAATAGAGATTAAATACCCTGAATCTCATAATTAATGTGAGATTTTATGATCAACACTCGAGATATGTGGGGTGAGACTTCAGACACCAAAACCAAAACAATGGAATGTAGATTGTCAACCCATCATCCAGATACATGTATGACTATGATAGATGCCGTGATTGAAACCCTATATAAGGAAGAGTGAATATTAATTCCCATCAAGTCCCTTAACCATTATTCAACAACCCATCATAATGGAATACACATAATAACAATAAAAATAGATAAAAGGGATCACCACCAATTAATTCCTAACAATCAATCCCAAATATCCAAGGGTACTCAATTGATAAAATTTACATTCATATTTATAAGACATGAGTAGTGTCCTTACTACTCATTCCAATAAATTTAAAAATGAAATTAATTAATTATGGAAAAAAAAATTACAATTATTGAAACCCAAGTAGTTATAAGATTATTTTATCTACTTAGAAATTACACAAGAAGGGAAATTCCACATACTAATTAAGAAGAATTATTCTAAGGTATTTTGAAAGTTTAAAAAACATTAATGAATTTTTATCACTTTTAACACCAAAATGTGTGGCTACGGTTATGGTATACATTATCAAAATACATGGAAAGGGTCTACAAGAGTAAATCATCATGTGAATAATTATTCTGAAATGAAGTATATAATTTGAGGAAACATGCTACAATGTCTAGTGTGCAGTGTGAAAGTAGTCTTATGAAAAAAAAACAATAAATCTTGCTAAAAAAACTAGGTCACCTACCTTATGGTCTTATACAAATCATTTTTAAACATCAACATATTATTTTATGTACAATGGAATAAATTTAAAAAATAGTCCAACTCCCTAAATTTAGTTAGAATGGTATTATAATAAAATATTTCATGAGATACAAAGAGAAAAATAGATAGGAAATAATAGGATTTGAGTGCATAATTAGGCAGATCAGATACTTCCAATGATGATAAATTTGGCATCTCAAAGGAGGAGTAATCGAATAACCTGAATTTGGGAGAGTTGTAGAAAAAACAGATATAATATGTGTTCTTAATGTTAGAAAAGAGTGGGTAAAATAGAGGGTTCATTTATTTAGGTTTACACTGGAACAAATGTTCATTTCCATAAAAAGGGGTCTTATTGGGTGTCCTCATGGTCATCCAAACTATATGTCACACCAATGCCAAAGGAGGGACACCACATGAGCTAGGTGTAAAATTTCCCTAAACGTGTGCATGTCATGTGAAAGGGAATTCCCCAAACCCCACTGAAACCCATAAAGGAATGAACCTAGTCCATCATGGTTGAATAATAACCATGTGGTTCCATGATCCCTTTTGATGATCCCTACATGGTTAGCCAAATTGTGGGGGAAAGTGTTATAGTTTCTTCTAATCATGAGGCTTAGTTTTTTCTTCCAAAAACTAAGGTTTTCATCTCTGAACAAGCCCCAGACACCCACAGACCTATGTTACATCATTAGGTAACCATATAAGTTCTATATTAACTAATTTTAATGGAATAAAAATGAACTTTAACATTTATAAAACTTAGGGCGTTTATAATTAAAATGAAGGGGTAAAAATTATATGGTTTATACAATTATTCAACTTTATATCCATGTATGTATTAAATAGTTACAAAAGTAATTTCTTCATGTAAAAAAAGGTTATAAACCTTCATGAGATCAACCAACAATGTGATGGAATAATAATATTCAAGAACCACGTAGTTGACCCATTGGTACCAGTTTGGAAGAAGGAATAGTTGGACGAGGCTCATAATTAGTCATTTTCTATTGATACTAAAAGCATAATGATGTGTATATATTTAAATGAGTATTTCTTGCGGGATGGAATAGAGAGAGACCTATCAAAATATGATTCTCAATTACTGTAATGTAATTAATTTAAGGATGAGAGAAATATGTCTAAGGGGATGATACAACGATTACCCATACTAGAATGGAAATGGGAAAACATAACCTTTCATTTTATCTTTGGACTCCCAAAAATTATAAAGGGGTTAATATTTTATATGTTGTATTAGATCACCTAATGAGTTATATAGTCATCATTTTCATTAGATAAAATTTTTCTCTACACCAACTTCTTCATCTATAAATTGATGAATTGGTAATATTTAACTGTCTTCCACTTATAATTGTATCTAATTAATGTTTGAGGTTTACCAGGATGTTTTTAAGAATTCATTAATGGGATATAGATATAGATTTATATTCTACAAATTATAATCACCATTTGATATATTTTTAGCCTAAGAGGACCATTAATCAATGACAATACATGTTGATGGATTTATCATTGGATTTCAAATGTCGTTGGGATCAAAACCTTCCACTGGTGGAATTTTCTTACAATAATATCTTTCACTACAGAATTCACATGAATCTTTATGAATCCCTATATAGTGGGATGTGAGTATTTACAACAATATGGAATGAATTTGGATAACTATATCCTTTTTGACCCTACCTAGATAAGGAAATGGAAAATAATTTTAGATCAATGCATATGTTTTTAACGACATCCTAGAATCATAAAATGAGTTACAATGACAATCATTGAAAAAACATGGTGTTTGAAGTAGTAGAAAATGTTTTCTTACATATATCATCATAGAAGATGGAGATTAAATTTGGAACAAATGGAATTCAGATCCATAGGTATATAATGACCTTCAAAAATCTAGATAATTTGTGGATAGTAGATTATCGATTGGAACTTTCACCGAATCTCTCTCAAGTTCTACTTGTGTTCAATGTATATCTCATGATAAAGTATATACCTAATTGTTAAAATGGGAAAAAATAAAAAATCCCCCCACCTGTGTAATATAATTCATAAAAATAATAATGAACAATGATTATGGATCACATGGAAAATTTTCTATGAAACAAGACCATATTCAGGGTAAATTATTAATGGATAACAACCAATTTAATGAAGCTATTTGGGATCCTAAGAATGTGATGATGCATTTTTTACTCATATTTTTTGTACAAGAGTGATTAATATAAAGGGGTAAATTAATTATATTGTGGTATAATATAGGAACCCAATATTTTTATGATATATTTCTTATTAAATAATTGTTTTCTTATAATAACTTGTGTGTAATGCAAAATCAAGTTTAAATGAACCATGTATCATTATAAAAATATTGGGTTTCTTTTATCACCCAGATGTAATATTTTATGCCATTAATAAAGAAGTTAAATAAAAAAATATTATATTGTAACCAAATTTATTATCTTAATTCATTACTTATTAAATAAATATAATTAATGATAAAAATTATTTGAAAAAATTGATTTATTTTCTGAAATATAGTTAATATGCTCCCAATTTATTTTATAAAAATTTATTAAATTAATAACAATTATTGAATTATTTTAATGAAATTTACATATTATCAAAAAAAGTTAAATTAATAAAAAAAATTTCTTGTCATATGATAGAAATAAATCTAGTAATACATTTTAAATGTTTTTTGTTTTTCTAAAAATTGGGTTTTGTGGAATTTTGTGTACATACAATAAAATTAACGTTTTAAATTATTTATATTTAATTAAATAAAATGGGATAATTATTTTCAATTATGTGGTATAAATTTTTTATATATAGAAATTTTATTTTTGGTTAAAATATATAATAACTATGGTAGAACTTTTCACCTAGGTAAAAGGAAAATTGGGTAAATATAGTTTAAAAATATGATATGGAAATAATTATTCATCTCGATTCTTATTATATGAATCTAATATAATAATTATCACTTTTGATGAAATTTATGTTATTTAATTGACAATTGACTAATATAATTACTTATATAATATTTAAATCAAATAATATAAGAAAATGTCACTTTATTAGATTTAAATTGCATTTAGTGTTCAATTGTCGTAAAAATATTTATGAACAAATCATAATATTCATTTTCTAAAAAATGAAATTATATTTCTCATGGTAATAAATTTATAATTTTTAAGAATTATATTATAACCTTAAATTCTTACAGAACTGTAACATAATAATTATTCTATAAATAGAAAAATCTAATAACTAATATTAAAAATATTATATAAAATATATTTTAAGAAAATTAATGAGATAAAAGAATTGTATTGATTAAGGTAACAATTTTGGTATATAATAAATTATTTTGTTTAATTTTTTGGTTGTGTTCTTGATGTTATTAAAGTCAATGTAATGAATTGATCCCCAATAGATAATAATGATTTTTTATGAATTTAATTTATTTTGTAATCAAAAGAACCATAAATATGGAAATGGAGATAATATATGGTCTATAATTAATTCCTGGTTCATTTTTTGATATTTGGAGGTTTTTGAGTAGATAATAAATTTATTATTATTTAATTTGTTTGAATTTCAAAAAGTCACACTCAAATAAATTATAAAGTAGAATGTCATCCACTACAAGTTCACACCACAATTATCATTATAGATTGTACATCCCCTAAAAAATTAACTTCTCAACATTATTAGACACATTCTAGTGGGTTTTTTCACCTCAAAAGGCCAACATTAGTGCCCATAATAGGAGATATATGAAAGCAGTCCCAATGAATATTTAATCACCTTAACTGATGAAGTTCTTTTTTATTCATATTTTACCACCTATAAAACTATTTTATATATCATAAAATAATAAATTCAATAATTATTAAACTATGATAATTGATAATGATTATGAAAACACAATTATTATCCCTCTTCCCTGTTAAAGGGGTAGTGAATGTATCGAAGGTTTGAACCTAAATCTAACCATATATGTGTAGTAATAAAAATAATATGTCATTATCATCATGTATGAATGGTTATTAATATGGTTTATATGTATATCTTTTTTATTTATGAAACAACAATACTTCTATAATGATAATATTGTGTAAACCTTGTTTCAATCCAACCATTAATGAAACAATAACATCATTTGTGTTTACGTGTGGACTACCACCACCACTAAGTGATGTGATTCACTTATAATATGAATTTAACCAAGATTTTAATGAAGATCAACTTGATAAAAACATAATATTTATGTATACAATGTAGTAAACTTTTTCCTAGAAAGGGGATTTAATATTTTGATATGTTCCATCTGTCGATAAATGGAAATATGGTTTATATATACGTACAACCTATTATCTCTGTGTACAATATAAATTATATCTATATATCTAACAATTGTATAACAATAAAAATAAATATATATTTAATTTATATTTTAGTTATATAATGATTAATATTAGAATATGATGGATCCAAGATAAAAGTATACTGATTGCAACCATTGAACTAAAATACTCATAATAAATAAAATTGTTAACACTAGGAAATAAAAAAATTAATAACAATTTTTTTAAAAAGGGGGGTTTTAGAATATTAAAAATATTTCATATAATTTTTTATAAACATGAAAATTGTGTAATATTATAATAAATTTAAATTAATATACTTGATATTTTATGCTATTCCAATGTAATTTGAACTCGAGGTAAGGGAATTTTTTCAGAACCCGCGCCAACGAACCCAATGGTACTCTTGGATTTTTAATCTGAGTTACTGTTTAGAAGTTATGAATTTTACAATAAAATAATTGTCACTTAATTATTTTATTTGCGGCCAAAAACTATCTTTTCCTGGTGGCCCATGCCGACCAAAGTTAATATCTGATTAAATAAAGAAATCCATCACGAGTTCAGTGGCAGTCTTATATTTTTAATCCGAGCTACCGTTTGTGAGGTATAAGCATTTGAAAAGTAAAATAACTTTATTTAATTATTTTATTTACGATTATTCCATTTTCGGGATTTCTCACAGGAGGCCCGTGCTGACTAAACTTAAGTCACGCCTAGGGTAAAACCGCCATCCTGAGCACAACAGTCCCCTCAGATTTCTAATCTGAGTAACTATTTAAGAGTTATTCCACTTTTTCAGGAAAACTGCTTACACACGTTAATTTAAGCTTAACAAAACTTCGACAGATCATTCTGGGCACACCGGGCCTCAGAATCGCGCGCCATCAGAAAATGCGGACTCATAAAATTTCCATATATTTAAAAACAATTACATGGAAATTCTGTGTCTTTACATTCTCCCCACCTCAAGGCTTTACTTACCCGTAATCTATAACTCGAACTAAGGGAACAAATGGGGGTACTGAGCACGCATATGAGCCTCCCGCTCCCATGTTCTCTCCTAGAGGTTCCCATGCTTCCAACGAACGTGTGCCAGAGGAATCGATCTCCCACATAGGACCCGCTCCTGTCGATCCTCAATCTCCACTGGAACCTCCGTAAAAGTATCCCCATCGTCGATGTCCAGCTCTCCCTGGCCGATGATGTGAGTAGGGTTGTGCACGTATCTCCTCAGCTGAGATACGTGGAAGACGTCGTGCACCTAGTGCAACTGAGGTGTATGAGGTAAGAGGTAAGCCACCTCGCCTACTCCGCTGAGGACCTAGAAAGGTCCTATGAACCGTGGATATTACTTGCTGGCTCATCCAAATCTCCGCAAACCTCGTCGTGGTGAGACCCGTAGAAAGACGTGGTTTCCATTCTCAAACTCCAGAGGTCCCCGTCTCCTGTCAGCATATGACTTTTGTCTACTCTGTGCAGTCTTCATCCACTCCTGGATGATCTGCACCTTCTGTGTGGTAGCCCATACCATCTCTAGTCCTACTAGTGCTGACTCTCTTGGGACTGTCCAACATAGTGGTGATCTTCAAGGTCGACCATAAAAGGCATCAAAAGGTGTCATACCGATGGTGGAGTGGTAGCTGTTGTTGTAGGGAAACTCCACCAACAGTAAGTGATCCTCCCAGCTACGACTGAAGTCGAGGACACATGCATGAAGCATGTCCTCGAGAGTCTTAATGGTCCGCTCAGTCTGACCATCTGTCTGAGGATGGAAGGCGGTGCTGAGACGAATCTTTGTCCCAAAAGCTTCCTGAAACCCCTTCCATAGTCAGGAAGTAAAGAGTGCATCACGGTCAGAGACAATAGAAGAAGGTACTCCATGTAAACGTACTATCTTTTGCACATAGAGGCATCCCAAACTCTCTACTGAACCCCACTATCTGATCGATAGAAAGTGGGCCAATTAGGTGATTCAGTCAACAATCACCCAAATCGAGTCATGACTCCTGTATGTACGTGGAAGACCCGTCACAAAGTCGATGGATATCCCATCCCACTTCCACTCTGGGACCTCTAAAGGCTGAACCAAGCCTGCTGGTACCTGGTGATCTGCCTTCACTTTCTGACAAGTGAGGCACCATGAGACAAACTCTTCTACCGCCCTCTTAATACCTAGCCATCAGTGATGTCATCGAAGGTCCTGGTATATCTTTACCACTCATGGATGTACCGCTAGAGGGGAAGTGTGGAACTCCCTCAACACTTCCTCCTGAAGTGCAACTGGTACCATGGTACGTCCTCTGAAAAGGATGATGCACTCACCACCTTCAGAAAATACATCAGGTGCTTGCCCTGTGGATATCTGAGAACATCACGTCTCACAGTTAGAGTCTCCACGCTTTGCCTCCCTGAATCGCTGATGAAGGGGAGGAGTGACTGTAAGAGACTGTAGAAAGTCTTCTCTATCCCTATCCATGAAGGATATCAGTAAGGCAGCCAGCTTCTCTGTCACCTCGCCTAGTAGCTGTATACCAGTCCTCCTGCTGAGAGAATCCGCAACAACATTCCCCTTCCTAGGAGTATAGACTACCTCAAATTCATAGTCCTGGAGGAACTAAAAACTCCAAACTCCTACTGCCACGAGGGTAAGGATGGCTGACTCAAGAGTGATCAGCTGCACCCTCCTATGCACGAGTTTAACCTGTGCTGCCTGAGTTTACTTTTTCGCTGACTAAGGAAAACCTCATCTCAACGTTGTAGATAAACCACAACCTTTTTGCCTAATATAGTCAATCTGTGTATGAAATGTGGTTTCCCAGTCCATACCCAAACTAACATTGTAAGGCCTCGATGCTACCACCAAGAGGTTCCAACCGAAACTCTCGCCCTAAGGGTCAGATCACACCATCGGTGTAAGTGTGATTATCGAGTCTCCTCCCAAAGGTATATTCAGACGTGAGGGTCAAGTCAATGGTTTAACCAGAAACTCTAGGTATGGTAAAAGATTTGTGGAAGGAAGGAATGATTGGTACCTATGTGTATTGATACAAAAGATAGTAGTAGACACAATCCATACCTCGAATAATTCCTAGAGCCCTTGGGTCACACTCCTTGATCGCATGCAGCTATTCTATTCCTCTACACTCCAGCTCCCTGAGCCAGGCGGGGACTACAAAGGTGGGTGGTTGTAACATGTCAAAATTTACACCACCTCATGCTGCTCCCCTAGCTTTGCTTCCACCTCTGCTGCCCCGCAGATTCATCTGTCCCTGTTACGTCCTCTTTCTAAAACAGTTTACACACCCATGTCTCTAAGACTGGAACTAGTTTTCTGCTTTCCCACTACTAACATTAACTAGTTTTATCTGCTCAGCCAAAGAACATTCAACCGCAAAGGTTCCCTCGATCATCCTAACATAGGTAGGAATTCATAGAGGGAAAAGAAAGTGTTGGCTCGGATGTCCCTAAACACATCTCAGTTGGAGGTCCAAGCTCTGAATCACTAATCACATCGTATTCATCGGGTACCAGGAATGATCGGTACACCTAGATAAATACTCATCTACCGACATGTCATCCTACCGAAGATGTAGAAGTTCTAGAGAACTCTCATCCACCTCCTCAGGCCAGTCCTTAGCTGCCTGTAATTCGGGATTTCCTCAGAACCTGAGGGGTATCTGATGATGAAACACGTGCAAGGAACTAATCCTACATGTGTCATCAACCGGTACCACCGGTTGAAACTCCTAACCAACAGGCAGTGATATAACTGACACACTACCTGAAGGTACAATCTCTTGAAAAGGTCCACATACCAAATCCTCATCACTATGCGGACCAACCTCATGATCACTCACTAGGAAAAACTAGTAGCTAAGATCACCATATGCTCTACTGGTGTCTCAACTTGGAAGAGAACTCTAGCAATTGCCTCCAGTTAGTCCTCTACTACCTGGGAAATTGTCTCGCCTTGTAACCTCAAAGGAATATGCCGCTGGAATTCGTGCAATGAGCTCAGTCGGCGTGCACTTCCCTCCAGTGCGGCTGGTGGAATCTGCTGCCCAACGGGTGGTTCTGCTACCGGTACACCACTCTAAGGTGCCAACATAGTAAGAGGGACCTGCACCAGAGCCTCGTCGCTTGGTGGGCCGTCATCAGGTACTCTCTAGAAACTCCAATTGGCAGTTTGCGTGGAGGAATCATGAATAGATGCGACACGGTCAAAATATTATACCTGGTGAGCTGACCTGGTTTGAGCTGACTTAAATAAAACTTTTTAAAACACACACGCAATCAGTGTTTTTGTGTACTAAGTTTGAAATCAGTAGTCAGGGTCCTGGTGTATGGATACATCGGCCGTCGCACCAACACTGGACTCCTTGAACTGAAAACCACAATCCGTACCCTTAACACTATTTCTTCATAGAAAGAAAATATCAGAGTCCTATGTTCTGTGGTAGAATCGACTCCTCTAATACCAATTTGTCACGACCCGTCCCCCAGGGCCCGTATCGTGACTACCCCAAGCCCTCCTTCCATAGGCCAAGGGCTGGCGACTAGCACCAAAGGCATAATTACTTAAAAACTGGGAATACATTGCCTTTATAAATCATAAACACACAAAAACAGAGTACAAGATGAATAAAACTCCAAGTAAAAGTTGTATAACAAGTGTACTAAAATTAATGGGGCCGAAAATACAAGCCCAATAGTAAAGTACAAGGAAAGGACAAACAGGTACAACCAAAAAGGAAAATAGTTGGAAGGTTTCTAGAAACTCCTGGATCATCCACCACATATCCTACTTTAATGGTAGGTACATATAGCCTTTTCAGTGCTCCACATCCGTCCGTCTCCTCTGGGTACCGACTCGTCGTGAGGTCCACCTCCGGGTACCATCCAGTCCTCGTACACTCCACCTCGGTCAGCGCTGTCTGTCATCTGCATCCAACACAATGAGGTGCGGGAATAACCCATGTAGGGGTGAGTATAATAACACTCATTAGGGACCTAGAGACCCTCAAGGTCTCAAAAAATACAACAAGGATAAACCAAAAAGTATGAAATCAACAGATAACCATTACTTAGGTATATGACCATACATATACCTATGTTATTGAGTAACCCATCTCAATCATGAGGAAAACACAAAGGTCATTGACTCATCTCAAACTAGGATTTTCATTATCGAAACTACGGCTGATGGAGAACTCCTCCTCTTTCGGGTATAGTGGGACAGTCACGACACCGGGGTGCTTCTCACTAACCTTAGACTACTAAGGTACTCCTCCTATCGAGTACTGTGGGTATGCTGCCAAACCAGTCACTCTGTCTGCTGTGGGTCTGCCGCCAAACTGGGAGCTCCCCCTAATAGCCGTCAAAGGTACTCCTCCTGCCGAGTACCGCGGGTCTGCTACCAAACCAGGCACTCCGTCCGCCATGGGTCTGGTGCCAAACTGGGTGCTCCGTCCACGGGGCTAATCGAATCACTCCGAGTCGAATCGGTCAAGCAGTCATCAGGTCTACATCTACTAGGTCTCCGCACTCTGTATGATCATCTCTGGGAGGATCCTCTCCACGAGCTACTGGTCAATACTCCAAGTTTCACGAAGTCTCACGTGGATGTATCTCAAAGGACCGCCACGTGATAGGGGTCTCAACGCAACAGACGGTGCGTCAATCGGACGCACGGTCTGTGAGTTATCAGCCTTTTAGTCCCGGGGGCCCGGTTTGATTTGTGTATGAACCAACCCGAACGTATCTCAACTTTACCCCGAACTCCCATGGGATAAACTCAAAGGGACGTTTATGCTCCAAGAATACCGGCGCCGCTGACGGTTCTTCAAATAGACATCCAGTTCTAAAGATATGGAAAAAGCAAGGAAAGGGGTCAGTAAAGGGCCCGGGTCCGGTCCAACCCGATCGGACTGAATCAGCCCAACGCAGTCTAGGCTGACCCGGTCTAGGATGACCCGGTCAGACTCTCTGGGTCTGACCTAGCCAATTGGGTGGGTCAGCTAGCTGAGTTTTGACCCGGTCCACTGGGCCCAGCCCAGCGGACTGTGAGGGCGGTTCGACCCTATAGTCGCCACGTTGGCAGCTTGGTGACTCGGCCCGAGAGACCGGGCCGGTTCGGCCAGCAACACCGTAGGGGACTCCACGGGTCGACTCAGAAGGTCAGTGGATGAGATACCAGTGGGAAGGCTGCGCGGGGCGCGGGAAGACCGACTGGTCATCGGGCAGGCCGTGGGTGCACCGGGTAGGGTGCAACAGGCCGCCGACACGGGCCGGGCAGGCCGCCAGGGGCGCGGGCAGCGCTCCGGGGCAGCGTGCTGGGGTGCCGGGCAGCGCACCGGGGGGGTTGGGTGGGTGGGTGCCAGGCTGGTTGGGCAGCGTGCGGGGGGTGCCGGGAAGGCTGGGCAGCGCGCCGGGGGGAACCGGGCTGGCTGGGCAGCGTGCCGGGGCACAGATCGGGCGCTGCTTGGTCAGCTGTGCTGTTCATGAAGGCCGCGGGTAGCGCGACCTTTTTTCGCCATCTTCGTCGCTGTCACCTCTTTTCCACTTTGAAGTACACCACAAAGAAATCGAAGTAGATTGTTGGGCCGTGTGAGGTTGGCCCGAACTCTCCGCGTTTATGGTGAAAACAATTGGATGTTCACAATCCATAAATAGAACGCCGAAGAAAGAGAATAAAATCAACACAAATCCCCCTACCCCGTTTGTTGTTCGTAGACAAAGTCGCGGAGAGGCGTCGTCGTTCCGTTGACATTGGAGGAAGACAAAGAAGTTGACGTCATTGGTGTTCCTCGCGGGTGGATCCTCCTCTTTTGGTTTGGTCAAAGATCAATGAATAAGGATGAGGGTGATTGTCGTTCTTCGTTGGATGATGTAGTTCTCCAAGAACTCCTCCAATCCTCCAAGGCTCCACCAGATGAAAGTTCCAACCCAATAAAATAATAGCTTTGCCTATAATTTTATTGTTGGAATGAATTCAAAATAATTCAAAAATTTAACAAATGAACCACCAATTAATTCATTGGGAGTTAGCACTTTAACGTAGGAAGGTGAAGAATTGGCACAAAAATAAACCCATGGAAGGTTAAAGGTTTCACCAATTAATTTGGGGGTTCAAGGGGTTAAAGTAGAGTTAAGAGGGGGTTGATAAACTCGGGTGGCCCCACTAATAACATCCTCTCAAGGGAGGTTATGGTGTGGTGGCCCCCACCACAAACCTCCCTTTGTAGGTTTTAACCGCCATAAAATAAAAATAAGCTATTACCTTATTTTTATTTAACTTGATTAATGAACCCCAAAATATATCTTCCAATCACGATAAAATGAAACTGTGGTGAAGGTATCACTAAGTAATTTCCGACACTGTGAGTTCAATGGTGCCCTCATATTTCAATTCCTAGAACTTGTTCAAAAGATATGAAATGCCGCTCGCATGTATACTGAACTTTCCTGAAAAAAATTTCAGAAAATTATTATCAATCACCATCAACCCACTGTAGTCAAGGTTTGGCTCTGCCTAGATGAAACATGACCCAACGAACCCAATGGTACTCTCAGATTTTCAATCCGAGTTACCATTTAGAATTTAGGAATTTTACAATAAAATAATTGTCACTTAATTATTTTATTTGCGGCCAAAAACTAACTTTTCCTGGTGGCCCACATCGGCCAAAGTTAGTATCTTCTTAAATAAAGAAATCCCTCACAAGTTCAGCGGTGGTCTCATATTTTTAATCCGAGATACTGTTTGTGAGTTATACGCATTTGAAAAATAAAATAACTTTATTTAATTATTTTATTTACGATTATGCCATTTTCAGGATTTCTCCCAGGAGGCCCAGATGACTAAAATTAAGTCACGCCTAGGGTAAACCCGCAATCCTAAGCGCAACGAGGCCCTCAGATTTTTGATCCGGTTAACTGTTTAAGAGTTATTCCACTTTTCAGGAAAACTATTTACACGCGTTAATTTAAGCTGAACAAAACTTTGACTGATCATTCCAGGCACTCTGGGCCTCAGAATCGTGCGCCGTTAGAAATTACGGACTTCAAAAATTCCCATATATTAAAAAAAATTACATGGAAATTCCAGGTCTTTACATCACATATATATATTATGACATAAATCACAGGGAAAGAATAAAAAATTTGGGAAATTTAATATAATCTCCTAAATTAAATTCATATCCACTACATTAATCACAAGGTAACGGAAATTCAAGACATATAATGGAATAAATGTGTCAAGTGTCACGTTAACCATCTAACACCTATTAACCAATTCAATTACAATCTAACAACATTGGAATTTAATTTATAACCAAAACCATTTTTAACAACTCATGAAGGGGATAAAGTCACTCCTTAAGGGTATACAAGGAACAATTCCAAAAGGGTTATTTCAAGGAAACTCACCCATGGGGTGGTATTCATGCAAGGCATACAACATATAACATGGATAGACAATACTCTCTAATTTAATTGGTAATACCTAACAAATCTAGTATTCAAATTCAATTTAGGTGACACCAAAAAATCGGGGTGTGGTACGACATCATAAAGAAACTCCCTAGAATTCAATGGAAAGCACAAGACTACCAAACATAGGCATGTGATTTATATCTCCTCTAGTATCAAGCTATAATTCATCCTAGTTGGGAAGAAAAATGATTAATTGATGAATAATGAAAAATTATGGAATATGATCCTAAATCCAAAAAGCATAGCTGATTCCCAGAAGAATGTAATAAGATAAAAATAGTATAAAGTCCTTACCATTATGGATCTAAGGAGGCGAACCACGCACAAATCAGAGTCTGGATGAATAAGGGATCAGATATACTAATTTAGAGTCAAAGGTGAGTTTCCATATATTCCCATTGTTTTGAAATGAATAAGGGATAAACAGGTTTTATGTTTTAATTCTTTTAATGATAAAATAATCATTTTCCCAAAAAACTAGGCTCTGTGGTTTACACGCACAATTTGTCAAACTATGCACTACGTCACAATGTCTCCTGCAGAAAAAAGTTGTTCCACATAGTTTACACACACAATAAGACTAACTGTGCACAAACTATGCAGTAAGCCTCTACCCAAACTAGAGACATGAATGCACAGTTTGTATGAGATCGTTTGGACCTCTCACAATGTTTTTGCACAACTAGGAAAACAAGCTACTTCCACGAACCTCTAGCCACTATTTTAAACCCATTTATATATGTGGCTACAACCATGGTTAGGGGGCATATAGCCATAGTTTTATAACCATGTATATAGGTCATTTTTCCATGGTCTATAGTCACAGTTTTCAAAATATTGGCTATAACCCAATCATATTTCCACGATTTTGAAAACTATGGATATAGGATATTTTTTTGAAGGTCTAGAGAAATAGTTTTCAGTATATTTACAAATATTTTAATTATATATATAATATTATATATGTGTTTGTGTGTGCACGAAGGCCTTGGGTGTGTAGTCGTTAGGGTGTTTAATCGTGAAGTGAAGCAGAAGGGATAAAATCCAGCTAGGAACACATTATTTTTAGGATATTACAACTGTTTTAACCATGTCAATAGACCTAAAAATGGTGGCACAAGGCCACCTATTTCCATCATTAAAATTGTGGACATAGGTTAACTTACATGGTTGAAAACAAAGACACATATTTCCACAATTAAAATTTTACCCATAGTTTAGACCCTACTACTAGGGAGATATCACACACAGTTGGGAAAAACCATGGTTGTAGCTTACATCCACAGTTTTGGGCCCTATTTCCACAGTTTTGAACCTGGAAATATCCAATTTTTGTATTTGTGGCACGGACACTATGATGTGTCATTTCCTCCTACGATTTGGGTTTCAGTCTTTAAACCATCCTTGAACACCCCAAAAGACCATCATGACCATAACTATCATCAACCTTATGACATATTTAAGCATTAATACAGTGATTTGATGGAAAATAAGATATCAGTAACTAAAAGAATAAACGAGATCTTAAAACGTCTCACCCTAAACATATTCATCTATGAATTTCCCTTCAAAGGGTGATGAAGCAAAAATATGGGAATAACTCTGACCACTTTGATCATACATCTGCCTCCCTCTCCTAAGTCTGGTCCAACACTCGGTTATGCTACCATAAAACCTATACTAATAGAAAAAACCTTCCTCACAGAACCTTCATGCTATGATCTGCAATATGTAGATGATTCTCCTCAAAGGAAGAAACCTACTATAACTAATCCTCATTGGGATGAAATTCTTGATAGGGTATAAAGAGTATCATCATTTTTAGGAAACATGGATGATGTTTGGCATAGAATTGTTCATCTTAGATAGCTGCAACTGATATAAAATTGGTCTGACTCTCTCCAAAATCATGAATGACCTGACCAATCATAGAAAAAACATACCATGTCTCTAGATCCTCTTGTGTCCCAACCCTATTGAAACAAGTAGAAAAAACATATCCCCAACCTCAAACTCTAGAGGTCCTCTATTATGTTCAACATATTATTAATGACGATACTATGCAATAGCCATCTTATTCTAAATCAATTACAGCAGTTATGTGGTCTCCTAGACAAGATGAGGTCCCAAAATAGTTGCCTCCCCTACCTCCATCCTACACAGGGATGAGTTACATGTCCTAACATATGAAGCCTCATTTGGAAACATATGAATAGTATCCTAAAAACAATTTTTGTTGGATGACTCAACCATGGGTATATGTCTCTCCAACCCCCCCCCCCCAAATACTGGACGCATGGCCACAACATATCCTCAGGAACATGAATATGGTGCTTTGACTGGCCAAATGTCTGGGGGTTGTATGACATGCTTAGAAGAACTTGTGTATCCAAGGCCCTCTATAACCCTTGAAATAATTGAGAAGTAAACTAGGCATCCCTTTATGAAATTATTGTATGCATTACCCTATGATTTTTATAATATAATATATGTAAATCCTTTTAATCTCATCAACAATGATGTTTTCCTTGATATAAAAGAAGTGAGAAACCTTCATGAGCCTATCAATAACAACCCATATAACATAATTACCTTGAGGCAACCTCAATGAGCCTATCATTAAATTCAACTCCATGTCATTACATTTCCACTCAGGAATAGATAGCTACTATAAAATTCATGTTGGTCACTAGTGTTTTTCCTTCACCAATACTAAAGATGTAATTCTCTATTCATCTTGGTGACACTAGGATTCACTTCTAATATAATGGCCTGAAAATCCCACATCAAATCACCACACATGTATAAAGAGACCCATACATGACAATTTAATCACATGATCTCATCATCCCCAACTTCCCAACCAATAGGAGGGCCCTCACCGACAACACTCTACCATTGAACCATGACTTAAAAATCTAAAAGATTTTTCATCCTCAATCTAAAAAATAGCGTAGACGTAACCACTAAATAAAAAAGGAATATCTACCCTAGACCGTCATGCTCCACCAAGTGAATATCATAGAATAACACCATAATATATCACTCACTAATGGAATGTTGAACCATTTGTTTCTAAGTCCTCATTCTCAGTTAGTTAGCAACTACATTTACATTACCATGTATGTAGGCAAAATCGATGTCCAAATATAGTAGGTACTCTACCCACCTTCACCATCTATGGTTCATATCATGTTGTGTAAATATGTACATCAGGCATTTGTGGTCCGTGTACACCCCAATACACTCTATAAGTATTTAATGTCTACAAAACACAATACGTGGACAACTACAACTAACTAGAGATCATGTGTTTGGTAGTTACTATAGTATGGACTCAACTGCAAAGACCCATGCACGTCGACTCAATCCACCCTCCCACCCGCGTAAGAACTACTACCATCCAAATACCTGATACATCATAGTACATAGTGTAAGTCTTTCTAATATTTCGAAAAATTTGTATCATTATGAATTTAATATCCCTTTCAACTCATGAAAGGACATCTCATAGGAATTTTACCATACATACTTCACACCCTTCTTAGTCAAGATCATCAAAAAAACTACTAATAATGAAAAGTTATATATGAAATGCATATAATAAATAGACAACCCTAAAAAACATGGCACCTCAATGAAATTATTTGGATCTCCCATGTAACTACCACTCTGACATTTTTGAGGTCCACTAATACTCATTTCCTTGATATTGTGTGAACTAGGAAGTTAATTTGATCCATCCATATGTGGATCATTGTGAGAATATCATATAAATGATGATCTCTCAATGTATTCAAATAAATATCAAGATTTTTTTCATGGTTGTCTGGATTGTTAGAATACACCAAGATATCATCCATGAAAACCACAAAAAATGAATTGAGGTATGCATGTGGAACTCGAATCATCAGTTCCATGAAGACCATTGATAGGTTAATGAGACCAAAAAAGCCAAAAACTCATAAATATAGTACCTTCCATAGAAGGGTATGTGAGGTATTTATGATTGTCTAACATGTACATGATGATAAATAGATACCATATAAATTACTGAGAAGAACCGAGCTCTTCAGTGGTGGGAAAAGATATCATCTATCTACGGTAGGGGATACTGGTAACTAAACATCATCTTGTTAAACATCAAGTAATCGACACATAGACTATGTTTACCTTCCACCATTCCAATGAAAGTATGGGTGAACCCCATAGAGATGTATCAGGTTGTATGAAACCCTTTGTCTCTAAATCCTCTAGCAACTGCTTGATCTCTTGTAACTCTGTAATAGCCATCCTGTAAGGACTGGATACCCATGATGCCCCTAGAAATATCTCAATAGAGAACTATACCTCTCTCACCAGTGGTAATCCTGAAAATTTTCCTTGAAAGACACCACTAAAATGATCAAACACTAGATGGAAATTAGTTTGGCATGTCCCATGGTCATCCAAATATAAACATGAAATTTTGGTTTTTATCACACCAATAAAATGATGCTCAGATCCATATCGGCTCTCTTGGACCTATAATTCACCTATTGGATTGAACTCCCAACAATATGGTGATGTAAATTTCTCCCTATTGTTATATCAATCAAGGAAATCATGAAAATGAAAGACAAAACTGTCTATTCTGGGAATGATTTCAATGCCTCTCACCATAGGGATGCATGGGTCCAATATGAAGTGAAGCCCATAATGAGGCACTCCTAACACTAACACACACCTTCCATATTGATCACTAACATATTTTGTTGCATCGTAAAAACATTAAAATTAAAAAAAACATAGCCCAAGGAAATCCATAGTTGACACTAATATAAATATATGTGAAACACATGTATCAAAGAGTGTTGAAGATAAAATGGAGTACTAAAATAGTACATTTGAAAGTAAATGTTTTTGTGATACTGTTCATAATGGGTGTGTTGCACTTCATATATACAGCCTGTGTGAGGCCGTTTGACACTGTCAAGATTCCCTAAGATGATCCACCATGATGCATTTGTATAACAAGGGCTTGGCTACCATGACCATAACCACCAATAAAACCTGATCAGCCTAATGCACCCAAGATCCCTATATGGTGAGAAGACATTGACCTTACCCCTAAATATGGAGTCAGTTAAAACCCTCCCTCCCAAGCTGCTAGTGGAAACATCTTGTAGAACCATTTTAGATGGCCCATCTTTCCACAAGATCAGCACTCGACAGGGTCCTTCATACACTATGGCCTCATATGTCCCATCCAATAGTACTATTAGTTTATCACATTTATACCTAAAGGGATGTTCTGAGTACCAATATCACAATGTGGAAGCTCTATAAGATGCATCCTACTACCAGTCGATGCATTACCAGATCCTGGTGTTGAGCCGCCTTGGGTCACAACTCCAAATTCCCTCTGGTTATGCTTTTTGATCTATGCCTGATTAAATTTCCCAAACTTAGTAGACATAAAAATGAAATTTACTTGTGGTCAAATTTCAAATCTGAGACCATCCCCCAATTTCATGTAATTCTATAAAATTTCACACATCAAAATACATGAAATGTGTTGGTGCTCCGGAAAATAAGAAGATAAGTACATGACTACTAGTGCACTTGACTCCATTTGTAAGAACTCCCAGGCTCTATCATCCATCATCGTATCGAGATATAAATAGTCATACAAGTCCATATGAAACTCCCTCTAAGTCATCTTTCGATGATGACTAGTCTCAGTGATAACGTAACACCATTTATTGGTGGAATCACACAGCCTATATTTAGTGAGATTTACCCACCACCATGAAGGAATATCTATGTTCTCAAAGACAGATAGCATGTCCTTGATCCATGAATAAATATCCTATGCTCTTCCATCCCTTGAAAATTTGGGTGGATGCTGTTGTGGAAACACACTCTTCAACTATGACATAGTTGGGGTAGGTCACGATGATCCGTGAATGGTCAGCATGAACCACATAAAGACTTCTTTGAACTATACCTTGGAAACTGCATCTAGTATGACAACTAGTGTCTTAGATGACACTAATAAATGATCCACTAGTAAACCATGGACCACTACCTTTAAGGTGTAATAATAAATACTCTTAGGGTGTAAAACTAGGGGTAATCATGGTGGAATGGCTCTACAATTATAAACACATTCCATAGTATATGTTCATTAAAGAGTTAACTACTCAAAGCATAAAAACATTGATAAGAGGGGTAAATCTCTCTTAATTAAGAAAAAACATTTCTTCCTCTCCAATGGTTTAAGATTGGGCATCAGAAAATAGAGATATGCTACCAAAATCCCACTATTATGGTCATGTCTAGTCATGTTTACATTCAATTGATTTTAGTTTTTTTATTTTTATTCACTTATTTAAAACTAAGTTCACATTCAGATTTACTATATTAAAACTAATTTCAAGTTTGTGACATTCCAATTAGGAAGTAAATTTACTATCTTTCTAAATTACAATTTATGGGGTTCCATACTCCCCAAGTATCAAAGATTGGTTCCCACATTTGTCACATTATATGATAATTCACTTTAAGGCTGAAGCATGATCTGCCATATTCTGATCCAATAGGTCTCAAACCCCTCAAAGGAAATTTTTTGAATTCCATCTAATTCTCAGAATAATATATCACAATATGGATAATAAAACACCAGGAATATATATTCCACAACACCTATCACAATATCATGAAATTAGCAATGCATCCAAAATAACATCGAATAATGCATGGCGTGTGATGTCTAATAGGATCCTATATGACACATGATATGGAATACCCTTATATCATTTGGTTTCAATACAATATAACCCAAAATAATATCAACATTAACATCATAAATCATGTGCAACACCCAATGGAGGAATCAATTCAACTATAATATTAAAAATATAGAAAATATCAATTCAATTCCAGTAAATTTGGTTTTTTCCAATACGAAGGTAGCGATTCCCTGGTGCACCTTATTACCAAATCATTATTTCAACATATCCCTTTAAATTGTTATCAAATAGAAATCCCAACCAAAAATGAAACAGTTATGATACCCCTTAGAAACATCCCATACATAGATGCCACTCAACACTACTCCGAGCCTAGTTGGCCACATGGCCTCAAGAACATCCCCCCAAACACCTAGGGAAATAAAATGGAAATGAAGGACTAGGTTAGTCGGTGAGAATACTATTCCCTTTTTATAAGAGTGTAACACTGTGGAAATATCATTCATGTAGTGGATGATGTTATACAAAACAATAGACACAAATAGAGTAATACTGATAAATGGAAATAGAAGAATACATCTCAGATATAGAAATATACTACATGTCATTTGTCTCTGATAAAGAATTAAAAATAAAAATCCAAGGAAGATGTAAAATCCATATAACAAAAGTAAAAAAATGCCTAAATAATCCTAGTATATTTCCAAGCCTCAGCATGGTCTCATGCTCTTTTACTCCTAAGTATCTTTTCATGTACCTATAAGAGGGAACATTCTATTATCATTTTCTGCAATCATATGATCTTTTTGGGACCAAAATGTTTAACCAAACAAGGTGTGGGGCACAATCCTAGTTGGAAACCACCAAACGTCTGTTTCAATTAGTTAGTGAATATATGTAGCATACAATGCAGAATATGAAAAACATTATGTAAGAGATAACTCAAAATGAAACATACTACATGAAATAGTTTTCATATAATCTCCAATTATTATTTTTATTATTTTTAGATTTATAATTTTCATGATCTTTCTCAATTCTGGTATCCCTTGGGTAGCTTAAAGCACAATAGATTCTACTGATGTCCATATCAACAATACATGTAATTACTGACCAAATATTATGCTTTGGCTTGGAGACGCGCCATAAAAACCATTTTATTCAATCAATTCATATAGAACATGTGTTTTCCATGAAATTTCTATGTTTTAATTCAAGACACACTCTAGGTATAATCAACAAACACCCTATGATCCATTCCATGGAGAACCTCTAACAAATGCATGTATCGCTCTTGATGTGGTATAAAGTCCATGTCATATGAGCCCATCCTTGGAGGTCCTCAAAAAGAATCCCAAAGTAACACTCATGAAATATAATCAATGCCCATATTGCCTATCCTTGGAAGTACATTTGGATTCCATGTATCACTCTACATATAATTCAAGTTTAAATTATTACTTCCATGGGAACTATAATTTGTATATGTGTATCACTCATGACAATATCACACATGACCATTGACTATGTCCATGAAATCTAAAGGTGGATCCATTTATCACCCAAGTCTATTTATCATTTTTATAATTCCATTTCATTAAAAAAAATCATTAAACATGCCATGGTCAAAACCCCAGGCATTCAATATATCTCACCTCAAAAGGGTGACTTAATCAATGACCAATCTGAATGGAAAGTCCTTTCATTTACTATATTGGTAATTCTAAGATAACAAGCTTCCCAAGCTTAATCAAGCCATGACATAGCACTATCTCAAGATAACTCACAAGGTCGAGAAATTCAGGGTCTATTCAAATACTCACATTCCCATTTTTAATATAACAAGTCCAAAAGACTATAAAGATATCAAATGGATTAATTTGAATATACCACCCATGTGAAAATAAACAATTAGAGAAATTCAATCCAATTTCATAAATTCAAGTCATATCCTCTACTTTACTCATATGGGAAATGAAATTCAATAAAACCAATTGAATATATGGGTCAAGGGGAAATTCAACCATCCCATACCCTTTAACCAATTCAATTAAAATTTCAATAAAATACAATTTCATTTATAAAAAAAATCCATTTTTAACAACCATGATGGAGATACACGCATTCCTCACAGATAACATAGGAAAAATCCAAAAAGGTGTCATTCAAGTAATTATTCATGGTATAAAACCTATAACATGCATAGACTATCCTCGTTAATTGAATACGATATAACAAAAAATTATAAGATTAAAATTCAATTTAGGTGAAACCTAGATACTAGGAGCGTGGTATGATCGAACATATAGTTTTGATGAAGCCCTTACCCATTTATGTAGATGACATTTTATGAGCCCTTGTTGCTATAATATTTATTGGCATGAATCCTCAACAGTATAAGATTTCATGGAATGAGGCATCGATATTATATTTTAGATTTCAAAAACTATGCATTCCATCATATTGAATTAAGATATTGATATGCCATGTAATTATTCAACTTGTTAGATTATCCATGGTTAAGATTCATGATTTTGTGATTATTTATATGGAATTATTTGATCTTAATTTAATCATGACATATTTTTATCATATTATTAATAAAATTTCATTATTTCAGTTATTTACATTTCCCAATTTACTATGACTTATTTATTCATAAGCTTCACTTTATACTCACCCTTATCAAAAATATGATCTCACCAATTTCATCTATTTTATATTTCCTATGATACAAAGAGTTATTTCATGATTTATATATTAGATATAACTACCTGGATCTTCTATGATCTATGGATCCCTTATTTTACATTAATTATCAATTTTAATCATTAAAACGGGACTAAGGTTAATGCATTTTGGGATCCTGATGGTCTTTGGGGTATTCAGGGCTAGTTTGGAGCCAAGAACCTGAGTTGGAGGAGGACATGTAATAGCTCTTGGATATAGAGAAATTGTGTAGTGAGATTTACAATTTGGGAAGAGGCATACTGCACGATTTGCGCATGATTTGACTAACCGTGTGAAGCCCCTTTTCCTAAAGGAGACCGTGTGCCTAAACTATGTGGCCCTGATTTTTTTGGTAAAATGATAATTTCCCCCTAAATTTTTTCATATCTAAAAAATTATTTCTCCCTTCTTCGTTGCACAGGAAAGGGAAACCATGGAAGCTGTCATTTGAGCCTAAACTAGGATTTCAGAGCCCTTATTGTTCCAGAATCTTATTTTATCATGGTTCATCTCCTTTGATCCATAATGTTGAGGACTTAATCCTTTTTTTTAACTTATTTCATTATTCTAGGAATTGGATGCGCTATATAGATTTTATATCATATGCCTTAATTTCCCTTTCATCATCCATTCTACAGATTTCTTCCAAGCCAAGAGGAATCATAGCTTGATATTGGATGTGGAATCAAGAATGATCCTAAAGTATGTGTCTATGTGCTTTTTCGGGAATGTCAGATCATTTTTAGGTGCTAACGTGTAGCGGTCCAAATTTGTGGGTGTCACCTAAATTGAATTTCAATCCAATAATTGATAGTAATTCCCTATTATATTAAATAGGATGTCCTATGAATGCTATAGGTTTTATAACATGAATATGGAAAACCCAATGGGTGATTTTCCTTGATCGAAACCTTTTTGGATTTTTTCTTAGACAACCTTAATGTGTGCCTTTATCCCTATCAGGGGTGGTTAAAAATAGATTTGGTTGTAAAATAAATTACTATGTTGTTATATTATAATTAAATTTGTTATAGGGTATGGGACGATTGAATTCCCCCTTGAACTATGAACGAAATTTCATGTCTTCAGTTTTCATTCCCATGTGAGTAAAGTATGGGTTATGACTTGAATTCATTCAATTGGATGGAATTTTTATAATTGTTTATTTTCCCATGTGAGTTATATTATATGTATTACATGTAATACCTTGATAGGCTTGTTAGGACTAATATATTAAAATTGGTCATGTGATAATTTTAATGGCCCTTAAATTGATATCCCTCCATAGTTTTCTTGAGACCGTGATATATAATAGATTAATAATTCATGGGATAATCGGTATCATAAAATTCCCATATGAGTAAATGAAATCCCAACCCCTAGAGGTTTGTCCTTGAGTGAGTCACTCATTTTATTTGAGATATATGGAATGAATTTTCTTTTGAACTTGGAATGTTTAATGAATTATTTCAATGGAATTGAAATTTTTAAATGAAAACTTTCCTTGGGTGATACTTGGATTCAAATTATAATTCCATGAAACGAATCAAGTGACTATTGAAATTTATAACATGGGCGATACATGAATACACCTTAAGATGGAATGTACATAATCAATGATTATGTGTGATATTTTAATTAGTGATACCTAGATCTAAAATGAGAGTTTCCATGAACAGACTCAATAAGACAAGAATTATAATATGAGTGATACTTGGAATCCAAATGGATAACCGAGATTAGACTCAAATGGAATTGATTATATGTAATTAGGTATAATTCGTGTTTCCTTAGAGGAACTACAATCATGTGCTCCTATGACATGGACTTAATACAACATCTAGAGTGATACATGGGTTCATGAGAGGTTTTCCATGGATGTGCTCATTGGGTATTGGATAATTACATATGGTGTGATATTTTAATTCCATCCTTGAAATTTCAACAATAGACATAGGTTATATATGAATTGAATGACTGAAATAGTTTGTGTGAAGCATCTCCGGGTGAAAGTATAAGCTTGGTTCAGTATTTACTTAAATTATTCAAATGTCCTTCAGAAGCATCTATTATGCTTCAAGATACATGTGGGATACCAGACTTGAGATGGATATTGAAACCCATAATTTTCAAAATAATTGAGACGTTAAATGTAAATTAGATGAAAATATTTCATGTAGGATGTTTACTTTTGAGTTCTCCCCTACATAATATTTTCTTTTTGTACTCTTTCTACAATATATATTTACTAAATGATTGGGATATACCATATGTGGTTTCTTACTATTATTATATATCACACAATTCTTGGGTAACCCTTTTGGTCCAAAATAGATCAAATGATTATAAGAAATGATATGGGAAATCACCCTTGTACATGTACTTGATATGATACATAAGAGTGGGAGAGCATGGGGCCATGCTGAGGCTTACAATGCTACTGGGATTCTTTTGGAATGTTGTACTTTTTTATATGGATTGTATATATTTCTTGTATTTTTTCTATGGATGATTTATTATAAAAATAGGACATGTATCATCATTATGTATTTGAGACATAGTCATTAGTTTGAATTTATTAGTCTTATATTGTTTTTCTCTATTTTTGATAACTAATTCTATGAAATTTATGATATTTCCACAGTGTTACACTCAGTTAATGAGGAAATAGACTCACCACTAAATCACCTAGTCCATCGCTTCTAGTCAGACGCCTCTACAGTTTTGGGAGATGTGCTTGTGTCCATGTGGCAAGATGTCTTAGATCACAGTTGAGTGGAATATAGATCTGGGACATTACAAAGTTTCATCAGAGTAGTTTCATTTCTAGTTTTAATTACAAATTGGAGATAATAGAAAGGGATATAAAGGAATTAGAATTTTGTAATGAGATATTCATAGTAATAGCTAACCTATGTACATGAAAATTTGAATTTCTTCAAATAGAATTAATATTTTTTAGATAGAGAATATTATAGTTGAATTGATTCCACCGTTGGGTGATGCACTTGATTTATGATATTATTGTTGAAATTATTGTGGGTTCTATTCTGTTGAAACCCGATGATATAAGGTTAATTCATCTCATGCATCATACTGGAACCTGTTAGATTTCACATACCATTCCATTTCGGATACATTATTAATTTCATGTTATTATGATAGGTGTTGTGGATTATATGTGCCTATTGGTTTTTTACTTATATTATAATGTATTATGGTGTGATACATACAGATTCCAAGATATTGTCTCTGACGTGTATCGGCCATCTTGGATCAAAATTTGGTGGATCATGCATCATAATAAATGTGAATTTTGTTATGATGTGCCAAAGGTGGGCACTGTGAAATGATTCTTCTAGAGAATTTTCCTCCATAGATTGGAATTTTAACAAACCAAGATTTCATAGTACGTGATCTCTTTAAATAAATTCTATATCTTGCGCTACACGCAACACCGAGTTCAAACGCACCACAACCTATCAAACTGGCTGTTTAAAAAGTGGTTATGAATAGTATTAACCAAATTTTGAATTTTATATATATTGTATAGAATTTTAATATTCATATTTTGTGTCACATATACATAATACAAGGAAAAATTCAATTTTTCAGATGAAAGGAGAATTTTTTTAAAAATGCAGTGTTTTCGACTTTTAATGGAAAACCCTTTTTAAATATAACATTTGCAACTTTTATATATTTAATTAAATGAAATTAAATTATTTTTTTTGAAGTGGGACATAAAAATTATGTTTGGAATAATTTTTGATACTTTTATGATAACTTTCATATTTTGATAAACAGTTAAAAATACTAAATTTTAATTAAAAACAAATTTTTTAATCATAATAATTTATAGTGTTAAATTTTAAATTTTAGCTATTTTAAAGTATAAATATTTTTTTTTATCATTTAATATAATGTATATCATTGGATGTAATTTCACAATTAAATTGTACAAAAACACATGTCAATCTTTTGATAGTTTTTATTTCTTAAAAACCTGCTTTACGGTTCTGACAATGGAAATTAATTTAAAATTAATTAACAAAACTTATATATTTATAATTTGGTAAAATTGAATTTTTTTTTGAATTTGTAATATCAAAATTATATTTGGGTGAGTTTTTTGAATTTTTTTGTAAACATTCAATGTTTAATGAATAGTTAAAACACTACGTTGTAGATAAAAACCATCTTTTTCATTTAAATAATTATTTTTAATTAAAAATTTATCATAAAGTCAAAATAGATACATAATACATATATTATACCAATTTAATTTATTATGATTCATTTAATAATATGATTAGATATATAAAATTTTATTGAACCTTTTTAACATATTTTTACCCACCTTCTAGGCACATTTACCCACTATCTATGCACATTTGCAATTTTTTATAAAACGTAATTTTATCTCTTATGTGAATTGAATTTAAAAAATCTAAGAGACATGGTTAATATCAGTAATTAAAATTTGGTTCAACATGATGAAAATAATATTTGGTGAATAGTGATTTTGAATTTTATTTACCATGATAAAAAGTAAATAAGGTAATTAAAGGTAATATAATACTAAAATTATTACAACACAAGTCCTAATTCTATTGGATAAGTTTATTTAGCCCAAAATCAAAATTAGGAAAAAATAAGACCATTTTGATCCATTTAGGTTAGACTTGGACATTTATTATATTTTATTTAAAGAAGAGTTAAAAGTGTTAAATTCAAATTTTCTTAAATAAACCATTTTTAATATAGATATATACATAAAATATATTCGATTATAAATATTTATTACAAAGATAAAATGTTTTCCTACATTTTGGTATTTTATATATAATTTTTAGACGTTTAATAATTAAATTTATTAATGACACAATGATTATGCAGTAATTACCCTATTAATGAATGATTAAAATAATTGATTTTATAAATATTAAAAATAAATGTAAATTGAGACTTTTGATGCCATACATGAATTTTATAGGTTAATATGACTTTTTTAGGTTTTATTCAATGTATTTTGTTCGAATTAATTAATTTTTTATGACATTAACAAAAAAAATACTAAATAATGTCAAAATTGACATAAACGAGTTTTTAAAAAATATTCTATTTTATTAAATGATATAATATTCCTAAAAAAATATAATATTCAGAAAAAGGACATAAATAACGATAAATATTTTATGAATGATCAAATTTAGGTTATTTTTAATTTTATAGTAATTTTAGTAACCATGTAATATAAAAATACAAGAATACATGGTAAAAGTTAAACTATTTAACTAAGAGTTAAATCTAAAAGATAAGGTCAATATGGTGACCTAAACTTGTATAAAACCAATTGGTTGAGAGGATTTCAACCTATATCCACCTTGTCCTAGAAATTAATCCATTTGGAGGTATTAGAAACCGAAAATTATTTTATAATAAATTAATATTTCAAGTTTTTCATAAGGTGCCCCTGACCTCTCTTATAAAAGGGTACTTCATCTTCTCTTAAATTAACATATCCAATGCCATTTGGCTTCTCCAAAACCTACTCAAATATCCTCATAGATATCCTCAAATCAACCTAGTGGCCTTAATTTGATCATAAAGCCAACCTAAAGATCACTTTTGTTCAAATCAAAAGGAATAACGAGAAGAAGAGGTAATTATTCCATCACTATATTCAATGTTCTTTAATTATTCCACTTCCTCTTTCTTTGTTGTTTCCATATCATAATAATAACTCCAATAAGTTATAAATATTGATATGTTATTATAAATATGGTACAAAAATATTCATTATTCTATCCATCCTATGAATAACAAAGTCGCCATATGTGCGTACGTACGACTTACCATCTCCACGTCGTGGTGTAGTTGGTTATTCAACACTTAATTATTTGGATGGGTATAAAAATGAGTATAATTAATGTAAATAATAAATTAAACATTTCAATGATTCATTATATATAATATACAATCAAATTACATACTATTTCTCTAACAATTGAATGATATCGTCACTCGTGCATACGTACGGCTTACCGTCTCCACGACATGATGAGATTCATTTCCACGATCAAAATTCAAAAGTGATTATTAAAATATATATTATTAAAAAGTATGTAATATATAAAATAATAATGATACTACATATGTATGTATTTATCTATTTGCATATATCAAATTCAATTACTTCCATCCAATAGGATATGAAAATATAAACATCATTTATGCATACGTATGGCCTACCATCTCCATAAACAGTGTTTTAAATTGTATATATATATCTATTATTAATTTTTATATTATGAATATATATGATACATAAATAATTTTTCATATTCTAGAAGAAATTAAATCTGGATATAAGTGATACGATTAAGAATAACAAGTTAAAACATGTACGATACAGAAAGAAATTATTTCCCAAAATGTTATTTTATCATAGAAATTATAACTAAATGGATAGTATAATTCCATAAATAAATAAAGTATGATATCTGAAATATGATTATGGTTCTCGTATAATTTAAAAACATACTATGGTGATTATACATGAGTTTAAATGTACCCATGGCTAATGGAAAGTACATGGTAAGTGTTAATTACTCAATCTCATTATTATCCAAGATTGTTTATGTGTATGTTTTTACTAGGAAATATTGATTATACATGTCCATGATTCATAAAATAGTTTTAAAAATCATTTTAAGGGACTCTTTAACAAAAATATCAATTTAAATGGTTTAAATAATTACACTTCTAAATCATTAACATTAATATCTATGTTTTGAAAATGGTTTTCAGGATTTATTTATATAGACATGAATGTTTTAAAATGTTAAACAATTTCAATTGTTTCAATTTAGTATGGGAAAATTTGATTCAAACAAGTCTTTTAAATTTTTTTCTTTCTAAATTGTGTGACTTTTAAATTATTCCATGAAAAAGGGATATTCCTCTCAAATAGTTTTACTGATCATTTCCATCTATTTCAACTTCCTCTACTAGTTATTATTCATGAATGAGGTTTATTTATTATAATAAAATGTTCTATGTTGTATTGAATGAGTTATGATTTGTTTGACTATGGGTTTTCTGTTTTTATACCATTCATGGGTTATAGTTAAAGTATTGACATTTTGTATGCTCGTTTTATTATGAATGTTTAGGTTATGTTTCACCCTTTTTATATGAGGAATGCATTAGACTTATTAGGTGACGGGCGGGGCCCGCTATAGCCCCTGATGCATCTGTAGGTATCATGAGACAAATTAGTGTCTTGGAACAAGGCCTTGGCAAAAATTTTATTTGTAGTCTTGGCACGATGCCTTGACTTTATGGTAATGATGTATGGCATTATCCATTCCCTCATTATGAAATTAGTTATTACAAGTGATTATTTGACTAGTATAATATCAATGTGCATGTTTATATTGTATTTTTTGATTTATTTTTGTCATATTATGTCCACGATTATGTTTAAAAGGCTCTTGATTTTATTACACATTTTTCCTTAAATGTTTATTGCTTCTACTAAATTATTTACCCTTACTGAGCATCTGATCTCACCCCTTTCTTATGTTTTAATTTCCTAGGATTCGAATAAGTTTATTATGATTGATATGAAGGGTTAATATTGTGGAATAATGGGTTTATCAAAGTATTATTTATGATGTGTTTTATGTCTGAATGTGTAATGTTACATTCCTATATGAAATTTATTTTCCAAGACTGCTAAATTGATCATTCCTTAAGGACATGAATCCTTGCAATCAGGTCAACATCTTAAAATAATGCACCGGATCTAGAATTCTAGGGTCAGGGAATTATAGTTGGTATCAAAACATGTTTAACAAAATCAATGGAAATAGATTTAGATAAACTATGATTAGGAAACATTATCCAAAGATAGACTTTGAGGATTAGTATAGATGAACATCCAAATTTTTTGGTAATGTAGATATTATGTGGGTTTTCCTAGTAATACATCCATGTCTGGATAATACAAGTGGAAATGGTTCTGGAACATATGTAACTAAGAGTGAAAACTCTGACAATGAGTTTCGACCTTGACCCGGGGTATCCTGGTACATGACAATGGGAATTACTGTGCATCTGGTTTGACACTCTTAGAGGATATTTTAATGATAATTCACATTTTTTTTAAAGTCCATTATGAAGGATTTATGAGTAAATATGTCAAAAGTGAAACTATTGTTATGATTATAAGACTTCATGTGTGATAATCTTCAATTAATGTTGACAATTTTCTAGTTTTTGGATTATACATTATGATATTATTTAACTTACTGCATGTCGTCATTTAGAAATGGTGCTCAGTAGAACAAATGATAACTCCAACAATATTCATGGTCCAAAGAGTTAGAAGGATCATATATTTTAGGGTCTTAGGCCAACATTTCAAAGGGAAATAGCCTACTATTTATTCTCATCATATGATTAAATAGTATCATGAGTTAATAAGAAAAGTAATGAATTCTATGAGTCCTACAGAATTGTAGGGATTCCAGAAAATAAGAGCATGGTAGAGAGAAAGATAGATAAAGTGAAGAAGGGAAAGTAGGATTTTCCCACTTGTGATAACTATGGAAATAATAACCTTGTTAAATGGTTGAAATGAATGGGAGTTTCATAGAAGTGTAGAGAAAAAGGAAATAAAGGTCATGATTAAAGGGTAAGAAAATGTTTTCAAATGTACAATGCTTCATCTGCAAAGAGTTGGGACACTACATGAATCAATCATCATAGTATACCCCTAATGATTCTATTGTATAATAATAATGTTATGATACTACCTTAGATGAAGAGGAACAATTACTGTTTTTAAGATGTTATTAAATAATTATGACATTTGAGTATTGTATTAATTTTTTACATGTTATAAGAATTATATAGTATATAAGGATTGTACTGCATTACTATTTCATTAAGGACTTTAGATTGTATGGTACCATTAAAAGTGACTCAGTAGCTGTTTAATCATTTTATAAAATATTTGGTTAATATAATGATAAACCTTAATATGGTCCTAAAACTAAGGTGGTGACTTTGGAATAATATATGATTCATTTGGATAAATTACATTGGATATTCTTGACTACCATAAAACTTATTAATGATTTGTAAATTCCATCATTGTTGGTGTTTACAACATTTATGGATTTAAGGAGTATATCAAGTATTCTATAAAGAATTTGGGAGCATGAATATAATCTATATGGTTTTATGGTAATTTAGGGTGTTACCTTGTTTTAAGAGAATACATGATGAAGGTATTCACATGTTATTATTTTGAAAAAATCTATCTTCATTACGTTTACCTTCCTTGTAAATTTTGGACAATGATTCTGGACAGACGTATTTTGGATAAGTCTATAGGATAGAATGGATTATGTTGGAAATTGAAAACTTTTGTTTAAGGATAAATAATTTCTTAACATAATTTTTTAATTGTTATAAAAAGGAAAACCCAATGGTTGGGTGACAACCCATCACATCTGGCAAGGCCATGAGACTTGAACCTGCAACTGAAGGGCGACAAGGGAACATCACCTACCACAGGCCTACGTGATGTCTTGGTTTGTATAATGTATTGTTTTTTAAATGTTCTGAAATATGATTTATAAATTCATTTTTTTGAAACCATTTATGATTAGGATAAATATAATATTTTTGAGTTCTATTATCTTTTGGAGTGAAATATAAGTCTCTGGTAGAAATTAGTTAAAGGATGGAACTTTACTTGTCTTGTAGTTTTTTTCTTATTCTTTGAAGAAATTAATTCTTAAACATTAGGGAAAGGATCTTAAAACAAAAAATGTGATATCCTAATACCTTATGTTTTGTTGAACTAATGATATTTTAAATCATCATAGATTTATGGATTTGAGGACCTCAATTTTCCATTTATTATTCACTTTTTTGTGATTGATGACCTCAATCACTCCCAATAAATATTTAAATTTTCCACCAATTAAATGTCTCTAATTTACACCAATGTTATAGTATTTGAAATCGTAATTTGGTGGTGATTTTTTCATTTCTCTTCCCCACTTATTAAGACTATATTTTATTAACCCTATTTCTGATGTGGGTTTTCCACAAAGGCATTTTCTATTTTCAACCACTTATATTAGAAAGAAAATTTTACATTGTGAGGATGAAATTTATTGAAGGAGGGGATAATGTAACACCCAAAGATTCCATATTACATTATCCCTTTAATGTAATTCAATAGCTTGCGCTACATGCTACAATGAGTTCAAACGCCCCACGACCTATCAAAATAGCCATTTTAAAAGAGGTTTTGAATAGTATTATTCACATTTTGAATTTTATATATATCCTAAATAATTTTAAAATTCATATTTTGTGTTTTTTAGACATAATATAAGAAAAAATTTAATTTTTAAGATTAAAGATGTATTTTTCAAAAAATGTAATTTTTCAGCATTTTAATGGAGAACACTTTTTAAATTCAATATTTGAAACATTTATATATTCAATTTAATGGAATTAATATTTTATTTATATAGGGGAAATATAAATTTAGTTTGTATTAATATTTGATACATTTCTGATAACTTTCATATTTTTATGAATAGTGAAAAATATAAAATTTTAATTCAAAAACACATTTTTAATTAAAATAATTTATAATTTTAAATTATAAATTTAATTATTTTAAATGTATCATTAGATTATATTTTTTTATAATTTAATATAATTTAGGTCATTTTATGTAATTTTAAATTTAAATTGTACATAAACACATGTCAATCTTTTGATAGTTTCTACTTCTTAAAAACCTGTTTTCTCGTTTGGACAACAGAAAATAATTATAAATTAATTAATGAAACTTCTATGTTTTTGATTTGGTAAAATTTAAATAATTTTTTAATTTGTAATATCAAAATTACATTTGGGTGAGTTTTTGGTATTTTTCTGAAAACATTCAATTTTTAATGAATAGTGAAAAACACTACGTTGTGGATAAAAACCAACATTTTTCATTTAAATAATTATTTTTAATATAAAATTTCTATTAAAGACAAAATAATTAAATAATAAATATATTAGTCATATTTATTTCACTGGAGTCATTTTATAAAAAATATTAGTAATATAAAATTTAATTGAACCTTTTTAATATCTTTTTACCCAACTTATAGGCACATTTACCCACCTTCTAGGCACATTTGAAAATTTTCTTAAACCTTAATTTTACCAATTATTTGAATTGATTTTAAAAACTCTAGATACACAATTGACATCAGTATGTAAAATGTGTTTCAATAGGATAAAAATAATTTGGTGAATAGTAAATTTTGAATTTTATTTACCATGATAAAAAGAAAATAATGTAATTTAAGACAAAAATAATATTAAAATTACACCAACACATGTCCTAATTATATTGGATAATTTTATTTTGATGAAAATAAAACTTAGGATAAAAATAATATCTTTTTGATACATTTGGTCTAGATTTCTTCATTTATTCTATTATATTAAATGAAGTGTTAAAAGGGTTGAATTCAAAGTTTATTAACGGAACCATTTTTTATATAGGAATATACATTTAATAAATTATACTATAAATATTCATTAAAAATAATTTTTTTCCTATATCATGGTATTTTATATGTAATTTTTAGACATTCAATAATAAAATTTATTAATTATGCAATTATGATGCAGTAATTACACTATTAATGAAAGGTTAACATAATTTATATTATAATTATAAAATAAATGTAAATTGAGACTTTGGATACCATACACTAATTTTCTAGGTTTACATGACTTTTTTTAATGGATTCAATATATTTGTTGAAGTAATTAATTTTTTTATGACTATCAAAAAAAATACTAAATAGTATCAAAATTGACATAAATGAGTTTTTAAAACAAGTACTATTTTATTAAATTATATAATATTCCTAAAAAATATTATATTTGGCCAAATGACTTCTATAATGATATATATGTCATTAATTAACCACTTTTGGTTATTTTTTCATTTTATATTATGTTATTAACCATGTAATATAAAAATACAAGAAGTCATGGTAAAAGTTAAACTATTTAACTAAGAGTTAAATATAAATGATATGATTAATATAGTAACCTAAACTTGTCTAAAACCTATTGGTTGAAGGGATATAGACCCATACCCACATTATCCTAGAAATAAATCTATTTAGTGGTATTAGAAAAATAATATGATTTTATAATAAATTAATATTTCAAGCTTTTCCTAAAGTGCCCCTCACCTCTCTTATAATTGGGTACTTCCCCTTCTCTTAAATTAAATCCTCCAAATACAATTGGCTCAGCCAAAACCTAATCAGATTCCCTTCCCAACCCCCCTCAATTTACCCTATAGGCCTTACATTGATCATAAATCCAACCTAAGGAGCCCTTTTGTTCAAATCGAAATGAAGAACCTGAAGAAGAGGTAATTATTTCATCAACTTATTCAACGTTATTTTCTTCTTCCACTTATTATTTCTTAGTTGTATCCATACCAAAATAATACGTCCAGTATATTCTACATATTGAGATGTTATTATAAATATGGTACAACTATATTCATTATTCTATCCATCCTATGAATGACAAATTCACCATAGATGTGTACGTACGACATACCGTCTCCACGTCGTGGTGTAGTTAGTTATTCAACACTTCATTATTTGGATGAGTATAATAATGATTATAATTGTTGTAAATTATAAATAGAACATTTTAATGATTCATTATATATATTATACCATCCAATTACATATGATTTCATTGTTAATAGAATGATATTGTCTCTGGTGCGTACGTACAGCTTACCGTCCTCACGACGAGATGATATTCATTTCCACATTCACCATTAAACAATGATTATAAAAATATATATTATTAATAAGTATGTAATATTTTTCATAATAATCCTAATTTATATATATATATACATATATCTCATTCACTTACTTATATTCAATAAGATAGAAAAATAGAAACATCGTTTATTGATACGTACTGCCTACCGTCTCTGTAAACGGCGTTTTCAATTTAATATATCTATGTATTATACATATTTATATTCTGAATATATATGATACATAAATAATTTTTTATATTTTGGAACCAATTAAATCAGGATATAAGTGATACGATCCATAATAACAAGTTAAAACACGTACGATAAAGAACGAAATTATTACCACAATGTTATTTTAACATAGAAAGTATTACTGAATTGGAATTATAAAGACATTAATGAATAATGTATGATATAATAAATATGAATATGGTTCTAGTATAATTTCATAACATACTATGGTCATTATATTGGAGGTTAAATGTACCCTCCACTAATGGAATGTGCAAGGTAAGGGTTAATTCCTCAATTTCAATGTTATCTGGGATTGATTATGTTTATGTTTTTACTAGGAAATATTGATTATACATGTATATATTTCATAAATTATTTTTACAAATTATTATTTTTAGGGGAATCTTAACTAAAACATCATTTTAAAATGATTAAATATTTATTCTTCTAAATCATTCTCATTAATTTCCATGTTTTCAAAATGTTTTTATGGATTTATTTATATCTAAATGATAGTTTTAAAAATATAATTAATTTCAAAAGTTTCAAATTTGAATTGTAAAATTTGATTCAAAATTTCTTTTTAATTTTATTCCTTTTTAAATTTTGTGACTTTTAAATGATTTCCTGAAAAATGGATATTTCTGTCAAATTGGTTTACTTATCATTTTCAACTATGTCAACATCCTTAACTAGATATTATTCATGATTTAGGTTTCTTTATTGTAATAAAATGTTATATATTGTATTGAATGAGTTATGATATGTTTGACTGTGGATGTTTTGTTCCTATACCATTCACGGTTTATAGTAAAAATATTGACATTTACTATTCTAGTTTTAATATGAATGTCTATGTTATGCTTTAACATTTTCATGAGGAATGAATTTTAATTAGTAAGTGATGGGAGGGGCCCATTATAGACCCTTGATTCATCGGTATGTCTCATGAGACAAATTTGTTTCTTGGCACAAGGCCTTGAAAAAAATTTATTTATAGTCTTGGAACGAGGCCATGACTAGGTGGTTATGATGCCTAGCATTATAAATTACCTTATAATATAATTAGTTATTACATGTGATTATTATACTAGTTGAATATCCATGTGCATGTTTATTTGGTAATGTTTGATTTATTTTTTCTATATTATGTTCAAGTTTATGTTTAAAATGATGTTGTTTTTATTACACATATTTTCCTAATAGTTTATAGCTTTCACCAAATTATTTACCCTTACTGTGCATCTAAGGTCACCACATTCTTATGTTTTGTTTTTTTAGGATTACATGAAGTCTATTATGATTGATATGAAGGATTATTCTATGGGAATAATGGAATTCTTAAAGGATTATTTATATTGAATTTTATGTATAAAATTTTAATGTAACGGTCATGTGTGTAATCTATTTTCCAAGACTGATAAACTGATCTATCCTTCCGGAATATATTCCATGTAATTAGGACAATGTATTAAAATAATGCACAAGCTTTGGGCTTCTAGGGTAGTGGAGTTACATGAATTCATCATGGAAATAATTTACCTTCATAAATAAATTATGATACAAACAAATTGAGTATCAACTCATTGAATGTGATTGTGAATTGAGTTTGAAATAAAAATAATATGAAGAAAAATAAAACTAAATTGATTGATTGTAACTTGACCAGACTTGGCTATAGTTGTGGGGTTTTGGTAGTATCTCTATTTTTATTGATGCCCATACCATACCCATTGGGATGGAAGAGGGGTTTTTTCTTTCAGATGAGGGATTGTAGCTCTCCTATCTATGTTTATTCACTTTTGAACTAATTAATCTTAAAAGATCATAAACTAGGGTGTGTGTTTATCTTTTTTGAGCCATTACCCCAAAAGGAACTCATATTGTATGACAAGATAATGGTTATGATCATAATCTAGAGGTTTTGGTCCATGGGCTACCAGTGGATACTATAGTAGTGCCAGTTGAATCTCTAGCTTTCATACCAAATGTAGGTGCTGAGGAATAATTCCTTGAAGGCTTTATACAGATCCTGCTAATTGTTTAGGGAGCACTGTTTCCTTCCCCAACTATGGAATATTTGATGAATGTGTTTCATAATAAATTTCAATTAAAATTTTCTAGGGATGGAGGACCACAATATATAGATTCTTGAATTGAGGTTGTGTTTTCTATCTTTGTGCTATTAGATATCCCCCTTAGTGGAGGGTAAATATCTCTACGCACAGGCTACATGATTCTGCCATGTGTTGGTGGGATGTTATCATCAAGACCAATCATCTATAGGAGATTTCCTCAAGGGAGTCTCATTCTGCCATCTATGACTATTTCTATTCTAATATGTGGAGGGATGATAGATTCTGAGAGTTTATACATTTAGAGCAGGGAGTGCTATTAGTAATGGATTATTCAGTATGTTTTACTGATCTCCAACACATTGAACGTATTCTAACGGATGATGAGTTATTGAAATGGAGGAGTTTTGAAGATAGTATCAGATAAGAAATTTGATAATTGATAAATATTTTATAGTTGCACGTAAAATTTGGGTTATTAAATTTGGCACTAATCAAATAGAATAACCTAAGGGAATCTAGACATGCAAACTAGGGTGGCTCTGCACTAGGTTCTAGGACTGCATCAACCATTAGTAGGTATCATCATTTAGAGCTCACACAATATGTTATTAGAGGTCATAACATCCCTTCACGTATCCATGTTGGGTTATAATAATGTGGTAGGATGGGACATATGAGGTTTCAGTATAAAAAGAACCCAATTGAGTATTGGTATTTGGACAATATTGGTCATCTACAATGATTCTGCTAAATGTTTCAACTAGTATCCACTGAGAGAGGCTATGTACTGACACCATGTTCTAGATTAGGGTTAGGGGATGCTCACTAGGAATAGATCTTATGTACATCTGGCCATTATGGATATTGTGGTGGTCATGGTCATAGTAGCAAGACCCCATATTTACATCAACATTAGGGTGGATCAGCTCGTGGTAGCCCAAATGATTTATAGGGCCACAGTACAATCCATGAATTTGGAGTGCAATAGAACCATTGGGAGACAGATCCTAGACCATCTATTTTCATATGTACTATTTTAGTAGTCTCCCTTTTATCTTCAATACTCGTTGATACAGGTGCTTCACATAACTTTATATCTATGCCAATTGTGGGGATCCTTGGGATATTATTTTATATTTTTGGTGGTGCTATGATGCTAGTCACTCCATTGGGGATCAAGAAAGAATGTGTGCATCAATGAAGGAATTTAACCCTTGAGTTTGGTGGTTTTCAATTCATATGGGACCTTTACATCCTTGAGGTAATATGCATCAATGTCATTTTCATGATGTACTAGTTTGTTCCATTTCATTATTTCATTGATTTATGTCACTGTTGGGTGATATTTCAATAACCAGAGGGTGGAGAGTTCATTCACATGGGTGAATGGGATGTCTAGGTGATATGAGATGGACCTGATAATCATGGTATGGGAGGGATGATGTTCTATATTTCATGTATATATCAAGATTGTCATAGGACATGTCAAACTGATTTCCCCCAGTGAGTGATCATTTCAGGGACATCTTAATGAATGAATTCGCAGGATTACATTTCTTAAGAGAGGAAGAGTTATCTCTTATGCTATTACTGGGATCTTCACCGGTATCTTCTCCCCCATATATCATGGCTAAGATGGAGCTTTCAGAGTTCAAGATGAAGCTATAGGATTTAGATGCGATGGGTTTCATCTGAACGATTAATTATCCATGGGTTCAGTAGTCCTTTTTGGAAAAAAGGTGAAGGGTACCATAAAAATACATATGGATTACCATATGTTGAACCATTCGATGGTTAAGAACCAAAATCCTTTGTTGTAAATATATGATCCCTTTGACTAGCTCTGAGGAGCTCATATCTTCTCAAATATTTATTTGAGATCCAGTAATCATCTGTTTCATTTTAGACAATCAGACATACCTCACATAGCCTTCCAGAGAAGGTAGAGTCTATGATTATTTGGATATTTTTTTGGTCTAAAAAACATTCAAGTGGTCTTCATGGAACTGATTAAATGAGTGTTCTATCCTTACCTCAATTCATTTATTTTTGTTTTCATGGATGATCTCATGGTGTATTGTAACAATCGACAACACCATTCCAAGCATCTTTATATTTTTTTGAACACCCTTAGGGGGAAAAGTTTATTTGATATGATCACAAAGTGTCTCTACTGGATGGATTATATTCACTTACTAGGTCATATCACCTTATAAATAAGATTATAAGTTGACCGAAATATGGTGAGGGTAGTAGTTACCTGAGAGTAGCTAAAGAACGTCTTTTAGGTGCATAGTTTTTGAGGGTTGGAAGGTTACTAGAGGAATTTTATATAGAAAAACTCATGCTTAAGTGTTCCATTTATGGGAGTTAATAAGAAGGGTGTAAATAATTTATGTTCTGATTCATTAGATAGGTTCTTTCAAGAGTTGAAGGGGTGATTGTTTTTCAGCACAGATATATTTATTTCAAGATTCAGGTAAGAGTTACACTATGTATTATGATTCATCTGCTATCGGGCTGGGAGAAGTTCTTGAGTAGGGGATGGATATTTCACATATGAGTCTCAAAAGTTGAGGCTACATGAGTTGAACTACTCAAAACATGATATCGTGTTAGCAATGGTTGTTCACATATTGTGATGTTGGAGAAATTAAATATCAGGAGTGAATTTTGTGGTGTATAAATACCACAAAATCCTCGAGTACATATATACACAGCTTGATTTGAACATGAGATAGTGAAGGTGGGATGAGTACCTACATTATTTTGACATCGTGCATGCCTAAATGCCTAGTAGAGATAATGCAATGGCTGAAGCACTGAGAATGAAGACTCAAATACAGCTGGTGAATCATGCAAGTATTAAGTGATTATATATGGCGTTGTTCCATGAGATGCACTTGGAGGTGAATGATTATTAGGGGAAGATGTTCCTTTCTTCATTAGTTGTTACCACTATATTTCTTGAGAGATTTATCACGATTCATCTATCATATTTTGTATACCTACCAACTAAATCCACATTAGGGATGTATATACCCTTCGTTGACTTCGCTTAAAATAATAAATTTCATGATACCATTAATATGGTACCATATGAGGCTTTATTTGGTAGGCCATGTCGATTACCCATGTGTTGGATGGAGATAGGAGTGGCCGCTATGTTGGGAACTCTACTTTTCCACATCACCATTGAATAGGTTCACTAGATTCAGATGTGAATGGTTATTGCATAGCCTCATAAGAAATCATTCATCGATCAGTGAAGATGACCACTAGATTTTGAGGTATGGATTGGATTAATATACATGTTTCAAAAAGGTTGAGACACAATATGATCGGGGGACAGGGTAGGTTTTTGCTGAGATATTGTGGGTCATTCAATATTTTGGAGAGAGTCATGATGGTTTCCCATTGGTTATAGTGATCTGATTGGAATCATGCTATGCAAAACATATTTTATGTTTCTTATCTATAAAGTTACTATACAGACATGTATCATGAATTTCAACATAGAGAGGTTGAGTTATAGGAGGGGCATACTTTGAGGAGAATCATATACATATTGTGGATCATATTACAATGGTTCTCTCATGCTGGTTTGTTCCTTTAGTATGGGTTTTGAGGCAGAATGACTTACTGTAGGATGAGACCTGGGCGAGGGAGTCCATTTTATGATCACAATGGCCAGATTTGTTCTCATATTTTTCTTTATCGCCCTTAGAAGGTAAATTTGTAGACAAATTTCGTTAAGGGGTGAAGTTTGTAAGATCTCATTTCATCTTCGATGTATAGATCTCTTTTTTTCAAACAATTTTCAATTAAAATTCATAAATACAGAATATTTTTTATGTATGTTGGGTTTATAATGGTCTTTGGGTTGTTTGGGGCTAATTCAGAGACTAGAATCTGAGCTGGGGGTGGAAAAGGAATGTCTCAAGAGCGACGTTATTGTATCCCCTAACGAATGGAAACAAAAAAAAATATATGAAATAAAATATTAAAAGTTATAAATATTTTATATATATCATATATATTATTTATTTCAAAAATCATACCAACCATGGATTGGTGGTAATTGAAGAATGATTGACATCGGTTTGCGAGGTGGTAGTCTGCAGTAGACATGAACGACGATTTTGTAACATATTTGTTGGAAGTGGAGTTAATTACAGGTCATTCCATTTTAATTTCAACATATCATTATATGAATGATATTATTTTATTATATAATCATCTTTTAATATGAATTGAATGATGTGAAAAAAAATAAATTAAATATGCCTGTTAAAAAATATTGCCCCTTCTTCAGGCATCCAACATAGGATTTCACTAAAACAATACTAGGTTTGATTTATGCCGAATATAATCCTTCAAAAAATGAGAGGTGTGATGATAGAAAGTTATTTTGGTTGGTCAGGGATGAAAAATGAGTTTTTAATGTTTTAATAAGAGGGAAGGGAGGGCTTCCATTTTTATGTGAGGGGAGTGGAACACATGTTTTTTTTAAAATTATTCAATCATTCCCACTTTTTTATCATTTCACAAGAATTATAATTGGATCATTATCGATCATAAAAGTTATAAGGTTGAAATATTTATAGAAAATGGGGTTTGGAAATGTTGGTCTATCATTTTCAACACATATCTTCTAATATTGACCACAGGTAAATCCATTTTTACCTTAACCATGATAATTATATTTTACTTTTTTCAATATAGATTTTGTATAAAAAATTGGGGAACATGTTAGAATATGTAAATTATGAAGATTAAAAATATGGAATCCAATATTCTAAATTTAATTCATATAATTAGAAATATTAAACATAAAATCAATCCCATTGATGTGATGAAGAAGCGGGTTATCAAAGGGAAAGTTTTCAATTGTTTAAAATATTTTTATATCAAAATTCAACGTGGAAATGATTCAAATAAGTAAAAATGGATTAATTGATATATATTTTTTTAAATAATTATTATTTAAAAAATTAATATATAATTTAAAATTATAGATTATTTAAATGAAAAAATCAATTAAAATCAATTATTTTTCATTTTTAATCAAAAAATGAATCTTTTTAGAGAAAAAACCCCAAAATTCACCAAAAGATAATTTTTTTACTTCCAATTTAAAAAATTATTAATATTTTTTGAAATAAATATACTATAATTCATAAAAAAATATTTTATATTAAGTGGTCAAAGAGAAATTAAAAAATATTTTTGAAAAAATACAGTTTGTTTGAAAAAAATTATTTTTCTTATATTTATTTCTTATTCAATTATAAATCAATTAATAGAAAATAACCTTGTGTAAAAATTATATTATTATTATTAATTTAATTTTATTAATATATTCCATTATAATGGTGAGGTGATTAATATCACATTAAATAATAGTATTTTAATAATATGTTACGTTTTGTTTAAACTCAGTGTTGCATATAATGCAAGTTGAAATGAGTATAATGTGTAATGAAATATAAAATATGTGTTCTTTGTAAAACATCATAATGAAGAGATTGAATTTATTTAGAAATAAAAATATCATAATTTATTTCTACGTTATATTTTCTTCTATTCTTGGTGGTGTTGGTCACTAAAGATATTGAATACAATTTTCCTATTAAATAATTTTAGGGTGTCACATTCTCCCCACAATAGATAAAATTTTTATTCCAAATTTTAACTTGATATTTCTAATCAATGGTTTGATATTAGATATGTTTTTTTTTAAAACCACAACCCCATAGACTAATTTAATAAAACCAAATCTTAATAAAATAGTAAAGGGAGGAAAATTGTCATATATAATAACACATAACTCGATCTCTATATAGCAGAACAATAGTGTAAGGAGAAAATATGTTCTAGGAGAAAAAGTATAAATTATTATAGATAATTATAGATGTAATTTATCATAATAATGTGAATAATGAATGGATAGTAAAAGGACACCAAACAGTAAGTCACTGATGATTTAAAAGGCCTTATTAATCATAATTATGAATATAATATGAAAATATTTTTATTTCAAGATCCCCTTCCAAATGTTAAAGAATTATTTTATTATCTAATAACATAAGAAAATATACATACCTGATGTGTTTCTATTTCATAAGAACAATTTATTCCATTAGTTTGGATTCAATAAATTTATAATACATTGCATACTCTAAGAAATACATATAAAAAAAATTACACATGAAGCACTAAAATATTCTTTTAATGAATCATATGATCCATAAAAGTGAGATGATTCTTTCCATCTATCTCAAACTATTTCCCAAAACCAATATGTTAAATAGAAGTTATCCAATATGAATGAATTTCTGTGTAGTGAAGTAATACATTGATATCTTCACCCACATTTAATGTTCAACTAAAACAGTTTCATAAATAGATAACCATATGGCACTTCCAAAAGATTAGTATATATAAAATTTTAAAAAATATCATTGAATTTTAAATTTGAACTTTACATTAATCCTCTTAATAATATTAAGTATCTCTTAATTTTCACATACAATAAACGTGGATGCCTTCATTATTTATTCACATGAATCATGCTAATAATGTAAATTAAAAAAAATATATTAATCAAAATGTAAATTCTTAATTATTCCTTATGTAAAACCTATATTTTTTGATATATTATATAAATAAAAAAATTGTAATCTCCATCATGAATAAACCAATTTTTCAATAAATCATAAATCTGTTCCATGACAGTCAGTACTATCTAATTTACATTATCCATATCAATTATCTATTTATAACAATATTATTTTTTCAACATTAGGATCATGTTATGTATGAAACTAGGTACTGAAAGAATATTTTATTTTCATATTTATAATTATTCTTTAATTATATAGTTAAATTCATTATAAATATGTTAAGAAATTCTTAAAATCAAAAAGGAAACAATTTTATTAAACTAATTTCTAACATTGATTTATTTAAAATATTTATTTTCATTATATTGAATTTTATTTGGACAAAATAATTTCATTTTTGAATTAAGGATTTAAAAATTATATTCGGAACAATTTTGGTGTTTTTTTGGAAAATATTCATTTTTAATCCAAAAGGGAGAAATCCTGGTTTTATGGTATACTAAAATTTATTTACTAGGTAAAAATTTAATGACTAATATTTTTTGTGTATTATTTTTAAATATTATATGGATTATGTTTGAGATGAGGTGTTGATATGGCATGTGATTTCAAGGCACTAGGATCCCATAACAAATATTTGAATAATATTAAAATATCAAATTGCATGTGCATGCTGTTTTCCTAAAAAGGGGGAATAACATCTGTAATGGCGCTCATTTTGTAAATATGAGGGAATTTTTTCATTTAGAATAGAGTATTTACCCTAGGCATGGCCTAATTTTGGCCACCATTGGTAAACTCTTTAAAGTCGTTGTGAATGTTTTAAATGAATAAAATATATTATAAAAAATATATATTTTATTTTATTTCATCAATGCAGACACAAGTTTATAGCTAAAAAACCTTTTTAGAGAACTTTTGTTTATATCATAACCCTATAATTCTCAAGAGATTCCGGGAAGAATATTATGGAAAATCCTCTCATAAAGGCAATTAAAGAACATTGAATCCACGATCGAAAAACAATGATGACGCGGTGACCAATAATCATCAGTGAACAATCCAAATTTTGGTAGTATGCATTATATTGATTCAATTTCCCTATTCATGATTCTTATGATGAATTCGGACTAATACATGAATATATTTACCCACATATTGAAAGTACATACAAGATGAGATGATTATACAGGTTTATCAAGTAGACTTATTCATTTTGATTTAGATATATTGTTTGGATTCTTTCACCATTATAATGGTGATGAATCAATATTTACACGAGCATCGATCAAGGGTCATTCCTCTGGACATTTTGAGTGCCCCCCTAATTTCTGGAATTCTTCTTGTGCACTCTTATTTCATCCCCCATATTTTAAAAATATATCATTGAACCTTCTATTCTTGGTGAAATGATCAAAAACTGTAGATCCGGCATCGGGACGACATGATGTAGGAACTATGGTGGGTGGGGAAGTGGACCAAACAATTGTGAGTAAATAATATATGTTCTTCATTAGAGATAAAGAACACCTATGATTGTATTTTTTGATCCAATTAAGGGTGAGAAATCCATTTATTGGGTGTTATGATAGTGAAACCACATTGAATATGAAGATTCACGATGAATTGACAACATGAAAGAGATCTGAATGATCAGTTGAGGGGAGCGGGAGGAAGAAGATGGTTTTCTGGAAAACCAGATACACACAACGTGTAGTTCTTACTATAGGGATGTGTACCCTAGTGGGATGACTTAGTGTTTACAAGGTAGGTACACAGACACAGGGTGGAGTACACGGGTTGCCTAAATGGCGTGTACTCCACCACAAGGCATGACTTAGACAGGTTACATGGATTTCTCCATGTACTAGTAAATGGTCAAGGATACATGGGGTGACACCATATACTGACACACAACCAGGGTACACTGGTAGATCTTAGATGAAAGTAAACAAAATGTATCATATTCTACATTTTGTGTATCCCTCTTTAACACGACATGTTCTAAACTCATGGGATGTTGTACACAGGTAGTAACTGAGGTCAAAAGTCAAGGTGTGTGACTCTACTACACACTTCATACCCCATCTTACATGTATTGAGCCACTTTTCCTCCATATCTTAGATTGTTTTCATTAGGGTTTCTTCCCTTATTTTTCCCCTGAAGGATTGTTGGAATCATTTCCTACTCACAATACTATTATCACCTTAACAAGACATACTGGATAGAGTTGTTGGAACCCCCCAAGAGGCCTGAAGCTTGATACTTTATTCATTATATGTGACCTATGAGGAGTTCATGGTATTGACGTGACCAAAACTACACATATTTTGATCCACTACTAAGAGTGTTAATCTAGATTGAGTTATTGATATCACCTTGTGGCCCGGACTGTGATCCTCATATGTTGTATCATATATATCTTCAGATCTATCAATGTTTCTCTCTCTTGGAGATACCCATAGAGAAATACCTCTTATACAAATTTCATTAGTTCCATAAGACTCAATAGTGTGTTCTACCAAATGAGTTATTCATGGAATACTTGAGAAAAATTTATAGTGTTGGTATACATTGGTTGTGACTTACCTCTACACCATGCATCTTGGTTAATTATATCTGGATATTCTTTTCGTATGTGTTGTAGAATGATACCGGGTATTAGCTAGCTTTTAATTCCTTTTTTGTATTTATTTTTGGTTTTGGGGTGTCATAATGAGTGTTTTTATACTCAAACCCACACTATAATTTCCTATAAGTATCATGTATTTTGAAAATGATCGACCTTTTGATGGAGTCCTAGGTGGACCAGGACCTTTTTGTGATTAGTGAGACCGGATATACTATGATGTGTTCCTGCAGATTTCAAACAGCAGTCCCAGTACTATTATTTACAAGATGGACTCCTATTATAGACATCTTATAGTGGGATTTTCTTACACTGTATTTACATTACATCACTAACATTCAAACTCTAGTGGTGGAATATAGTCCTATGCATGCATAGATAACTTATTGGTTTTAACATTTCATTATTTTATGGTCTAGGAGATATGTGTGTGAATAAATGAACATAGGCAAGGCCTCCATTTTTAGTGATATGCCTACTCTGAGCTAGTCACCATCCCAAAGCCTTTTGGAGGTGGGATTAGGGTGTCATGACACAGGCCCAACTGGGACTAGTCGTGACATAGTGGTATAAGAGTGGGTCAGTTCTATTCTAGGACCAATAGTCTATGGGATTTTTTGGGGGAAAGGTGTTATGTTTTTGGAGTTCGACTCTCAGGCCATGGAACCAATTGTTGTTGTGGTAGCTAATGTATCCATGCACTAGGATTCTGATAAACTTTGTTCAACTCAGTATGTGAGTACACTGGTTGAATATCAAATAATGGTACATGAATGACATAGGAATGGGATAGGGTTTCCATGTCCTTCTTGAACTCACTCTCCAGTTAAACTCAATGAACCTGGTACATCTTTTTTGATTCAATATTCCTCTACAACATATACCAACTTGGATTCAATAGCTTGATCTTAAGGATGACCCCTCTATGATGAGGCTTTGATACAAGGACATGTTCCGGAGATGTTACCTCCAGGTGGTGAACCCTCAATACCACTACCATTATGGAAGGACGTTGAACCCACAATACCAGAGAATGAGTACCACATACTGAGTGCACATCACGTGTTTTAGTGATAGAGACACATCATGTTAAAAGTTGAGCCCAACCCACAGGTGGTTGAGGACTAGAGTAAGGAAGTGATCTGAGTTTTTTCCTAGCCAGGTAACCCAAAAATAAGATCGTGGTCCTAGATGTGATTCTTCTAAATGTTTCATCATGATGATGGTGGAGTTTGGTTATCTAGACTCTTGAAGAGGTTAATCATTCATGGAAGTATTTGGAGCAACCCTTCATAGGGGATTTCACACTAGTTACACTGAGGGATGTGAAAATCCAGTAGCTTCATCAGTATCAGCAGGGCATCATGTTAGTGGATGATTATTCATATAGGTTCACCAACCATTCTAGGTACTCAATAGATATTGTTAGAGATCTATAATTCAAGGCTCGTAAATTGGATCAATGTAATTGTAGGGACATCTGACCCTTATGATTGGAGGATCTTACTGGAGAAGATGCATAGATCATTTAAATTTTCTAGAAGTGTGACCATACTCTGAAGGCAATATTTTCCTTTGGAATCTCTGGGTAATGGCATCGAGGCCTTAAAAAGTCATTCTGGGTGATGATTGGTTATGTACAGTCTGTGACTAGATTTACAATTTTAGGCTAACAATGTGGAGTGTACACAGTGGTGGAATGTGGTTTTCAATTGTCGGTGAAGAGTAAAGACAGGCAGTAGAAGATATACTCATTCATAAGAGAGTGCAGCAGATTACTCATCAGTTGCTAACCAGACCCTTGGTATAGCTGATGATTTGAGTTTCTTGTTTCATGTTTTAGTGGTGGTGGTGGAGTATGATGACATCTTTATGGAATATGGTATATATATAAATTTCTATCAGGATATATAATTTTTTTTATTGATTTACACCCTTGGAAAGAACAGATATATTAGTCAGCATATTGGATGGCTCCTGTAGAGATTCGCTAGCTAAGGGAGCAGTTCTTGGGCTTGCAGAGGAAGGGATTTGTGAGACCCAATGTTTCACCCTAGGTAGCACCAGTTTTATTTTCCAAGAAGGTAAATGGGAGCCTGAGGTTTTGGGTGGACCAATAGTTCCTGAACTATGAGATAGTGAAGAATAAATATCCACTAACATGTATTTATGACTTATATGAAATGGTTAGAGGAGTTTGATGGTTATCCAAAGTTGACCTTAGATAAAGCTATCAACAGTTGCGAGTATGTGATGAGGATATACCAATGAAAAACTTCAAAGGATATTAAAGTCACTATGAGTATCTAGTGATTCCCTTTGGCATGAATAATTACTAATAATTGTTCCTGGTTCTCATGAGATCAATCTTTCATCCTAACATAGACCGGTTCATGGTGGTCTTCATCGATGACATCCTTGTGTACTCTGTGCCTAAGGAGGAGCACATGAGGCACTTGAGGATAGTTCTATATGTAATCTGAGATCACCAACATTACTAAATTCTCTAAAAGTAATAGTATTGGATTATGGTGGTCAAATTTATAGGACACATTTTTTCAGTGGACCCAGTCAATGTTGAGGCTGTGTTAGCATAAGATCCACCGAGGAGTGTGACAGAAGTGTGGAGCTTCCTTAGGCCAGATGTCTATGATCAGAGATTCATTTCTAATTTTTATAGGATATCATCACCTATGATAGCTTTGACCTGAAATTGGAAACATTTTGTTTTTACAGATAAGTTCCATCAGGAATTTCAGCAGCTTAGGCAGAGTTTGGAAAGTGCTCTCATCTTTCGATTGTCGAAGGAGGGTGGTGAGTGCATAGTGTTTTGTGATGCATCGAGAACCATGTTTGGTTGTGTCCTGATGTATAGGAAAGTGTTGATTTCCAACGGTTCATTCTAGTTTATTCCACATGAGTATAACTACAAAACAAATGGTCTTGAGTTAGTTGTGGTAGTATTCATATTGATGATGTTGGGACAATACCTGATGGGTTAGCAGATCATCGTCTACTATGATAAAAAAAGTATCAAGTATATATTCTCACATAAGGATATCAAATTGAGATAGAGGAGATGGATATAGTTCCTCCAGTACTAGGAATTTTATAATTTATATACTCATAGGAAGTGGAATGTGGTAGAAGATGATCTCAGTTGGAGAACTAGTTTTTAGTAACTGAATGAGGCATTTGAATAGTTTTCCTTATTTAATATATCCTTTATAGATGGAGATGGATCATCTTACCTTTATTTGATGGTTATTTCTCCTCCACTCATATAGAAACCCAAGGAGTCACAGCTTTTGGATACTGACTACGAGACCCTACATGCACAAATGTCCATAGAGAATGTTCTTGAGGGATATTCAAAAAGGTGGGAATAAGGTTGTTATTTTCATAGGATACATAGATGTTCCATTGAAGTTGTGGGAGGAGGTTCTGAGGAAGTTTCAAACACTCCCTTTGGTGGTATATACATGTGTGTTGAAGAGGTTCTTGGACATTAAACATCAATTTTTATGGTCATGGATAAATAATGGAGTGGTAGAGGTTGACTCTTCCTTCCTTACATTTCAACAAGAGAAGGTTGAGTACTAGGTTCCATCGGGTTTAGGTCAACCCCTGGAGGTGTTATAATGAATATATAATGTTATATCTATGTACTTTGTAATGTAATTTCCTTGAACATATAGGGTACATGATTCCATCGAGGTGATTGTTCACTGACTCACCAAGTCATACTACTTCCTAGAAAACTGAGAGCAGAGATCCGTAGAGATCTTGGGATGCCTATACATGTAGGAGATAGTTCATGTCCATGGAGTCCCCCATATTATTGTCTCAAATCATGTGGACTATTTTACATCATGTTTTTTAAGGGATTATAGGAGAAGTTTGAGACCTAGTTACTCTTGAGCATAGTGATTCTCTAACAAAAGGACGACCAAACAATGTGGACCATTCAGGTTCTATAGGACATGTTGTGATCTTTCATGTTAATCTTTGTAAGTAGTTCTTATAATCACCTATCACTACTGGGGATTTCATAAAAAATAACTACCATTACACCATTGGTATGGAACCATTTTAGGCATTGTATGGGCGACCCAACTAGTCACTAATTTGCTGGAATGACATAGGAGAGTCAGCACTCATGGGCATAGATTTTGTTTGAGCTACTACAGAGAAGGTGTGGATCATCTAGGAGAGGATTAAGACTGCATAGATCCATCATAAATATTATGTAGAAAAGAAATGGATTTTTTAGAGTTCAAGGAAGGAGACCATGTGTTCCTATGGGTTTCACCTCAATATAGATTATGAAGATTTGGCTAGGGTAGCAAGAAATCTCTAAGGTTCATTGGAACTATTCAGATACTACAATGAGTTGGCAATGTGGAATACCACTTAGCTCTACCATTGCAGTTAGATAGGGTACATGAGTTATTCCACCTATCACAACTGAGGAGGTACGTGCAGTACTCATCACACATTACCGACTACAGCGAGATGGACATCATGGATGGAGTGACATTTTTTGAGTACCCAATAGAGATCAAGGATCAGTAAGATAGGATATTTCATTGAAAATTGGCTACATTGGTTCATGTTCATTGAATTCACTTTAATCTCTAGGAGAGAACTTGTGATCGGAAGGCTCATATTCATGCTCCGTACCCCCAACATTTGGAGTAGCCTTTATTTTAGATTTCTAGGGATGTAAGGCCCAAATGTGTGGATAATTTAATCACCCATATTTTGTGTGTATTATTTTAGAATACTATATGTATTAATTTTGAGACTAGACACTGAGACTATGTGTGGTTCTGAGGACTGAGGGTTCTGGAAGAAAAGTTTGAATACTATTAAAATACTAAATAGAAAACACAAATGGATTTGTCGCTTTTAAAACCTTCATTCTAGTCATGTTTGTGGGATTATTTTTTAATTATTTTTTTACAAATATGAAAATTTAATTTGGAAATAATGGATTAAAATTTTGGAATCAGAATAATTAATATTTTTAAATTTCGAAACATTAATTGTTGAGTAAATCTAATAGTTAAATAAATGAAAATTAATTATCACACTTAGAGTAAAAATTGATTTATTTGTTGTAAATATAAAAAGATATGGGTTTAAGTCACCAAAAATAAGTCGAAAAAATATTATATGGACATTTTAGACATTATCCCTTCTATTATTGATAATTTCCCATTACTTAATCCTTGTGAAATGTAGAAAACATGGGTGGAATTCCATGTTTTTATTGGTCAGTCCCATCATAAATCATATTTAATTGGTCAGTCCCATCACAAAAAAATTCCATAATTTACACCTATATTCCTAGATTCCATAGTATGGTTAGAAATCTGACCATTGAATCCCATTTCTGAAAACCAATATAATATACCCAAGGAAAAGTGACATACTTCAATGAGAATTTTAATTTCATTTATTTCTCAACTTGTATAAATTCAACATAATAAATGAGTATATAATATTATAAATATATTCCATATAACATTATTTATTTTTATTTTGTAATAAACAAAATCAATCTCTTGTTTTATCAAATGGGTTATGAAATCATCATTCATGTGTATGGAAAACTACCTCCTTACGAACCAATGTGATTCAATTTTCCATTACCACCTCTCACATTTGGGAATTATGATGGATATACAATATATATATGTTATTTATAAATTATTTTATATCTGGATTCATCATATTATATACCATTTTACAATATATTCTGTATTAGAGATTATAACATCGCTCATGTGTACGGTGAACTACTACAACACGAAGCGAAGCTATTACCCATTCACTAACGCTTCATTTGGAATGTATTTGGGATAAATATAATCCATATATATAATATACAATCCATTATTTTTATACTAATAAAATATTTATCATATTAAAAGATAACATGTCATTTTCATTTTTATAGATAGAAGAATGATAATACCCATCAGGTTCTTGTAGACTACCACCTTCACAAAATGATGAAACACTCTTTTCTCAACAAAACCACGTGGATGATATATAAAATTATATTTAAAAAAATAATAAGGAATATATAGTATTGTGATAATTTTCAAAGGTAAAATATTATGTACCTTCTTTCCATAATGATCCTTGATAAATATAAATATTACACATGAGTATATATGGCCCACTATCCCCATGATCGAAACATACTCATTTTTCAAAATAATTTTTCATGATTCGAATTAAAAAAATATTTAATGTATAAATATGATAATTATTTGTTGATTACTATTGTAGATATTATGGAAATGTTCAAATATGCATAAGAACCAGATCCTTCATAACAAAGCATGAATGGGAAAACTAGGCAATCAACACCCAAAACATAGAAAATATTGAATGCTTATTAACAAACATATGATAAGATGATATAAATGGATTATATATGATATAATAAATATTAGTATGGTTTTATAATAACTAAATAATATATTTAAAACTACTATATATGAGTCCAAATCACATTCAACCAAAAGGAATCACAAGGTAACAGTTTCTCTAGTGACACTTTTACTTTTGTGAGGTATATTCTACATTCACAAAAAATTTATATTATTTTTATTATATACTATATATCTGGTATAAAATCCTATTTCTTCCCAAACCATTCTTTAAAAAAAAAGTATTCAAAAATTTTATAAAGGTTATTAATTTTTTTTAAAAAAATTTCTAATTCAAAAAAATGTTTTCAACGTAATATTTAAATGATATTTATAAAAATTTCAATTTTTTAAAGAATATGTAAACGGAATTTTTTTTCAACATACACAACAAGAAAAAAATTTCTCAATTTCAAGACAATTATTTTCTATAGAGTTTTATTTTTATATATTCAATTTTACTCTCAATGAGAGGTAGATTAAAAAAAATTACTTTTCAAAGTAGGTTTTTTTTTCAAAATAGAAATTATATTTTCCTAAATAAATGTTTTAAATGATTTTTAAATATATGGTTATGTGTTTCCAAGGGTGATTTCAATGAAATTTGTTTTTTAAAAGTCTTTTGAATTCTTTGTTTTTAGAAAATTATTTTCCAAATATAAAGGTAATTTTTGATAAAATGTATTTAATGATCTTTTAATGGAACCTATATTTAAGAATTTCAAAATACAATTTTTATAATTATTTTATAATAGGGAAATTTTTCTTTCATACCATCCTCATTTATTAAATTTACGAATTAATATTTATTCAAAGGTAATTTTATTGAACAAATTTCATTCCACATCTTAATAATGTTCCAAAGATATATTTATAAAATCCATTTCATTTATATGGTTAAATCACATTTTAAATATATTTTTATGGATTTGTTTCACTTACACGGGTTAATAATGATTCAAAGACATTGTTATGCAGCCCATTCTTTTTCTACATGTTAATCATGTTTTAAATATATTTTTATGTAAGCCTTTTCTTTTCCTTGGATTAGTCATGTTATGAAAGTAATAATTTTTTTGTTACATGTTCTATATTGGTTTAGAATCACTGTATACCTTATTTTTGATTCTTGAATATTATATATGATGTGTGTACCCTGATAACTTCAGGTGACCCCATTATAAATTCAATGATGGGTATACCCGGATAGTGTTATGGGAGCCCAATATATAATATTTTATGAGTGTTCCCTTATTTTACTGGGTGAAACCATTATAGTATATATAATATGTATAACCAGATAGCTCTAGATGAGCCTGTTATAGCTTATACGATGTGTGTGATTAGATGTTTCACTATTACATTAGGTAATGATTATTTTACCCAATTAATTATAATATATTTCTCTCATATGGTTATTCCATTTATAAGGGTTTTAAAGGGTTTTATGATAACGATGTTCCAATATGCCAATTTTTTTCTATTTTTTCCCTGAGTTTATATTTTTTCCCTTAAAAAATATTGATATCAAATTTCTCATGATTTTTTATTCATATGAATATTTCATTTGTTTAAGACTTAATCCATGTTCCATGATTCATTATTATAGAATTGATCAATAAGTGTTCCTTTATGATTCCTTTAAGCACATTAATTACACAATCATACCCATTTTCACTTTTTATTATCATTTAAGACGTATGATTTTCAATGCTTATGTTTACTATTTCGTTGGATTTTAGCTCACCCTTCATATGTTTGCCCTTACATACATTATAAAGAGTGAGTTTGAATGAATTTTCTAGATGGTATTTCATATGGTTGATGTATATGACTTAATGTTAAATAAAAAAAGATGTGTCAAGTTGGAGAAATTATTATTCCACATCATCAGTATTTTTTGTGTTGGAGTTTTCCCTACAGTCATAAAATTCAAAACCTAAAACATTCATGTTGATATAGGTTTCCCATTATTTTTCTACATTTGTATGGTTTGGATGTAAAAAAAATATTTCACAATTATCAGTTTCAAAGACATAATTGTAATGTTTATAATTTCATCACATGATTCAAGAGTGTGGGTTTTGGGATGTTAAAAATAAGGTATTTCATTTTGAAATTATTTATATTTCAATTTCATGGGACTGAAAAAGAGAAAATGATTTTTCTTGGTTCATATATTATATGATTGAATAAGTTATATAGATAAGAGCATGTACATTTGATATTTAAAAATGGAGGGTTTCTAAATATAAATATCTACTTCTAGATGAGGGTCTCAAACCTCATATAACCTTGAGATAAAATAAATTATTTTTTGGATAAGAACAATGATATCTTTGATTAAGAGTATGTATTTTATGGATTTTTGGATTGTAATATGTACCCCCATTACATTGTTATATTCGTTTTTTTCTAATAAAATTATCATGATCTATTGACATTTTTTATACTTTATTACCACTAAATGAAATGAATTAATAAAATTATATTCTATTATAAATAATATAGATTACGTTTTTTACTTCAAAACATCAAAATATTAATTTATACTAATTAATATTTATTAATGATGTTAATATTTTATGAGATTTTTATAATATTCAATTCAACCATATAGAAGCTATTATATTGGGAAAACATCACCAATATATAATAATCTCAAACATTTAAAAACCACTTACAAGAATCCATTAGATATAAAATCCTACAGAAATTCATTTATCAACTCGTCATAATAGATAAAGAAAAAAATATTTTCTTTAAAAAGCTCTATTATCATAATATTGTAATTATCGATATTCAAAATAACATCACAAAATTCCAAAATCCACAAAAAACTAATTAACGAGAAGATGAAAAATATACTACAAAGTATCATATATTTACCCCTTCATTATCAAATAATGTTTTCAAGTCATTAAACCAATAATAACAATGAATAACATTTTATCATAAATTAATACGATCAAAAAGGATATCCACATAAAACTTATCATATAGAATGAAAACCAAATAAATACTCATAGAGGTCGAGGTAGATTCACTAACACAGTAACTCAAATTCATTTAATTAAAATTATTAATATCAGAATTAATTAATTATTAAATTAATGTAAATCAAACAAATTGAAATTACACATAATCATTGTAACATGAAATTATTATAACATTTAAATATTTGTTACATGTATTCGGTGAATTATTGGAGTATATTATAATATATTGTACAAATATAATTTATTTATAAAAATTTTACATTCCATACTTTTTTTTATTTAAAATATGGTGTTGATAATCCATGATAGAATATTATATGATTTCAATAGATGTAATTCCTCCCATCAATTGAGATCATACCTCTGCATTAGTATTTCTCCCCTATCATATTATATGTATTAAATTATGGGTCACCTACTAGTAAATATGGAAATGATTTCGGGGAATAATATTCTTAGATTAGATATTTGAGTGTTCACATGGCAAATTTTTTTAGAACATTTATAATTAATTTAATGTGTAAACAACAAAATATGTATTCAAAATAAAATAATTTTTAATGGTTAATGGTGGATGATATATTCTTCTGCATGACTAATATGACTAATTCATGATTTAAAACATAGTATAATAGACCATATGAAAAATATAATGGAACTTTTCTCTTTTAAATTCAATTCATTATTCTATAACTTGATTTTTAATTATTTCATATAAATTTATTGATGATATCTACAGAAAATAATTATATATTATATAATTATTGAATATTATATTCTATAGATTTATTTTTATATATTAATTAGGAAAATTCTATGACAAGGTGCTGAAATGGCATGAGATTCCAAGGCCCACTGTGCCCAAAATTATTGAATGAAAAATAATATATTTTTAATAAATAGAATGAATAGTTTCTTATATAAATGGGAATGAAATCTAAACGGGTTCCAAAATCAATAATCTAAGGGCACCCCTAAGTTCAGAGTAGAATCTTTATATTAGGTAGGACCTAACATCGACCTATGCGGGTCGACATTGAATGTTACAAATTAGATGTAACCATCATTAATATATTTTAATATAAATATAATATTTTAAATTGTGTTGGTTTCTTTTAATTATGTCATATTGTTAGGAATACTGGGTCATTCCATAACCTAATAAATTCATTTGAGACATGCAGACAGAAACCTCTCCGATGAACGATGATGAATTCCAGAGCTTCAAGGATTGCCGACAACAAAGAACCCTGTTCTTCATCAACGACTGGTCCAACCTTGAGGAAGGATGTTGATATCATTATGATTTCCTTTATTCTCGTTATTTATTTATACGATGAATGTGGATTAATACAAGAACAGGTTATCCCATGGATCGACCGTATTTTGCAGGTGAGAATATGTTATGGGTTTGCAGGACTAGATCTATTCGGTTTCTATCCCAAATTCCCTGGATTCATATCATTGTCTATGAAATCTTGGGAAATGATGTAAAAAATTTTATATGTTCATTTATCACTCCATTCAACACTTTCATCATTGTTGGAACCCTATGGTCCCCGAATCGATGTTGTTAGGTGGTTTCAAGCACAATCGGACCCTCAGAGTAATGGAAACCCAGATCATTACCAAGAGAGTGAAGATCATGCCTCGAGGATCACAAATATGGCTCTGTTTTAAAAAATGGAGCACCACAGCAATGTGTCCAACCCGTATAACCAAATCCAGCAATAGCTAGTTCCGAAAGTGATTCCTAGTGTCATGCAGTGGTGACAGAGGATGGAGGTCTCCCCAATAGCGACCGAAGGAGTAGAAGGGAACAACTGGATTACGTAGGTAGAGCACCCAGAAGGCATAGGGCCTTCAGCGAGGAAGCCACGAGCTTCGACATGGGGAGGAAATAGGAGGAAATGATGGCGATAGTAAGGATATATCCCAGCACAACTGCATGAGAGATGGGTCACAGATGGAAGATGCAGTGTTGACAGGGGATGAAGCATGCACGTCATCCACCTGAAACGCAGTATGGAACAACGTTGACCATGGAGCAAGCTATCCATGCGTTCGGGTGACATCATGGACTAGAGGGATGCGACCACGACAGGCTGTGTCTGACGGAGAAAACCAGCCTCACGTTGAGAGGGCCGGGCCACAAAATCTTGGCATATCGAGAGGGCCAACATGATGGGCCATGCAGACCAGTAGGATGAAATAAAACATCCCAATGGTCTATGAACTTCTTGACCGGGTCATATCGGGTCCCCCAAACCGGGCTGGGTGGGGTCGGCAGGACTAGGATGGGTTAGAGGCAGACTAGTTTTTATTAAATTGGTAATATATTTCAAACTGTATATCTATTTGAGAACTCGTTTGTGGAGTTGGCACCCTTGTGATGAGATAATCATTTTTAGATACTTTAAGTGAATTTTTGTGGATGTTTTCATACAGATTAATGGATTGAGGTTCAGGTTCTCCAAAAATGAGCATCCTACGAGTGGAATCTTATGGTTTTCTATGACTATGTGATATTTTGGACTATGTTATCTTGGTGACTAAGAATCATGGGCATGCATGACCCATTTTTTCTTCGTACACCATCAACACTCTGTGTTCCATCGATGGTCCATCCGCCATCGACATCAGGGGCACCATCGCCGCTTTGGGAGACATATATTCTTCGTGGACATTAAAATTCTATACACCATCGATGATATATATTTCATTGACACTTTTCGGGTCATATAGACTAAGGGATATGTGGACTAAAATTGGAAATATTTCTCATCATGCTTTAGAATTATACCTTTGTAAGTGGACTATATTAACTACAATTCTTGTGATTCCTCTATGGTGTACTTCATGTGTATTTTTTGTGGTGTAATTCATGTGTTTCCTTTGTGATATACATCTTGTGTTTCATTTGTAGTATATATTCTGAATTTCTAATTGTCTTCATTTTTGGTTTTGGGTTTTCTTCTTAGTATTGTCTTTCCGACCCCTGCACAATCTTTTCCCACACATGCCATGTCTTGTGCAAACTATCGTTGCTTTGATGGAGTCCTAGTTAGGCCAAGACCAAGTGGTTCATAGAGTGGTTAGAAAAGTGTGTGGTTCTCCTATGGCTTCAGATAGATTCTGTACACCTACCCTTCATGTAGTTTTTTCTGTGGACGAGCTTCAGGAACTTCTGCATTCACTTAGAAGACTCTTTCTTTTGGTGGGCTTGTATTCTTTCCCTGTTTACATTCTAGTTTTTCTACTATCATAATATTTGGTTGGTATATTAGTGTATGAATGGACTATTTAATTAGTGATTTCACTTTTTAGCAATTTGTGCGTGGATATATGTGTGGGTTTTTACATCTACATAAGAAAATTCCTACCATTGGTGGGATATGACAACTCAGTTTTAGTTATGAGCCCCTATCTTATCAGAGGAGAGAATGGGGAAGTCATAGAATAGGCCCCTCTGGGTAGGTTCATGAAAGAGTAGTATCAGAGTTTTGTTAGTTCTTCCTAATGAACCAAGAGACCGTGAGATTGGTTTTGGGCAATAGTGATATGTGTTTCGAGATCGGCATTCAGACATGGGACTCCAATGTTGGTGTGGGGACTGACATATCCATACACCAAGATTCTAATTTCAACTTTTTGACTCAGTACATGAGAAGACTAGTTTATAGAACAGTAAATTTTATTTTCATAATATAATATTGAGTGTGTTCTCATGTCCTCATTGATTCATTTTCAGCTCACCTGGAATACTCTGTTAACTGTGGTACATCTTGATATATTTTTGGATTCCCCCACAGAGACATCCAGTGAGGATTCTAATGCGTGACTACAAGGAATATTCTCGTAGAAATTAGGCATCAGTATAGGGACCAGTACTGAAGATAACACCCCATGGTGGTGTACTAGTGATACCTGTAAGGGTTGGTGTCCTGAGAACCAACTGTTTTGTACTTTGATTACATGAATTTTCACTTATTATATATTATTTATTGTTCTGCATGTCTATAATATAATAATGTCCTGGAATATTTTTTTCATTGATAAGGTCATGGAAGATCCCCGATATAATGAGAACCTTGAAATTCTATAACAATATTCTTAAATAAAGTTATACGGTTGGATGACATACTATGATAGGACACATAGTATACAGACTGTCATGTGCGAGTACTCGTAAGAAGACGAGACTCTCTCTCATGGAGTTCGCACTTGGTAATCTCCTAGATTGGAGTTTATGAGAACAGACCCACCGGTAGAAATTCCGCATTTCTTGCTGTCATCGGACATTTCTATCTAAGAGCATGTGTAATGGTCCTTAGACTGGAAGATTATCATTAACTCATGTCATGACTCGCGCACTTAGATTTACTGAAGAAAACCATCACGCAGACAGTTGGCAGGAAGTAAGGTATGTTGGGTGTGTCACGAGTGACATGTTGTTAATAGATAAGTCAAGGAAGTATTTGTCCCTTCCATTTATGGAAGTTGATATCTCAAACCTTTGATTGAAATAGAATTGTCGCATTAAATTCCATGGCCATGGTGTGAACAACGAGTTTATTTCAGGTAGTCAAAGAACAACGGATCAAGCATATAGGTTTATGACACTTCCATGAAACCTGTTTGATGAGATATTGAGACAAAGGGATTAAATTACCTAGTAAGCATTCGTATGAGGTGAAACGTCAATGCGGAGACAACTTATTTCTCTTGGGTGCCCTGACCTGTTGCTAGACTGTAATCCTGGACTTTTGGAAAGCTCGCCTAATGCCAACGAGAAAGAGGCCTAGAGGGTCACACACTAAGTGTATTCAAGTATCTCAAGTAGAATAAAGATTATTCCCATACGTGGTTTAATAATTATTCAAGGAAGATTAAATTGTTTTAATGATGGAGGAAGAAGGAAATGAAATACAAGATATAAACGCCATGTATTAAATATTACACGCCATGTAGTTTTTCATGGAAAAGAAGTACACACCATGTATTAATAATTACACGCCATGTATCTTTCTTTATGGAAAGAAAATGAATAAATTTAAAAAAATATATACACGCCGTTTAGTTTTAAATGAAAAACAAGTACACGCCATGTATTTATTAATACACGCCGTGTAGTTTTTTCAGTCGGGATTTTGAGGATATAATATTGTTTTAAATGATATTTATTATAATCAGTGTGGGCGCATGTCAAGGAATTAATTATTCAACATGGGGGTTTTAAATAAGAGTCAATGAAATAAATAAAATGCGTAATGAATTTATTTATTGTCATAACTCTACAACCTCAAGCCTGATTATAAATATCCTCACAACCCCAACTCTTTTCTGACACACAATAGAATCATTGTGCACAACAACTCTGGAGAATTCTTTCAAGGCCGAAAGAACCTCTTCCTCCAAGAACGCTCTCAAGACCGAGATATATCTTCTTCCATCAGATCAAGATTATATAAGGAGGAAAATGCAAGCAAAGGTTTCTCCACGCTAGCACCCAAAGACTCCTTTGGCGACGTCCCGATGTACGAGGTACACGTGTGGATCACCGCTAGAGGAAGTCTACACTTGGATTCTGCGACACAACGACGAATCACATAAGAATGTGATCAAGAAAATCAATGAAGAAAGAACACCCAAAAGGTATTTCTTTTCAATTGATTAAATTAATTATAATCAACCTGTAACGATCCTACTTTGGGGTTCCAGGACTTTCCTTTTCTTTTTCCATTTCTGTGATTCAATCCATGGAGACTGGCGTTTATCGTCGTATTGATCCCTGATTGATCATTGTTAATGACAAAAAGCCAAGTGGGCACATCCACCCACGTGCTTCCGATGTGCTCGAAACCTTCAAATGCTATCAGAGGGAGGTTACAACATTTATTATAGTTATTTAATTTTCATTGATAATTTATGCATTTATATTTGATTCAATTCGAAATAAATCATTCTATAAATCTGAATAAATGAGATCTATTCTTCCTCCTTAGTTTCTCGATTCACATCATAAAAAAGACCTTTTAATTTTAATTTTGATTAAAATAAAAACAAGGAACTCATCCAGAGGAGCTGCTCTTTCTGTCTGTACAACATGGTATTACATGATGTGTAATTAAAACTACACGCTGTTTACTTAGGTTCAACGAACCAGCACTGGTTCGCCAAACCATGTTGTGTGAATTGAATATGCCTAAGTATTAATCATGTCATGTTGATCGGAACTGATCGGCATGTGGAAATCAGAATACACGGCGTGTATGTTGGAACAACACGCCGTGTAATCCGTTTCGGCCCAGGTGAAACCGTGTACAAGGATAAGCCGCGTACCGCGTAAACGGGATTTCCAGGATGGTTACCACGTAACAAGGAAGTACACGCCATGTATGATTTAACTACACGCCATGTACTCCAACATTTCCAAAGTACAGAAAAACACACCAAATCCCCTGACGTGTACTTTGGATAAAGAGTGAATAGAAATACACGCCGTGTAATTATAAACTACATGCTGTGCACTTTCTAGAAATGGAATTTCACCAAGTTTCCTCCAATGTACAAAGACCCGTACAAGGAATATGGATGAGAAGAATCTCAAGGATATTCAGAAATAAATTTAAGATAAAGAATTTATTAATTACAAGATCATAATTAATTGAATTCGAGCATGACTTATCTTAAATGAAAGAACAATTAAAAGAATTTGAATTCTAAATTTGCGTTAATGTATTTTCATGCTATGGATGATCATGAGCTAGACCAAAGACCCTTTGTATGTGTATGTTTTAATTTAAATTTATTTAATTTAAATTTGCTGGCCTGCAAGCCTTATTCCAATAAAATGTAGGGCCTGCGTGCCCATGGTTTCTTTAATGTAAACCCATGTAATGGAGGATCTCCCAAGCCAGTGGAGAAGGTTCAAAACCCGAATCTGAGGCGAAACCAACCCCAGAAGATACAAAGGTGGACATGTGGGAGCTGCAAAACATAAACCATCAGGTTCAAGGTGTTTTCCCTAGGTCAGGGTTAGCTTATCAAACCACTAGATAAGCTATCCAATATAATCTCATGATCATACCATCTTATTTTATTTCTATCTGATTGCATGGTTTATTTATTATGTATGTGTTTTCGCGATCACATAATTAATGAAATAAACAAGCATGCAAAGATGGAATAAAATAAAAACCGGACTATACGTAAACATTATCGGAACATGGTTAATCACTTAATAAAGAATCACTTAATATTAACAAGCATGTGATAATGAAAAACTACGCATAAAGGATTAAAATCCCTCAATACCATATTAAGTTAGACTTAGCCTTCTGTTACCAGATTAAGGGAAAGAATAAATAAAACTATGTGTTTGACCAACCCTTGTTGGGACACTTACTTTTATAAAGGAAGACCTTATGAAAGGTTTTAGGTTGACTTAACCATATTACATCAAGAGGAGTAGCCCTTTCTAGACTTGATATAATATTGGAGGCAAGATTTGAGGAAATCCAAGTCAGGATTTCAGGATTGGGGAGTCCACTCAACAGATCAAGGAACTGTAAGCTTACAGTTGGCAAAGACCTGCCTACCTAAATACCTTCAAATAGATTGACCAACCCTTGTTGGGGTTATGGGATGGGGAATATGGATCCTTGCCACTAGAATGTCAAAGCAGTTGGACATTCCAAGTTCAATGGTGAGGGCCATTGGGACTTGATAAAATAGTGGGAGACTTAATAAATTAATTATTTCTCATAAAATTTAATCAAGAAAGTACTAATAAATATACTCTTTTAAATTGTAGAATCAAGATGAAAAACTCGTCAACCACATTTTCTCTGCGATCAATTCTGGACAAAGACAATATCCTCACTCACAGTAACTTTCAAGAATGGTTTAGGCGCCTTCGGGTTGTCCTACGCCATGAACAAAAGTATTACGTGCTGGAGTCCTCATTTCTTGATCCTCCTGCCCAAGGGGAATTGATGAAGATTTCCTAGTCTATGATCAGCATTTGAGCGATGCACTTGACGTTCAATGTTTGATGCTATCATCAATGTCAAGTGAGCTCATGATTTCTCTTGAGGACATGGATGCCTATAGCATGCTCGAGCACCTCCGTGGTCTATACCAGGAGAGAGCAAGACAAGAAAGGTTTGAGATCTCCAAGGCTCTATTCCAGAGCAATCTTGGAGAGGGTTCCCCTGTTGGGCCTCATGTAGTCAAACTCATTGGCTACATTGAGCGCTTGAAGGTTCTAGGGTTTAAACTCCCTGAAGAACTGGGTACCGATCTGTTTCTCGCATCACTCCCCTAGAGCTTCTCAAACTTTGTTGTGAACTTTAACATGAACAAAAATGAGAAGTCTTTGTCTGATCTTATTATCCTTATTCGCCAAGTGGACAATGACATGAAGCGTGAAAATCCTTCTGTCCTCATGATGAATAAAAGGAAAGAGAAGGCGAAGAGCTTTAAGCCCAAATCTTATTCAAGTCCTTCCAAGAAAAAGGAAGATCAAATGGGAGGCAAAGGAACATGATGCTGTTTGTTTCGCATGTGGAAAGAAGGGCCATTGGAAGAAAAACTGCACCCAGCCAAGGAAGCAAGGGGAAGCTTCAGGTGCATTTGTTATCGAATGCAATCTATCTGTTTCTACTAATTGGGTATTAGATACTTCTTGTGGGGATCACATATGCATCTAAATACAGGAACCAAGTAGATTCAGGAAGATTGATCGAGGGGAGGTAAATCTACGAGCAGCCAACAGAGCCAGACTTGCTGCTGTAGCTTTCGGGGACTACCACCTCACATTGCCTATGAGGATGGTCTTGGTTTTGAAAGGATGTTATTATGTCCCCTCTGTAACCAAAAAAATTATTTTAGTATCCAGATTAGATACTAATGGATTCATCTTCATGTTTGGAAGTGGATGTTGCTATTTTTATAAAGATAACATTTGTTTTGGTAGAGAACATTTATATAACGACATTTATGTATTAGACTACACAAACCAAGTAATGGAAATTGACAACAAAGTTAATTCACAAGACTCATACCACACCCAACTTTGGCATCACCGGCTAGGTCATGTCAATGAGAAACATTTGACAAAATTACCTCAAGATGGGTATTTAGATTCTTTCGAACTAAAACCACTTGGTGTATGTCATGCGTGTCTACAAGGAAAAATGAACAAAGCCCCATTTAGTGGGAAACATGAAAGAGATAAAGAGCTTCTAGAATTAGTTCACACAGATGTGTGTGGACCATTTCCTGTTGAAGCAAGGGGTGGGTTCTCATACTTCATAACTTTTACTGATGATTTTAGTAGATATGGATATATCTACTTAATGAGGTATAAGTTATATTCTTTTGATCGGTTTAAAGAATACAAGAATGAAGTTGAGAACCATCTTGGTAAGAAGATTAAGAAACTCCGCTCAGACAGCGGAGGATAATATCTTAATCAGGACTTCATTGATTTCTTATGGGAGTTTGGGATTCTATCTCTACTCACTCCTCCTTACACACCGCAGTGGAATGGTGTAAGTGAAAGGAGTAACCGCACCCTATTAAACATGGTGAGATCAATGATGAGTCATGCGAGTCTTCCATTATCCTTTTGGGGATATGAATTACAAACAGTAGTGGACATACTAAACCAAGTACCAACTAAATCGATAAATGGTATTCCATATGAGTTATGGAGTTGACGCAAATCCATGTTATCGAATTTACATGTGTGGGGTAGTGAAGCATTTGTTAAGGACTATTCAGGTAACAAACTTTCACCCTGAGTCACAAAGTGTATCTTTATAGGATATCCCAAGGAAACAAGGGTATATTACCTATACAACCCCTCAGAAAAAAAGGTTACAGTGGAAATACATTCCATATTCCTTGAGAGGGAGCACATCTCCAAAAGAGATAGTGGGAGCGAGATAGACTTTGATGAAGTCGAGGCTCAAGATACACAATAGTTGGTACAAGAACAGATTCCACAAAGCCCCATGGAAGAACAATCTGTTCCAGAGACACTAGAACTGCGTAGGAGCACGAGAGAGGTGAGAGAACCAGAACAATATGGTTTTCTTGTCACCGAGGATGGTGACTCATTATTGGTTGACAATGATGATCCTATTACCTACAAGGGAGCAGTTTAAGGCACAGACGTTGCCAAGTGTGAAGAAGCCATGAATTCTGAAATGGATTCCATGTACCAAAACCAATTCTAGATTTTGGTTGATCCCCCAGTTGATGTAAAGCCTATTGTTGATAAATGGGTATTCAAGAAGAAACTGGACATGGAGGGGAAAGTCAGCACCTATAAGGAACGAATGGTTGAAAAAGGTTTTAGACAGCGTCAAGGAATTGACTATGATGAATCTTTTTCACCGGTTGCAATGCTAAAATTTATCAGAATCCTATTGGCCATTTTCGCTTACCATGACTTTGAAATTTGGAAAATGGATGTCAAAATAGCATTCCTTAACGGGAACCTTTAAGAAGATGTCTACATGACACAAACTTAAGGGTTTGTGACTCCAAAGGATGCCAACAAGGTATGCAAGTTGCAGAAATCCATTTATGGATTAAAGCAAGAATCAAGGTCATGGAACATTTGTTTTGATGAAGCTGTAACAGAATTTGGCTTTGTTAAGAATGAATGTGAGCCTTGTGTATACAAGAGGTTTAGTGGAAGTGCAGTCATTTTCCTAATAGTATATGTTGATGACATATTACTAATTGGAAGCGAAGTACATGTCTTACAGTCAGTTAAGGCATGGTTTCATAAATGCTTCTCCATGAAAGACTTGGGAGAGGCAGCATATATTCTTGGGATCAAGATCCATCATGATAGATCCAAGAGAATGCTGGGCCTGAGTCAAAGTACGTACATTGACAAGATACTGAAGAGATTCAGTATGGAACAGTCCAAGAGGGGATTGTTTCCATTGTCACATGACATTCATCTTTCCAAGAAAATGTGTCCTCAGACACATGAGGAAAGAAAGAGAATGGAAAGGTTCCCTTATGCATCCACGATTGGGTCAGTCATGTATGCTATGCTATGTATGAGGCTAGATGTGGCTTACGCATTAAGTGCGGTAGGAAGATATCAAGCTGACCCAGGAGACCGACATTGGATGGAAGTCAAGACTATCCTTAAGTATCTGAGGTGTACTAAGGATATGTTCCTAGTTTATGGAGGATATGAGGAACTAGTCATCAGAGGACATGTAGATGCTAGTTTCCAGACTGATCAAGATGACATGAAGTCACAGACTGGATACATCTTCAGTTTGAATGGAGGTGCTGTGAGCTGGAAGAGCTCAAAGAAAAGTGTGGTGGGATATTCTACAGCAGAGTCCGAGTATATCGCAGCTTCTGAGGGAGCTAAAGAAGTAGTATGGATGCGAAGCTTCATCCAAGAGCTGGATATAGTACCAAGCAGTAAAGATCCTATCACACTCTATTGTGATAATACTGCAGCGATGGCACTTGCAAAAGAGCCAAGGTCACATCAGTGGACAAAGCACATACTTCGGAAGTATCATCTATTGAGGGATTTTTCTCAGAGAGGTGAAGTTGTAGTGAGCAGTATTTCCATGGAAGACAATGTGGCGGACCCCTTGACTAAAGCCTTGACTCAGTAGAAACATGATCATCATGTAAGGTCTAGTGTACTAAAAGTCCTAGCCAGTTGGCTCTAGTCCAAGTGGGAGTTTTTAAGGGTTGGTTTCCTGAGAAACAACTGTTTTGTACTTTGATTACATGAATTTTCACTTATTATATATTGTTCATTGTTCTGCATGACTATAATATAATAATGTCCTGGAATATTTGTTGCATTGATAAGGTCATGGAAGATCCCTGCTATGATGATAACCTTGAAATTCTATAACAATATTCTTAAATAAAGTTCTTCGGTTGGATGAAATACTATTATAGGACACATAGTATACATACCGTCATGTGAGAGTACTCGTAAGAAGATGAGATTCTCTCTCATGGAGTTCGCACTTGGTAATCTCCAAGATGGGAGATTATGAGAACAGACCCACCGGTAGCAATTCCACATGTATTGGTGTCATCAGACATTTCTATCTATGAGCGTGTGTAATGGTACTTAGACTGAAAGATTATCATTAACTCATGTCATGACTCGTGCACTTAGATTTTCTAACAAAAACTGTCACGCAGACAGTTGACTGGAAGTAGGGTATGTTGGGTGCATCACGAGTGACATGTTGTTAATGGATAATTAGAGGAAGGATTTGTCGCTTACATTTATGAAAGTTGATATCTTGTCCCTTTTATTGAAATAGAACTGTCGCATTAAATTCCATGGCCATGGTGTGAACAACGAGTTTATTTCAGGTATTCAAAGAACGACGGATCAAGCATATAGGTTTATGACACCTACATGAAACCTTATTGATGAGATATCGATACAAAGGGATTAAATTATATAGTAAGCATTCATATGAGGTGACACGTTAATGTGGCGTCAACTTCTTTCTCTTGGGTGCCTTGACCCGTTTCTAGACAGTAATCTTGGACGTTAGGAAATCTCGCCTAATGCCAACAAGAAAGAGGCCTAGAGGGTCACACACTAAGTGTATTCAAGTATCTCAAGTAGAATAAAGATTATTCTCGTACGTGGTTTAATAATTATTGAAGTAAGCCTAAATCATTTTAATGATGGAGTAAGAAGGAAATAAAAAACAGGATATACACGCCGTGTATTAAAGATTACACGCCGTGTAGTTTTTCATGGAAAAAAAGTACACACCGTGTATTAATAATTACATCCCGTGTAGCTTTCTTTATGGAAAGGAAATGAATAAATGAAAAGAAGATATACACACTGTGTACATTGAATGTACATGCCGTGTAGTTTTCAATGAAAAACAAGTACACGCCTTGTATTTATTAATACACGCCGTGTAGTTTTTCCAATTGGGATTTTGAGGATTTAATATTGTTTTAAATGATATTTATTATAATCAGCGTGGGTGAATGTCAAGGAATTAATTATTCGACATGGGGGTTTTAAATAAGAGACAATGAAATAAATAAAACGTGTACCACATTTATTTATTGTCATAAATCTAGAACCTCAATCCTGATTATAAATATCCTCAAAACCCCAACTCTTTTCTGACACACAAGAGAACCATTGTGCACAACCACTCTGGAGAATTCTTTCAAGGTTGAAATGACCTCTTCCTCCAAGAACACTCTCAAGACCGAGATATATCTTCTTACATCGGATCAAGATGATCTAAGGCGGACAATGCAAGCAAAGGTTTCTCCACGCTAGCACCTAGAGACTCCTTTGGCGACGTCCCGAGATACGAGGTACACGTGTGGATCACTGCTAGAGGAAGTCTACACTTGGCTTCTATGATGAAAGGAAGAATCACATCAAAACGTGATCAAGAACATCAATGAAGAAAGAACACCCAAAAGGTATTTCTTTTCAATTGATTAAATTAATTATAATCAACCTGTAATGATCCTACTTTGTGGTTCCGGGACTTTCCTTTTCTTTGTCCATTTCTGTGATTTGATCCGTGGAGACTGGTGTTTATCATCGTATTGATCCTGGATTGATCATTGTTAATGACAAAAAGCCAAGTGGGAACATCCACCCATGCGCTTCCACTACGCCTGAAACCGTCAATACAATCACCTGAAGGGTAGTAGATACAACCAGCCCTATCATTAGAGGATGCATGCAAGCTGACTGTGTTGCATGAGTTCCAGAGGTAGTGAACTCCACAGTTCAGGGGTGAGCCACACTCCAATGAAAAATAGGTTTGGATAGAGGTGGCTATGCTTGTCTTTCTCCTAGTTAGGATGATTCCCGAACATATGGCAGTCATAGTGACATGTCTTCTATAGGGATCATTAGGGAGACTATAAAGATTAGTGATCTAGATTCATGAGAAAATTAACCTCACATGGGTAGAATTAATGTGAATCTTTAGGGATGATTTATAGATAGAAATTATATTCTCTATACGTAAACATGAGCTACTACATCTGAAGATGGAAGTCAAATAGAAATGGAGTACTTGGTGAGATTTACGAATCTTTCTCACTACTCCACAGATATGGTATAAGACCCATTATTCAGGGCACAAACTTTAGATAACGGGATATTCCAAGAGATTATGGTATCCATGATATCACATAGCATCCTTATAAATATTGAGGTACTAGAGCGATCCCTGCTACTAGAGAGCATTCTGGTGGAGTAGGGGCCAGTAGTGGGAGCCACCAAAAAGCACTAAGTAACGTATTCATCAGTGGTGGGTATCCAGTAGTAGATGCATGGGAAAATGAAGTTAAAGCTCTCTAGGGTATGTTCTATGATATGGGATCATTAGTGTGGGGCTCCCAGGATAGAGTGAGTCAGTTGAAGGATAGATTTTGTTACTCATATGACAGACCAGGACACATCGCTAGAGATTTTCTGACTCATTGTGTGGATGATTAGTAGACAGTTGAGGGACCACCAAGGTAGATGAGGAGGAGGAGGAATGGGAAGAGTGGTATACAAGATGACAGGCATGGAAGAGGAGTAGTTCAGGAAGCAGGAGGTGGGTGGAGGTTCGAGTTACTACCACCACCACCCCCAGGTGGTCCACCATAGGCTCAGAGTGATGATGGAAAAGGAAGAGGATAGATTTAGTAAATAGAGTCTTACAAACCTGGTGCTCTATAGATGATTATATGTATTATCTACGTCTTTTACACCCTAGCTAAATTTTTGATAGGCACAGGTTCCAGTCACTCTTTTCTCACCAATACATTTGTTCGAGACATGGAGATTCTAGTGAAACCATTGACCTTATCTCTACACATAGTGACTCTTACAATAGATGATTTGATAATAACACAATAGTACGGACAGTGTTCCCTCACTCTATGGGGGAAATTTTTGGTTGGGATCTCTTGGTGGTAGTTCAAAGGCCATGTGCCATAATTCTCAGTACAGAATGGTTATCTGTTGTTCATGATTAGATTGAAAATTTTAGGTGAAAATTGTAGTGTTTCTATGACGATGGGACCATGTTATCCTTTATTAGTGAAATGAAAACCCAAGAAGCATATTATGGACACTAAGGTAAGAGGGTGCAACCAATCACACACCATTGTTTTAGAATGTCCCTCTCTATAGTGAATGAGATGAGTCCTCAGTTTCTTGTGGTGGTGTATGAGTGTAATGACTTATTTCCTAAGGATGTCCCTAGATTACCACCTTGTAGGGACTTTGACTTATTAATTAATCTATAATACAATATGGCTCTGATATCTAAACCTATATATTGGATGGATCCTGTAGTTCTTTCTGAGTTGAGGGTATAGATGGAAGACTTGTAGAGGAATGGATTCATGATACCTGGTGTTTCACCTTGGGAGGCCACAATTTTTTTTTTTCAAGAAGGTAGACGAGAGCTTGAGAATATTTTTGGACATTTGATTCCTAAACTAGGCGACTGTGAAGTTTATGTATCCACTTCCAATGATTAAAGACATCTTCAATCAGCTGAAGGGTGTGAGATGGTTCTCGAAGATAGACCTCAGATCTTGATATCATAATCTCCATGTTTGGGATGAGGACGTACCAAAGACTTCCTTCAGATGTCTATATGGACACTACGAGTACATAGTGATTCAATTTAGCTTGATAAGCTCCTAATAATTACTGATGGGACTCATGAATAGGATCGTCCAGCCTTATAATGACTTGTTCCTCATGGTTATCATTGATGAATTCCAGATGTACTCGTTTTCTGAGGAGGATCATAGGATACAAATCAACATTTTCCTAGACACACCCTAAGAGAACCAACAATATGGTAATATCTCTATGAATTATTTCATAATTAAGGAGGTCCACTTTCTAGGACATGTAATTTCAGGGGCTGTATTTTTAGTATATCCGTAGAAGATTGAAGCGGTGCTTAATTGGGAGCCAACCATGAGTGTTGTCAAGGTGTATAGTTTCTTAGCTTGGCTAGATACTATCATATTTTTTACCCAAATTTTTTTATAGTAGCTAAATCCTTGACATCTTGGACAAGAACGAGGATTCCATTCATATAGATATAAAAGTGATAGAAATGTTTTTAGGAACTAAGACGGAGATTGACGAGTTACCCCATCATGAGATGACAGGAGGAGGGTGTTGAGTATGTGGTGCTCTGTGATTCATCATTGACTGGGATGGGTATTTTCATGATGTAGGTGAAATTAGTGATTTCATATGGTTTTTCTAAAATATTTAGCATGAGAAAAACTATGTGACCTATGATCTTGAGTTATAAGTAGTATTCATTGTATTAAATATTTGGCGACACTACCTGATGGGAAAGCAGTTTACCTTCTACTCTGACCACATGATTCTCAAGTACATCTTATATGAGAAGGTTATGAACATGAGACATAGATGATGGCTATAGTTCCTCCAAGACTATGACTTTGAGATTGCATATACTTCTAGGAAGGGGAATTGAGTGAAGGATGATCTCAGAAAGAAATCCAACATTTAGTTTCTAAGTGAGGTATCATAATATTTGGCTACATTACAGATATCCATTTTTTATAGAGATGGATTAGCTTACCTCAAGTTGAAGGTTTTCACCCATCCACTCATACAGAGTGTCCTAGAGGCATATCTTAGAGACACTGACTATGAAACTTTACAAGCCCATATGTACACATGGATTTCTCCCAATAAATATTTGAAAGGTAAGGAAAACATCATTTGCTTCAGATGGCGCACAGTAGTTCCAGTGACATTGTGGTATGAGGTCTTGAGGGGAGTTCCATACAAACCCATTATCGGTACATCCATGATCCGTTAAGATGTATACAGACCTCCAATGTCAGTTATGGTAGCTTGGATGAAGATGGTGGTGGCAGAGTTCATTTCTTGATGCCTCACATTCTTGCAAGTGTAGGATGACCCCCATGTTCCAGCGGGCTTGACCGAAGCACTTGAGATTATAGAGTGGAAGTGGTATGGGATATCGATGGACTTCATGACTGGTTTACCACACATGTCCAGGAGGGATGATAACAAATGTGTTATCCTTGACCGACTCTCCATGTCAGGACACTTCCTATAGATCTTGAGGAGAGTTCAGTAGAGAGCTTGGGAGGACTCTATGTGTAGGAGATAGTTCATCTTCATGGTGTTCCATCAATGATCGGATCACATTGTGATGCTCGTTTCACATACCTATTTTCAAAGGGATTCTAGGAGGCCTTTGGTACCCATTTTCACTTGAGCACAGAATTTTACCCCTAGACGGATGCTCAGACAAAAAAAACCTTCCATGTTCTAGAGGACACGCTACATGATTTCCGCAGAGACATTGGATGTAGTTGGTAACACCACATACCTCATAAGGAGTTTTCATATAACACTAGTTACCAATCCACCATTATTTTGTCATAGTGCTGGGCCTTTTATGGGAAACCATCCAGGTCACTACTATGTTGGATAGACCCAGAAGAATCTATACTGATGGGTCCAAAGTTCATACAATAAACCACTGAAAAGGTACAGATCTTTGTGGAGTGGATTATGAAAGCACACAGATAGTAGAAATCATAGGTTCGCAGGAGACGGGGGCCTCTGGAGTTTGAGGGGGGATACTATATATTCATTTGGGTCAAATGTCGATGGGGATTGTGATGATTTTTCTGGGGTGGAAAGTTATCTCTGAGATACAGAATACCTTTTTAGATTGTGAGTAGACATGACGATGTGGAATACGAAAAATATCTACCCCAATAGTTGCACCTGGAGAATTATTTCTTCCACATGTCCCAACTGAGGAGGTTCGTGCACGATACATCGCACATCATCAACTAGGGGGAGCTGGGAATTGATGATGTGGTGACTTTTGTAGAGTACATGGTGGTGATCTAGGATCGGTAGAATGGATCTTTCTTGTGTTTTTGATTCCTCTGGTTTGCATTAAAAGGTATCATGGGAATCACCAGGAGAGAACTTTTGAGTGGGGGCTCAGATTCTTGCTTAGTGCCCTCATCATTTTGTTAATTAGCCTTGTTTTGGATATTAGGAATGAAAATCTATATGGTGGGGGAATGTAATGAATCTGATATTCCCAAGTTTTATTTTTATAAAACAATTGGGAATATTTCGAGATCAGGCCCTATTAAGGCATGATATTCAAAGGCCTGGCGTGCCTCGGATTTATCGGTGAAATATTTTATGTTTTTAGTAAAGATAGAAGATGGTTTCTTATTTAAATGGTAATAACTTCTAAATGGGTCCCCAAATCAAAAATATGAGGGCGCTTCTACGTTTAGAGTAGTGGATTTACCCTAGGAGTGTCCTAACATTGATTGACACGATCGACTATGAATGAATGAAATTGCGCATAAACGTCATTAAAATATTTTAATAAAAATATTTTATTTGACGTTGTGTTGGTTTCTTTTAAATTAGTCATATTGTTGGGAATCCATGGTGACCACCATAACCATGAAAATTTCCCTATAGAAAGGTGTGAAAAACCTCTGCAATTAATGATAAATAATGCCAATAGATAGACGGTTGAAGACAACACAAAACCCATCCTTCATCAATGACTTATCTAACCTGGAGGAAGGATGTTGATCTCTTTGTGGGTTTTTATTGTCCTGACCTCAATTTCTAAAATTAACAGAGTCTAATCCACAAAAATATTATCGCACTAATAAAACATATATTGGGGGAATGACTATGTTGTGGGATAAAGGGATGAGATCTAATATGTTTCTAACCCAAATTCCCTGGATTTATCTAGTTCCCCAAGAACTCTTAGACAATGATGTTATACATTTACTATGTTCATTTCTTACTCCATTCTACATGTTATTCATCATTGTAACCCTATAGTCCTAGCTCGACATTTCCTAGTGGTTCTGAGCATGATCAAACCCTTGGAGTAATGGAAAGATGGATCAAGCCCAGTGTAGTGAAGATTGTGACCCGATGATCAAGGATATGAATCCCTTTGAAAAAACGGAGCAACAAGAAAAAGTGTGTGACCAGTTGAACTAGGTCCATTGGGGCCAGTGCCAGTAGCGGTGAATAATGGCATGCGGCATTGGCCCCATGCATGTTTGGAGAAGGATGGATGTTTACCCAGTGGTGGCCACTAGAGTTAGCGGTGACAACCAGACCATGTTGGCCCTATGGTGGTGGAAGCCTTGGGTGGTGACCAGTGGCTGTGACCAAAGACCGCATCGACAATAGTAAGGATGCATCCCAGCATGGCCATGTAGAAGACGAGCTGTGATGTTGACGGGGGATGTTACAGGTGGGCTAGCCATGTGAAACGCGGTGTGGTTCCATGTGAAATGTGGTTTGGTTCCAAGTGGAAGGGGGAGATGGCTGGCCACGCGGTTGGATGAATGCTTCGACTAGAGGGATGTGGACAGGGTGGACCGTGTTCGATGAAGTAAAACCAAAGAGAATGACATGTGTTGGGCTGGAGAACTCGGCCAAGATAGTTTAAGCCAGCCCAGGTCAACTGGGGTTGGTCGGTTTGGCAGAACCGGGTTTGGTCGAACCTAGAACACACCATACCCTTTTACTAAATTGACCATATCATTCCAACAGTATGTCTATTTGATTATATGTGTGTTGCCTTTGGACCCCTCTGACGAGACAGTCCTTTTGAGATAATCTAAGGGAGTTTTTTGAACAATGGAATATGGTCTAGTTTTTGCAAGAGCATGTTCTCCAAGAAAGTGTGTGCTATGAGTAGAATCCTATAGCTCATTGGGACTATGTGATATTGGTGAAAAAATTTTCATGGTAAATATGTGATCTTGGTGACTATGAATGATTAGGGGATTCATGACCCATTGAAACTCTATGCTCCATCGATACCTCATTTTCCATCATTGCTCCATGTTCTAACTACACTTCATGTGTAATCGATGGTCTATGCACTGTTGACGTACCATGCGCCAATGACGTACCATGGGCCAACGACACACTGTGTGCAATTGACACATCGAGCACCATCGCCGCTCCATGATCCATTGAAATTTGTGTGCCATCAATGATCCATGTTCCACAAAAAATTCTTGGGTCAAAAATTCTGTGAGATCTGTAGACTGAAACTTGAAATCCTTATCTTCATGCTTTAGACTTATACCTATGTTAGCAAAACGTATTTATTGTACATTCTATGTTTCCTTTATGGTGTACTTCATGTGTCTCCTTTATGATATACTTTGGTTGTTTTCTTTATTGTGTACTTCTTGGGTTTAATTTTTGGTATACTTCTTGTATTTCATAGTGGTATTTTCTTTGTGATTTCAAGATGTCCAACTGAGTATATTTTTAATCACCCATGCATGGTCTTTTCCTGATCTTATTGTGTCATGTGAAGATGATCATCACATTTATGGAGTCCTGGGTGGACCGGTATGAGGTGGTTCTTAGAGTTGTTAGATAGACGTGTGTTTCTCCTAGGGTTTCAGACTGCTTCCCTACACATACCATTCAGATAATGTTTTATACAGATGAGCTTCAAGAACATGTGCATTCATTTGGCTGACTATATACTTTGGTGGGATGCTAATCATTCTTTATTTAATTTAAATTTTTCCCTTTTCATACTCTATGTTAGTAATCTTCGTTTATGTATGGACTGTTTACATATAGTTTTTTCTTTTCAACATTTTGGGTTGGAGATGTCTGTGTGAGTGCAGGTACTTATCCCAATGCCTCTCATTGGTGGGATATGTATTCTCAGTGCTAGTCACCAGCCCCTTCTTTATTAGAGGAGGTCCTGGGGTAGTCTTGGCATGGGAACCACGAGGAAGGGTCATGAAAATATAATGATATACACTTCATATTCTATGATCTCACGTTTGAGATATTTTTATAAAGACTTTTGGGTTAATAGATATCTTCCAGTTAATACACCAAAATAAACTAAAACGAAATATCAATTATATAAGTAACATATACTGAATAAAATCTTATAGTATTCCATGAAAAAGGATGACTAATCCTCCATAACCATGATACATAAAATAAATAACCTTTATGAAGAAACACAAGACTCTTTGAAATAATAATACACAGAAAACATGAATGTTAAATAAAAAATCATAAAATATTATAGGGTTCAGGCTTTCCACTTAATCCTTGAGGGAATGTGACATTAATACATTCAAATAATTTTGACCTATATTATTATAATGATTTAAGATATTAATAAATCTTTTGTTGAAAATATTTTTGACTAAAATTTATCAACCCTTTAGTAAGAAACTTTTTATTTTTTGTTCTTCCAAATTCCAAAACTATCTAATCAATGCGAGGTAATACAAACCTCCTTCAAGATACATATTGAACAACATATCATGTTTAAAGAATTATGGTTCCTCAAAATTCTAAGGGAGTTGGTTATTTCCTCTCTAATTATATCATACATTTTAAACACTTCATATATTTCAGTGAGTGGAGATTCAAAATTCTGAATCTTGCATACCATAATTTATGTTTTTATGCACTGAAACTTGGATATTGATGCCACTTCATCAAGCAGTGATCATATATAATTTCACCAAATCTTAACCTTCCCTTGAACTAATATTACCTCATTACTTAGAAATTAAGATCAGATATCGATAAATTACCACTTGAATATAATTTAATTAGTCAAAAAACTCATCACTATGAATGAAAACAGACTTATGTCATAGATTTTAGAAATTAATCTACATGATCCACCAATATTATTTATTCTTTGTCAGAAAAATATTATTGAGATACAAAAAACCAAAAAACAACCCATCTCATAACATTAATCCAAAAAAATTGCGTATTTTATGTCCATTAGATATTTTTTTAAAATTATTAATCCTAAAATGTTTTCTTAATGAAGTGTAACATTATAAACATTTTCTTCATTGTAAAATAATTCATCAGAATAAATATCATCTAAACCATGATCTATGATTCACATAAATAGTTTTATAAAATTATGTTTTCTCTAAGAGACCCAAAAATCCATTCATCTATTCCATATACTACCGTAATTATAGAAATGTGATGTATAATGTATCCATTGTAAGGAAAACAAACTATAATTTATGTATAGACATCCAGATAAACATAATTCCTCCAAATCACACACATAACATATAGTTCTATTTTAGTAATATTAATATCCACAAAACTTAGATACATTAAAAACAGGACAACACATATCTTCTCCAATTAAATTTTCTAATTCATTTAAATACTAAATATACTAGAAGACCCATTTTTTATCCACTTTGTTTTCCATTCATGGATTAAAAATAAATAGGATGACAAATATACAACATGTTCAATGTCAAAATGAGTAAAAACCTAGTCGTACATCATATTTTTAAAAGGATATTCATTGGGAACCTTAAGCCAATACTTAACCTTTAGAATCCATTTGACTAAAATTTTCCTTATTTAGGATAAAATTATATAAATTCTACATGTCATTAAGATTTAAATTCGACAAACTGAAGTCTTCAACAACTTTCAAGATATGGTCATCCTAGGTCTCTTAAAAAGTTACAAAATATAAATTTTTTATAATCCTCCCTGAAAAATTCACTACATTAAATTTCGATTCTTCATCACAATAATCCCCAAAAACATATTCTACAGGTCATCAATAATATATTTCATCAGTACTATAATCCTTATATCAACCACATAATGATGAATGATTGTGAAACACAAATAGTAAAACACCTTTTTGAAAGGGCATTTGTTTTCATTTATTTTAATGGAAATATATTACATTATGAAATAATTTAAAATATAATTCCAACCCCTTGGTGTTTTCATTAATTCAAAAAAGACATTGTTTGAGTATACACTAGAGTCTATGGTTTTATTTATCCTATAATGTGGTTGTCTCATATATATATATATATATTCATCAAAATCTACATGTAGTAATTACATCTTCATGTCCATCAACTAAAAATGAATATATTTTTATGTAAAAATACAAAAAACAATTCATATAGATGTATTATTTAATATTGGAGACATTTTATGATAGAAATCATGTCCTTAATTATAGAAAATTACCCTTTATAAAAATCATGGTCTTGTAAAATGCATACCATTCTCTTGTTTGGAGATCCAATAATCCCATTTGATCTGATGAATTTTATTCCCATAAACACACTCCAATAGATCCTTAGATCCATAATCCTGGAGGTACTCATGTTCATACCTCTTGGATAAACCCAACTACATTTAAATTTTTTTATTCATTTCCATATATATGAATTTAGGCTCTCAGTCATCTATTAGAATTAAAAAAATAAATCTAAGACCATATTATTTCACTAAGGTATCATCCCTATTAGATATAAATAGTATTCGAATAAACATATATACTTATAGTATTATAATTTCGGATGTTTTAACTACCAATCCATGATATTTAGTAATCCTTGAACTATCTAGTGCATATTTTAGGAGAAAACCCAAAATTACTGTACCTCTTTTTTTATTAACATTGATTATTGGTCTATTTATTCCTACATAATTATGATTCCAGAATTTTTAAATAAAAATTGGGTCTTACATTTATCTATTTTGGTGAAATTAAAATTAAATTGACATTATTATTTAATATAAAAATACCATTAGGTTTTGATCATTTCACGGGATCTCCAAATTAATGAGCACAATTTCAAATTTTGTTATTTTTTTGAATAATAACATTAGATTAAAAATATAAATTCTTCAACCAAATAGATAAAAATTAAAAAAATCAAGATATTTCCAAAATTATGTATGGATCATGGTTTTATCCCAAACTATTACTCTATTATTAATAGTTTATAGAGGTTACGAAACTATGTTATAAAAAATACATGTTTTTTTAAATGTGTTTGGAAATTATACCAAGGACTTATTATGATTTATAGATTTTTTGGAAGATTTCAATGTTTTAAAAGTCATTTAGAACATAACATGAGATATATAAGGTATAAAAAACCCTTTTTTAATTATATAATTTTTTTTATAAGTGAATAATTCTTATTTTTAAAGTAACCTTTAACCTTGTGCATTTCCTTTCTTATTCCTAAGGTCAGTGTATGTTTTTAAAATGGTGTATAAAGGATTGAAATACTTTTAATTTATTCCATAAATGTATTTAGAATATAATAAATCTTATGTAAGTTTATATCATATACAATAAATATTACATAATAGTTTGTTCCATTTTTCATTAGTTCAACCCAAAAATTATAAGAGATACATAATAGTAAAAATAAATGTGAAATAGAATGAAGAAGTCTATACCACTGACAAAGGTTAATATTTTCTTCTCAAGGGATGCATAATTAAAATAGAAATTTTAAAAATTTTCCGTTATGGAAAGATCCATAACACCGTGTGACAACTATATTATACAAATGGGTAAAACCTTGTATCCCTTAAAAAATTTCCTTTTTTTGGAAAACGTGATTTTTATCACTGATTTTTCATTTACTCTTCCTAGACAATACAGTAATGTATTTATTAATTTTTAATTCAAAAATACAGGAAATCAGATGATTTTTAATCATTCGAATTATATCTAACCATTCAAATGTCTTTAATCTAACTTCAGTCACCTATTTTGTTAATTCTATGTTATATGAAGAGTAATTTGGTTTTTTTGTGGGATTTTAGATAATATCTGTAAATAAAAGTCTTTGAGACATAAAAATTAATTTCATTCTCTAATTTTTGTATCTTCGTGTTTATACCAAGTGTTTATTATCCAAAACACACATGCTCAAGATTAGATATCCTTTAATGAAATAATCTAATTATTCTTCTAATTCTAGTCCATATTTTTCTAGGGTGAAGAAATCTTCATATCTCATTTATTTTGGGTAATGTGCCAAAACTGATGGGGTCTGGCGTAGTAGAAGTGTTTGATGGGGGGTGCCCAACTTTGTTTTTTTTGTGTGTTCAATGATCAATCTGAGATCTAAACAATGATAAATTTCATGTTCAATAAAATTCAATAAAATAAAGAAAAAAACAAGAACCCTTCTAGAAACAGAGAGAGAGGATCTTGAAATATTATATATAATTAATTTAATAATAAAATAATTACTTAAATGGAATTCGTTAATCATTTATGGATATGAAAATAGTTCTTTGATGCACTGTTATTGTGTTTTATGAATAAAATTGATGATTCCCTATAACAGTGATCCATATGTGTTCCACAAATCTATATATTTCATAGAAGGAATCTTCTAGTGCTAGATTGATAGATCCTCACACTGGAATTATCTACCTTTGATCACTATGAGAATTTCTTTCAAATAGTTATACATGATTTGGTGGTGAAATATTTCTCTCTGTTCATTAGAATGATCTTAGATAAGAGATATCTCAAGGTCTTGAAAGAATTCTCTAGTTCTATTGTGCACAATAAAAAAAAGGAATTGTACTATTGAAAAAATAACATAACAGGGTTTATATAACATTGGGGTTAAAATAATTTAACTGCACAAGTTCCCTTATTTATTTATTTATTCCTAGAAAAAACTCCATGTCAAATAATAATAATAATAATAATATTTCTCAACATTCACTTAACTAGATAATTAAAATTAAATATTATTTCTAAGGATCAATACACACATTACAAGAAAGTAATATTCAATGACAAATAGAAATTTGGACTCCTTAATGGTGGGTCTCCTTCTCATAATATCATATTGGATATTAACAAGGGATTACACCATGGGAAGGTGCCTCAAAGTCATATGAGTCTCCACCCATGATATCATGTATCATTTGTTTCCCTAAAATGATATCATGCTACAGTAGAACATATATTCAATAATAGAATCATTGAACTTTTGGGTTCTCATCATAGTGAGGAACTGCTAGGAACGTTTACTCTCTCAATTACTCTTAAGACATTATCACATATTATGTCACATAGAAGAACAATAATATTGTAATAATTTTTTTATTAATATTTTAAAAAATGAATACATGTTATCATAATGTACATATAATTTGTTTCTATGGAATGAATCTAACAAAATCCCACTTCCACTAGAGTCAATTTCTGACAAACTTGGGTTTTCTAGCTCTTAGATAACACTCATGCTTCTCTTGAGATCAGCCCTTAGTCACAGGTTATACCACATTATTTTATGTGGGTACTCTACTCACAGCAACATCACCCCTTTTATAAAAATACCTCAAGAGGTTATACTTCCATAGCATGTGATTTTCCTATTGGCATGACCTTGGAACCTTTGTAGTATCTAATGTAATTGTATTATTACAACATAGTGATATAGGATCTTTACAACTATGAAATGAATCATGATCCTAGAGAAATATCTAAATCCAAATGGCTTACTTGATTGCATTATAAGCCTATATATATGTAGAATTTGATGTAGAATTAGTGAAAACTTGACTTGTGGATTATTCCACCCCACAGCTCCTCCACTGATATAGAAAGAATATCCTAACTATAATTCAAATTATTCTAATGTATCTAAAAAAGAATCATTTTAACCCATGATGTCTAGATCCTCATCTCCCTCATACACCATCAACATATCCTTAGCTATTCTCAAATACTTAAGGATATCTTTAACAAAATTCCAATTATATTCTCTTGGATCTACCTGATATATGCCTATCATGCTCATTGCATAGTAAACGTCATGTCTAGTACTTATCATGACACACATGATTAGACCAGTCACTAATGAGTATGTGATTTTACTCATTTTTTCTTTCTCATGTTTTATATGAGGAATAATTTTCATAGAATGATTTATGTGAAATTGGAACTAACCCCTTCTCAGAGTGTTCCATGCTAAATCTCTTTAGTATCTAGTGAAAATATGTACTTTGTCTTAGTCGAAGAATGATCATCGATCGATCATGAATGATATTGATCCCTAGAATAGAGGCTACTTCAACGATGTCCCTACCGAGACACACTTGTTTAACAAGTCCATAACAGATTGTAAGACTAGTATTTCAATTTCAATAAGTAATATATCATCAAAAACTATGACTAGGATAATTACCATTTTCCCAAAAATCCTCTTGTAAACACACAGATAAAATTCATTCTTAATGAAAAAAATTCATTTATGGATTCATCAAAATGAATGTTCCATGAGCTAGATTATTGGTTCAGTCAATAAATGAATATATATAGATTCAAAATAATTTTGGAATCACCTGGATTTAGAAATCCATATGGTTTTTTCATATAGGTAACATCCATAAGGATCCCATAAAAGAATCCATTTTTAAATAAATCTTTTGAATCTCATAGTCATGGTAAGCTATTATAGAAAGTATGATTCTGATGGATTTAAACATGTAAACTAGTGAAAAGGTTTAATTGTATTCAATTCATTGATGTTATTTAAACCTAGTAAGAACGATCCTAGATTTATAATTATTTAATTGTCCATACATGTCTAGTTTCCTCTTTAATACCCATTTTCATCCAATGGTATTTACATCAATTGGTTCATCAACCAGAATCTAAAAATTGTTCTAATACATGGAATCCAATTTAGAATTCATGGCTTATTTCGATCTTGTGGATTATGATCTCTATACTTCCTCTCTATATTATATAGTTTCATCATTTTCAACCCATAGTGAGTAACCATTTTTGGTTAATATAAAACCATATATATATTTTTCTCTTAGCTATCTTATACTCCAATTTAATACTTGTGTTTTAGGAACTAGTTCTTCCATGAGGACCTATGGAATCTTTTCATGTACCTACTCATTCATATTTTGAGAATTTACTTCATTGAAGTCCATATTTCTCCTACTATCCTTTTTGAGTATTTTATCCATCTCAAGAAAGATGACTTGTCTTGGGATAGTCACATTCAAGTATGTAGGGTTTTATATATAACATCCATCTCTTTCCATGGTATACCCTATAAAGATACACTTTTTCCGCATGGTTCTAGTTTGTTTACAGAGAAGGACATACAAAATTTCTCTTAACCTCATACACGTGTATGTGATAAAATAGGTTTCTTTACACTCTATAACTTAAAGGGAATTCCATTTTCTACTTTATTTGGAACTTGGTTTAATGTGTATGTTGTAGATTGTGATGTATATCACTAAAATGATAATGGATGTTCTTTATGAATCATCATAATCCTTACCATGTGTAACAACATATAGTTCCACATTTAACTAACAACATTACACTATTGTGTGTAATGTGAAGTGTGTTGAGAAAGAATCCCAAAATCCCCTAAAAAGTCATTGAACTCTTGGTTAAGATATTCAACACCTCGATCAAATCAAAGATTGTTTACCTTCTTTCTAAGATAATTTTCTACTCCATTTATGAATTAATTAAATTTATAAAAGGACTCATACATATACCTAATCAAGGAGATAGTTACATATCTTCTCAAGTAATTTGGAAAAGATAGGTTGTAATAATTTCAACCTATATCATCTATTTGAAATGATCTACAGAAATCTGTGTGTACTAATCCTTGAATTTATGTGGCCCTTACACCCTGCCCCCCAAATTTTCATTTGGTCAGTTTTCCTTATAAACAAGAAAGACATATTTCTATTTTTTTAAGATTAGAAGAATATAAATAACAATATTAAAAAATAATTGTCAAATAATTTTCATTTACATCACTAAGATGGAGATTCCATTAGTTGGCTCTTATAAGATTCATGTGACCATGAATCGGTATCAATTTCACACACTTTATTTTTTAATTTAATACATCAATACCCTTATTTAAATTTTCCAAATCATAAAATTTGTTTTCCTTATAAAAGAAACAACTTTTATTTATAAATTTTAAAATTATACCATATGTATATAGGCATTATATATAAATTGTGTTCTTTGTAACTGCATGTACATAATAAAAACATTTAAAACCAAAATCATTCTTGTTTTTTATGAATGGTGGTAGTTACTAATGGACATGGAATCTAGCCTCACTCTATTGGAATCTCATAGATGTATCAATTGTAACACCCTGACCCCAGTTTCCTTGATCTGGTGCATTATTTAATTACATTTTAATTCTTACAAGAACTTATTATACTGAAGGACCATGAATTTTAGCTATTTTGGAAAACACGATACATACATAGATTCAACATTACAACTTAAAAATAAATACAACATATATGTTTTATTGGGATCATACACAACTCTATGTTTATCCCAGCGGGCGATTCACAATAAACTTATCCATGTCTATAGAAAATAAATCATAAGAATGGGGTGAGCTCAGATGCTCATAAAGTTTAAGAAATACAAGGGAAGATATCATAACCATTAACATTAGGCATGATGAATAACTAAAAACACATTCCTTTAAAAGTAAACATGAACACATTATGGTAGGACTAAGAGTTGAATAAATAATTCCATAATAAATCATAATAATGGGTATTCGACCAGTTTAATTAACACATGATCTTAAGATTTCTAGTTTTATAAAGAGGGAATTCACAATGAGGGACATCATAACAATACTGTCTAGGCATCGTGCAATGACCATAAATATCCATTTAGTCAAGGCTTCGTTCCAAGACCATAGTGTGTCTCATGAGACCTACAAATGATCCAAGGGGCTATAGATGGCCATTCTTAACACTTAATAAGTAAAATTCATTTCAATTATGAATGGGGACAAACATAACCTACATATAAATTCATATTGAAACTAACATATGAAATGTAAATAAATTTCTTCATACATTAATCATAAACACTAAACATTTGAGGTAAATTCATGAGTGGTATAAAGATAGAACATCGACATTCAAACTATTATAAAAATCTTAAACAACATATTTTATATGATATCATACAAAATAAACCAATATTAAATAAATTATTCATCAAAATATGTTGACATAAATAAAGATTATTTTAAATGAGTCCATTGAGAAATTCTTGAGGAAATAATCCTTAAAGCATTCCATGGTGTCCCATCCCACCTTAAAATTTTCAAATCATAATCTCATAGGATATCATGAGAATAAGGAGACTTCATATATGATATTCTAGGGGGAATTACATACACCACATATAAATAATAAGTGGTGAACATGGCATATATCTCAAAAAAGTTAAAGTGTTGTGAGAAAAATCTATTTTTCTTTTGATAGAAGAGTTATTTTGGAAAATAATTTTTATTTGTTATAAATCTGGTTTTAAACATGTATAACCCTGAAAAAAATTTATGCACATTGAGATTACATTTGAGGCCTAAACGATGTCCTACTGAAGTGAAATCATATAAAAATTTTATAGAAACTTTAGAATTAAAACATTTAAGTGCTGTTTAAGGAATTCATTAAAGCGATTTTAAATTGAAAAGGAAAATTTTCTTTCATAAGTCTAGAAAAGAACAAAAATAATTATTTAATGTTAAACTTTATGATTTTTGGATGTTAAATTTGGGATAAAATATATTATATAGTGGACTTCAAAATATGTAAGAATTCAAGAAGTTCCTTGAATCGGTCTTGAATTTTGAAATAATTTTTGAAATATTCTTTTAAAAAATGTAACTACCAATAAAATTAATAATGATTCTTATGGGTATAGATATATATAGCATAAAAATATAATTTATGATGATTAAATATGAATAAATAATAATTCCATTGAAGTTATTAGAGAATAAGAGCAAACCGAATGAAAATGGAGGTTCAAATAGAAAATAATTACAACATTGTAATCAATTGAATAATATCCCCTAAAATTAATAATTATAAAATGAAACATTTAATAACATGAAAAAAATATATTAATGATATAAGACATAAATGTTCAATATACATACAACATACATAATTAATAGTATTATATACAAAATATCTCACAAAAATGGAAGTCCGATGAAGAAACCATTACCTTAGGTCTGAAGGTGTTCTACACTGGATATTAATGACATGAATAATAAACATTAGGTTCATTAATTAATATTTATAGAACATAACCTATATTTAATAGATTTATTATTACCTTATTAAGTTTATTTAGGGCCTTTTTGATGGGTTAAGAGGTTCAATTTCATTGTTTGGGTCCATTTATTTCACGACCGGTATAATTTTATATAAAACAGGGGATTGTGTAAAATGAGGATGGTTTTATAGAATTTAATTCATAAGTTATTATTGAAAATATTGAAGGTTACATGTTAGTAAACATCATTTTGTTACTTTGAGTGAAGATGAATCATTATATAAATTATTAAATGATACCAATATCGGTTAATTGGTAGTTTTTAAATGTGACGAACTCAATTTGAATTATAAATTAAAACCATGTGTACAAAAATATTCTTGAATAATAGATGAGACGTAATAAATATATTATAATCTAGTTTAACCATAATTATGGTTTCATGTCCAGAAGATAAAATGGTAATAAAAATTATAAACCCATTGTCCTTGAATGTGGAAAATTATCTCATATCGTATGCTGTTTTTTACTACATGGATAAAAGAAGGGTAAATGAGAGATGATAACAATGTATTACATAATAACAAAAACATTACAGTACTGATAAGTAATTATATTTTTCATAATGTTTTTATTAGGATAGGTGAGGATGTAAAAGACAATAAAAGAACATGAAGAGAAAGTAAAAGTATTGAAAAGGGGAATTTATATCTTGAATAAATCACCCTTGAGAGCCTCTTCAAGGGAGATGATTTGGCCTTTTTATAAGACCAGGGGTCGTTGTACATGGGGGTGGTTCTTGGAAGGTATTTTATTTTAATTTTTTCAAGGAACAATGCTTTAGAAGAGTTAATATAAGAGAGGAGTGTGGGTGGTTTTTATAGTGGAGGATAGGAGGGTTTTCTTAATATTTTAATCATTAGTTTATTATTTTTCCATAATACAAGAAATAGTTATGAATCCAAGAAGAAAATTATTAATAAATTCATGTTATTTCTATCCAATGGTACATAAAATTGCAATGATTCTAGGAATAGTGTTTTTAACTCATAATGTATATATACAGTAAACTACTGTATTTCACAATTCATTAAAAAATCAAGTATTTTAGAAAAATTTGAAAAATTCACCCAAACCATTTTCTAATATTTTTAATCCAAATATAATCTCAATTTAATAAGAATAATTTTATAAATATGGGTAATTTAATTTTTAAATAAAATCCTAATTTACTGGTAAAATACAGTTTTAAAACTAAAACTGAATTTGTGATAACCTAAAAAGTTAACTACTATTTTGTTAAATTACCTAAGAAATCATAGGACAACAAAATTTTTATTTAAAAATACATTTTATAAAAACCTATTTTTCGTTTAAATATGTTTATTAATTATAAAATTTTAATTAAATATTTAATACGAACAAAAATACCAACACCAAATTATTAATGTTAAAAATATTGACTCTCATTTAGATTGTGCCTAAATTATATTTATAATTTCATGTGTGTGGTTACTATTCATAAGTTTCATATTACTATTCATAACGGTAAATTACTGTTCATAAGATTCATGTTACTATTCACCAAAAATGTATGTTGATCTTATCAGACTCTAAATATATTACTGGACACAACCGCCTATGTCAGTTTTTCAAAATTAAAATCACAGAGGTGGTAAAATTATGTTTGTAGGATTGGTTATAAAAAAGTGTTGTTTTGTAGAGACTCAATGCTTTATGCATTAAATATTAATTTTTTTTCAAATACTTCAGGTGTAACATTCTCCCCTCCTTACTAAAACTTCATCATCAAAATTTGACATTGAAAATCAAATGGTAATGGTTGATCCTTGAAAATTCCCTTATGAGAAACCCATATAAAAAATACGGTTCAAATATCCTCTAAATAAGAGGGGAAGGGAAATTTATTGGTTACTACAAAACTATAAATTATAATTGGATAACATGGTCATGGAAGAATAAAAAATCCATCATGTTCTGATGGAATGTGATAGATAACATGCTCAGATGAATGATCATTACCCCAAAATCATAAACTATAGTTATGAAAATTTCCCTTGATATCATGTAAGGATATGATAATAGGAAAACATTTTTAATTAAGAGTCTTTTTGTAGAGTTGGGGAATTATTCCACTCTTATAAGAGTACAAATATATGTTTCTATTTCATATAAACAACATTAACCATTGTTTTTCCTCGTACTATCTATACATCATATCATAGCACAAGTTGCATCTTGTGGTGACATTAAACTCTAAAACCTCATACAATGATCAATATAAACCATTTAAAATATGGTTTAACAGTACAAATGACCATGATCCAATACATTAGATTCATTCTCATATCCATCCTTGTTAGATCCATGTACACGAGGTCCTTTTTCATCCTTATTGTGTATAAAAATCCACTATCTATCCTTATCAATACAAATGCTACTTTATTTTCCTTTAATCATGTAATGTCCCAGAAATTCCATATAATTTTTCTTTTTTAATTATATTGAATTATTTTGAGATCATGAACTCTGATGGCATGCGATTCCAAGGCATGGAGTGCCTGGATAGATCCGTCGAAGTTTGGTGGAGTTTATATTGGCGTGAGTAAGCAGTTTTCCTAAAAAAGATGAATAACTCTTAAACGGTAACTAGGATCAAAATTATGAGTGCACCGTTGCATTTAGGATGGCGGGTTTACCCTAGGTGTTACTTAAGTTTAGTCAGTGCGGGCCTCCTGTGAGAAAACCCAAAAATGGCATAATCGAAAATAAAATAATTAAATAAATTATTTTATTTTTCAAATGCTTATAACTCACAAATGGTGACTCGGATTGAAAATCGGAGACCACCACTGAACTTGTGAGGGTATTATCTATTTAGTCAAATACTAACATTGGTCGGTGCAAGCCACTAGTAAAAGTTAGTTTTTGGCCGTAAATAAAATAATTAATTGACAATTATTTTAATGTAAAATCCATAAAATTTAAACGGAAACTCATATTGGAAATATGAGAGTACCATTGGGTTCGTTGGGGCGTGTTCTACTTAGGCAGAGCCTAACCTCGACCAGTGCGGGTCGAAGGTGACTATAAATAATTTTCTGAACTTTTTTTCGGCTATGTTTAGTAAACACGCAAGTGATGTTTTATTACATTTGAACCGGTGCTTGAAATTTAAATCAGAGGGAACCATTGAACTCCTAGTGCCAATATTTTTATAAGGAGACTTTCACCTTGACTACAGTAGGTTTAGGGTGAAATTTAGTTTTTGTAAATTTCATGGGAGTGTTAAAAGAATAAAAATAAAATAAATAAAAACTTTTATTTTATTTTTAAAACCTTCCAATTTGTTTGTGTAGTGGTGGGGACCACCCAACCCCCATGAACTCCCTCTTTAATTTAAGTTAACTATTGGTTTCTCCCCCAAATTAAATGTGCCTACATCAGTTTAATTAATGTTCCAATAATTAATTTAGTTTATAGACTTAGCTTAATTAAAATTGTCTCTTCTCCCTTTTGGTGGAGATCGTGGGAAAAGGAGATTTGGGAGAGCCTTGGAGAACTGGGAAGAACATCCTCCAAATGAAGAACCTCTCCAACTAAGAAGAATTCTATGAATCTAAGAAAATGGAACCAACTTTGTGAGCGTGGGGTGGGAGCGATGAACACCGGCGTCATCAACATCATCTCCTTCCTCACGCCGACACCAACGAGCAAGCGAGGTAGGGGTTCTAATTTGAAATATGATTGAATTTATTTATTAATTATTAATATTATGGATTTGCAAAGATTATGGACAAAATAACATGGTCATCGTCCCCCGCATATACCTTTCCCATTTTTTCTTTTGTTCTTCACGCGTTCTTCATGCGTTCATCAGCGCCAAATAATTAAGCATGCTGGAAACGCAATATTGTGTTAAGAGAAACATATGGACGGGGATACCTCGACCCAAGGATAATGAATATGTGTTCGGCATAATTTTTAGGCTTAGAATGAAGATGTGGTGGCCCATGGAAGGGGCAACATGGTGGTGTGATTTCTGGCGTGTGTTCAAGGTGCGACTCCGGGCGAGGTAGAGGGTGCGACATGCGGCGGCAAAGGACAGCCGGAAGGAAGCGTCTAGGTGGTGCGGCTAGCCAGAGTTGGTGGTTTCGGTTCGGGGCATGCAGAGGAACACAGACGTTTGGGAAGGGATTTAATTGGACTATGATAAAACCGTGGAATAAGAATAGGTTGATTGGAGAGAGAAAATTAATGAGATGAAATAATAATAAAAATTAAAAAACATGGAAGAGTGGAGGAGGCGCCATGTGGAAGCTGCATTCACCAAATTAATTCTCCATGCGTGATCGAATTTAGAGTTGAGGAAATAAGTAATTAACAGTAATAATAAAATATTATCATTATTACTTTTGTTGATAAAACACTTTTTTGACTGTAACTTATCCGTGTGACCTCAGATTTACGAACCGTCAGCAGCAGTATGACCCTGAATTCGAGACGGAAATTATGAGTCCAATATTGGATGAATTTTTCAGGTTTTTGTATCAGGTACCCGAAATGATCGAATAATAATAATAAATTATTATTGTTAAATCTTCGACCCTCTATAACTCCTACGTGTGGCACCCGATTGACTTACCATAAGTGGCCACGTGATACTGACATTAAGACGGTCGATTTAAGTCAAATGTTGAATATTAAATTCTGGTTCCTTTCTCGGGTCCATGAAACACCAAATAATAATAATAATATTATTATTGCGAGATCTTGTATTCAACTTATCTCCATCATATGGTGTCGAAATGATGAACCGTATACAACACTGAAATCCTTTAGACGAGGCAGTCCTTCTGAGATACTCCACATGACATTCAGATAATGTTTGAGTTTGGCCAGGTAGGATCATACTAAAATCCAACCAGGCCCTCAGCACTAAAACACTTATCACTCACAGACTGGGCATCTGATTGACACACCATCTTTTACATTGAGACCCCCTTTATGTGTCAATCCTTTGGGATACTTCTTTATGGGACTTTGTGATAGTTGGTGTATAGACTAGTGGCTTGAGGAGCAGACCCTCCCAAGGGAAAGCGAGTTTAGTGCGGGAACCCTGTAGCTGGTTGTGATGATGTACTAGGATCCTCTGTGGGTCTGACGATGTACTGACGATGTACTAGGATCCTTTGTGGGTCTGATTATGTACTGATGATGTACTAAGATCTTGTGTCTGTCGGACGATGTACTAATGATGTACTAGGATATTGTGTGGTTCTGATGATGTACTAGGATCCTATGAGGGTCTCACGAGGTACTAGGATCATGTGTGGGTATGATGATGTACTACGATCCTCTGTGGGTCTGATGATGATTTAGGATCCTTCAGGGGTCTACCTCTTAAAAAATTAAGTTGATTCAGTAGTTACATCTAATCATCTTTACTATAGTACCAAAGGTATACCTGGTATGTACTGAGTCCATACCTGTGTGGTACTTTCCTTTGTGGTAATACCATGGTGGTATTCTTATGTGTGGCGTACCTATGTGGTACTTACCTTCGTGGTACTCCATCCTTTTTGGAAGAGTTAAGCTTGGGCTTTTGAGATGGACTCTGTGTTTCCCCATGATTGAGATGGGAATACATGATTACTTAGGTATATGTATGGACATATACCTAAGTAGGGTTGTCAGTTAATTTCATGCTATGTGGTTTGTCTTTTGTAGATTTTGTGAGTCCTTGAGGGTCTCGGGGTCCCTACTGAGTATCATTATAGTCACCCCTGCATGGGCTATTCCCGCACCTTGTTGTGTTTGGTGTAGATGATAGACATCGCTGGCTGAGAATGAGAGTACCAGGACTGAAGGTATCTCAGAGGTGGGCATAGATGAGGTGTACCACAAATGCAACTGTTTGAGAATTTCACTTACCCTTCAGGTAGGATCCTTGGAGGGTGTTCACAGGAGCTGTTGCAGTTTACTTGTACTTTTTAGTTTCTTGTACTTTCTAGTTGGGCTTGTATTATGGCCCCTTTTACTTACTGTACTCACTCTATTTACAGTACAATTTACTTATGTTTGTATCTTGTTGTGTGATTGGTTGTGTGTGCTTAAAGGTTATAAAGGAAATGCTTTCCCGATTTTAGTGAATACACCTTTCGGTTCTAGTCTTTATCCCCTATCCAATGGAAGGTGCGCTTGGGGTAGTCACGACACGGGCCCTAGGGGATGGGTCATGAAAAATTGGTATCAAAGGAGTTGGTTATACCACATAACATAGGACTATGATCTCTTTAATGACAATTATGTCAATTTTAGTTAGTGTGGTTATCAGTTTAGGGAATCCAGTGTTGGTGCGGTGACCGACATATCCATATACTAGGACCCTGAATTCTGATTTCTGACTCAGTGCACGAAAACACTGATTACGTTTGTGTTTTGAAAATATTTCTTGTGTTTTTCTTGATTCAGCTCACCAGGTATTATATAATGATCGTGGCAGCCCAGTTCCTTATCAGGATTCTACTGTGTAGATAACCATCTATGATTCCCGAGAGAGTACCCGGTGACGGCCCACCATGTGACGAGGCTCTGGTGTAGGGCCCTATTACTATGTTGGCACCTTCAGGTGGTGTACCAGCACCACCACCACCCATTGGGAAATAGTTACCACCAGCCACACTGGTAGATGGTGCATACTGACTGAGCACATTGCATGAGTTCCAGCGGCAGAGGCCTCCGAGGTTTCAAGATGAGACAATTTCCCACGTGGCTGAGGGCTTGCTGGAGGCGTTTGCCAGAGTTTTCCACTTAGTTGAGACACTGGTAGAGTAGATGGTGATCTTAGCTACAAGTCTTTTTTAGTGAGGGACCATGAGGATGGTCCGCATAATGATGAGGCTTCGGTAGGTGGACCATTACTCGAGATAGTACCTTTGGGTAGTGTGTCAACCATATCACTACCCATTGGTCAATAGTTACAACTGGCGGTACTAGTAAAGGACACATATAGGCTTAGTGCCTTACGTCTGATTCAGAATCAGATACCCCTTAGATTCTGGGACGAGACCGACTCACAGGTGGCTGAGGACTGGATTGAGGAGGTGGCTAAGAGTTCTCTAGATCTTCTATAGCTTTGGAAGGATGAAATTTTGGTAGCTGAGTATTCATCGAGGCATGCCGATCATTCCTGGTACACGATGAATATGATACGTTCAATGTTTCAGAGCTCAGACCTCTAAGAGAGGTGTCTTTAGGGACATCTGAGATAACAATATTTCTCTATGAATTCCTACTTATGTTAGGGTTCTAGAGAGAACCTTTGTGGTTGAATATTATTTGGTAGAGCAGATGCAACTAGTGAATGATATTAGTGGGAAAGATGGAAACAAGCTTTAGTCATAGAGACTTGGGCATGTAAAAATGATTCAATAAGAATAAGTGTTAGTGAAAGATGAATCTTCAGGGCTCCAGATGTGGAAGCAGAGCTAGGGGGCATCATGAGGTGGTGTACATTTCGATATGTTACAACCACCCCCCATTGTGGTCCCTGCTAGTCTTAGGGATCTGGAGGATAGAGGAAGAAAGTAGCTGCATGTTGTCAAGGAGTACAACCCAAGGGATCTAGGAATTATTTGAGGTATGGTTTGAGTCTACTACTAGCTATCGAATCAATATACATAGGTACCAATTATTTCTTCCTTCCACAAATCTTGTCCAAGAAAAAGAGTTTCCGGTTAAACCATTGACTTGACCCTGACGTTTGGAGATACCTTTGGGAGGAGACCCGATAATCACAATTACATCGATGGTGTGAACTGACTTTTGTGGCTAGAGTTTTGGTTGGAACCTATAGGTGGAAGCGTCGAGGCCTTATGACATTAGTTTGGGTATGACTGGACATCCACAATACATACTCATATTGACTATATTAGGCAAAAAGGTTGTGGTTTATCTACAACGTTGGGATGGTGTTTTCCTTAGTTGGTGAAAAAGGTAACCCAGGAAGCACAGGTTAAACTCATGCATAAGAGGGTGCAGTCGATCACCCATGATTTGGCCAGCCTTACCCTCATGGAAGTAGGAATTTTTAATTTTCATGTTCCAAACGGGAGTGGATACAGTTCTTCCAGGACTACGGATTTGAGATAAACTATTCTCTTGGGAAGGGGAACGTGGTAGCAGATGCACTCAATAGTAGGTCTGGCCTGCATCTTCTATGTGAGGTTGCAGAGTAGCTATCCACATTACGGATAGCCAACGTGGATCGAGATGGAGAAACTTATCTTAAGTCTCTGACAGTCAACCCCCCACTTCTTCAGCGTGTCAGGGAGGTGCAGTGTGGGGACACTAACTACGAGGCTCGACGTATTCAGATATCCTCAGGAAGCCACCTGATGGATTTTCTGAAGTTGGGAAGCACGTCATCCTCTTCAGAGGAAGTACCATGGTACCAGTAGTGCTACAAGAGGAGGTGTTGAGGGAGTCCTATACGTCCCCTCTGATGGTAAATTCTGGGGTGTTGAATATGTATTAGGATCTCTAACGTCGGTACTGATGGCCCGAGATGAAGGAAGTAGTGGCATAGTTTGTATCATGATATCTCACTTGTCAGTAAGTGAAGACTGTATAGAGTTGGCAGAAGTCTTATGCAGACAACATTCAGAGACCTCTGGAGTTCGAGGATGGTGACTAAATCTTTCTACGGGTCTCACCTTGACTAGGTTTGCGGAGAATTGGTCGGGGTGGAAAGTTATCTACAAGGTTAATCAGATCCTTTCATATCTTTAGAAGAGTTGGCAAGGAGGAATATCATCTATCCCTTCCACCACAGTTAGAGGATGTGCACGACGTCTTCCATGTATCCCAGCTGAGGAGATACATGCACGACTCATCTCACATCATCGACCATGACGAGCTGGACATCGAGGATGGGCCAATGTTTTCGGAGGATCCATTGTAGATTGAGGATTTACAATAGAGAGTCCTTCATGGACAATCAATACCTTTTGTGCATGTATGTTGGTATCATGGGAACCTCCAGGAGAGCACATGGGGGCAGGAGGTTCATATTTGTGCTCAGTACCCTCTTTTGTTTGTTTTGCATTTGTTGTGTCATTCAGGGATGAAAATCCCTAAGGTGGGGAGAATTTAATTTCCTATAAATTCAGTATAATTTTTTTTCTAATTATATGGAATTTTTTTGAGACTGAAAAATCTGACAGCACGCAATTCCGAGGCTCAGAGTGCCCAGAATGATTCGTTGAAGTTTGGCTGAGTTTATGTTAGTGCACCTAAGCAGTTTGCTTGAAAAAGTGAAATAAATCTTAAATGGTAACTCAGATCATAAATCTGAGGCACCACTGCGTTCAAGATGGAGGGTTTACACTAGGTGTGACTTAAGTTTAGTTGGCGCGAGCCTCCTGTGAGAAAACCTAAAAATGGATTGATCGTAAATAAAATAATAAAATAAATTATTTTATTTTTTAAATGTTCATAACTCACAAATGATAACTCAGATTGAAAATATAATACCACCACTGAACTCATGAGGGTATTCTCCCTTTATAAAAATACTAACATTGGTTGTTGCGGGAAACCAGTGAAAGTTAGATTTTGGCCGTAAATAAAAATATTAAGTGAAAATTATTTTATTATAAAATCCATAACATTTAAACAATAACTCAGATTAGAAATAAGAGAGTACTTTTGGGTTTTTTTGGTTGTGTTTCACTTAGGTAGAGCCTAACCTCGACCGGCACGGGACAAGGGTGACTAGAAATAATATTCCAAACTTTTTTTCTGGTACGTTCAGTAAATGCACAAGCAGCATTTATAACTTTTGAACCGTGGCACAGAATTGAAATCCAAGGGCACTGTTGAACTTTCAGCACCAATATTCATTTAAGGAGACCTTAAAATTGAACACAGTAGGTCGAGGCTGAATTTTAGTTTTCATGAATTTCTTTGGAGTGTTAAAAGAATAAAAATAATATAAAGAACAACTTTTATTTTATTTTTAAAACCTCCCAATTTGTTTGTGCAGTGGTGGGGACCACTCGACCCCCTTGAACTACCACTTTAATGTGAGTTAACTATTGGTTTCTCCCCCAAATTAAATGTTCCAACATTATTTTAATTAATGTTCCAACAATTAATTGAGTAAACAGACATAACTCAATTAAAATTGGCTCCTCATCCTCTTAGTGAAGATCATTGCTAAAAGAGATTTGGAGAGCCTTAGAGAACTGGGAAGAACATCCTCTAAAAGAAGAACCTCTCCAATGAAGAAGAATTATCTAAATCGATGAACATGGAACCAACTTCGGGAGAATGGTGCGAGAGCAATGAACGCTGACGTCATCAACATCATCTGTTTCTTCACGCCGACACCAACGAGTAATCGAGGTAGGGGTTCTAATTTGAAATATGATTGAATTTATTTGTTAATTATTCATATTATGGATTCAAAATGATGATGGACAAACTAACAAGGTCATCGTCTCATGCATATACCTTACCCCCTTTTTTCATTTTTTCTTCGTACGTTCTGTGTGTGTTCATCAGTGCCAAATAATTAAGTATGCTGGAAATGAAATATTGTATTGAGCGCAACATATGGACGCGGAGCCCTCGACCCGAGGATTGAAAATATATGGTCGGCTTATTTTTTGGGATTAGAAGGAAGTTGCAGCAGCCCATGGAAGGGCTGATATGGAGGTGTGATTTACAACGTGTGTTCAGGGTGCGGCTCCGGGAGAGGTAGAGGGTGTGACGTGCGGTGGAAAAGGACAGCTTGAAGGAAACTTTTGGGCAGTGCGGCTAGACAGAGGTGTTGGCTTAGGTTCTAGACATGCGGAGGAACCCAACCATTTGGGAAAGGAGTTAATTAGAGTGTGAGAAAACTATGGAATAAGAAAGGGTTTATTGGAGAGAGAAACTTAAGGAGATGAAATAATAATAAAAATCAAAAATCATGGAAGAGTGGAGGAGGCATCACGGGGAAGTAGAGTTCAACCAATTAATTCCCCTATGTGTGATTGAATTTGGAGTTAATAAAATAAGTAATTAACAATAATAATAAAATATTATTGCTATTACTCTTTTTGATAAAACACATTTTTGACTGTAAATTATCCGTGCGACCTCGGTTTTACGAACCATCAGCGGCAGTACGACCCTGACTTCGAGACGGATATTATGAGTCCAATATTGGATGTCTTTTTCATGTTTTTGGATTGGTTACATGAAACGATCAAATAATAACAGTATATTATTATTATTAAATCTTTGACCCTCTATAACTCATGTGTGTGACACCCGATTGACTTACTGTAAGTGGTGACGTGATCATGACATTAAGATGGTTGTTTTAAGTTTAATGTTGAATATTAAATTCTAGTTCGTGGCTCGGGTCCATAAAACACCCAATAATAATAATATTATTATTGCGGGATATTGTATTCAACTTATCTCCCTCATACTATATCGAAATGATGAACCATCTACGACACTAAAATCCTTGAGACGAGGAGGTCCTTTTGAGATACTCCATGTGACATTCAGAGAAATTTGGAGTTTGGATGGGTTGGATCGTACTCGAATCCAACCGGGCCCTTAGTACTAAAACACTTATAACTCACAGACCAGGCCTCTGATTGATGCACCATCTATTGTGTTGAGACCCCTTTTACATGGAGGTCCATTGGGATACTTCTTCGTGGGACTTTGTGACAGTTGGAGTATCGACCAGTGGCTTGAGGAGCGGACCCTCCCGGAGACAAGAGAGCTTAGTGAGGGAACACTGTAGCTAGCAGTGATGATGTACTAGGATCCTCTGTGGGTCTGACGATGTAATGATGACGTACTAGGATCCTGTGTGGGTCTGAAGATGTACTGACGATGTACTAGGATCCTGTGTGGGTCTGACGATGTACTGACGATGTACTAGGATCCTGTGTGGGTATGATGATGTACTACGATCCTCTATGGGTCTGACGATGATTTAGGATCCTTCGTGGGTCTTCCTATTAACAGAGTAAGATGATTCAGTAGTTACATCTAATCATCTTTACTAATGTTCCTAAGATATACATGGTGTGAGCTGGGTCCATACCTGTGTGGTACTTTCCTTTGTGGTAATAACTTGGTGGTATTATTCTATACGGAATACCTGTGTGGTACTTACCATCATGGTACTCCTTCCATTGTGGAACAATTGATCTTGTGCTTTTGAGTTGGATAATGTGTTTCCCCATGATTGAGATGGGAATACTTGATAACTTAGGTATATGTCTAGGCATATACCGAAGTAGGTTTGTTAGTTGATTTCATGCTATGTGGTTTATCCTTTGTAGATTTTGGGAGACCTTGAGGGTCTCGGGGTCCCTTCTAAGTATCGTTATACTCACCCCTACATGAGCTATGACCACACCTTGTTGTGTTTGGTGAAGATGACAGAGAGCACTGACTGAGGAAGAGAGTACTAGGACTTTAGGTAGCTCAGAGGTGGACATATACGAGACGAGGTGTACCATAGAGACAACTGTTCAAGAGCTGTACCAACCCTTCAGTTAGAATCCTTGGTGGGTGTTCACAGGAGCTCTTTCAGTTTACTTGTACTATTCAGTTTCTTCTACTTTCCAGTTGGGCTTGTATTCTGGACCCTTTTACTTAATGTACTCACTGTATTTACTATACAATTTATTTGTGTTCATATCTTGATGTGTGCTTGGTTGTGTGTGTTTAGAGGTTATAAAGGCAATTACTTCCCGGTTTTAGCGAATATGCCTTTCGGTGCTAGTCGCCGGCCCATGGACTATGGAAGGCGGGCATGGGGTAGTCACGGCATGGGCCCCAGGGGATGGGTCATTACAAATCAACATGAACCATCCCTAAATTTTTATATTCCAAATATGTTAATATATTCATCATGTGTCCTCTTGAAATATTCTAATATCCCAAATTACCATAAAACCTTATTGGAAAACATGAATTCATCCTTATGTATGGTATTGGATATATTCCTTGTATCCAAAAATGTTGTAAACTCCATCAATGATATCATATACCACTTTTCGAAAAGTCAATAATCTCTTCTGAGGTAGTCAATATTTATCAAAATCAATCATTTATTCATCAATATCTTAATGATAAGGAATATATTTAAAATTCTATTTCCCTAAACCATATACATTCACAACATATTAACTTTCTACTGAGTTACTTATCATTTGTAAAATTCATCCTATGACCTCAAATACATAATGAAATTTTACTATAGTACAATCATCAAATATTACATAATTATTATGACCGGTGCATTGCTGATAGAATATTAAAATAACATGATTCTGGATGAAGAGTATTAATCATTCCACTTCATCTGCGGCAGTATCATGACTTGATCATTATCCAAAAACATAATTTGGGGAATATACCTTTGACAGTTGGGACATTGATTTTCACAATTTACCATCTCATTGCAGTTGAATCATTGTATATCTGAAACATTTTTCTTACCCATTAAATCAAGAAATTGGTGTCACTTTTCACTACACTTATAAAAACACCCATTCCCATAATGAATTTACCAGGATGGTTCTTTCCACATTTATTACATGTGGGAAAATTCTTCTTTCCCTTATTTCCATTATTAATATTTTTCTATTACATCCTTTTCTTTTCTTGATTCCCTTCAAAGCCAAAGGATTCAAAAAGTTATATAAATACCGTATTAAAACATGATAATATTTAATCATATGATGAGGATACTTGGGAGTCAATCATCATTCTAAATAAGGGCTTAAAACCATAAGATACATTGTCCTTCTTACTATTTGCATCACTTGCATTGGTGAAGTTCTCATTCCTCCTCCAAGGCCCCATTTCTAATGTATTCCATGTAGAAATTTAGATCATAAAATTATGTACTATATATAAACCTATATATGGTATATTATATATCATTAATTTATTCATCAAAAATCCTAGAACCATATTATTTGGATGCTTTAGGGGCAGAAATCCGTCATAATGTCTTGTAATGAAAATTTGAATTATCCTAAGCATATCACTCAATACTGTCAAACTAGGTGCACTATAAGTCACATTGGCGTGTTCCAGGATACCTTGGGTCAAGCCTGAATCTCATTGTTGGTGTTGTTACTCTTAGGTATATATTTTCTAGAAGCACGTCCACTTGTAGTCTCTAGATAGGGATATACATAATAGAAAGATCTAGATAACATATTCATTACCAAAATTCCAGGATGTCCTTTTATGTTTATCCTCAAAGAATACCTTATGGTTTTATTCACTAATATACTTTTCCTTAATATAGTTTCCATGTTTTATAATAAAATTCGTTTGATACCAAGTGTAATTCCCTGTCCCAAGTTGTCTGAAGCATGTGATTATTTCCTTACAATGGCATGCTTACAATAATGTCTTATCCCAACAAAAAAAGTAGTTTACCAGTTTTTGAAATCTAGATACATACATAGGTTCAACATTTCAACATGAAAATAAATACATCATAGGTTTTTTATTGGGAACATCCCCCACTCTTAGTTTATCCCATCAGGTCATTCATAATAATATTTTCAAGTCTAGAGAAAAGGAAATATAAGAATGGGGTTATCTTAGATGCGCAATAAGGGTAAAAAATACAAAAAAAGACATAAAAAACATAAACATAAGGAATGGTGAATAACTAAAAACATTGTTCTTAAAAAATAAACTTAAACACATTATGGAAGGAATATTAGATGAATAAATAATGCCATAATAGAGAATAATCATGGGTATTATACTTGTCGAATACCCACATGAACATTAAATTAATAGTTTTATAAATTGGGAATTCATAATATGGTACACCATAACAATACTATCAGGGCCTCATGCAAAGACCACAAATATCTATTTTTTCAAGGCCTCGTGCCAAGAATATAGTATTTCTCATGAGACCTACCGATGCACTGAGGGGCTATAGGAGGCCCCAACCAACACTTACTAAGCATAATCCATTCATCATATATAGAGGGATAAAAATAAACAACATATAAATTCATACTGAAATTGATGTATTAAATGTAAATAACATTCCCCGTACATTAAACATAAATACTATCCATTCAATGTAAATTGGTGAATGATATCAAGATAGAACATCAACATTAAAACTAAATTGAAACACTTCAAAAACATTTTTTTGAATATATATTAAGATATATATATATCTATGAAACCAAATTTTCATCAAAGTATGTTGAAATAAATTAGGAAACATTTAAATGAGACCATTGATAAATTCTTGAGGAAATATCCTTAAACATTCCAAAGTATCATATACCACCTAGAAAAATTCAAATCATAATCCCATAGAAAATCATGGGAATAAGGAGAATCTTGATATAATACACGAAGGGGTATTGAATACACCACAATAAAAGAATAAGTAGTTAACAAGGCATAAATCTCACAAATGTTAATGTGAGGTGAAAAAACCCTATTTTAATTTTGAAAGAAGAGTTATATTATAAATTCATTAGTATTTGTCATAAATGTGGTATTAAACTTGTATATCCTAGAAAAGATATGGTAAGGACATTGATATTAAATTTTAGGTATAAATGATGTCCCAATCAAGTGAAACCAAGTAAACAATGTCTTTAAAGAAGCTTTATAATTAAAACATTTTAGTGTGGTTTAAGGAATTCATTAAAGAAAATTTAAATAGAAAAGGAAAGTTTGATTTCATAAGACTAGAAATGAACCAAAATAAAATTTTCACAGTAAAATTTTTGATTAAAGAAAGATAAATCTTTCTTAAAATATACTATATATTGAACATCAAAATAGGTAAGAATTTGATGTGTTCCTTGAATCGGGCTTGTATTTTTGAAGAATTTTTTAAATATTATTTAAAAAATTGTTACTCCACTTAAAATAAAGAAAGATTACAATTGGAAAAAATATATATAACATTTACACAAAATTTATGAGGATTACATATGAATAAAAAATAATTTCATTGAGGTGAGTAGAGAATAAAAGCAACCCAAAATAAAGTGGATGTTCAGGTAGAAAATTCATAAAACTTTGTAATCAGTTGAATCGTATTCCCCAAAATTATTAATAATAAAATGATACATTGAATATCTTGAAAATAAATAGATTCAGGATATTAAAACTAAATTTTAAGTACCAATACACCATAAAAAAGTAATATTAGTGAATACAAAATATCTCACCAAAATGAAAGTTAGATGAAGAAGCCCTTAACATATGTCTGAAGGTGTTCTCCCATTGATATTAATGACCTGAATAATCTAATTTAGGTTAAATAATAAATAATTAAATAAACTCATTTCCATGTAATTGATTTTTTATATCCTTGTTTAGTTCATTCATGGGATTTTTGATGGGTTAAGAGGTTTAATTTCATTGTTTGGGTCCGTTTGTTTCATGATCAGTATACTTACATACATAAATGGATAATTGTGTAAAATGAGGATGGTTGTCCCTAAATTAATTTATATGTTAATAATGAACATCTAGAAGTTTATAAGTTTTTAAAATTCATTTGGATGCTTTTATTGAGGAAGAATCATTATATAAATTATTTAATGAAAACCATTTCCAATAATTTGTAGTTTTTGAACAAAACGAACTCATTTTTCTATATAAATCAAAATATTGTGTACAAAAAGCATCCAAAACCATAGGTGAGAGAAAATAAATATGGTATAGTATGATTCAATGATAATAATGGTTTCATGGAAATAATTTAATAGGGATATTGAAATTAAAAACCCATTATCCTTGAATGTGGTAAATTAGCACATCTCGTTTGGTGTTTTTTACTACTAGCATAAAGGTAGGGTAAATGGGAGTTGATAATAACATATTACATAATCATAAAAACATTTCAGTAAACTATGGGTAATGGAGTTTTCATAACATTTTGATGAATATAGGCGAGGATTTAAATGAAATCAAAGGAACTTGAAAAGAAAGTAAAAGAATTGAAAAGAATAATTTAACTCTTGATTTAATATTCTTTGAGAGACTCTTTTGGGGATAGTATTTTGACTTTTTATGAGCCCAAGGGATTCTAGTCATGGGGGAGGAGCTTGAAATAATATTTGAGAAGAATTTATTCATGGAAAAAGGATTTAAATGAGTGAAGAGGAGAGAGGAATGTGGGTGGTTTTTATTGTGGTGGAGAGGAGGGGTTTTTTTAATATTTTAATAATTATTTTATTGTTTTTCCATAGGACTAGCAATATTGATTATTCCATGACCAAAAATTGTAATAATTTTATGTTATTTCTAGACAATGGTTCTTATAACTTTTATTATTCATATAATAGTTAATTTAACTCATAATTTATATATATATGGTAAATTACAGTATTTCACTATTCATAAAAAAATCATGTATTTTAAAAAAATATAAAAAAATCAATCTAAATATTTTTTGATGTGTACAATCTAAATATGAACTCAATTTTATATAAATAATTTTTTAAATATTTGAAATTTAATTTTTAAATAAAACATTCATTTACTTGAAAAATAGAGTTTTAAAAACAAAATTTGTTTTGTAATGCCTTGAAAAATTAACTAAATTTTTATTAAATTACCCAAAAATTATAAGGAAAAAAATTATTTAGGAATAAATTTTATGAAAAATGAATTTTCTTTTAAGACAATTTATTAATTGGAGAGTTATAATTAAATATTTAGTGCTCACAAAAATACCAACACTAAATTTTCAATTTTTTTAATATTCACTCTCATTTATAAAGTGCTTAAATTTTATTTATACAAACCTGGATGTGGTTAAGATTCCTAAGGTTCATATAAATTTTCAAAATTTACATTAAAATTCATACAGGTCATGTTAATATTAACTAAAAATATAAGTTGATATTATCATACTCTAAATATCTTACTGAATTCAATTGTGTATATCAGTTTTTCAAAATTCAAATCACAAAGGTGGTAAAATTATGCTCATTGGCTAGGTTATAAATAAGTGTTTTTGATACAAACTCATTGTTTCATGCATTATATATTAAATTTATTTTAAAATCCTTTGGGAATTATATTCTCCCTCCTTACAAAAAAATAATCCTCAAAATTTGAAATTGAACTTCAAAAGTCCACGGTTGATACTTGAAAATTCCCTTGTGGAAACCCATATTAGAAATAAAGTTATAATATCTCCATAGTAGGAAGGAAAGGAAAATGCATCAGTTACTAAAAAAATTTGCATTTTAATTGGAAAACATGGTCATGAAAGGATAAACAATACATTATGTTCTAATGTAAAGTGATACAAAACATGAACATATGAAATATTTTTACTACTATACCATAAAATATAGATATGAAAAAAAATTGATTGTTATCATGAAAAAATATGATAATAGGGAAAAGTTTATATTTGAGACTCCTTTCATAGAATTTAGGAATTATTCCACTTTTATAAGAGTAAAAATATGAATTTCTATTTCATAAAAAAATCTTTGTCCTTTGTTTGTTTCTTGAACTATCTATAATTCATCTCTTAGCACAGGTTGTGTCATTTGGTGACATTAAACTCTAAAACATCATATAATGATCAAATTGAACCATTTACTAAATGGTTTAACTTTCTAAAATAACATGATCCAATACATTAGAGTCATTCTCATATCTATCCTTGTTAGATCCAAGTACTATGGGTCCTTTGAAATCCTCATTTTGTTTAGAACTCCATGTTCTATCCTGCTCAATGAATCTGCTAATTTATTTTCCTTTAATCAACATGGAGCAGCCCTAAATTTTCACATTCCAAACATGTGATTATCTTCATCATATGTCCTCTTGAAATATGGTAATAACTCAAATTACCCTTAAACCTTATTGGAAAAAATGTATTGATCATCAAACAGGCTATTGGATATATTCCATATATCAAAAAATGTTGTAAACTCCATCAATTATAGCTTAGATGACTTTTAGACAGGTCAATAATAAGTTTTTTGGTAGTTAGTACTTATTCAAATCAATCATTTATTCATCATTATCTTAATCATTTGGAATTTGTTTAGGGTTTTATTTCCCTCTACCATATAGTTTCCCAATATATTAACTTTATACTGAGCCATTTATCCTTTATACAATTCATCATTCAACCACAAATTCCTAATGAAATATTAATGCAATACAATCCTCATATATTCCACTATTCTTATAAATAGTTAATTTCTGATAAAAAATTCTGATGAAATGATTCTTGATTAGGCATATTAATCTTTCCACTCCATCTACAGCAGTACCATGACTTGGTCATTATCCAGACACATCATTAGGGGAATATTACCTTGACTCTTGGAACAATGATTCAAATTGTGTCCCACATCCTTAGAGTTAAAGCATTGTACATCAGAAACAATTTTAATACCCTTGAAATAAAGAAATCAGTGTCATTATTATCCACACTTATAATAAAACTCCCATTCCCTTCATGAATTTACTTAGATGATACTTTCCATAGTTTTCACATGTGAGAAAACCCTTCACTCCTTTATTCCCTTTACCCATATTTTTCTATATCATCCTCTTCTTTTCTTGAATCCCTTCAAATCCATAGGTTATATAATTCTATTTTAATATCTTGTTATAATATGATACTATTTCCTCATATGATTAGGATATAGGGGAGACTATCATCCTTAGAAATGATGGTATAATACCATAAAAGATAGGATCCTTCTTACTATTTTCATCATGTGCATTGGTGATGTTATCATTCCATCAAATAGGATAAATTTATAGTCAATTTCATATCCTAAGATAGATCATATAATTATGAACTCTATATATCCCCAATCATGGTACAGTACAAAACATAAATTTATGCATCAAAAATCCCAGAATAATGTACTTTAGATACTTTAGGGGCATAAATATTTCATAATCACTTGTAATGAAAATGTGAATTTTCCAATGAATATACCCTCAGAGTGTCAAACTAGTTACGCTGTAAGGCCCATTTTCATGTACCCGCATACCCTTGGTTAAGCCTAAATCTCCTTGTTGGAGTAGTTACTCCTAGCTACATCTATTCCAGAACCACATCCACATATAGTATCCAGACATGGACAAATTTTCTAGAAATATCTACATAATCTATTCTATACCAAAATTCCAATATTTTTTGGTATTCTTATCCTAAAATTCTATCCTAGTGTTTTTTACCTAATATACATTTTCTAAATCTAGTTTCCATGTTTTCAAATAAACTTCCTTTGAAACCAACTATAACGACTCAATGGTAGTTGTCCAAAGCTAGTGAATTATTTTATTACATTGGAATGCTTACAAGAATGTCTTATCCTAATGGAATGAGTAGTTTAGTAGTTTTTGAAAACAAGATAAATATATAGGTTCAGTATTACATCTTCAAAATAAATTCAACATATATGTTTTATTGGGAACATACACAAATCCCACATTATCCCGACATTCCATTCATTATAAGCTTCTTGATATTCGAAGAAAATGAAACACCAGAATGGGGTGATCTCATATGCTTTGTACGGGTAAGAAATACATCAGAAGATATCATAAATAGAAACATTAGGCATGGGGAAAAAATATTGACACATGCCTTTATAAATAAAATTGAACACATTATGGGTAGAATAAGATCTGAATAAATAATCCCATAATAAAGCATAATCATGGGTATTTTACTAGTAGAATAACCACATGAAAATTTGATTACTTGTTACAAAAAAAGTTAATTCATTACGTGTGATATCATAACCATCCCGTTAAGGCCTCTTTCCAATAACATAAATATTCATTTTATCAAGGCGTCGTGCCACGAAAATAGTTTATCTCCTTAGACCTACCGAAGAACTGGGGGGTATAGTGTGCCCGACCAGACAATTAATAAGTACAATGATTTCCTCTTTTTAATGGGGTTAAATAGAAAAAATATATACATTCATATTGAAACAAATATATGAAATTTAAATAACATTCTTTATACATTAAAAATAAACACTAATCATTCGAATAAATATGGTGAATGGTATTAAGATAGAATATTGAAATTCAAACTAATCTAAACCCTTAAAAAAAATATTGTAGATGATTTTATAAGATTAAAACCTCTATGAAATTCAAGATTCATCAATGGATGATGAAATAAACAGAGATACTTTTACATGGGACTATTGAGAAATTCTTGAGGAAATAACCCTTAAAAATTACAAAGTGTCCCATACCACTTTGAAATATTAAAATCACAATCCCTTAGAATGTCATGAGAATAATGATACTCATTATATGATATAAAAATTAGAATTACATACACCACAATAAGAGATTATGTGGTTAATAAGGCATATATCTCATAAAAGTTATTGTGAGGTGAGAAAAATCTATTTTAATTTGGAAAGAAGAGATCTTTTGGAAAATAATTTTTTTGTCATAAATATAGTTATAAAAATGTATATCTAAGAAAATAAATGGATGTACTTCGATATTACATTTGAGGCATAAATTGTGTGCCATTGGAGTGAAATCATTTAAAAAAATTTACAAAATCATTAGAAATGAAACATTTTAGTGTAGATTAAGGAATTCATTAAAGAGATTTTAAAGCACAAACAAATGTTTTCTTTCATAAAACCATAAATGAACTGAAATATATATTTTTCATGTCAAAATGGGTGATTTTAAATAGATAAATTTTTCTTAAAATATATTATTTATAGAAATGAAAAATAGGTAAGAATTCGATAAGTTCCATGATTCAGGATTGCATTTCAGAAGAATTTTTGAATGATTCTTTTAAAACATGTAAATACCCATAAAATATAGAATAATTGTGATTGGTAAACATATATAGAAAATTAAAATAGAATTTATGAGTATTAAATATTAATAAATAATAATTTTATTAAGGTTATTATTGAATAATAGCAACTCGAATGAAAATAGAGGTTCGAGTAGAAAATACTTACAACTTTTTAATCAGTTGATCCGCATTCCCCAAAGTTAATATTAATCAAATAATAAATTGAATATAATTAAAATAAAGATATTAATGATATGAATCATTAATGATAATTATACATACACCATACACAAAAAATGGTAGTGAATACAAAACATATTACAAAAATGGATGTGAAATGAAGAAACTCATACCTTAAGTATGAAAAAGTTCTTCAAATGATATTAATGACCTGAATAATAAAAATTATGTTCATTAATTAATTTTTAGAGAACCTAGTATCCTTGTAATTTATTAATAATAACCTTACTAAGTTTATTCAAGGCCATTTTGATGGGTTAAGAGGTTCAATTTCATTGTTCGCGTCTGTTTGTTTCATGATCGATATACTTATATACCTGAACGAAGAAGCATGTAAAATAAGGATGGTTCACCTGAAATGATGTTTTATGTTATTATAGAAAATACAGATGGTTTAATTTTATTAAATTTCATTTAGTTACTTCAGGTGAAGATAAATCATTTTATAAATTATTTAATGATTACCATTTGGGTTAATTGGTGGTTTTTTAACACAAGGAACTCATTTTTCTTCATAAACAATAACTGCGGGTACAAAAATATTTAAGATCCATAGATGAGAAATAATAAATATATTATAGTTTTGTTTACCAATAATAATTGTTTTATGACCATAATATTTTATGGTAATAGAAATAGAAAACCCATCATCCTTGAATATGGTAAATTATCACATCTCAGATGGTGTTTTTTACTACTAGAATAAAATAAGGGTAAAGGAAAGATGATAGTAACATACTAAATAATCATAAAAAAATTACACTACATGTAGGGTACTAGAGTTTTAATAATATTTGGATGAGGATAAGTGAGAATAGAAAAGAAAATAAAGGAACTTGGTTAGAAAGTAAAAGAATCAGAATTATTAATTTACCTCTTGAATTAATCATCCTTTAGATATTACTTATGGGAGAGGATTTGTTATTTTTATGAGACCAAGGGTTTTTGGAAGTGGGGTGGGGGGGATTGGGAGGAGATTTCAACAGAATTTAGTCAAGTAACAAGGATTTTTAGGATTGAAGAGAAGAGAGAAGTGTGGGTGGTTTTTATTGTGGTGGTGGGGAGGGTCTTCTTATTTTTTTAATCATTAGTTTATTATTTTTCCATAAGAAAATAAATGGTGATGATTTCATTACCAAAAATTATAAAAAAGGAATGTGAGTTCTAACCAAGGGTTCTTAAATCAGTGATGATGATTGTAATAGTGTATTTAACATATAAAGTATATATATGGTATATTAATGTATTTCACTATTCAAAGAAAATTAATGTATTTTAGAAAAATCCAAAAAAATCTTCCTAACTATTTCTCGAAATGTCGAATCCAAATATGAACTAAATTTTATCAAAATAAGTTTCTAAATATGTGAAATTTAATTTTTAAATAAAATCCTCATTTACTCATAAGATACATTTTTAAAATGAAAACTGATTTTATAATTACCTAAAAATGTAACTGAGGATTTATTAAATTACCCCAAAATCCTACGACAACAAAATTTTGATATATAAATACATTTCATAAAAAAATATTATTTTATATCAATTTATTAATTATAAAATTTTAATTAAATATTTGCTACACACAAAAATACCACCACCTAATTTTTAATTTTTAAAATATTCACTTTCATTTATAAGGTGCCTAAATTTTATTTAAACATTAATGTGTGTAGTTATTATTCATATGGGTAGTATTAATATTCATAAGGTTCAAGTTATTATTCACCAAAAATGTTTTTCGATCTTATCAAACTCTAAATGTAGAGACTCATTTCTTGATGTACATACACATTTTATTACTTTTGTGGAATACTTAATTCATGATAAAAAATATTCCAAAAGATCGTATTAGTTTAGTGTCTTTGGAAACTTAGAACACAATCTTCTAATCATGCTGAAAGATCTTCAACATCTCCCAAAAAGATCTCTTCCTTTTATTTTCTTGCCTAAAACCTTTCTTTATATCCTGGGGAAAATAAAACATATAAAGGGTGACCTCAAAGGCTAAGTAAGGGTAATAATGGAGAAAATAAAACAAACCATATACATTTGAATTTAAAAACATGAACATAATGTTTAAACATAAAAATCTTGAGCAATGACATAAAACATGGTAGTATGTAAGGCATAGATCATAATGGAACATTAATCTTGCTAAAATAGCATGGGGAATAATACATGTAATTGTGGAAAATAATTACTCACATGATATGATTTTCGTAGTAGCCAAGGCATTTCTTCCAAGACCATCATAGTGGAAAAAGTCCCTTACTGAATCGAGTTCACTCCTCGTTCCAGTCCTGTATCAATGAACCAGATTAACTTTCCATTCCAGCCATGTCTATCTAATGAGATATAAATAATTACCCAATGAATTGGTAGGAGATATAGGTCCCACCCATCTCATAATGAAATCATTCTTTCATGTTCCACAAAATAAACATACATCATTCATAATAACCCAACGAATAAAATAGGTTTCATAAAAATCATCCAATCGTAACATAATCCATATAAAAGAAATGGATATCATTTCATCCTAAGAAAAATAAAACCATGTAAATAATATGGACATTAAACTTGAAACATAAACATACTAAATAATTTCATCTTAGACGAAAAATAGTTTTGATAAAACACTTGAAATGAATTCTTGAGGAAAATATCCTTTCTTCTTCAAAATCATTTTCTTTTCTAAAAATACAATGAAATTTTAAAATAAAAGGATTTTATTGAAAATAATCATGAAATTTTGTAGGTGAATCTTCATTGAAATAAGTCTTTATGAAACTGTAAAAATTCATTCATGCCATATAAGTTAAAAAAACATTCTTCTTGTACTTTTTCCAGAAAAGTCAAAAAGTACCTTATATGGTAACCAAAGGAAAGATTCCTTCAATAAAATGTAGTAAAAAGTCCAAAAAGGGTAAAAATGACTTTAAACATACATGGAATAATAGTAAAAATTTTATGAAAACTTTTATAGAAAACATAGACATGGATGATAATCATAACCCCAGTAAATACTTACGTATAAGAAATCTCAGATAAATATGAGATTTGAAAAATTATCCCTTACCTTATGTTCAATTTCTCATGTATGTGTCAAAGACTCATGTATAGTGGTTTTAAACATACTATTAACTTGTAACAGAACCATAACAATATTTATGGTATCATACATGATTCACTTACGACTTTATATTACCTGTTCTTTTGTCAATTCCATGTTAAGGCAGCGTTTTGGGTAAAATTGTTTCATTTATTGTACATGTTTTGACTTTAAATTCATAATATGATTACTTAGATCATTATTACATATTTCAAGAATGTAAATCATTATTTATATATAATATATATATTCATCATATAATACATCGATAAAAGGAATGAAATACACCGTTCATGGAGACGGTAGGCCATACGTACACATGAACGCTATTTTCGTTTCCTTAATAAATTGAATGGAAGTAAGTAAATAACATATAAATAAATCCATTATACTTAATATTTCATATTTTTGATGATTATTTAATATATATACTTTATAATAATTCTTGAATGGTTAACTTGGATAATGAATCTTATCGCGTCGTGGAGACGGTAATCCGTACGTACGCACGAGTGATGATATCATTCCCATAATTATTGAATGGAAGTAGAGTGAATCATAAAATATCTAAGAATTAGTATAATGTTATAATAATCATATATAGTTATTATTTACACCAGTATACTCATCCAAGTAAGGTGGTGGTGGAAAAACAAATTACACCACGGCGTGGAGACGGTATTCCGTACGTACGCACGCGTGGTGATTTTGATTTCTGTAGGATGGATATAAGGTGAAATAGGGTTGGTTCATATTTATAATAACATATACGTATATGAGTTATAATTATTTTATTAATTTATTATGAAACTACAAAATAATAGAAAGTAGAAGAAGAAATGAACTTGAAAGAATCAGTAGAGGATATTACCTCTTCTTTGACGAGCCTCTTCTAAACCTCCTCTTAAGACAATAAAGTTTGTCTTTAAAGAAGACCATGACATATGTTATGTTTATAGGGAAGTGGATAAGAGAAATGGTCAGGGTTTGGCCGAGCTTGAAGGCTCAATGTGGTGTGAGGAGGAGAGGGAGGAGGTGCCATTTTATAAGGGAGGAGAGGGGAACCTTTGGAAACATAAGAAATATTAATTTATATTAAATTACAAAACCACTTAAAAAACATCCAAAATGACTCCAATTATAATATGAGAGGATATAGGGTTTTCATATCATCAACCAATAAAATTTAGTCATGTTTTGAATTTATTTTTAACCCTATCAATTTGATTTATCCTTATTTAATCTATTTAAATGTATTTGTGGTAATAAAATTCTTATTTTTAAATTGTTTTAAATACTTACTTATGTTTTGTTAATTTTCCATAATTAAATATATTGTTACATTTTAGACCATATAATTTTCAATTTTCAATTTTTAAATATTTTTTTTAGTTTTAAATGACTTAATAATATGTTATTTTTATAAAATATCAATAGTGTCAATTTTGACACTATTCAATTATTTGAATTTAAATAAAATCCAAAGAGAAGCTATATTTGATAAAAAATATTTAATAGATTCATAAAATGTTATATTAATCTATTAAATTAGTGTATCACATTAAATAGTTCATATTATATTTATTTTAATATTTTTAAAACCATCAATTTGATATTTCTCTTAATAAAATAATTACTATAACATTTTTGAATAATTATTTAATATACATATTTGTTGCATAAAAATTAAAAATAAAATCCTATTATGAATATAAATCTATTAAAATTCATAATAATACTTTTACACGAATTTATCATCTTAAAATCACAACATTTAAATTGTTATATTTATTAAGTTGTGAAGGTGACAACTTTGACATTATTAAAAATAAAATAATATAAATGTCATAATCTCTTTTATACGTCTCCAAATGGTCACAAAGTCAACCCTTGGATTCATATGGTATATATATACTCGAAAAATAGGTTTTGGTCAAGTGTTTGGGCCTTTTGATGGGTATTATTACTTAAAAAAAACAATATTATTGATTTTTCACTAAGTATATAATTTCTGTTTCATTAATGTATAAGCTATTAAGGTAATTAAATATCACCTAAAAATTACAAATAAATTAACATAACAAAGAAAAACACTTTATATTTCAAATGATTATTTATAATTGAATTTAAATTCTATATAAATTTATATTAAAAATACATTAATTATTAAAGTTTGAGTGAGACATATTTTACTTTCTTTAAAATAAAATAAATTAAAGGTATTAATCGCAGACATGTGGGTTCCAATGGATTCCATTTCGACCCAAATATGACTTATGACGAAATATAATCATCCAATTATATTAATACATGTGTTAGGGTAATGTTATAATATTATATTTACCCTTAATTACCTGATTTACCTTTAATTATGGTAAATAAAATTTATCGTAGTTACTATTCATAGTGCCAAAAAAAAGTAGCCTATTAACATGATTTGGACCTACTGATTCCAAATATGGAATCCATTTTTCCAAATTCAAATCACATAATTTGCAGAAATTAATTTAAAATTTATCCCGTTGTTAATAAAATGATTTTTCAAAGATAAAACATTGCAAAAGATTGAAATGATTTTATATATGACTTCAATGAAAAATAAATGCTAATGACATAAATTATATTAAATGGTAAAAATATATTCTATTTATACTTTAAAACCATTAAATATTATAATTTAACCATATAAATTATTATGATGAAAAAAGTTTTTTTAATTAAAATATTGCATGTTTTTACAATTCATTAAAATATGAAAGTTATCATAATAACATGAAAATTTTATCCAATGTAAATTTTTATATCCAGATTCCAAATAAGAATTATATTTTGTCAAATTTCACTTATTAACATGTCAAAAACTAGATTTAATGTGGGTGTTCCATCAAAAGGCGGAAAAACTCCATTTTTTGAAAAATAATTATTTTACCCGAAAAAATTATTTTGTTCTTATACCGTGTTATAGAAAATGTGTAATATGAATAATAATGTATTAAAATTCATAATGTAGATAATAAAATTCATAACGGCTAGTTCATAATAATATTATAACAATATATCATTGTTTAGCGAAACCCGGTATTGCATACTACACACGCTGTCGAGGTAGGTCGTGATTGTGTGTAATGAAAACCAAGTTACGGAGGCATGTAGTGGAAGATCCCTTTGGTGTTTCATATAACATAATCAAAACTTATTTCATTTATACATTAAACAAAATCTATACTTAATGTTGTGTAGAATAATTTCTACAAAACGAACTTGAAATTGTGTGTAACACAAGCTAAGAATAGTGTTGCGTATACTGAAAGCTAATATGGTGTTTCATATAGTACAAGATAATCTTGGTGTAGTGTGAAATATAAGACATCAAATAAATTAAAAATAATATTTCTCATAAAATATCGGGGTGTTACATTTTACCCCCCTTAAAATGAATTTCGCCCTCGAAATTCATCGGGGATATAAATCGTTTACTGCTTGAAAGTTTCATTCATAGAAACCCACATCATATAAGGGAATTCTAAAACTTAATTTGAAAAAGTGATGTATGAAACATAACAGTTATCCAAATTAACTCATCACTGGGTTTCCACATAGGATAACATAGGTGAAAATATGGATATGGAAGAGAAATCCAACCATCATGTTCTGATGAAGAGTGGTAGAGAACATGGCTATGAAAAATCCAACAATAAAAAATCTACAAATCCGTGATGATCTAAGGTACCATCTGATTCATCAAATATGAGGGTAATAGGACAAGATTTTTGGTTTTCAAGATCATTTAACTAATGTTGAAGAATTAAAAGAAATACTTGATTTTTGTACAATATCACTGTTGTTTGTTCCTTGAACAATTTCCACTTCATCTCTTAAAGAAATGAAGTTGAATTTTTCTTCTGTGAAGTGTTAGAAGATCATGCGATATAATGATAGGACATTACATCTGTCTCAAACATAAGGTTAGCAAAATTGATATACATAAGTCCATCTTATAGGGAGATTAACCATATATGATTCCAAAAATGGACTTATACTTCAACTATCATACTTCTTAATAAAATAAAACAAATTTATAATAACCATGGAATTCCTGTAGGCCAGTGGTAGGAAATAAAGGTCTATCACACTTCAGTTGTGGGTTCAATTTCCATAACCTTGTCTAACGTGATGGGTTGTTTCCCATCCTGCAGGTTGTTATTTTTCTAAAACTACACTATTATAACATTACAAAAATAATATCGAAAAAAGTTCTAGCCTTAAACAATACTATCTGATGCCTGACATAATCCATTCCAATCTTTAGACTTATACAAAATACATATGTACAATCTCATAGTATAAAGAAAACAATTACTGGAAAGGTCACATAACAAGCACGTGAATACCATCATTTATCCCCCATATATCATAAGATATATCTTATTGATCGCATTCCAAACATGTGAATACCTTAATCATGTATTCTCTTGAAAAAATGAATACCCATTGAACCTTAGTGAAAACATGAATGCTGTCAAAAGTAAACTCTTTCCACATACCAAAATCCAAAAATTTCTATATACTCAAACCATGATATCTCACTTTGTCCTTATATCAGTCATGAACTCATTAATACTATCAAACATATTGTTTTCTCTTTATCCCTTCATTATGCGCATATCATCTGCATTCCAAAAATATTTCAATCACTTTTCATGGTTACCTGTACCATTCAATATATACTTTAAAATACTCAAGGAAAAACAATAATGTAACAATCCTTAGATTTTTCTTTATTCTACAGTACCATACATTATTCTTGATAAAAATGCAATCATTCCACTAGATTCTTAAACCATCGTCTGAGCTTCTTCATTTTATTCCTCAACAATTATTTCATCTCATATATCATTTGTAGTCTCTTCATCATCATCAACATATATACTACCCATACTACCATGCTGATTATTTTCATGAGATTTTACCTTAGGGCATTGGTTTGCATAATGCCCGTAAATTCCACATTTAAAACATTTAACCTTGGTTGATGTTTTAGCAATACCATTATCCATGTCCATTGTGTTAACTAAACCTTTTCCATTGAAATTACTGGCCTTGTGTCCTTATTTTCCACATCCAAAGAATCTTCTAGTTCTTTTGAAACATTCTCCTTGATGCCTCTTACCACATGATTTACGTTAGGGAAATTGAACTTTCTTTCCTCTATGATCATAATGAAACTCCATCTTTCCTTTATTAGCCGAGTCAAGAAATTTACCAAAGTTGATATTACTGATCATATTATGAGATTGCTAATTAGGCATAATAACAATGTTTCGCCTTCCAAATCCCATTTCATTTGGATTCACATGGAGAATATCATTCCATTTTCCATCATATTCTACATTTACATGAATATTCCTCTTTCCATCCATTTTCTAAAACCCAAAAATAATAGTGTGAGAGGAAAAAATCATGCTAGGAAAAAAACATAATAATGGGGAGTACTTTCAATCTCTAACATATTAGGTTTAATTCTATTATTTTCACCATAATTATAGGTCTATAACCTATACTTATACTTATCCTTAATGACATCCCTAGACATACTATAGAAATATCTCTAGGGATCTAAAGTTTTCGCATGCTAGTTTCCAAAGGTTAACTAAACCTCTTCTCTGATACCAACTTTAGAGACTCATAGCTTGATGTACATAGAAATTTCATTACTTTGAGTAATACTTAATACATGACAAAAATAGATGCCCAAAGACCGTATTATTTTAGTGTCTTTAGAAACTCATAACATAATCTTCTAATCATGGTGAAAGATCTTCAACATCTCCCAAAAAGATCTCCCCCTTTTTCTTTCTTTGCTAAAACCTTTATTTATATCCTGGGGAAAAGAAAAAATATAAAGGGTGAGCTCAAATTCTCAGTAAGGGTAACCATGGAGAAAATTAAACAAACAATATACATTTGAATTTAAAAACATGAACATAATGTCTAAACATAAAAATATTGAGCAATGACATAAAACATGGCAGTACGTAAGGCATAAATCATAATGGAACATCAATCATGATAAAATAGAATGGGGAATAATACATGTAATTGTGTAAAACCATTATTCACATGATATGATTTCCATAGTAGCCAAGTCATTGATTCCAAGACCATCATAGTGTACAAAGTCCCTTACTGAATCAAGTTCACTCCTCGTTCCAGTCCTGTATCACTGAACCTGATTAACTTTCTGTTCCATCCATGTCTATATCATGAGATATAAATCTTTATCCAATGAATTTGAGGGATATATAGGTCCCACCCATCTCATAATGAAATCATTCTTTCGTGTTCCACAAAATAAACATACATAATTCATAATAACCCAACGAATAAAATGGGTTTTATAAACATCATCCCATCATAACATAATACATATAAAAGAAATGGATATCATTTCATCATAAGAAAAATAAAACACATGTAAATAATAGAGATATTATACTTGAAACAAAAACATACTAAATAATGTCATCTTAGATGGAAAATAGTTCTGATAAAACACTTGAAATGAATTCTTGAGGAAAATATCCTTTCTTCTTCAAAATCATTTTCTTTTCTCAAAATTCCATGAAATTTTAAAATAAAAATAATTTTGTTGAAAATAATCATGAAGTTTTTTTGAGGACGCTTATTGAAATAATTATTTATGAAATAGTAAAAATCCATTCACGTCGTATAAGTTTTAAAAAACATTCTTCTCGTACTTTTTCCAGAAAAGTCAAAAAGTACCTTATAAGGTAACCAAAGGAAAGATTCCTTCCAAACAATGTGGTAAAAAGTCAACAATGTTTAAAAATGACATTAAACATACATGGAATAATAGTAAACATTTTATGGAAACATTTTTAGAAAATATAGACATGGATGATAATAATAACCCCAGTAAATACTTACGTATAAGCAATCTCGGATAAAAATGAGATTTGAAAAATTAACCCTTACCTTATATCTAATTTATTCCATATGTGTCCGAGACTCATGTATAGTGGGTTTAAACATATTATTAACTTGTAACATAACTATAACAATATTTATGATATCACACATGATTCACTTGCGACTTTATATTACCCATTCTTTTGTCAATTCCATGTTAAAGCAGCGTTTTGGGTAAAATTGTTTCATTTATCGTACATGTTTTGACTTGTAATTAATCATATGATTACTTATATCATTATTACATATTTCTAGAATGTAAAACATGATTTATATATAATATATATATTCATCATATAATAGATCGATAAATGGAATGAAATAAACCGTTCATGGAGACGATAGGTTGTACGTACGCATGAACACTGTTTTCGTTTCCTTATTAAATTTAATGGATGTAAGTAAATAACATATACATAAATCCAGTATCATTAATATTTTATATATTTCATGACTATTTAATATATATACTTTATAATCATTCTTGAATGGTTAACTTGGAGAATGAATCTCATCACGTCGTGGAGACGGTAATCCGTACCTACGCACGAGCGATGATATTGTTCCCATAATTATTGAATGGAATTAGAGTGGATGATATAATATCTCAGAATTAGTTTCAAGTTATAATAACCATATATAGTTATTATTTACACCATTATACCCATCCAATTAAGGTGGTGGTGGAAAAACATATTACATCACGGCGTGGAGACAATATTCCGTACATACGCACGCGCGGTGATTTCGTTTTCTGTATGATGGATAGAAGGTGAAATAGGGTTGGTTCATATTTATAATAAAATATCAGTATGTGAGTGATACTTATGTTATTAATTTATTATGAAACAACAAAAGAAGAGGAAGTAGAAGAAGAAATGAACATGAAAAAATTGGTTGAGGATATTATCTTTTCTTCGATGCACCTCTTCTAAACCTCCTCTTAAGGCACTAAAGTTGGTCTTTGAAGAATACCAGGACCTCTAGTATGTTTCTAGGGAAGTGGAGAAGAAAAATTTTCATGGTTTGGCCAAGATTTAAGGCTCAATGTGGGGTGAGGAGGAGAGGGAGGAGGTGCCCTTTTATAAGGGAGGAGAGGGGCACCTTTGGAAACATAAGAAATATTAATTTATAATAAATTCAAACCCCACTTAAAAACATCCAAAATGACTCACATTCTAAGATGAGATGATATAGGGTTGTAATATCATCAACCAATAAAATTTATACATTTTTGGAATTTATTTTAAAACTTATCAATTTGATTTATCCTTATTTAATATATTTAAATTTATTTATGGTAATGAAATTCTTATTTTTAAATTGTCATAAATACTTACTTATGTGTTGTGAATTTTCCATAATTAGATAAATTATTACATTTTAGGCCATATAATTTTTAATTTGTAATTTTTAAATATATTTGTTATTTTTAAAAAATTTAATAATATGTTTTTTATAAAATATCAATTGTGTAAATTTTGACACTATTTAATTATTTGAATTTAAATAAAATCCAAATAGAATATTCGATAAAAAATATTAAATAGATTCATAACATGTAATATTAATCTATTAAATTATTGGATAACATAAATAGTTCATATAATATTTATTTTAATATTTTTAAAACCATTTATTTGATATTTCTCTTAATAAAATAATTAGAATAACATTTTTGTATAATTATTTAATATACTTATTTGTTTCATAAAAATTAAAAATAAAATCCCATGATGAAGATAAATCTATTACCTTTAATAATAATACTTTTACTCGAATTTATCATCTTAAAATCACAACATTTAAATTTTTATATTTATTAAGTTATGAAGGTGACAACTTTGACATTATTAAAAATAAAATTATATAAATTTTATAATCTATTTTATAAATATCCAAATGGTCCCAAAGTAGACCCTTGGATTCTTTTGGTATAGATATACTCGGCCAATAGGTTTTGGTCCAGTTTTTTTTCCTTTTTATGGGTATTATTACTTTAATAAAAACAATATTATTGATTTTTCCCTAAGGAAATAATTTCTGCATCATTAATGTATAAGCTATTAAGGTAATTAAATATCACTTAAAAATTACAAATAAATTACCATAACAAAGAAAAACATTTTATCTTTCAAATTAGTTTTTATAATTGAATTTATATTCTGTGTATCCTTATATTAAAAATACTTTAATTATTTATGTTTCAGTGAGACATATTTCACTTTCTTTAAAAGAAAATAAATTAAAGGTCTTAATCACATCCAAGTGGGTTCCAATGGATTCCATTTCGACCCAAATACGACTTAGGACAAAATATAATCATCCAATTATATTATGAAAAGTATTAGGGTAATTTTATAATATTATATTTACCCTTAATTACCAGATTTACCTTTAACTATGATAAATAAAATTTACGTAGTTACTATTCATAGTGCCCAAAAATAAAAAGTAGTAGCATAAAATAATTTGGACCTACTTATTCTAAATATGGAATCCATTTTTTCAAATTCAAATCATATAATTTGCAGAAATTAATTTAAAATTAATCCCCTTGTTATGAAAACGAGTTTTAAAAGTTAAAACATTGCAAAAGATTGAAATGATTTTACCTATGAATTCAATGTAAAATCAATGATAATGACATACACTGTATTAAATGGTAAAAAATATTCTATTTATACTTTAAAAAAATTCAATATTATAATTTAGCCATATAAATTATTACGATGAAAAATGTTTTTTTAATTAAAATATAACGTGTTTTTACTATTCATTAAAATATGAAAGTTATCAGAATAATATGAAAATTTTATCAAAAGTAAATTTTTATATACTGATTCTAAAAAAGAATTTTATTTTGTAAAATTGAGCTTATAAACATGTCGAAAAATAGATTTAAAGTGGGTGCTCCATCAAAAGGCGGCAAAACTGCATATTTTGAAAAATACTTATTTTACCTGAAAAAATTATTCTGTTCTCATACCATGTTCTAGAAAATGTGTAAGATGAATAATAATATTATAAAATTAATAATGTATTTAATAATATTCATAATGACTAGTTCATAATAATATTATAATAATATATCGTTGTTTTGTGAAACCCGGTATTGCGTACTACACACACTGTTGAGGAAGGTCGCGATTGCGTGTAATGCAAGAAAAGTCAGGGCTGCGTGTAGTGGAAGATCCCTTTGGTGTTGCGTATAACATAATAAAAACATATTTCATTTATAAATTAAAGAAAATCTATACTTAATGTTGCGTAGAATATTTTCTACAAAACGAACTTGAAATTGTGTGTAACACAAGCTATGAATAGTGTTGCGTATACTGCAAGTTAATATGGTGTTGCGTATAGTACAAGATAATCTCTGTGTAGTGTAAAATAGAATACATCAAAGATATTAAAAAGAATATATATCCTAAAATCATAGGGTGTTACACTAAATATCTTACTGAACGCCACCATGTTTGTCAGTTTTTCAAAATTCAAGCCATAGAATTGGTAAAATTGTGTTCATTGGATAGGTTATAATTTTTTTTAGAGACTCAGTGTTTAATGAATTAAACAATAAATTTATTTTAAAATCCTTGGGGTGTTACTTCTATCGTCTAGAAATATTTCAAAATCTACTTGGTTCATTCATTTGGATGCAAATATGAGCACCATAAGCTATATCTAATACAAAATGTGTTGATATAGAATTATTATTCATTTTAAAAAAACACATTAATATTCCCCTTTATTCTAGGTTTATTTCCACTTATAGTTTCTTCACTCTACACATTAACAAAATACAAAAACCATTTCCTTTACTTGTATCTAGATTTTAATCTTATTGGAAGGATGGTGCTCATGATCTTAAGAAAGTTTACTTTTCATGGGTCCCTATTCCTTGTTCTTACATTTCTTGTGCAACAAAAAGACCATGGGTTTAACATGTCATATTTTCATATCCTCAAAGAAAATCAATGTAAGAAGTTCCAAAATACTCTTCTCATCATTTATCTTATTCTATGTAATGCCATGACCTGACTAACCACTAAACTGGTAATCGGACCGGTCAGCACATGGCCTCAAGCGCATACCCCCATATGCCAGAGGTTACTGAATAGCAGTGAAGGTGTAAAGGTTGTTCAGGGGGAGACTATACCCATATTCTCCGAGTTCGCAGTGGTAAATAGATGTTAAAACCCAGATATGAGAAGAAGAATTATAAATTAATATCAAAAGTGAGAGAAAAATACAATATCAACTCAAAATTGAATAAGGCCATTGCCAATTTATACAATGCATTCATTCTAAATGATGACTTCATAAACTAATAGAGTAACAGACACCATGCTTTACATTTCATTACATAATATGGAAGAGACAATAGAGCCCCAAGTGTAATCCCCACGAGCATCCCAATCTTCATCTTGGCCCTTTTCTCTCAACATCCAGATACATGTGATACATCCAAAGAATGGTACATAGCCCCGTAAACATATGTATTAACTCAGGAACTGATGGTGCCTGAGCTGGGTGTGAGATATACATTTCAGTGGGCTAGAACCCATAGTGTCAAGCCAAATCCAAATTGTGACATGAAAATCTTATAGTGAGAATGAATTTATATATGAAAAGTAAGTAATACTCAAAATTAATCATCCTATAATGACCAAGCATCCATGTATACTCAAATTTGTTTAATCAAACTCATTTATGTGATAAGTCACAAATTTAATAGTTGGGGCTATTTCATTTTAGCAAGGTCAATTTATGTTTCAACTCACTAATTAAATAAGTATCAAGACACGGTGTGTAACCTGACATCCCCAATAAGGTAAAATTAAGATACCTAACTAATTCATCTATAAATAATAATCAACAATTAACACATGCTTCTCCTTTTTCTTGTACGACGTGTCACTTGATTCATTTCATTCATTAATAAATATAGAAATTGACTCCATTCCGGACATTTCTATGTTGGAAATCAAATATCACTCAAGGTATAACATCAACCAACACCCTAAATTCCCATACCTGGTGAAACTCTTAGGAACTTGGTATCTCATTAGTTGAGGAATAAAGTCTATGTCATCTAAGAATTTTCTTAACAGTCCTATATAGAAGCCCAAGTATCACCCATGACATATATCATTTCCCCTTGATTCCATCCATAGAATCCTTCATATAAATGGTTCCATATATCACTCTAAATATAAATAATCAATGCCTTTTGAGTGCATCTTTGGAATCATCTATGGGGCCTAAGTATCACTGGACATATAACAATCAAAATACCCCTATGAATCAATCCGTGGAAACCAAGTATCACTCAGGAATAATGAAAAACTTTAATGAGTCTGTAATTCCATCCCTTAATGGATCCATGTTTCACCCATTTCATAATTAAATTAAACCATTTATCCCATCCATATCACCCCTCATATAGATCCATCTATCACCCATGATCTAATGGTCAATAGTCACATGAGTTTTTCCATCACATTAAAATATAAATTCATGTATCAGCTAAGGAAATTTATCACCTACCCATAAAAAATTCATTTAAAAAATAAATGTAACACACCAAGGTCAAAAAACAAGAATATTTAAACAAACTCACCACAATATGGTGATTCGGGCATTGGAGAACCTAGTAAGGCTTGGCCTTTCATTTACTATTGTGGGAATTTGATGGTAACGATCATCCCATGCTTACCTATACATAGAATAGTACCAACATAAATCAAAAGGGATAATAATTCATGTTCTATTAAAATAATCACATGGCCATTTTCACTCTAAAAATACCAACAATCCTATCAATCTATCACATGGCTTAGTTATCATTTAACAAACATGGGAAAATTGTTATAACAGCCTTCATAAGCATAAAAACCTACAACACAGCATGGGAATAACCACACAAAGGAGATTCATTCATAAAAAATAAATAACATAATAAGGGACATGGTTTAATGTCACTCATCCCTTTATAATTAATCCTTTTAATTCACGATTTGATCTACAAATAAATTTCATGTTTTACATGCCATTACATGGGATAAAAAGGCACACCTAAGGGTGTCCAAGGCTAAATACATTAATGTTCTATTTAATTAAGAAACCCAAGGGGTTATTAAAGCATATAATTTTATCTTAGGTTATAGGTTTAAACATAACTCACAAGGGGGAAAAGATATAAAATAGGCATTTTGTACCTAACAATGACTACATGGCTATGTCCTCTTTTAAATAAGATGGGAAACATTATTTAACAATATTCAATGTGGGAATGAATTAACATACTATATATCAACGCCAACATGAATACATTCAGAAATATAAAACCACAACTAAGAATGATATAATAACTATCACTATTTTTTGGTTTGAAGGTAGTGTACCTCCATTAGGGGGGTTTTATTTCAAAAACATGGCATCATTTCTCAAACAAATCATTTATCTCAAAAAATTAATTCATTCTAGATTTACAATTCAACTTATCAAGAATAATTAAATAAGAAACTACTAAATTCTTAAACCAAATGGTATCGTTAGGGACCCTACCTAAATAAAAATACAAAGAGGAGTTTCAGAACAATCATGCTTATGTGGAGACCACTCAAAACTGCCCCACACTCTCATGCACATACATTCTTATACTTATATATAACCTTTAATCCAAGAATGTACTCCCCACAACATGAGGGAATATGCACAAGGAATATATATATATATATATATAACTATGGGTGTCTATACACCACCAAGGTTGATTAAAATTCACCAAAATTAATTTTGGTAATTCGACACACCTTATGTATATCAACTTAAGGGTGAGAAAAGAAACTGCAGGTTTGTAAACATGCCCCAATCAATTATGAAAATCCATAACAATCCAACCCACCACACCTTTGGTGGAAGATTCTAAAACCTATACCCACGAGTCCCAATGGATCTTTTTCACATAATAATACTAGAAGTAACATAAAAATACAAATTAATCCCCAAACTAGGGTTTTAGACAAACTGTCTAGGGAGACAGGTAGTCTAAAAATCACAGGAAATGAAGAGGAGAGGGAGGAGAAGTACTCAACTTGAAAATATGATCATTATTACTAATGGTATATGGATAAAACATCAAAACATTTTGAGGTAGTGAGGAGAGGTGTCACAAATCGTGTGGGAGAATGGGAGGTTGGTGCATCGCGGGACCCAAACAAGAGACCAAAAACCCCTTTGGCCCCTTTATAAATTTTAATTTAATCTTTTAAAAATTATTTCATTTTTAAAACCAGCTGTCATTGCATTGTTTAGGACACTTGGTTTAATAGATCATGGACCACATGTGTGACCCCTTATTGGGAATGAATGCACCCTGTACGGGTCCTCCTGCATAGTTCAGAAACTGCACACAAACCATGCATTGAATAGTTATTAGTTACTGTCTCTTAAACTAATCACGTGGGATAGGCATACCGTTTGAAAAATAGTTTTCATCTCATGCGATAAGCTCTTACCAACTAAAAATATCACTAATATTTACCTTTTATAGGATGAAACATTTCAGATAAACCATATCCCCTCTGTAGGTCCTTTAAAACCAGCTTTTCTCGGTCCAGTGCTCTTGAAACTCCTTGAGCTACTTGGTAATGTTCATGGGCCTTTAAACAAGTCCAATCACATAAATTTTATTTATTACAACTCACTTAATTATGTAACAATGTTCTATTTTAAAAATGATCCATCCTATAATAACCAATTATTCAAATTCCCATGGAATTTATTATGGTTCAAAAACAAAGGTTCGTAAAAAATCCCTTCTTTAAAACATCTCATCGTGGACAATCCATGGGGAAAACAATAATGACATATCAAAACCTAAATGGGTTGTAAAGTTTTGTTCGAATGGCCGTATCACATTTCCAAATTCTTAATTCACCTCAATGTACCTATAAACCACATGAAACTCATTCAATCAAACCCTAAAACAAATCTCAATTTACAACTGAAACACCAAAGTGGATCTTACCTGATCCCACTTATCCAAAGACATGACAATATTATCATCATTAAAAAACACCTCGCAGTTTCTCCCCACCATAGGCTTTAACAGTAGAAAGAGGGGAATTCTTAATCATGGATTATCCTAAAATCTGTAATTAGATTACAAACATGCCCCTATGAATTTTACAATAGATGAGTCCACCAATGATCCCACACGACTTCTAGTGACTTGTAAACACCAAACCAGCACTTGTCTATTTAAAATAGTTCTTCCATAGCATGAATGAAGGCGTAGACCTGTTCTAGTACACTAGAATTACTACCCTAAATACACTGCATCCAAGCATAACAACAAATCTTGGATAACCTCATAGTCAACACACTGGAGCCCATGGAACTATCCCTAGGTATCCCATGTCCCATGCTATAAGAGAGATGTTGGTATAAAGCCAAATAGTCCACTTAAGAACACTAACTGAAGCTAGAGTGGCATTCACCTAGCGGTCTATCAAAATAAGTGGTCGGTGTCTAAAATTCTATCTAATTAATTCTTATTCAAGAACCCAAGTATCATTTAGAACCAACTAAGACTCATCAAAAACCCATTCTTTCCTCATAAAACACAGAACGAGAACAAAATGTATCCCAACAGATTTTAAACATTAACACGATGTATAACCGATACTCTATTAGTGCATCTTGGTTGGTGTTAGGATGGGGTACATGACCATGTCACTCAAAAGAGTAAACTAAGAGTAAACCAAAGGTTACCATGAATAACAGTTGAACTATTGCAGGTCAAATCTTTACAACAATTTCATCATCACCTTCTGACGTGTCATCAAACAAATCACAAAGCCTATACCACCTGAGGCAATCATATTAATTCAATCCATTCCACTTAAACTCTTCTAAGAATAATGGATTTTATAAAGGACTTCACACACTTCCACCCTCGTCAATGTTGTTCTACCATGAAAGCAATGAAACATACAATAAAACAGATGTGAAGCTCCTCGATCCATGATCTTGTACTCTATAACAGTTTCTCAAAAAATCCAACATCAAACAGACCGACATATCCAAACACCAAATTCTAGATGGTACTCTAGATCAGTGGGAAAAATGATTTTTAGATGCTCAAGTCACTATACTCTAGATATGTCCAGAGGACATACACAATAGCTAAGGATCAATTATTTAACTGAAGTCAAATAACTCATTACCCTATTTAACACTCAATTGGTATCACATAAATTAACACATACTACCTAGAGTTCACAAAAGAAAAATTCACATCTTGAGTAGTATCCATGGGTTTTCTTCCCAATGAAAAAATGTATCTAATAGATCATGGAAAAACTAGATCAAATTCAAATCATTCTGAACCTCCTTTTACTCGAATGACGAAGTACCGATTCATCCCTCACTGAGGAAAAGATAGGTTCATGCGGCATCCTATGTATTTGACCATTATATAGACATGTCTAACCAATTGAACTGATAATTTCTTGATGCTCACTCCCAAATCAGGTATAACAACCCTAGCCTTTTACATATAATATTATGTGATTTTAAGAATAATTATACAACATAGTGCAATCTAATGATCATAATGTATAGTTTTTTGGAAGACTAGGAACATAAAACTTAAAACATGGAACTAAATTAATCAATTATTTATTTAGTCTTAATAAAGAGCCCCAAATTTATATTTTGATCATATATATTTGTAGGGTAACCTGGGGATAACATTAACAAAGGGATGAGATGATATCCTAACAAGGGAATAAGAATAAGAATAAATCCATAGCACATGGGTTAGGAAACATGAAATAAAGAAAAAAGGCATGTTACATAAGGGATAAAAACATATAAACATGGGATCATATAAACATGGAATCATAGAAATGTGGTAGCTACTTAAAACATGACTTTTGTATAATTCAAGGATAACTAACAATATATTTTGATAGTGTAGCACAAGAAAAGCATAACTACCAATAATTTCACACATAATATCTCATGAGACATAACTTTACCAAATGTGTTGGAGCGCTATCTGGGAACACCCATCACAACACGTTCATTAATATGCTTGCCACATAAACAATCATACATAGTCAATCATACATAAACATAAGGGAACCCATGAAGAAGGAATAAAAACATACATGGAAATTAATAAGGTAAAATATTCATATAGCAAGGTTTGTGATGTAATACAGAAGAGACAACATGTAATAAGAGTATTTACTAATTCATAACATTAAAACCTTTTTGTCTATTTTTAAGGAAAGCACTAAATACATTTAAAAATATAAAAGGGAACAATGTTTTATATAAAATTAGAAGTTAACTAATAGTGTTTCCATAATAAAAATAATGATTTCCTAAATACAATTTTGTATTAAAATAAAGGATATAGTGCACTAGAAATTGGGTAAAAATTTGGGAAGTTACCTTAAAAAAAGTTTTCTTACTAGAAATTATTGAGGAGGGAATCACTTAAAAAAATGTTTATCCCCATAAGTGAATAAGGGGTGGATATTGAAACATGAGTTTGGATCATATAAAAATATTGTATAATTTATACCTAAAAATAAATTACAACTTCATTTGGGCAAAAATAATGATAGAGGAACCTGAAGGAATAAAGGCGGTTCAAGTAGAATTCCTTATAGATTATCGGCATGATATCTGGTGTACATAAGAGGGATTAATGGGAGATAAATGGATTTATCATCTTTTATACATAATTAGGGAAGTATTTTGGAGGTTCATAATAATACCCCATCAACATTAATTACACATAAAAGGTAATGACATAAATGACAGACTTGAAGAAAAGTGAAATGGAGAGGATCTCTTACCTTAAGTCTGTTCGTCTTCTCCTATTGTTATAAATGACCTGAATTAAAAAAAATAGGATTATTAATTAATAATTATAGAACCTATTATATGTTTAAATTATTTATTATAGCCTTTTTATGTTCATTCAATACCTTTTTGATTGGTTATAGTGTTCAATTTCATTGTTTGGGTCTGTTTTCTTCCTTGGTTTTAATTATCGGTTCATGTTCGAATAATCTTATATAATGAAGATGATTATACACAAATGAAGTTAAATTTTATTATTTAAAATTATGAATTTTATATGGTTGAAAATTTAATTTGGGTACTATAACTAAAGTTTAATCATTATATAAAACTCTAGTGACATCCTTTTGGGTTAATTGGTGGTTTTTGACCACACAGAACACATAATGTTTTGTAAACCAAAACCATGTTTACAAAAGGATTAAAAAACCATATATGAGTAATAATACATATATTATGGTTTTTTTCAACCATTAAAATGATTTTATGTCCATAATTGAAGATGATAATGAAAATTGATAACTCGTTATCCAGGATTGTCCTGAATTAACACATCTCAAATGGTGTTTCCATTTCCTACAAATAAATGTAGGGAAAAGGAGAGTGGATATTGAATTATCCCATTATTATAATATCATTCCATTAAATTTATGTTACTATAGTTAAAATACCATTTTTTTGAGGGGTGGTGTGGAAACAAACAAGAAAAGAAAAGAACTTCTAAGAAATAAAATAATTGGAAATAGGAATTTACCTCATGAGTCTAACTCCATTGAGAGCCTCTTATGAGGCGAGGCTTTGGTATATTGAAGAGAAAAAGGGGATTTTGGATGTGGTTAAGGAGCTTCAGTGGATATTTGGGTATCATATTGGCAAGTCACAAGGCTTGAGATGATTGAGGATAAGAGAGAGTGAGGAGGGTTTTATATTAAAGGAGTAGAGGGTTTTCATAATTTTTTAACCATTAGTTTATTAATAACCCTCAACAAATGAAATAGTGATGACTCTTGTGATGAAAAATAGTAATATGTGCATTTCGGTTAGAACTAAGGTCTAATTACATCATCCATGACTCAAGTGTGATGCACAAATTCATGTTTTAGCATTTATTGTGAATTATCAGATATTACTATTAATAAAAAAAATCATGTATTCTAGAAAAAAACAAAAAATCGCCCTAATAATTTTTCAATGTGTATAATCCAAAAAAATGATGTCCATTTTTCCAAAATAATTTTATAAATATGATTAATTTAATATTTAATTAAAATCACAATTTACTCGAAAAATAACAATTTTAAAACATTTATTTTCTTATTCCAATATGTAGGTATATCATACTCCAAATTGAATATTATTTAAATACTATCATAAGTAAGGTTAATATTCCCTAGGGTATTTTACAATTCATAAGAGTAATATTACTATTCATAATGGTATGTTACTAATCACTGAAAAAAATTAAGTGGGCCATATTAGAATCAAAATAACTTAATGATCCCAACTGTGTATGTCAGATTTTCGAAATTCAAATCGTAGAAGTTAAAAAATTATCTTTAAAGTTCCCATAGCATTTTATAGTTCAATATTTTTTGATTTAATGTGATTATATGACATAATTATAAGAATGAAATTTCCATTGAAAACATTGGGTCATTACATTCTTCCCCCTTTAAAAATTTCACCGCTGAAATTTCATTTTACATTCAAGGCGATAAATAGGTGTGGGTACTTTTCCTTCATTTCATCCTTCAGTTCCCATGTTGCCTCTTTATACATAGGTTTCCGCCATAGTACATTGAACTGGTGATTAATCTTGTCATATAGAATATTGTATCTATTATCCATGATCTTCAATTGATGCTTCTAATAGAAAAGATCATCCTCCAACTGTACTACCTCTAAAGAGAGTATATGTTAAGGGGATGGTATGTACTTCCTTATGAGGGACACATGAAAGACATCATGCACTTTAGCCACGGTAGGTGGAAGTACTAGTCGATAGGCCACAACTCTGACTCGATCAATGATCTTGAAGGGGACAATGTAGCTAGGACTTAGCTTCCCTTTCTTCCCAAACCTCATGACCTTCTTCCATGGAGATATGCATAGAAATAACATGTCTTAAACATTGAAATCAAGGTCTTTTAGAAAATTTTCTGAATAAATTTTCTATCAACTTTGGGATACCTTGATATGCTTCTGAATGGTTTTAGCATTCTATGCCATTTCTTTGACCATTTCAGGTCCAACCATCTTACACTCACCGACTTCATCCCAACACGATGGTGTTCTAATCCTTTTCCAATAAAGGGATTCATATGGTCCAATTCATATGCTCAAGTGGAAACTATTATTATAAGAGAATTCAACCAGTACAAGATGTTGGTACCATACTCCTTGGAATTCCATAGATCATGCTCTCAACATGTCTTCTAGTGTCTGAATAGTCTGGTCAGATTATCAATAAATTAGAGGATGATAGGCCATACTAAAGTTCAATTCCTTTTATAGAGAATGTTTGTGACATTTCCAGAACATTGAGGTGAATCAAGGATCATTATCGGATATAATAGATAGTGGTAATCCATGTAGTATTACCACTTCATTGATGTAAATACATGAAGTTGATCATTTTAAAAGTACTCTCGAATTACAATAAGGTGATTTGTCTTTGTATGATGGTCCATAGTAACCCATATATCATTGATTCCTCTGGATTTCATTGAAATTCGAGTGAAAAAGTCCATGGTAATGTTATCCGACTTCCATGTTGGTATGGGTAGTGGTTGATGTAAAGACCCGTAAAATTCAAGGAAATTTTGTTCTTAATTTTCTTGGAAATTTTACAAGAGCGCAGTTTCTGATGGCACCTGATTCCGAGGCCCGGTGTGCCCGGAATCATTTTCCAAAGTTTAGCTCCAGTACATTCAGTGAACGAACGAGTGAGGTTTTCTAACTTTTGAACCGGTGCTCGGAATCGAATTCCGACGGCACTGGTGGAATCACAGCACCGATATTTGTTTCGAAACTCCTTTTTCGGAGTTGTGTTTGCTCGGGTGTGGTTTTTAATTTTTGGGGTTAAGTTATGAAATAAAATAAAAGGGGTGTGACAATTTTATTTTATTTCACTTAAAGCCGCTTAACCTAAGTTAAATGGATAAGGTGGGACCCACAATATCCTACCCACATCGGAGGATATTTGTGAGGTGGGGCCCACACGATCCCCACTGTTTCTTCCCTCCTAAGTAACTCACACGCAACCCCCCTTTTAATGAAAGTCAAACCTTACGTTTTTCTGGTTAAGAAACGCCTCATTAAATTGAGAGGTTAAATCGTTACAATTAATTCTTTGAATTAATTGTTCGTTTCTTATATTTTGAATTTCAAAAGCTTAGGTTGATAATAAAATAAGTGTTGAACTTATTTTATTTTGTTGGTAGGGTTGTGTTAAAGCCATGGGATAAAAAGAGAGGATTCTTCGTTCTTCGATGAAGAACACGAAGAACGCGCCACCGCCAACGAAGAACACCAACCTCCGACGGCGGACGACGGTGAGAGACGCCTTCCTCGGAGATCACCTAACGCCAACAACGATCCTCTTCTTCCGCGACGACCCTATTCTTCCGTGATTCTTAATTCCACGACGAACGTTCGTTCAACGACAACGTTGAGGTAGGGGTATATCGCACCGCGGCCGGAGCGGGGTCGTGGCGGAGGGGCGTGGCGCCGGCACGCCGCGCCGGACGGACGAAGGCCACGGCCGGTTCCAGGCGGCGGCGGTGTAGGGGAACCGGCGGCCGGTTCCGGGCCGCCGACGTCAGAGCGAGGGGACCGGCCCCTGCAGGTCCCGTGATGGCGGCAGCCGGCCGGCCAGCCGGGTTGGCCGGTCTGAGGAAATCTCCGGGGGTCGTAACCCCCGGCCGACCAGCTGAGCGACCCCATAAAGGGACCGCGGTTCTTCACATGGCGGTAGCGCGCCCCCCGCATCCAAAACGGCTCGGTCGTTCGGCCGAGCCCCGACCAGCACGCCAGGGCGCCGCGCGCCGGGCCGGGCTGGCTGGGCCAGGTCGCACCGACCGGGTCGGGCCACGCCCAAGAGGGCCGGACCTGGACCCAGTTCGGGTCGACCCGGTTCGGGCCGACCCTGGGGGTATCGGGCCGGGTCGGACCGGGCCCGAACCCCCTAATACCGAACCTTTTTCGGTCTGTTGCCCATTACTAGAGCTACGGGCCTCCGATCGACGCACCGTCAGTTGAGATACGATCCTTGGATCGAGGGGGTCGTTTCAGTATATCTCACTCAAGGTTTTGGAATACTTTGGGTTCGTCCGGGTTGGTTCGTACACGAAACCAACCAGGCCCTCGGAGCGGAAACACTCATAACTTGAACTCCAGACTTCCGATTGACGTGCCGTCGGCTTTGATGGATTCCTCTTAGTGAGACAGAACTTTTGGCTTACTCCGCTCGAGGTTTGGATGCAGTTGGAGTACGGTCAGGTTGGTTTTGACTTAAAAACCAACTGGGCCCCTGGGACGAAAAAGCCAATAACTTTCACACTGGGCGTCCGAATGACGCGCCGTCTGTGACGTCGAGTTCCTGTTGATGATATGGAACTTTTGGATACATCAACTTCGGACTATGTGTCAATTGATGTATCAGCCTCTCGGCTCGTGGAGCGGACCCTCCCGAAGGAGATTGCTGTGTGCGGGAACCCTAGAGCTGGCTGCGACTACGACGACGACTGTACAGAGATCCTCAGTGGATTCGACGGCGATGACTACAACACTGAGCGATCCTACGTGGATCAGTGCTACCGATCCTGTGTGGGTCAGTGCTCAACGGTCCTGTGTGGGCCAGCGCCTACAGATCCTGTGTGGGTCCGATCCTGTGTGGGACTTTGCGGGGGCTAGTTACCTATCAATGCTTTGTGGGTCAGATCCTTTGTGGGTCATTGCGGGGGTTAGTTACCTATCGATCCTTTGTGAGTCAGATCCTTTGTGGGTCATTGCGGGGGTTAGTACCTATCGATCCTTTGTGGGTCCGACGGCTTAGATGAATCAGTGGCTATATCCGATCATCTCTATCGTCATACGAAGAAGTATACCCGTGTGAGCTGAACCTTGATTTGCTTTCCTATGTGGATTAAGTTACGATTTCCTGTGTGGATTTGGTTGTGGTTTCCTATGTGGACTGGGTTGTACTTGAGCTCGGAGGTTGGAACGAACTGGAATTGATGACTTAGGTATATGTATGGGCATATACCTAAGAAGTGTCGGATGTTACTTCGTGATTGTATCTTTCCTTTGTGGTTTATCCTTTGTGGATTCTGGGAGACCTTCGGGGGTCTCAGGATCCCTACTGAGTAGCTTATACTCACCCCTGCACCGGCTATGCCTGCACTACGTTGTGTTGGTTGCAGACGACGGACAACGCTGATCGTGGTGGAGGCTTGCGGAGTAGGACGATACCTGGAGGTGGACCACTGGGCGGACGTACTCGGAGCGGACGGCTGGACCCTAGGAGCTGTGGAGGCCATCTGTACTCACCCTTCAGGTGGGATTTCCAGTGGATGGCTCGACGATGCGACTTTAATTTTAGTTGCTTTTTTTCCTTTCTAGTTGTACTTTACTTTCAGTTTGGGTTTGTATTCTGGCCCACTTACTTTTCCGCACTTACTGTTGTACCGAGTTTTTACTTAGTGTTTACTTCTACTGCTTGCTTGCTCTGTGGTGTTTGATTACTTTACAAAGGCAATGCCTTCCCTTTTTACCGGGAATTACATCTTGGTGCTAGTCGCCAGCCCCTGGCCTATGGAAGGTGGGCTTGGGGTAGTCACAGCACGGGCCCCGAGGACGGGTCGTGACAAATTGGTATCAGAGGAGTTCGGTTCTACCACAGAAATTTGGACTCTGATGTTTTTTTATGTGAAGCAATAGTGTTAAGCGTATTGGATGTGATTATCAGTTCAGGGAATCCAGTGTTGGTGCTGCGGCCGACGTATCCGTACACCAGGACCCTGACCTCTGATTTCCAACTTAATGCTCGAAAACATTGATTGCATGTGTGTTTCAAGTTTTCTCTGTGATTACATTGTGTCTGCTCACCAGGAATACTATTCTGAACATGGCGCACCTGTTTCCTTTTCAAGATGGCCCCACGACGGTAGCCAGCTAGGGTTCCGAGAGTTGAGCGTGACGACAGCCAACTGAGCGACGAGGCCTCGGTACAGGGCCATTTGACAGCTGAGGCACCAGCGGTACCTTTACCCGCCGATCCACTGATGATTCCAGCCCCATCCGTTGACGATGCACGTCGCCTTAGTGCACTGCACGAGTTCCAGCGCCAGTGACTGCCCAGGTTCCGCGGGGAGACGGACCCCCAGGCAGCCGAGGATTGGCTGGAGGCAGTGGTACGAGTTTTTAGGTTAGTGAGGACACCAGCAGACCACATGGTGATCCTCGCAGCGATCCTACTGCACGCGGCAGCGGGCAGATGGTGGAGGTTGATGCTCCAGGTGCACGGTGAGGCATATCTTCTCTGGATAGACTTTGAGAGCCTCTTCCGCTCAGAGTTCGTCCCAGCCACCCTCTGTGCGGTGCGCATCCAGGAGTTTCTTCAGCTGCGGCAGGGCAACTTGACGGTCTCCCAATACTCGACGAGATTTACCGATCTCTCGCGCTACTCGACAGACATAGTACGTGACCCATTCTTCCGGGCCCGGACCTTTGAGCAGGGATTGAGGCATGAGATCAGGGCATTGCTGATCTCTCTCAGCATTCCGACTCAGGCAGGAGTACTGGAGCGAGCCCTTTTGATCGATAGCTTTCTTGCTGAGCCTTCTTCAGTAGCGAGACCTACCGCAGGGCGGCACATAGCAGAGTCTTCTATAGCAGGCAGTCGACAGATGACTCATGGGTCCAGGCAGACCAGACCCTCAGGCAGACGACCTCAGGACACTGGCTCAGCAGTGCGGGGTACACACGTGGAGCCAGTCTTTCGAGAGGCAGGCAGTGCTACACATGTGGCGGGCAGGGCCACATGGCTCGTGACTGCCCGATCCGCCGTTCCGAGGAGTAGCAGACGGTTGAGGGGCCACCCAGGTAGAGGCAGAGGGTCGACCGTGGCGGTTTGCAGGGAGCAGGCAGATGAGGCAGAGGAGCTGGCTTTGTATCAGGTGGTGGGAGACGCTTTGAGGCTCTACCACCACCACCACCAGGAGGTCCACCCCGACCACAGGGAGCTGGCGGGCAGAGACAGGCACAGCTCCAGGCAGCGGAGGCCTACGACCAAGGCGCGCCCGAGATGATTCGAGGTACTATCTGTTTCTATTCCACCCTTGCTGCAGTTCTTATAGAAACATGAGCGAGTCATTCTTTCATAGCCGCTGCCCTTGTTTGGAGCTCGGAGATTCCAACAGAGCCTTTGGCTCGATCCTTATGGATAGAGACTCCTACGGGAGTAGAATCGACGATTACGCACTGGTTCCAGCAGTGTGAGCTTTCTCTAGGAGGCGAGAGCTTCAGCTGGGATCTTCTTGTAGCGAAGTCAAGGCCTTACGACGTCATCTTGGGCATGGATTGGTTATCTACAGTCCACGCTCAGATCGACTGTATTAGGCGCAAGGTGTTATGTGTACGCACCGACGGGAGTAGGTTCACCTTCACCGGAGATAAGGGAGCCTTCGCAGCACAGGATGGACTCCCGCAGAGGAGAGGAAAACCCATCACTCATCAGTTGGCTAGCCTCATCCTAGGAGCAGTTGACGTGCAGAGTCCTAGTTTTCCTGCAGTGGTGGATCAGTATGCAGATGTTTTCCCTGACGACGTTCCAGGACTACCTCCTCACAGAGAGGTAGACTTTTATATTGATCTGTACCCCGGGACAACCCCGATATCCACCCCAGCATATCGGATGGCTCCCACCGAGCTTCGATATCTACGGGTATAGTCGGAGGACTTGCAGGGCAAGGGATTCATCCGACCCAGTGTTTCACCCTGGGCTTCCCCAATATTGTTCGCCAAGAAGGCGGACAAGAGCTTGCAAATTTATGTCGAATATTGTAGAGACCCGAAGCTTGACGTACATAAATATTACATTACTTTTGCGGAATACTTAATACATAACAAAAAAAGACACACAAGGACCGTAATAGTTTAGTGTCTTTGGAAACTTGGAACGTAATCTTCTAATCGTGGTGAAAGATCTTCAACATCTCCTATAAAGATCTTCCCCCCCCTTTTTTTACCTAAAACCTTTCTTTATATCCTGGGGAAACGAAAACATAAAAAGGGTGAGCTAAAATGCTCAGTAAGGGTAAGCATGGATAAAATAAAACATACCATATACATTTGAACTTAAAAACATGAACATAATGTTTAAACATCAAAAGCTTGAGCAATGACATAAAACATGGAAGTACGTAAGGCATAGATCATAAAGAAACATTAAGCAAGATAAAATAGCATGGGAATAAAATATGTAACTATGGAAACCATTAAGCACATGATATGATTTCCATATTAGCCAAGGCATTGATGCCAAGACCATCATAGTGGAAAAAGTCCCTTTCTGAATCGAGTTCACTCCTCGTTCCAGTCCTGTATTACTGAACCAGTTTAACTTGCCCTTCCAGCCATGTCTATCTCATGACATATAAATCTTTACCCAATGCATTGGAGGGAGATATAGGTCCCACCCATCTCATAATGAAATAATTCTTACTTGTGACACAAAATAAACATACATCATTCATAAAAACCCAATAAATAAAATGGGTTTCTTAAACATCATCCCATCATCACATAATCCATATAAAAGAAATGGATATCATTTCAAAATAAGAAAAGTGAAACCTTGTAAATCATAGAGACATTATACTTGAAACATAAACATATGAAATAATTTCATCTTAGATGGAAAATGGTTTTGATAAAACATTTGAAATGAATTCTCGAGGAAAATATCCTTTCTTTCAAAATCATTTTCTTTTAACAAAATGCCATGCACTTTTAAAATAAAAGTAATTTGTTGAAAATTTTCATAAAATATTGTAGAGTATGCTTCATGAAAATGAGTCGTTATGAAATCATAAAAATCTGTTGATGCCTTATAAGTTAAAAATAACATTCTTCTCATACTTTTGATGGAAAAGTCAAAAGGTACCTCGTATGGTAATCAAAAAAGAAGATTCCTTACATACCATGTAGTAAAAGTAAAAAATTGAAAAAAAGGACATTGAACATACATGAATTTTTTTTATAAAACTTGGAAATGGATGATAAATATTACCCCAGTAAATACTTACAAATAAACAATCTCAGATAAGAATGAGATTGGAATAATTATCCCTTACCTTAGGTCCGATATGCTTCGTACGTATCCAAACCTCCTCTTCTTTGACACGCCTCTTTGAATCATCCTCTTAGGGTACTAAAATTGGTCTTTGAAGAAGACCAGGACCTCTAGGCTGTTACTAGGGAAGTTGATAAGGAAAATGGGCAGGGTTTGGCCGAGATTAAAGGCTCAAATTTGTGTGAGGAAGAGAGGGAGGAGGTGCCCTTTTATAAGGGAGGAGAGGGGCACCTTTGGAAATCTTAAAAATATTAATTTATAATAAATATAACCCCACTTAAAAACCTCAAAAAATGACTCATATTCGAATATAAGATGAGAGAGGGTTGTAATCTCATCAACCAATAAAATTTAGACATGTTAGGAAATTATTTTAAACATTATCAACTTGATTTATCCTTACTTAATCAATTTAATTTTATTTGTGGTAATAACATTCTAAATTTCAAAATATAACAAAAAATTACTTATTTGTTGTGAATTTTACATATTTAGATACTTTATAATATTTTAGACCATATAAATTTAAATTTATAATTTTTAAATATTTTTGTGATTTTTAATCAATTTTATAATATGTTATTTTTATAAAATAACAATAGTGTCAATTTTGACACTATTCATTTATTTGAATTTCAATAAAATATATACAGAATATATGTTCGAAATAAAAGCATTAATAGATTAATAAAAGGTTATATGTATCTAGAAAATTAGTGGATAACATTAAATAGTTCATATAATATTTATTTTATTATTTTTAAAACCATTTATTTGGTTTATCTCTTAATAAAATAATTACTACAACATTTTTGTATAATTATTTAATATAATTATTTGTTGCATAAAAATTATAAATAAAATACTATAATAAAGATAAATATATTACCTTTCACAATAATAATTTTACTCGAATTTATCATCTTAAAATCACAATATTTAAATTGTTATATTTAATAAATTATGAATGTGACAACTTTGGCATCATTTAAAATAAAATAATATAAGTGTCATAATCACTTTTATAAGACTCCAAACGGTTATATATTAGGTAATTGGATTATTAAGGTGTAGATATACACTACCAATAAGTTTTGGTCAGGTGTTTGGGCCTTTTAATGGGTATTATTATTTTAATAAAAACTATATTACAGATTTTTCACTTAATAAATAATTTATGCATCATTAATGTATCACCATTAATGACAATTATTTATTCCCTAAAAATTCTAAATAAATTATCATGATGTAGATAATTTTATTAGATTTCTTGAGACTATTAATGTTCAAAGTTTTATGATGTTTATCACTAAATTAAAATTATTATACTTATAAGATTTAAGAGAGTGACATGTTGTCACTTTCTTTGGTTTTAATAATAATTAAATTATTTTCATGGTCAAAAGCCCATAAAATAAATCTAATCCGAACCTTAGGTGATATGAGTCTACTTTTATCCATACAATAGAATTTTTTCATGTGTTAGGGTAATTTTATAATATTATATTTACCCTTAATTACCCGATTTACTTTTAACTATGGTAAATAAAATTTACCGTTGTTACTATTCATAAAGCCCAAAAATAAAAAGTACTATATTAATATAATTTGGACCCACTAATTCCAAATATAGAATCCATTTTTCCAAATTAAATACACAAAAGTTTCAGAAATTAAATTAAAATTAATCTTATTGTCGAAAGAAAACTGGTTTTTGTTTAAAACATTGCAAAAGATTGAATTTATTTAACCTACGAATTCAAGGTAAAATCAATGATAATGAAATACATTGTATTAAATGGTAAAAATATATTCTATTTAAACTTTAAAACCATTCAATATTATAACTTAAACAACATAAATTATTATGATGAAAAAAGTTGTTTTTAATTTAAATATAGCGTGTTTTTACTATTCATTAAAATATGAATATTATCAGAATAATATGAAAATTTTATCCAAGGTAAAATTTTATATCCTTATTCCAAAGAATAATTTTATTTTGTAATATTTAACTTATAATCATGTCAAAAACTAGATTTAATGTGTGTGCGCCATCAAAAGGCGGCAAAATTGCATTTTTTTTGAAAAATAATTATTTTACCGAAAAATTTATTTTGTTCTTATACCATGTTCCAGAAAATGTGTAAGATGAATAATAATGTAATAAAATTATAAATTTAGTTAATACTATTCATAAAGACTAGTTCATAATAATATTATAATAATATATCGTTGTTTAGTAAAACCCGGTATTGCGTACAACACACGCTATCGAAGAAGGTCGTGATTGCGTGTAATGAAAGACAAGTCAGGGTTGCGTATAGTTCCAGACTCCTTTGTTGTTTCGTTATAACAGAATCCAACCATTTTTCATTTATACATTGAATATATATATATATATATACACTCAATGTTGCGTTGAATAACATCTATCAAATGAACTTGAAATTGTGTATAACACGATCCAAGAATTGTGTTGTGTATACTGTAAGCGAATATGGTGTTGCGTATTACACAAGATAATCTTGGTGTAGCATACAATAGAAGATATGAAAGAAATTAAAACGAATATATCTTATAAAATCTCGGGTTGTTACATTCTACCCCCCTTAAAATGAATTTCACCCTCAAAATTCGTCAGGGTTATAAATCGTTTACTATTCATAGAAACCCACATCGTAAAAATGAATAATAAAACTTAACTTTTAAAAAATAAAGTTAGAAACATAACGGTCACCCAAGGTAACTCATCATTGGGTTTCCACATAGGAGAGTATAGGTGAAAATATGGATATGGAGGAAAAATCTAACCATCAAGTTCTGATGGAGAGTGGTAGAGAACATGGCTATGAAATAGCCAACAATCACAAAGCCATAGATTTGTGATGATCTAAGGTACCATCTGATTTATCGGATATAAGATCACTAGGACAACATTTTTGGTTTTCAGGATCATTTCCCTACAGTTTTCATTAGAAGAAATACTTTTGTGATTTTAGTACAGTCTCACCGTTGGTCGTTCTTTGGACAATTTCCACTTCATCTCTTAATGAAATGAAGTTGAATTTGTCATTCGTGAAGTGTTAGTAGATCATGTGATAGAATTATGGGTCATTCCATCTGTCTCAAACAAAAGGTTATAAAATTTATCAAAAATACATAAGTCCATCTATAGTGAGATTAATCATATGTGGTTCCTAAAATGGACTTATACTTCATATATCATACTACTTAATATAATAAAACTAGTTTCTACTAAATAGGGACTTCCTGTAGGCCAGTGGTAGGCGATAAAGGCTAGTCACACTTCGGTTGTGGGTTAGATTCCCACAGCCTTGTCCGACGCGATGGACTGTCACCCGTCCTGCAGGTTGTCCTTTTTCTAAAACTACATTACTATAACATCTGATCAATAAAATCGAAAAAAGTTCTATCCTTAAACAATACTAACTTATGTCCAACATAATCCATTCCCATATTTTGGCTTATCTAAAATACTTCGGTCCATGCTCATAGTATAAAGAAAATTATTACTTGAAATATCACATAACAATCACGTGAATGCCATCATTTATCCCCAATATATCATAAGATATATCTTGTTGGTCAAATTACAAACATGTGAATACCTTAATAATGTATTCTCTTGAAGAATGAATACCCATTGAACCTTAGTGAAAACATGAATGCATTTAAAAGTTAACACTTTCCACATACCAAAATCCTCAAAAACTCTATATACTCAAACCATGATATCACTTGGTCCTTATATCAGTAATGAGCTCATGAATACAATCAAACATCTCATTATCTTCTTATCCCTTCATTATGAGCATATCATCTACTTTCCAAAAATATCTGAATAACCTTCCATGGTTACCGGTACCATTCAAAATATAATTTCATATACTTTAGGAAAAAAATAGTGTAACAATCCTTATATTATTCTTTATTCTATAGTACCATTAACTCTACAACATAAATCTTGATAAACATACAATCATTCCACTACCTTCTTAAACAACTGACTGAGCTTCAACACTTTTTTCATATCATATATCATTTGTAGTCTCCTCATCATCATCCACATAAATACTACTCATATGACCATGCTTATTCTCTTCATGAGATTTTCCTTTAGGGCATTGGTTTGCATAATGTCCATACATTCCACATTTAAAACATCTAATCACTGTTGATGTCGTTGCAATACCATTATCCTTATCCATGGTGTTAACTGAACCTTTTCCTTTGCACTTACTGGCTTTGTGTCCTTCTTTTCCTCACCCAAAGCATCTTCCTGTTCCTTTGAAATAATATCCCCGATGCCTCTTCCCATATGATTTACATGAGGGAAATTGAACTTTATTTCCTCTATGATCATCATGAAACTCCGTCTTTCTCTTATTATCTGAGTTGGGAAACTTACCAAAGTTGAGATTATTGATCATATTATGAGATTGCTGATTAGGAATAATAACGATGATTGGACTTCCAAATCCCGTTTCATTTGGTTTCTCCTGATGAATATCATTCCATTGTCCGTCATATCCTCCATTATCATGAATCTTCCTGTTTCCAGCCATTTTCTAAAACCTAAAAAGAATAGTGTGAGGGGAAAAAATCATGCTAGGGAAAACAACATAGTAAAGGGTAAGTACCCTCAATATCCAACATCTTAGGTTAAATTATATGATCGTTACCATAGTTCTAGGACTATATCCTATACGTATACTTATCCTTAGGGACATCCTTAGACATACCTTAGACTTATCTCTAGGGATCTCACTAAAGTTCTCGCATCCTATTTTCCAAAGGTTGACTAAACCTTTCCTCTGATACCAAATGTAGAGACCCGAAGCTTGACGTACATGAACATTACATTAATTTTGTAGAATACTTAATATATAAAAAAACAAACACACAAGGACCGTAATAGTTTAGTGTCTTTGGAAACTTGGAACTTAATCTTCTAATCGTTGTGAAAGATCTTCAACATCTCCCATAAATATCTTCCCCCATTTTTTTAACTAAAACCTTTATTTATATCCTGGGGAAAAGAAAACATAAAAAGGGTGAGCTCAAATGCTCAGTAAGGGTAAGCATGGATAAAATAAAACATAAAATATACATTTAAACTTAAAAACATGAACATAATGTTTAAACATCAAAAGCTTGAGCAATGACATAAAACATGGAAGTACATAAGGCATAGATCATAATGAAACATTAAGCATGATAAAATAGCATGGGAATAAATCATGTAATTGTGGCAACCATTAATCACATGATATGATTTCTATATTAGCCAAGGCATTGATGCCAAGACCATGTTAGTGGACAAAGTCCCTTTCTGAATCGAGTTCACTCCTCATTCCAGTCCTGTATTACTGAACCAGTTTAACTTGTCGTTCCAGCCATGTCTATCTCATGAGATATAAATCTTTACCCAATGCATTGGAGGGAGATCTAGGTACCACCCATCTCATAATGAAATCATTCTTACTTGTGCCACAAAATAAACATACATCATTCATAAAAACCCAATAAATAAAATGGGTTTCATAAACCTCATCCCATCATCACATAATCCATATAAAAGAAATGGATATCATTTCATAATAAGAAAAGTGAAACCATGTAGATCATAGAGACATTATACTTGAAACATACACATATGGAATAATGTCATATTAGATGGAAAATGGTTTTGATAAAACATTTGAAATGAATTCTTGAGGAAAATATCCTTTCTTTCAAAATCAGTTTCTTTTAACAAAATGCCATGCACTTTTAAAATAAAAGTAATTTGTTGAAAATTTTCATAAAATATTATAGAGTATTCTTCATGAAAATGAGTCGTTATGAAACTGTAAAAATCCGTTCGTGCCATATAAGTTAAAAATAACATTCTTCTCGTACTTTTGATGAAAAATTCAAAAGTTACCTCGTATGGTAATAAAAAAAAAGATTCCTTACATACCATGTAGTAAAAGTCAAAAATGGGAAAAAAGGACATTAAACATACCTGAAAACATTTTTATAAAACTCGGACATGGATGATAAATATTACCCTAGTAAATAATTATGAATAAACAATCTTGGATAAGAATGATATTGGAATAATTATCCCCTACCTTAGGTCCGATATGCTTCGTACGTATCCAAACCTCCTCTTCTTTGACACGCCTCTTTGAATCCTCCTCTTAGGGTACTAAAATTGGTTTTTGAAGAAGACCAGGACTGGTAGGATGTTTCTAGGGAAGTTGAGAAGGAAAATGGGTAGGGTTTGGCCGAGCTTAAAGGCTCAAATTGGTGTGAGGAAGAGAGGGAGGAGATGCCCTTTTATAAGGGAGGAGAGGGGCACCTTTGGAAATCTAAAAAATATTAATTTATAATAAATCTAACCCCACTTAAAAACCTCAAAAAATGACTCATATTCGAATATAAGATGATATAGGGTTGTAATCTCATCAACCAATAAAATTTAGACATGTTAGGAAATTATTTTAAACATTATCAACATGATTTATCCTTACTTAATCAATTTAATTTTATTTGTGGTAATAACATTGTAAATTTCAAATTATCACAATAAATTACTTATTTGTTGTGAATTGTCCATATTTGGATACTTTATAACATTTTAGACCATATAAATTTAAATTTATAATTTTTAAATATTTTTGTGATTTTTAAACAATTTTATAATATGTTATTTTTATAAAATAACAATAGTGTCAATTTTGATAAGATTCATTTATTTTAATTTAAATAAAATATATACAGAATATATGTTCTAAATAAAAGATTTAATATATTCATAAAATGTCATATGTATCTAAAAAATTAGTGTAGAACATTAAATAGTTCATATAATATTTATTTTATTATTTTTAAAACCATTTATTTGGTTTATCTCTTAATAAAATAATTACTAGAACATTTTTGTATAATTATTTAATATACTTATTTGTTGCAGAAAAATTAAAAATAAAATTCTATAATGAAGATATATGTATTAAATTTCACAATAATACTTTTACTCGAATTTATCATCTTAAAATCACAATATTTAAATTGTTATATTTATTAAATTATGAAGGTGACAACTTTGGCATCATTTAAAATAAAATAATATAAGTGTCATAATCACTTTTATAAGACTCCAAATGGTTATATATTAGGTAATTGGATTATTAAGGTGTATATGTACACTACCAATAAGTTTTGGTCAGGTTTTTGGGCCTTTTAATGGGTATTATTATTTCAATTAAAACTATATTACTAATTTTTCACTTAATAAATAATTTATGCATCATTAATGTATCACCATTAATGGAAATTATTTAATCCCTAAAAATTCTAAATAAATTATCATGATGTAGATAATTTTATTAGATTTCCTTATACTATTCATGTTCTAAGTTTTATGATGTTTATCACTAAATTAAAATTATTATACTTAAAAGATTTAAGAGAGTGACATGTTGTCACTTTCTTTGGTTTTAATAATAATTAAATTATTTTCATGGTCAAAAGTCCATAAAATGAATCTAATACGACCCTTAGGTGATACGGGTCTACTTTTATCCATCCAATAGAATTTTGGCATGTGTTAGGGTAATTTTATAATATTATATTTACCCTTAATTACCCGATTTACTTTTAACTATGGTAAATAAAATTTACCGTTGTTACTATTCATAAAGACCAAAAATAAAAAGTACTCTATTAATATAATTTGGACCCACTGATTCCAAATATAGAATCTATTTTTCCAAATTCAATACACAGAAGTTGCAGAAATTAAATTAAAATTAATCTTGTTGTCCAAAGAAAACGGGTTTTTATTTAAAACATTGCAAAAGATTGAATTCATTTAACCTACGAATTAAAGGTAAAATCAATACTAATGACATACATTGTATTAAATGGTAAAAATATAATCTATTTATACTTTAAAACCATTAAATATTATAATTTAACCACATAAATTATTACGATGAAAAAAGTTGTTTTTAATTAAAATATAGCATGTTTTAGTATTCATTAAAATATGAATGTTATCAGAATAATATGAAAATTTTATCCAAGGTAAAATTTTACATCCTTATTCCAAATAATAATTTTATTTTGTAAAATTGAACTTATAAACATGTCAAAAACTAGATTTAATGTGGGTGCACCATCAAAAGGCGGCAAAACTGCATTTTTTTGAAAAATACTTATTTTACCCGAATTTTTTTTTGTTCTTATACCATGTTCTAGAAAATGTGTAAGATGAATAATAATGTAATAAAATTAAAAATTTAGTTAATACTATTCATAACGGCTAGTTCATAAAAATATTATAATAATATATCGTTGTTTAGTAAAACCCGGTATTGCGTACAACACACGCTATCGAAGAAGGTCGTGATTGCATGTAATGCAAGCCAAGTCAGGGTTGCATATAGTTCCAGACTCCTTTGTTGTTTCGTTATAACATAATCCAACCATTTTTCATTTATACATTGAATATATATATATATCTATACACTCAATGTTGCGTAGAATAACTTCTATCAAATGAACTTGAACTTGTGTATAACACGATCCAAGAATTGTGTTGCATATACTGCAAGCCAATATGGTGTTGCGTATAGCACAAGATAATCTTGGTGTAGCATACAACAGAAGATATGAAAGAAATTAAAATGAATATATCTTATAAAATCTCGGGTTGTTACAACTATCGTCACCTGAACCAGGTGACAGTGAAGAACAAGTATCCTCTACCAAGGATTGATGACCTCTTTGACCAGCTCAAGGGAGCACGATGGTTCTCAAAGATAGACCTCTTTTCAGACTATCATCAACTCAGAGTTCGGGATGAGGACGTGCAGAAGAAGACCTTCAGATGTCGGTATGGCCACTATGAGTTCTTGTTAATGCATTTAGGCGTGAACAACACTCCGGTAGTGTTCATGGGCCTCATGAACATGATCATTAAGCCATACCTCGATCGATTTGTTGTGGTCTTCATCGAAGACATATTTATTTACTTGACCACTGAGGAGGAGCACGCCTACCACTTGCGGGTTGTACTAGACACACTCTGAGAGCTCCAGATTTATGGAAAGCTCTCGAAGTGTCAATTCTGGATACGTGAGGTCCACTTCTTGGGACACGTCATCTCTGAGGCGGGAGTTCCGGTGGATCCTGCGAAGATCGAGGCAGTGCTAGCTTGGGAGCCACCTAGGAGCGTGATGGAGGTGCAGAGTTTCTTGGGACTAGCTGGATACTATCAGAGATTTGTGCCAGACTTCTCCAGAGTTGCGGAACCACTCTCAGCTTTGACGAAGAAGGGGAAACCCTTTGTGTGGTCAAACAAATGTCAGTAGAGCTTCCAGGAGCTGAGACAGAGATTGACCAGCACACCTATCTTGAGACTTCCGGAGGAGGGAGTTGGGTACGTGGTTTACTGCGATGAATCAGGGACCGGACATGGGTGTGTCCTGATGCAGGAGCGGGCCGTGATCGCCTATGGATCACACCAGTTGAGTCCGCATGAGAAGAACTATGCTACTCATGACCTGGAGTTAGCAGCACTGGTCTTCGCTCTGAAGATGTGGCGACACTATCTGATGGGAGAGCGCTTTACAGTCTTTTATGACCATCAGAGTCTCAGGTACATCTTCTCTTAGAAGGACCTGAACCTGAGACAGCGGCGATGGCTCGAGTTCCTCCAAGACTATGACTTTGAGATAGTCTATACTCCTGGGAAGGAGAATGTGGTAGACGATGCTCTCAACAGGAGGATGGTCATTCAACTATTTGGAGAGGAGACAGAGCATCTAGCCGCTTTGCAGATATCCTTTGTGGATAGAGATGGAACGACCTTCCTTTAGTCTCTCATAGTCACTCCTCCACTACTGTAGTGGGTCAGAGAGGCACAACGTGGGGACACTGACTATGAGACCCGGCGTGCACAGATATCCTCAGGACAGGCACCTGATGGTTTCTCCTTTGGATCAGAGCACGACATCCTTTTCAGAGTACGTACCTTGTTATCAGTTTCTTTATTGGAGGAGGTGCTAAGAGAGTTTCACAATTCTCCCTTGGCAGTACATCCTGGAGTGGAGAAGATGTACTAGGACCTCAGACGACAGCACTGGTGGACGGGCATGAAGAAGGCTGTGGCAGAGTTCATTTCTCAATGCCTCACCTTCCAGCAGGTGAAGGCAGAGCATCAGGTACCAGCAGGCTTGGTACAACCCTTGGAGGTCCCGGAGTGGAAGTGGGACGGGATATCTATGGACTTTGTGAATGGACTTCCACGCACTTCCAGAGGTCACAACTCCATTTGGGTGATTTTCGACCGACTCACCATGTCGGATCACTTCTTACCCATCAGGGAGCAGGGCTCAGTGGAGAGCTTGGGACGTCTCTACGTTCAGGAGATTGTACGGCTTCATGGTGTTCTATCATCTGTCGTCTCCGATCGAGATTCTCGCTTTACTTCCCGGCTTTGGAAGGGGTTGCAGGAGGCGTTCGGGACGCAGCTACATCTGAGCACTGCCTTTCACCCTCAGAAGGATGGTTAGACGGAGAGGACCATTTAGACTCTCGAGGAAATGCTCCGTGCATGTGTCCTCGACTTTGGTCACAATTGGGAGGACCACCTACCCTTGTTGGAGTTCTCGTACAACAACAACTACCACTCCACCATCGGGATGGCACTATACGAGGCGTTGTACGACCGACCATGTAGATCTCCTTTGTGCTAGACGGACCCCGGGGAGTCAGCACTTGTGGGACTGGAGATGGTCCAGGACACGACATAGAAGGTCTAGGTCATCCAGGAGTGGATGAGGACAGCTCAGAGCTGGTAGAAGTCTTATGCTGATAGGAGGCGGAGGCAACTAGAGTTTGAGGATGGCGACCACGTCTTCTTGCATGTCTCACCTCGACATTGATTACATAGATTTGGCCGAGGAGGCAAGTTTTCTCCATGCTTCATCAGACCATTCCAGGTCCTCAAGAGGATTGGAGAGGTGGCTTATCGTCTGGCTCTACCACCTCAGTTGCACCGGGTGCACGACGTCTTCCACGTATCTCAGCTGAGGAGATACGTGCATGACCCGGAACATATCATTGACCATGGGGAGCTGGATGTTGATGATGGGGCGACTTTTTCGGAGGTCCCGGTGGAGATCGAGGATCGACAGGAGCGGGTCCTATGTGGACGGTCGATTCCTCTAGTGCGCATCAGATGGCAGCACGAGAACCTCCAAGAGAGCACTTGGGAGCGGGAGGATCAGATGCGTGCTCAGTACCCACATTTGTTTTCATAGTTTTTGATGTATCTTTACGGGGACATAAAGCCCTGAGTTGGGAGTGATGTAAAGACCCTTAAAATTAAAGGAAATTTTTTTCTTAATTTTCTTGGGAATTTTACAAGAGTGCAGTTTCTGACGGCACCTGATACTGAGGCCCGGTGTGCCCAGAATCATTTTCCGAAGTTTAGCTCGGGTACGTTTAGTGAACGAACTAGCGGGGTTTTCTAGCTTTTGAACCGGTGCTCGGAATCGAATTCTGAGGGCACCGGTGCAATCACAGCACCGATATTTTCTTAGAAACGCCTTTTTCAGAGTTGCATTTTCTCGGGTGTGGTTTTTAATTTTTGGGGTTAAGTTTTGAAATAAAATAAAAGGGGTCCGACAATTTTATTTTATTTCACTTAAATCCGCTTAACCTAAGTTAAGCGGATAAGGTGGGACCTACAATATCCTACCCACTTGGTAGGATATTTTTGAGGTGGGGCCCACACGAGCCCCACCATTTCTTCCCTCCTATGTAATGCACCCGCAACCCCACTTTTAATGAAAGTCAAACCTTACGTTTTTCTGGTAAAGAAACACCTCATTAAATTGAGCGGTTAAATCGTTACAATTAATTATTTGAATTAATTGTTCGTTTCTTATCTTTTGAATTTCCAAAGCTTAGGTTGATAATAAAATAAGTGTTGAACTTATTTTATTTTGTTGGTTGGGTTGTGTTAAAGCATTGGGAGAAAAAGATAGGATTCTTCTTTCTTCGACGAAGAACGCGAAGAATACGCCACCACCAAAGAAGAACACCAACCTCCGACGGCGGATGACGGCGAGAGACGCCTTCCTCAGAGATCACCTAACGCCAATAGAGATCCTATTCTTCCACGGTGACCCACTTCTTCCATGATGGTTAATTCCGCGACGAACATTCGTTCGACGACAACGTTGAGGTAGGGGTTTATTTTATTGTGTTTACTTCCGTCGTTTTTCCCCTTTCAATTGAACCGCCTGTTATCGCATTAACAAGAGGAGGTCGGACCACACGAACTATAACAACCCATACTTTACATAAATTGTTATTACTTCAGAATTGAAGCAAACTTATTAAAACATATAACAAAACCAGGAAATGTCTGTATAGGTATAGTGTCTTTAGAAACTGGGAAACATAAACAACTGGTTCATAAAGCGTCTACACTGTCTCCCATTTATTTCATCATATCTATAGTCCCTTTTGGAATATCTTATATAATAACCTTCTTCCTGACCTGGGGAAAGAAAACATACAAAAGGGTGAGCTCAAATGCTCAGTAAGGGTAAACAAAAGAAATATCAATCACATCATATTCATAAGAACATAACATTTTGGAAATCTTAACCTACAAAAGAGATCATAATTTCATAACATGGGATAAATAATAGTAGTGAAATGAAATCCCAATAATCATAAATTAAAACATGATACTTTTTGGAATACACACATAATCATAGAGAATCATTTCTTATTAGTCAATACTCATTGCCAAGACTATCTTAGTGGACAAAGTCTATTTCTGAACCGAGTTCACTCCTCGTTTCAGTCCTATTTCACTGAACCGGTTTAACCCTCCGTTCCAGCCATGTCTATCTCATGAGATATAAAATATTTACCCAATCCATTGGAGGGAGATATAGGTCCCACCCATCTCAAAATGATACCATTCATATGTGTGCCACAAAATCATAAATCATACATCATCGCATAACCCATGTAATAAAAATGGGATTCTTAAACAACATTACATTATAAAAAAATTCATATAAGATAAATTAATTCATAAAAATAATTCCATCACAACATAATCAAATCAATGTAATAATAGGGATAGAGATATAACCCTATATTATCTTATATGGAAAATAATTTTGATAAAACACTTGAACTCCATTCTTGAGGAAAATATCGTTTCTACTTCAAAAACATTTTCCTTTCTTAACATGTCATACAATTTTAAACTAAAAGAAGTTGATTAAAAATAAACTTGAAAACTTGTAAAGTAATATTGTTGGAAATAAGGTTTTAAAAATCCATTCATTCCGTATAATTTAAAAAACATTCTTCTCGTACTTTTGTCGGAAAAGTCAAAAAGTACCTCGTACAAAAAACGACAAAAGATTCCTTTTATATCTTTTACCAAAAACTCACCGAAGGGTAAAATTGGATTTAAAAAATTGTATGTGGATGGAAACAATATTACATATTGAGGAAACATAGATGTGGATGATAAAATACACCCCAGTAAATACCAAAGTATAAACAATCTTGGATAAAATGAGATTGTGATATTTTCCCTTACCTTAGGTCCAATTTTCTTCGTAAGTGTCCGAAACTCTTGTATAATGATTTAAATAATGTTATTGAATTATTCCAGAATCATAATTATTTTTATGATATCATATATGGTCATATTCGTATATTCTTATTAGTAATATTTCATTACTACTCATTATTCGGGTGTTTATTACTTTTTCTTCTTATGCGCGTTTTGTCAAATAAATTCTTATTTTTCTTTTTAGGTTATAGATACCTCATTTCCAGAATGGTATTAGTGTAATATATATAATATTAATTCACTAAATTCATTTATATAATAATTATGCAATGAATATCATGTATAGAGAGTCGCATCACATCGTTGAGACGGTATTCCGTACGTACGCACGAGCGATGATATCGTTCCCATGATCGTGGAATTGTATTGGAGTGTATATATAATATTTCAGAATCAATATAACTATACAATAATCATATATAGTCATTATTTACACCATTATACCCATCCAAGTAAGGTGGTGGTGGAAAATAGATTACACCACGGCGTGGAGACGGTATTCCGTACGTACGCACGCGCGGTGATTTCGTTTTCCGTAGGATGGATAGATGGTGAAATAGGGTTGTTTCATACTTATAATAACATATCAGTATATGGGTGATACTGATGTTATTAATTCATAATGAAACAAATAAAGAAGAAGAAGTGGAAGAAGAAATAAAGTTGAAAGAATCGGTAATGAACATTACCTCTTCTTTGAAGCGCCTCTTTGAGATCTCCTCTTAGGGAACTAAAATTGGTCTTTGAAGAAGACCAGGAACTCAAGGATGTTTCTAGGGAAGTGGAGAGGATATATTGGTAGGGTTTGGCTGAGCTTGAAGGCTCAAAGTGGTGTGAGGAAGAGAGGGAGGAGGTGCCCTTTTATAAGGGAGGAGAGGGGCACCTTTGGAATAACTAAAAATATTATTTTATTATAAAGTCAAATTTGGTTCTTAATAGCTTAAAATTGATATATTTAGAAGCTAAGGTGGGGATGGGTCGAACTAATCTCATCCAATAGAATTTAGACAAGTTTAGGTATCAATTTTAACCTTATCATTTAGATTTAACTTTAAGTTAGATAATTTAACTTTTACCGTGTATTCTTGTTTTCTTACACGATAAGGCTAATAAACTTACTATATCAAGACAAAAGAACCCCAAGTTGTTTATTATTAATATATATAACCTTATATAAGTCATTTTGACGAACCTTAGATTTTTAAGAATAAAATAACAATTAATAATATAGTATTTGTTTTAAAAACTATTTTTTGTGAATTTTGACACTATTTGCTAATTGATTTTTGTGAAAATCATAACAGAATGATTAGTTCGAAAAAATTTAATTAAATAAATAATAACATGTAATATTAACATATAAAATTATTTTAATTCATAAAAAGTCTCAAATTACATTTATTTGGGTATTTATAACATCAATTATGTCAATATTTCATTAATAAGATAATTACTGCATCATCATTGTATCATAAATAAATTAAATTATTTTAAGTCTAAAAATTACAAATAAAATACCATTATGTAGGAAATCTTTTTATATTTCTAATGAATTTTTATAGTCGAATTTATCTTATGTATAACCCTATATTAAAAATGCTTTATTTATTAATCTTTGATTTTAACTATTTTAACCCTTCTTTAAATAAATTGATAATAAATGTCCTAATCTAATCCAAGTGGGCCTAAATGGTCATATTTTATTCCTAAGGTTGTTTTTGGTCGAATTACACTTATCCAATAGGATTAGTACATGTGTTAGGGTAATAATAATAACACTTTTACCCTTAATTACCCTATTTACTTTTAACAGTGGTAAAAAAAAGTAAAAAGTTACTATTCACCAAAAATTATTTTCATCTCATTGAACCACATTTTAGTCCTTAATATTAACCGTGTCTCTCGTATTTTCGAAATTCTAATCATAGAAGTAGTAAAATTATGTTTTATGAAAAATTCAGTTTTTTTAACTACCACTTAGTGGTTTCACTATTCATCAAAGAATGAAAGTTTCCAGAAAAATACCAAAAAATAGGCCTAAGATATATTTGATATTATGAATTCAAAAATGATGTTTATTTTACCAAATTCAAAAAATATCAGTTACATTTACTAATTTAAAAATTAATTCCCATCGTCAAAACAAATAGCGTGTTTTTAAAAGATAATAACTATCAAAAGATTGACACTTGTTTATGTCTGGTTTAAATGTGAAATTACATCCAATGAACAAAATTGTATTAAATTGTAAAAATATATTCTAAATATACTTTAAAACCACTCAAATTAATAATTTAGCACTATTAATTATTTTGATTAAAAAAGTTGTTTTTAATTAAAATTTAGTAATTTTCACTATTCATCAGAATATGAAAGTTATCTGAAAAGTACCAAAATTTCACCCTAAGCTAATTTCGATATTCCGAATCCAAAAATGAAGTCCATTTTGAAAAATAAAAATTACAAGATTTCAAAAAGTGGTTATTACTATTCATAACGGCTAGTTTTAATAATATTTTAATAGCATATCGTTGTTTAGTGAAACTCGGTATTGCATACGACGCAAGCTATTGAGGAAGGTCGCGGTTGCGTGTAAAGCAAGCCAAGCTAGTGTTGTGTGTAGTGAAAGATTCCTTTGATGATTTATATAACATAAAAAAAATATTTCTCATAAAAGTCTCGGGTGTTACATTCTACCCCCCATAAAAATGAATTTCGCCCTCGAAATTCGTCACTTTGTAACAAAAAGATGAGGATACCTCTCCCTCATCATATCCTCAAGCTCCCATGTAGATTCATATAATTGGTGGTTCCTCCAGAAAACTTTCACCAATCGAGTGGTATTATTTCGTTGGACTTTTTCGCTACGATCCAGAATCTCTATCAGCTGTTCTTCATAAGAAAGATCTTGCTCCAGCGGTACAAATTCTGAGCTGAGTACATGTGAAGGATCAGATATGTACTTTATCAGAAGAGATACATGGAACACATCGTGAACTTGAGAGAGATTCGGTGGAAGCGCCAATCGGTAAGCTACCTTTCCAACACGATCCAGTATTTCGAAAGGACCGATATATCTAGGGCTCAACTTCCCCTTTTTTCCAAATCTCATGACCCTCTTCCAGGGAGATATTCGTAAGAACACTTTATCACCCACTTCAAACTCTAGGTCTTTTCTTCGGTTGTCGGCATAACTTTTCTGTTGACTCTGAGCTGCTCTTATGTGTTGTTGAATAGATCGGACCTTTTCTTCCATCTCATCAACAAGATCAGGTCCTAATAGATTTCTTTCCCCAACTTCATCCCAGCAAGTTGGAGTCCTGCATTTCTTTCCATAGAGAGATTCATAAGGATCCATCTGAATACTGGAGTGAAAAATATTATTATAAGAAAATTCCACCAAAGGTAGGTGTTGATCCCAACCACCTTTGAAATCCATAGAGCAAGCTCTCAACATATCTTCCAGAGTTTGAATTGTTTTATCAGACTGACCGTCTGTCTGAGGATGATAAGCAGTGATGAAACTCAACTCTGTATCTAGAGTATGCTGAAGACTTCACCAGAACTTTGAGGTAAATCTCAGATCCCGATCAGATATAATAGAAAGTGGTACTCTATGAAATCTTACCACTTCCTTTACATATATCCTGGAAAGCTAATCCAGAGAGAAATCCTCTCTAATAGCAATGAAGTGTGAAGACTTTGTAAGACGATCAACTATGACCCAGATAGCATTATTGCCTTTAGATGTTTTAGAAAGTCCTGTGACAAAGTCCATAGTGAATTTTTCCCATTTCCATTTGGGTATGGGTAATGGTTGTAACATCCCCTTAGACTTCTGTCTCTCAGCTTTAACGTGCTGACAAACCAAGCATCGAGAGACATATTCAACAAAATCTCTTTTCTTCTCTTCCCACTAGAAGTACACTTTCAGGTCCCTATACATCTTCGTGCTTCCAGGATGAATAGAGAATGAAGAACTATGAGCCTCATCCAGAAGCTCCTTCTTTAATTCTGGAATGGGAGGAACACAAACCCGATTCCTGAAATTTATTATCCCATCACAATCAAGGTTGAATTCAGGAACATTTCTCACCTTATTTTTTAACTTGACATCTTCTTTCTGTGCCTCTTGAATATTCACATTTATAGATGGTTGAACATTCATTTGAGAAAGATAGGATTTCTCCCCTTCCATTAAAATTCCAATATCGATCCTTTGTAAATCCATAAATATTTGATCTTTTGTGATCCTCATCATGGATAATCTAGCATGGTCCTGTCAACTTAATGCATCTTCCACCTTGTTTGCTTTCCTAGGGTGGTAATGAATTGAGCAGTCGTAATCCTTAATCAGTTCCAACCATCATCTTTGGCTCATATCCAACTCCTTTTGTGTGAAAATATACTTTAAAATTTTATGATCAGTAAAAATATCACACCTTTCTCCATAAAGATAATGCTTCCAAATTTTTAATGCAAAGATTACCGCAGCTAACTCCAAATCATGTGTTGGGTAATTTTTCTCATGGATTTTCAATTGTCGTGAGGCATAAGCTATCACCATATAATTTTTCATAAGAACACACCCCAGCCCCTTCTTGGATGCATCACTGTAGATCAAAAAACTTTCTCCACTACAAGGCAGTGTGAGAACAGGTGCACTGGATAACCTTCTTTTCAACTCCTTGAAATTCTCTTCACATTCCTCCATCCAAACAAACTTAACTCCTTTCCGAGTCAACCTGGTGATTGGATTAGATAATCGTGAAAAATCTTTCACAAAACGTCGATAATATCCAGCCAAACCAAGAAAACTTCGGATCTCGGTTACTGTTGTTGGTCTTGACCATTTTTCAATAACCTCTATTTTTGCTGGATCCACAGATATCCCCTCTTTTGAGATTATGTGACCCAAAAATGCTACTTTTTGAAGCCAAAATTCACACTTGGTAAATTTGGCATAAATCTTCTCCTTTCTCAGGGTCTTCAATATAATTCTCAAGTGATCGTCATGTTCTTCCTTGCTCTTTGAATAAACAAGAATATCGTCTATAAAGACTACCAAAAATTGATCAAGATAGTCTCTAACGACTCTATTCATCAGATCCATGAAAATTGCAGGGGTATTAGTAAGACCAAATGGCATCACTATAAATTCATAGTGTCCATACCTTTTACAGAAAGCCATCTTTGGTATATCCTCCCTTTTGACCCTTAATTTATGATACCCTGAATGAAGATCAATATTGGAAAAGTATTGAGCTCCACGTAGTTGGTCAAATAAGTCATCAATGCGTGGGATAGGATATTTGTTCTTGATAGTGATCTTGTTAAGTTCTCGATAATCAATGCAGAGTCTCATTGATCCATCTTTCTTCTTAACAAACAGAACAGGTGAACCCCAAGGTAACGCACTAGGGCGTATGAACCCCTTATCAAGATTCTCTTGGAGTTGCTTCTTCAATTCCTACAACTCAATTGTGGCCATTCTATAAGGTGTCTTTGAAATAGGCAAATCACCCGGTACAAGTTCTATTGAAAACTCAACTTCACGATTTGGTGGAGGACCCGACAATTCCTCCGAAAAGACATCATAAAACTCCCGTACAATGGGAATATTCTTAATTGTGAGTTTCTCACCAACCAATTGAGATAAATAACCTTCATTTAGTGGAATCAAGACCCATAAGATGGAAGAAATTTCCACTGGAAGGTTATGTTCATCCATGCATCGATAGACGATCATAGATTGTTCTAGAATATGAAATGTGACTTCCCTTCTTTGGAAATGGATATGAACTCCATATAAAGAAAGCCAATCCATGCCATGAATCACATAAAATTCCACTATAGGAAGGATCACAAGATTTGCAGGAAGCACTTTCCCACAAAATTCAATCGGGGAAGAATTATAAACTTTTGATGCGATTGTTGTGCCATTAGGTGTTGTCACAGCTAACTCAACATCTAATTGTTGAGTTAATACAGTGATACCCTTAGAAAATTCTTCAGAAATAAAATAGTGGGTGGATCCAGAATCAAATAAAACATTTTCTACTTTAGAGTGTATGGTAAGTGTACCTTTCACCACATCGTTATCGTACTCCACGTCGTTGATTGAAATTGCATGTGACTTTCCTTTTTCTTTAGCTTTAAGAGTTTATTGATGTCGACCATCATCATCAACCATTGGATTTGGGAATTGATTGGCATAATGCCTCATCTCCTTGCACTTGAAACATTGAAGTGTTGTAGGTTCATTCTGTGTATCCCTTCCTTTATTTGCATCATTAGACATCTTCTTCCCATCATTGCGGCATTCAAATTCCCAATGACCTTCCTTTCCACATTTGAAACATTTACTTGTTCCTTTAAGACAACTCCCTCCATGTTTCTTTCCACACTTTGAGCATAAGAGAAAGCTCATCTTCTTTTCAGTGTGCTCTTTAGATTTTCCTTTGAATTCCATTTTTCTCTTCTTATCAAACCCATAAGACTGATGCGTTACTCAAATCTACATCTCAACTTTGAGAGCACAACGAACGATTTCCTCGTAGCTATTGAAGTCCCTTATGGCTAAGGCCCTTAGAAGACATGGTTTTAAGCCACTAAAGAATCGATCGATCTTACTCTCAGGTTGGATAATAATACCAGAAGCGTACCTTGCAAGTCTTGTAAAATTTGCTTCATAGGTACCAACGGATTCATCATCCTTTTACTTTAGTTCAAGAAACTCCTTATCCATCTTTTTTCGGAGAATACGAGGTAAGTACTTGTTGAAAAATAAGTTCTTTAACTCGTCCCATTCCCTGGACTCAATTTCATCCCTTTGCCTCGTATTATTAATAAGATTCCACCATTGATCAGCATCTCCTTCCAAACGATACACTGCTAGGATGACTTTATCATGTTCAGAACATTGAAGAACTGAAAATATATTTTCAGTAGTACTAATCCATTGTTTAGAAACTAATGGATCAGTAGACCCGCTGAAAGAAGGTGGACGCTGCCTCATGAAGGATTCAATAGAATGTTGCTCCTTCCTTTTCTCATTTGGAAGTCCTGCATGATTCATAGCTTGAGAAAGTTTTGTGAGCATGGCTACAAGATTTCGCATTATAGCTGCCATAACGTTTGGTTGCTCAGGGGGACAATCATTGCATTGCCCGTCACATTCCACATTAACACGGTTACTTCGAGTTCCAGCCATTGACTAAAACCAAGAAGAATAGTGTGAGAAACACTAATTATAATAGGAAAACCACATAATCAAGAATAAAATTTCACACTTAAGGTCTTATCCTATGTTATTCATGGTCATTTCTAAAACACTAAGATTGTGTTCTATTCTTAGAATTATCCTTAGGGTTCTTACAAAGGCTTTCACATCCTTGTTTCCAAAGGTTGACTATACCTTTCCTCTGATACCAACTATAACAACCCATACTTTACATACATTGTTATTACTTCAGAATTGAAGCACACTTATTACAACATATAACAAAACCAATAAAGGACCGTATAGGTATAGTGTCTTTAGAAATTGGGAAACAAAAACAACTGGTTCATAAAGAGTCTACACTGTCTCCCATTTATTTCATCATATCTATAGTCCCTTTTGGCATATCTTACTTAATTACCTTCTTCCTGACCTAGGGAAAGAAAACATACAAAAGGGTGAGCTCAAATGCTCAGTAAGGGTAAACAAAAGAAATATCAATCACATCATATTCATAAGAACATAACATTTTGGAAATCTTAACCTTCAAAAGATAGAATGATTTCATAACATGGGATAAATCATAATAGTGAAATGAAATCCCAATAATCATAACTTAAAACATGAAACTTTGTGGCATACACACATAATCATAGAGAATCATTTCTTATTAGTAAAGACTCATTTCCAAGACTATCTTAGTGGACAAAGTCCATTTTTGAACCGAGTTCACTCCTCGTTTCAGTCCTGTTTCACTGAACCGGTTTAACCCGCCGTTCCAGCCATGTCTATCTCATGAGATATAAAATCTTTACCCAATGAATTGGAGGGATATATAGTTCCCACCCATCTCATAATGATACCATTCATATGTGTGCCACAAAATCATAAATCATACATCATTGCATAACCCATGTAATAAAAATGGGATTCTTAAACAACATGACATCATAAAACAATTCATATAAGATAAAGGAATTCATAAAAATAATTCCATCACAACATAATCAAATAATTGTAATAATAGGGATAGAAACAGAACCCTATATTATCTTAGATGGAAAATAATTTTTATAAAACACTTGAACTCCATTCTTGAGGAAAATATCCTTTCTACTTCAAAAACATTTTCCTTTCTTAACATATCATACAATTTTAAACTAAAATAAGTTGATTAAAAATAAACTTGAAATCTTGTAAAGTAATCTTGTTGGAAATAATGTTTTAAAAATCCATTCATTTCGTATAAGTTAAAAAAACATTCTTCCTGTACTTTTGTCGGAAAAGTAAAAAATTACCTCGTACGAAAAACGAAAAAAGATTCCTTTTATATCTTTTACTAAAAACTCACCGAAGGGTAAAATTGGATTTTAAAAATTGTAGGTGGATGGAAACAATATTACATATTGAGGAAACATGGATGTGGATGATAAAATACACCCTAGTAAATACCAAAGTATAAACAATCTCAGATAAAATGAGATTGTGATATTTTCCCTTACCTTAGGTCCGATTTGATTCGTAAGTGTCCAGACCTCCTTTGTAATGATTTAAATAATGTTATTGACTTATTTCAGAATCATACTTATTTTTATGATATCATATATGGTCATATTCTTCGCTTTATATTAGTAATATTTCATTACTACTTGTTATTCGGGTGTTTATTACTTTTTGTTCTTATGCGCGTTTTGTCGAATAAATTATTATTTTTCTTTTTAGGTTATAGATACCTCATTTCCAGAATGTTATTAGTGTAATATATATCATATTCATTCACTAAATTTATTTATATAATAATTATGTAATGAAGATCATGTATAACGAGTCGCATCACCTCGTGGAGACGGTATTCCGTACGTACGCACGAGCGATGATATCGTTCCCATGATCAGGGAATTTTATTGGAGTATATATATACTATTTCAGAATCAATATCACTTTACAATAATAATATATAGTCATTATTTACACCATTATACCCATCCAGGTAAGGTGGTGGTGGAAAATAGATTACACCACGGCGTGGAGATGGCATTCCGTACGTACGCACACACGGTGATTTCGTTTTCCGTAGGATGGATAGATGGAGAAATAGGGTTGTTTAATACTTATAATAACATATCAGTATATGAGTGATACTGATGTTATTAATTCCTAATGAAACAACTAAATAATAAGAAGTGGAATAAGAAATAAAGTTGAAAGAATCGGTAACAGACATTACCTCTTCTTTGAAGCACCTCTTTGAGATCTCCTCTTAGGGCACTAAAATTGGTCTTTGAAGAAGACCAGGACCTCTAAGATGTTTCTAGGGAAGTGGAGAGGAGATATTGGCAGGGTTTGGCTGAGATTGAAGACTAGTGGTGTGAGGAACAGAGGGAGGAGGTGCCCTTTTATAAGGGAGGAGAGGATCACCTTTGGAATAACTAAAAATATTATTTTATTATAAAGTCAAATTCGGTTTTTAATAGCTTCAAATTGATATATTTAGAATCTAAGGTGGGGATGGATCGAAATCCTCTCATCCAACAGAATTTAGAAAAGTTTAGGTATCAATTTTAACCTTTTCATTTAGATTTAACTTTAAGTTAGATAATTTAACTTTTACCATGTCTTCTTTTTTTCTTACACTATAAGGTTAATAAACTTACTATATCAAGCCAAACGAACCCCAAGTTGTTTATTATTAATATATATAACCTTATCTAAGTCATTTTTCCGAACCGAATATTTTTAGGAATAAAATAACAATTAATAATATAGTATTTGTTTTAAAAACTATTTTATGTCAATTTTGACATTATTTGGTAATTGATTTTTTTTGAAAATAATAACAGCATGATTAGTTCTAAAAAATTTAATTAAATCAATAATAACATGTCATATTAACATATAAAATCATTTGAATTCATAAAAAGCCTCAAATTACATTTATTTGGGTATTTATAACATCAATTATGTCAATATTTCATTAATAAGATAATTACTGCATCATCATTGTATCATAAATAAATTAAATTATTTTAAGTCTAAAAATTACAAATAAAATAAAATTATGTAGGAAATCTTTTTAGATTTCTAATGAATATTTTTAGTCTAATTTATCTTATGTATAACCCTATATTAAAAATGTTTAAGTTATTAAACTATGATTTTAACTATTTTAACCCTTCTTTAAATAAATTGATAATAAATGTCCTAATCTAATCCAAGTGGGCCTAAATGGTCATATTTTATTCCTAAGGTTGTTTTTGGTCAAATTACACTTATCCAATAGAATTAGGACATGTGTTAGGGTAATAATAATAACACTTTTACCCTTAATTACCCTATTTACTTTTAACTGTGGTAAAAAAAACTAAAAAGTTACTATTCACCAAAAATTATTTTCATCTCATTGAACCACATTTTAGTCCTTGATATTAATCGTGTCTCTCAGATTTTCGAAATTCTACTCACAGAAGCGGTAAAATTAAGTTTTATGAAAAATTCAGTTTTTTAACTACCACTTAGTGGTTTCACTATTCATCAAAAAATGAAAGTTTCCAGAAAAATACCAAAAATTAGGCCTAATCTATATTTGATATTATGAATTCAAAAATGATGTTTATTTTACCAAATTCAAAACATATCAGTTACATTAAAAAATTTGAAAATTAATTCCCGTCGTCAAAAGAAATAGCGTGTTTTTAAAAGATAATAACTATCAAAAGATTGACACTTGTTTATGTCTGGTTTAAATGTGAAATTATATCCAATGAACAACATTGTATTAAATTGTAAAAATATATTATAAATATACTTTAAAACCACTCAAATTAATAATTTATCACAATTAATTATTCCGATTAAAAAAGTTGTTTTTAATTAAAATTTAGTAATTTTCACTATTCATCAGAATATGAAAGTTATCCGCAAAGTACCAAAATTTTACCCTTAGGTAATTTCGATATTCCGAATCCAAAAATAAAGTCCATTTTGAAAAATAAAAATTACAAGATTTCAAAAAAGTGGTTATTACTATTCATAATGGCTAGTTTTAATAATATTTTAATAGCATATCGTTGTTTAATGAAACTCGGTATTTCGTACGATGCAAGCTATTGAGGAAGGCCGAGGTTGCGTGTAAAGTAAGATAAGCTAGTGTTGTGTGTTGTGAAAGATTCCTTTGATGATTTATATAACATAAAAATAAAATATTTCTCATAAAAGTCTCGGGTGTTACACGAACACGGCCGACACTCCTCTCCTTTTTGGTTGTGGATTTTTGTTGCGACGAGCAAGGCAACGCGGTGCCGAAGCACCACACGGACATTGTAAAAAGGGAGAGCGGAGAAGCGCGGCGCCGTCGCACCGCGCCGTTGGAAGCAACAAGTCCGCATCGTCGTTGCGCCGTGCCTTAGAAGATGAACAAAAGACGCGGCGCCGTCGCGCCGCACCGGAGGACCTCAGAAGCACTGCAGCCAGAGCGGGGCCACGTCGGAGGGGCACGACGCCATTGCGCCGCGCCGGATGGATGAATGTCGCGGCCGGTTCTGGTCCGCGGAGGAGTAGGTTAACCTGCGGCCGGTTCCGGGCCCCCGGCGTCGGAGCGAGGGGACCGGCCCCTGCCGGTCCCGTGATGGCGGCAGTCGGCCAGCCAGCCGGGCCGGCCGGTCAGAGGAAATCGCCGGGGGTCGTAACCCCCAGCCGGCCAGCTGAGCGGCCCCATAAAGTGGCCTCAGTTCTTCATGCGGGGGCAGCGCGCCCCCCCGCATCCGAAACGACTCGGCCGTTCGGCCGAGCCTCTGGCCAGTGCGCCGCGCGCTGGGCTGGCTACCTTGGCCGGTCCGCCAGGCCGGGCTAGGCCGCGCCAACCGGGCTAGGCCGTGCCCAAGCGGGATGGACCCGGACCCAGTTTGGGTCGACCCTGTTTGGGCCGACCCTGTGGGTATCGGGCCGCGTCGGACCGGGCCTGAACCCCCTAATACCGATCCTTTTTCGGTCTGTTGCCCATAACTTGAGCTACGAGCCTCCGATCGACACACCGTCAGTTGCGATACGATCCTTGGATCGAGAAGGTCGTTTCGGTATATCGTACTCAAGGCTTCGGAATACTTGGGTTCGGCCTGGTTGGTTCGTACACGAAACCAACCGGGCCCTCGGAGCGGAAATGCTCATAACTTGATCTCCAGATGTCCGATTGACGTGTCGTCGACTTTGATGGATTAATCTTAGTGAGTGGAACTTTTGGCTTACTTCGCTCGAGGTTTGGACGTAGTTGGATTACTATCGGGTTGGTTTTGACTTAAAAACCAACCGGGCCCCTGGGACGAAAAAGCCAATAACTTTCAGACCGGGCGTCCGAATGACGCGCCGTTTGTGACGTCGAGTTCCCGTTGACGATATAGAACTTTTGGATACATCAACTCCGGACTATGTGTTAGTTGATGTATCAGCCTCTCGGCTCGTGGAGAGGACCCTCCCGAACGAGCTTGCTGTGTGCGGGAACCCTAGAGCTGGCTGTGACTACGACGACGACTGTACAAAGATCCTCAGTGGATTCGACGGCGAAGACTGCAGCACTCAACGATCCTACGTGGATCAGTGCTACCGATCCTGTGTGGGTCCGATCTTGTGTGGGTTAGCACTCAGCTGTCCTGTGTGGGCCAGCGCCTACAGATCCTGTGTGGGTCCGATCCTGTGTGGGTCTTTGCGGGGGTTAGTTATCTATCGATCCTTTGTGGGTCAGATCCTTTGTGGGTCATTGCGGGGGTTAGTTACCTATCGATCCTTTGTGGGTCAGATCCTTTGTGGGTCATTGAGGGGGCTAGTACCTATTGATCCTTTGTGGGTCCGACGGGTTAGATGAATCAGTGGCTATATCTGATCATCTCTATCGTCATACGAAGAAGTATACCTGTGTGAGCTGAATCTTGACTTGCTTTCCTATGTGGATTACGTTATGCTTTCCTGTGTGGATTTGGTTCTGGTTTCCTGTGTGGACTCGGTTGTACTTGGGCTCGGAGGTTGGAACGGACTAGAATTGATGACTTAGGTATATGTATGGGCATATACCTAAGCAGTGTCAGATGTTACTTCGTGATTGTATCTTTCCTTTGTGGTTTATACTTTGTGGATTCTGGGAGACCTTCGGGGGTCTCGGGGTCCCTACTAAGTAGCTTATACTCACCCCTGCACGGACTATGCCCGCACTACGTTGTTTTGGTTGTGGACAATGGACAATGGTGATTGTGGTTGAGGATTGCGGAGCAGGACGGTACCTGGAGGTGGACCACTAGGCGGACGTACTCGGAGTGGACGGATGGACCCTAGGAGCTGTGGAGGCCATCTATACTCACCCTTCGGGTGGGATTTCTAGTGGATGGATCGACGATGCAGCTTTACTTTTAGTTGCTGTTTTTCATTTCCAGTTGTACTTTACTTTCAGTTTGGGTTTGTATTCTGGCCCACTTACTTTTCCGCACTTACTGTTGAACCCAGTTTTTACTTAGTGTTTACTTCTACTGCTTTCTTGATCTGTGGTGTTTGTTTACTTTACAAAGGTAATGCCTTCCCTTTTTACCGGGAATTACGCCTTGGTGCTAGTCGCCAGCCCCTGGCCTATGGAAGACGGGCTTGGGGTAGTCACGACACAGGCCCCGAGGATGGGTCGTGACAGTTGAATTATCCCCTTAGAATTTTTTCTCTCATCCTTCACTTTCTAAAATACTAGTCACTTTTATGTATATTCACCAATCACCATTTTCATACTATCCCCACAAAAGTTTTCTCAAGGATCTCCATAAATCTTTGGGCTCCCTGGATGGATTGACAATGTTGAGCTATGTGTTTTATTCAAAATATCATTATTTATCTCTGGATCATATGATAAACATAATCGGGACCCAAATATTACAAATCCTTCCTGATCAATCTTGAAATCATAGGATTTCCCACTTCTGATAGCATCCACCCTTTTCAGAACTTCCTCAACTTTTCTTTGAGAATCCTTTATTTTCACCACGAGGGATGGTTGATAAATCATTTGAGAAATAATGGATGATGTTTCTCCCTTAATGATTCCCATGTCTATCCTTTACAAATCTAAAATGATTTTATCCTTTTCAATTCTCATCATTGGTAAAGATGCAAGATCCTTTCTACGAAGAGAATCTTCCACCTTATTTCCCTTAGCAGGATGGTAGTGGATTGATAAGTCATAATACTAGATGAGATCTATCTATCTTCTTTGGTTCATAAAAGATCATTTTGGGTGAATATATATTTGAGACTCTTGTGGTCAGTATATATCTCACACTTTTCTCCATAGGGATAATGCCTCTAGATTTTCAATGTAATGATCATAACCACCAACTCCAAATCATGTGTGGGATAATTTTTCTCACGGATTTTCATCAGTCTTGAGGCATAGGATATCACTTCATCATTTTTCATCATCACATAACCTAATCAATTCTTTGAAGCAGCATTGTACACCACAAAGAGTACTCCACTTGTTAGGAGTGTGAGTATTGGAATAGTGATTAGCCTCTTTTTGAACTCCTTAAAATAGTATTCACATTCCCATTTTGAGAAACCATTTACTCCATTATATTTCAGAAGGGTCTTTGGGTTTTACAATCATGCACAGTTTTTCACAAATCATCGATAATACCCACCTAGACCCATAATATAACATATCTCCATTGAAGAAGTTGTTCTGGGACACTCTTCAATTGCATTTGTCATGGAAGGGTCCACAGATATCCCTTGGGTAGTGATAACCAACCCCAAGAATGATATATCATCCATCTCAAACTCACATTTACTATACATTTCCTAAATCTTCTACCTTCTCAATTTCTTTAACATAGTATTAAAATGAAGTACATGTTCCTCCTTTCTATTTGAGTATATCAGAAGATCATCAATGAAAACTACCACAAGTTTTTCAAGTTAATCTCTAATGAATCAATTCATTAAATCAATGAAATTTTCTTGAGAATTAGTGAGTCTGAATGTCATCACTATGATCTCATAGTGTTCATACCTCGTTCAATAGGAATTCTTAGGAATATCTTCCTTCCTCACCTTTAATTATTGATATCCTGACCGAAGGTCCACCTTAGGGAAATAATTGGCCCCATAATGCTGATCAAACAAGTCATTTATCTATGGTAGTGGATACATTTTGTTTATAATTATTTTATTGGGATCATGATAATCAATGTAGAGTCCCATTTCTCAGCCCTTCTACTTGACGAAGAGGACTGGAGAACCTTATGGTGAAGCACTCGGGTGTATAAAACCCTTCTCTAGATTCCCCTATAACTGTTACTTCAGCTCTTCAAGCTCTACAGTTTCCATTCTCTATGTTTTCTTTGATATAGGAAGATATCTAGGAATTAGATCAATTGAGAACTCAACCTCTTGATTAGGAGGAAGGCCAGGAAAATATTCAGGGAATACATTAGTTTAATCCCTCATGATGGACATGTCTTCCAGCCTGATTCTCTTCTTTTTCTTAGTCATTTGACTCTGATATTCTTTCTCACTAGGCAACATAATACAAACATGAGATGATGATTTTAAAAAAGATTCACCTCCCTCCTAAAACATGTAAATAATCAAATGATGCTTCAGTATGTGAAGAGTGATCTCACTTTCCCAACAATTGATGTTTTCTTTGTATAAAAATAGCCATTACATGCCCAAGACAGCATTGAACTCCACTATGGGAAGTATGATGAGTTTTTTTGGGATGTTCAGTCCACAAAAATTAACTAGAGAGGAGTTATAAACCAGGGACTCTATAATTTTTTCAATTGATGTTCTCACAACTACCATTTCCTCCAAAATTTGAGGTGGTGTTTGAATAGTTCTACTAAGCTTCCCATATATGAAATAATGTAAAGAATTAGAATCAAATAATTCATTATATTTTATTTAATGAATAACTAGCATACATATCACCACATCATTGTCAGGATCCACCTTCTCAGTAGTAAAAGCATAATCCCTTCCTTGTCTACATAGAGTTTGTGGTTTATTGCCTCTGAAAACCCTAATCTTTGGGAAATTGTTAGCATAATGCCCATGCTCCTTGTAGTTGTAGCACTACACCACTGGCTGGACACTAATCTAAACCTTCCTTTCTTCTTCCACTTTAGTGGGATTTTTCATATCCCTTTGGCAGTTCTTGGCCAGATATCCCTGCTTTCCACAATTGAAGTAATTCTCGATTCCCTTTAGAAAGTTCCCAGGATGATTCTTCCCACAACTTCTATAAGTGGGATATTTAGGCTTCCTTCCATCATGGTATTTGTTTATTTAACCACCCAGGTTGTTCACCCATTTTCACTTCTTATCACTAGGCCCATGAGACCCCTGAGAGTCTCCAATCTCTGTTTCAACCTTCAGGGCACAACAAAGAATCTACTCATAATTTTCGAAGTCTCATACCTCCAACACCTTTCGTAGACTCGGCATTATCCTGCTAAAGAATATATCCACCATGATTTTTATATTCATGATAATTCCAGAGGCATACCTTACAATCCTTGTGATGTTTTCTTTATAAGCTCTGATGGAATCATCTTCCTTCATCTTGTGACCGAGGAACTCTCTTTCCATCAAGATACAGAGGGTTCGAGGAAAATATTTATTGAAAAACGTATTTTTGAATTCTTCACAATCCTTGGAATCAATTTCCTCACACGGCATCATATTCTTGATCATTGTGCACCATTGATCATCTTCCCCATCAAAATGATAAACCACCAGTACAAATTTCTCTTCTTCCAATCACTGGAGGATGGAGAATGTCATTTCAATTAAGTTAATCCAATGTTCCATGAGGAGGGGATTAGAAGATCCGCTAAACATGGTATGCCTTTTCTACATGAAGGATTCTATGACAACATGAACTTTCCATGGAAGAGGAGGTTGTTCCAGGTGATTCAAGTTATTATTCATTACTTGAGCTAGCTGAGAAAGTACTGTAATGATGTTTTGAGCACCCATTCATGTCATATCAGACATATCATAAAGGAAATCTTCACATTTCCTATCACATTGTTTTTTGGAATGTGTTCTTCTATTTCACACCATTACCTAAGAAAAATAATGTACAATTAGAGGGATTGAATACATAGTTATTGAATATAAAAATAAAACTCTTGAACATAAAAGGATAAACTTTTGAAGGATAATTATGTCCTAACTTCTGATTCCTTAGGTTGAAATATAGGTTATCCTAGATCTATTTCATATCTTATATTCTTAAGGATTTTTTATTCCCTTAATAATGGTTTTTATTAAGATCCTAAATCTACCAAAGCATATCCCTTAGGAGTTTCAATACCAAGAGTGCAACAAGACCCATTGTCATGTACCAGGATACCCCAAGTCAAGCCCAAAACTCCTTATCATATTTTTCTCTCCTAGGTACATCTGTACTAGATCCACCTCTATCTATTTGTATCTCGACATGGATTTATTTTATTGAAAAATCACTTAATCTATACTTAACAAAACATAGTGTTGTTTTCATATACATCTTCTAATCCTTAAAGTTCTTACTATAGTTCTCTATTACTAATCTCAAAAAATAAATAGAACATCCTATGATACCAACTATAGAAACTCTAGCCTTTTCATATAACATTACATGATTTTATGAATAATTATACATCAGAGTAAAATCCATGGATGTTGAATTCTAGTGTCTTGGAAGACCAGACATATAAAATTGAAAACCTAGAATTAAATTAAAAATTTCATTATTTAGTCTTCATATAGAGCCCCTAATTTCCATTTTTCTCATATATATTCATAGGATAACTTGGGGATTACATGAACAAATGTATTAGCTAAAATCCTAGTAAGGGAATAAGAATAAGATTAAATCCATAGAACATTGGTTTGGAAACACAGCATAAATAAATAAAAAGGAATGTAACATAAGGGATCATAACATATAATCACGGAGTCATATAAACATGTAATCATAGAAATGTGGAAGCTTCTTAAAACACGACTCTAGTACGAGTCAAAGCTAACTGCCAATATAGTTCCCTATGGTAGCACAAGCCAAGGCTAACCAACAAGACCATCGCATATAACACTTCATGAGACATAACATTACCCAATGCATTGAAGTTATATTTGGGAGAACCCATCATAACATGTTCATTAATACATTTTAAACAAAAATAATTATACACAATCAATCATACATAAATGTAAGAGAAACCATATAGATAAATGGGTGTGACATTCATGACACAAATCATAATGAATGGGTGTATCATAAAAGTGTCCATGAGAGAAGAAATTAAAATTTACATAGAAATTAAAAAGTTAAAATAGTCATATTGAATGTTATGTGATATAAAACAGAAGTGAAAACATGTAAGAAGAGTATTTAGGAAATTTTTAGCATTAAAATATTTTAGTGTGGTTTTAAGGAAAAAACTAAAGAAAATTTAAAATAAAAAAGGGAACAATATTTATTATATAAAAACATAAGTTAAGTTAGAAGGTTTAAAAATAAAAAAACGTATTTTATATTGAAAATGGTTGCTTAAAACATATGGTAGAGTGAACATGAAATTGGGAAATTTTTTGGAAGTTCCCTCAAAACGAATTTCCTTACCGAGAAGTATCGAGGAAGGAAGCACTTAAAATAATGTTTATCCCCATAATATAGTGAGGGTTAGATCTTGAAAAATTAGTTCAGTGAATATAAATATCATGTAGAAGTTGTACCTAAAATGAATGGACGACTTCATTTGGTTAAAATTAATGACATATGAACCTGAATGAATAAAGTCGGTTCGGGTAGAATTCCTTGGAGATTATCAGCATGATATCAGGTGAACATAAGGGGAATTTACGAGAGAGAAAGGGATTTCTCATATTTTATACATCATGAGTACAGTATTGGGGATGTATGTAATTATACCACATCACCATGAATTACATATTAAAGGGCATAACATAGAGTACAAACATGAATAAATGTGAAATGGAAAGGATCCCTTACGTTGAGTCGGATGGTGTTCTCCCTTGTTACTAGTGACCTGAATAAAAAAATTAGGTTTATTAATAAATAATTAAATTAAATATTATATATGTAAAAAATATTTATTACATACTTTTTATGTTCATTCAAGACCTTTTTTATTGGTTATAAGTTTCAATTTCTTTGTTTGGGTCGGTTTTCTTCATTGGTTTTACTGGTCGGTTCATGTTTGGTTAGAAATGTATGCTAAAGGTGGTTTTAAAGAATTGAAGTTATATTTTATTATTGATAATTCACATTTTTATATGGTTTTTAACCTAATTTTGTTACTTTAAGTGAAGTTGAATCATTATATAAAACGAAAATATGTCTTTTTGGGTTATTTGGCAGTTTCTGACCACACAGAACAAATTTCATTTTATAAACCAAAAACAAGTTTAAAAAAGGATTCCAAAACCATAGATGTGTCATAATACATATATTATGGTCTGGTCAACCATTAAAAAGATTTCATGACCATAATTGAATATGGTAATGGATATTGATAACATGTTGTCCTAGATCGTGAAAAATTAACACATTTCAAATGGTGTTTCCATTTCTTTTAAATAAAATAAGGGGAAATAAGAGAGGATAATGAATTATCTCATTAGAATAATATAATTCCATTAAATGTATGTTACTATAAATATCATACAATTTGGGTGAAGTGAGGTCTGTAAAAAAACAAGAAAAGAAAAGATCTTAAAATAAATTAATGAATCAGAAAGAAGAATTCACCTCTCGAGTTTAACTCCTTTAAGAGCCTCTTAAGAGGAGAGGATTAGGTATTTTGATGATACTATGGGATTTTGGATGTGGTTAAGGATATTTGGAGGATATTTGTGATTAATGTTGGAAATGTATAAGGCTTGAGAGGAGTTAAGAGACGAGGGAGGGGAGGGGGTTTCATAGTGGAGGATATGAGGGTTTTCAAAAAATTTTAATCATTAAATTATTAATTTCCCCCAATAATAGAAATAAAGATGATTATTGTGACAAAAAATATTAATATGTTCATGTGATTTGGAAATAATGTCCAATTACATCATCCATGACTCAATCATGATGCAAAAATTTAGGTTTTAGCATTTATTGTGAATTATCAGATTTTACTATTCACAAAAATTCAAGTATTTTAGAAAAAAACCAAAAATTCACCCTTACCATTTTAAACGTGTAGAATAGAAAATGATTTTCTTTTTTCAAAAATAATTTTCTAAATATGATTAATATTATATTTATTAAAATCACAATTTACTCAAAAAATAACAATTTTAAAACATTTATTTTCTTGTTCCAAAAAATAGATATATCATACTCCCACTTGAATCTTATTAATATACTATCATATATAAGGTTAATATTCATTAGGTATGTCACTATTCATAAGTGTAAAATTAATATTAATACGGGTATGTTACTATTCACAAAAAAAATAATGTTGGTCACATTAGACTCCAAATAACTTACTGATCGCATCAATGTATATCAGGTTTTCGAAATTCAAATCATAGAAGTGAAAAACTTTGGTTTACAGGTCACATAAAACATAGTATATAATTATGTTGTGATTTTATGTGATTATATGACACAATTATAAGAAGGAAAGTTCCATTAAAAATTATTAGGTCATTACATCAAGGGACATGATGCAGCGACTACCCATTCAAACAATGTTGTCATTTTTCAAAAATTCTAATGGGGACATTGGCACCAGAATGGAACAAATCGTCATAAATATTTTCTCAAAAAGGAATTCATCAAACTCTAAGGGTACTACCCACCATAGTCTAGCCTCTTACAAATAAGAAGCAACGACCCTATCTCTTGGTCACGCAATACAAATTTTACTAGGTTCAAGAGGAATTTTCATTTAAGGTGAATCTAAAAGAAATAGCCTATGATTAAATTATCTCATCTACATTCTATGGAATACAATTTACACTACCTTTATTGGAGGTTCTAAAAAAGGACACCGCTTCTAGTTCCAATTTAAAATCATTTCATTAATTCACTACAACCATTAAACATTTGAAATAATTTTTATCAAAACCTCAAGATCCATTTTATAAAACAGGGGACTTGGTATACACATTAGCTAATAGCTCAAAGAAAAAATAAGAAAGTATCATCAACTCCATTTTAAAACATTTTACATTCATTGAAATTCCGCCAAAAATAAGAAATTTAGCATATAAAATCCTTTTAACTTCCCAGTAAACCTCTGAGGGTCCCATTATACCATCCATGATTCTTCAAAAAGCAACCCATTAGTAGTTGTTTAACATTAGAATGAATAGAAACCATAATAGTATATCTTATATCATCATGTCCCAACTAACCTACATGGGTCTAATTGGGGATTTTAAATGTTAAACATCAATTTATGTTAAAAAAAAATTATTTAACATTTATTACAATTCCAAAACATACCATGGTTATACAAAGGCTACTCACATGGGTGTCCATGTACTAATCCATAAAGGGCCCATACACCTTATGGTTTGCATTTTGCTGACATTAATAATATAAATCAAATTTAAAACAAAACATTATTATCATTTTTCATTTAAAAAAATTATATAAACATTCATAAAGGTTCATAGATGGTTTGAGTATAAGGGTACCCCTTTTCCAAATCATAAGGCACACAAACACCCTTTAATTGAAAATTGTTTCCCATTAAAATCACAATGAACAATTTCAGACAATGCAATATATTTACATATCAAAACTAGAATTATTTGACAAGAAATACACACAAATTCATAGAATATATCGTGTATTCATGCTACACCAAAACAAGACATGTTTTAAAAAATAGGCATGCTAAAATATTTCCTCAACAAATTCAAAACTATGGATGGTATCACTCAAATCACACAAACCTACATAGTTGGAAACCTACTAATGTAGCTACATGTCCTAGAATATACATGTAATAATAATTTCTAATTACCTAAAATGAATCATGTCATGTTAATTCCATGCCATTCCAGCCAAGGTTAAAATACCATAAATTCCTTAAATCAATAAGCTGGACTGAATGTTATTATTTATTAATACCAAAAACACCAAGAAAGAAGAAAGAACCCTTCAAGGGGGCCGAAAATGATGCAGTCCAAGGGAATCCCCTCGAACCACGCATAAACACTCAATACTAAGGGAATGAATATTATCATAAACGAAAAGAGAGTCCTTCTGCCTGCCCAAACACGCAAGTGCATCGACAACAAAGTTGGTCTCCCTACAGCTATGGTGAATTAATCTCCCCTAATCTGTCTCCACCATAAATCTTATGAAAGGGTATGTAATCTCCAAAGGAATATCACACCTTCCATGCAAGGATTTAACAAGGACCTCCGAGTCTGATTCAACCTCCTCTACATGCCAGCCTCATCTCCTGAAAACCATCAAACCAGAAAGGAGTGCCTGAACCTCCGCCTCCAAAGAATTACCTGGAACGTAAAATGCACTGAAAGCAACAAGCACTGAGCACCAACCATCATGAAGTAAACCTCCTCCCCTCATCACTCCCTACATGCAAGACCCGTCAATATTTAATTTCAAACCACAGATAGGGGGCTGCCACGCAACCCAAAAAACACCGCTTCCTAGAGGCTTGCATGGGTTCTTGAGAAAGTTTCAAAGAGTGACCGAAGCTGTCCCCCCATCACCAGAGAAGCTAAATCCACAATGAGGGACTTAAGCCGGATTCAAAGAGACAATGGGGATCTTTTACTACCCAACCTAACCTGATTACGGGTCTCCCATAAAATCCAAGAAACCGCCACCAGTATGATGGTCCAGATCGTTCGTTTCATGGCTCTGTGCTCAGTTCTAGAGAACCATGCTGACACATAGTCCTGGTAACTCCAGCTCACACCAACAGAAGATGGGAAGTGATCTAAAGCAGACCAAAGCAGGGAAGCCCCCTGAAATTGAAATAAGAGGTGTGTCATCGTCTCAATATTAGGGTGGTCACAACAGAAGCACCTGGATACATTCTTAGTCTCCGGTCTACCAGCCAAAAATAATAAGACCAAAGGGAGAATTCCTATAATACAAATTTTTAACTTCTGAGCCTAAATCTTCACTATACTGGTAGCCGGACCGGTCGCCACCTTTACTCAATCACATATCCCCATATACAAGAGGATTCCAACCAAAAATGATGGTGTAATGATAGTTTAGTAGAGAGACTATAACCTCATTCTCAGAGTGCGTAGTGGTAAACATATAGTAAAACATAGATATTAGTGGAAGTAGTATAAACCAAAAATCGAACAATGGGAGAAAAATAATATATCAAATGAAAAAAGAATAAGTCCAATGAAATTTTATACAATGCATGGATGCCAGATGATGATTTCATAAAGTAACTATGTAAATATAGAATGTTTTAAAATTTAGTACAGAATAAGGAAAAGACTACAAAGACCCACATGTGATCTCCACAAGCATCTCAAGCTCCAGCTCAATCCTTTTATCTCAGCATCCAGTTACATGTAATAAATCACAAGCAAGATCTATAGCCCTGAAAACAAGTAGGTCTACTTAGGAACCCATGGTACCTCAATAGGCTGTGAGATATAAATCTATGTAGGCTGACACCCACAATGTCAATCCCAATCCAACATGTGCTACAAAAATATAGGAATGGGCAATTTGCAGTATATAACATGTAATTATGAACTCAAAAGTAAGGATCCTATAAAGTCAAAGCCTCCATGTATAATAAATTAAATTTCACCAAAGTCATTTAAGTGATAATTATTTGATTTAATAGTCAGACATGTTAAATTTTACCAACTTCAATTGAGGTTTCAAATAATTAATTAAATATGTCACCATACCTATCATGTAACCACACGTCACCCATAAGATACAATCAAGATGCCTAAACCTAACTTCTATAAAGTATAATCAAAACCAAGTCCATGTATGTTCTTTTTCTAGGTAGATACATCACCTGATTCATTTCATTCATTAATAAATTTAGAACTTGAGTCTATCCTTGACATTACTATATTTTAAATAAAGTATCACTTGAGGTATAATATAATCCAAAACACTAAAATCATGTCCATGGTGAACCTCTCCATTGCCTGGTATTTCTATAGGTGTGGTATAAAATACATGTCATCTGAGTCCTTCCATGGCGGTCCTCTATAGAAACCCCAACTATCATCAATGCACTATATAAATTTCCCTTGATTCTATCCTTGGAATCCCTATTATAACTAGATCCATGTATCATTCAGAATATATATAATTGACTCACTTTGATTCTATACATGGAATTCGATACAGGGTCCAAGTATCACTTGACATATAATAATAAAAAATCATCTATGAGTCCATATTTGGAAACAAATTACCACTTAGGTATCAAGATGAGACTCAATGAGTCCACTCATGGAATCCCTCAATGGATCCATGTGTCACCTGTATCATACCTACATCTCACCATTGAGTCAATCCATGGAATCCCTCATATATATCAGTGTAACATCCATGATATAATGGTCGATAGTTACAGGATTCTGACTATTAAATTTCATGTATCATCCATGAAAATTAATTGCCAACCCATTACAATTTCATTTATAAAATATATATAACATGGCCAATGGAAAACAAAAAGCATCATTCAACAAAATCACCTCATGGAGTGATTCAAACATAGTCCAATATAATAAGTCATGGCCTTTCATTTACTCATATGGGAATTTTATGGTAATGAGATTCCAATTATTATACATTACACAACATTGTATCAACATAATTCATAAGGGATATTAATTCATGTTCCATTCAAATACTATAATGGACATTTTTACTATAACAAGACGAACAATCCCATCAAGCTATCACATGGATTAGTTGTCATTTAACTCACTTGGTAAATTCATTATAATAAGATTCTTATGCTTAACAACCCACTACATGTCATGGTAGTGTACATATCACATTGAAATAAGCAAAAAAATTAAATTCATGCATAATCAAGCAATGATATGATACGGGAAAAGGGACATGGTCACTCAAGTGTTCCTAATTAATCCATTTAATTCACTATTTGATCTAAAAATCAATTGTATGTTTTAAATCCAATGGAATGGGGTAGAAAGGCACACCTAAGGGTGTCCAAGGCCAAATCCTTTCATGTTCCATTTAAATAAGAAACCCAAGGAGTGATTCAAGCCAATAAATCTATCTCAAGGAATATACATAGACATAAATTACATGGTTTATAGGTGATAAATTATAATTTTATACTTAACTTCAACTACATGGACAAGTCCACATTTAACTCACATGGGAAATGTCGTTTCATAACATTCAAAGGGGACATGAATTAACATACTATATATCAACACTAAAAAAAAGTCATATTGAAATTTCAAACCACAACTAATAATGACATAGAAGTGATCACAACTTTTTAGATTTAAGGCAGTGCACCTCTTTTAGAGGAGATTAGTTATAAAAAAATTACATGATTTCTTAGAAAAATCAGTTATCTCCTATAATAATTTCATTCCAAAATTTAAATTCAACTCATCAAGAAGAATTTAACAAGAAAAAAAATCATTCTTAAACAAAATGGTAAGGTTAAAGACCCTTCCCCAAGAATAAGACCAACCCAAGTTTCGGAAAATTCTAGATTAGGTCACCAAAACAGAAATCGGCCATGCACTCACACGTACATACATTCTTAAACATATGTATATATATATATATATCCTCTAATCCATGAATTTACTCCCTTTTCCATATGGTAATAAGGATGAAAAAGATATATATATATATATATATATATATATATATATATTTATAAACCAACCTATTTATATGTGTGTTCACTATAATGTATGATTAAAACTCCCTAAAATAAATTATAGGGATTCAACATACCATAATTATATCAATTTAAGGGTACGAAAAGAAACATAGGGTTAAAAATCATACCCAAATTTTTAGTGGAAATACAATATGAACCCATCTACCATGCCGTTAGTGGCACATTCCAAAACCTAGACCCATGTATCCTAAGGAAGTGTTTTCACATCCTAAGAGAAGAAGGAGCACAAAAATCAAGAATAATCCAGACCTTGGGGTTTGAGTGAAATGGTCTAGGGTGATAAGGAATCTGAAAACTCCCCATAAATGAAGAGTAGATGGAGGGGAAGGACTCACCTTGATCTATTGACCATAATTCCTAAAGAAATATAGATAAATCATTGAAATATGAGGAGGTTGTGATGTGGGGCCTCATGAATTGAGAGGGATAAGGGGAGGATAACACATCGCGTTACCCAAATAAGGGGGGAGAAACCCCATTACCTCAGAGTTAAATTTTATTTTAATTTTATTAAAAGTTATTTAATTTTAAAAACTAGGTATTAGAATTTTTTTATCCCATGTAGTATACCAGACTGTGGGCCACCTGTGCACCACTTTACTGGGCACCAATAAAACCCACACTATACATCCTACTTGGTTCAAAAACTATGCGATGATTTTGTGGTTAACTGTGTTTGGATACTTCCTTTTCCACTAACTGTGCGGGCAAGGTGGACGTTTTGGGAAACATAATATTGGCCGCATAGTTACGTGATTTGGCCCTCATGGATTTAGAAAAACTATTCACACTCTATAGGTCCATAAAAACCTTCTTTTCTAAGTCTGACACTGCTAAAAAACCTTGAGAAGTCCGAAAAGTTCTCGGGCCTTCATCAACATCCAAAAATATCACTTTTAATCATTCCAAATCTCTGAATTATGTTTTGAAGTTTCCTTTTAAAAATGAAATTTCTAGTAATAACCAAAAATTTATATTCCTTTAGAATTTTTTCTGATTCAAAAACAAAAGTTTGTACATTGTAGTTAACAATAAAACCGGGGAACGTCTTGGGAAGTGATGAATGTATGAGATCTATAACTAAATCATTTGAGAATTTAAATACTTATGATTTCTATGAATACAATATAACAAATAAATTTGACTACATGAGTCCTAGTTGGCATATAATCTCCATGATTTATTATAAATAATGAAATATGAGATCTCATACCTTTATTTTCTCTCATTCCCTTGATAGATATCCAGAAGTTGAGATATAATTCCATTTGCATACACATCCACAAGTTTCATAAAAATTTCACTGAACATTAATGATTGAATGAAAAAGTAAATATATTTAGCAATATTCAAATTTTTCTCATATAGAGATAACTCTTCAATGCTTTCCTGATTACTATGTGTAACTAGAAAATGTTCTTCCTTCACAAATAATTTCCTTTCATGTAGAAGTATAACACATAAGTGACTTTTCCAAAATTAGAAATTTGTTATAGTTAGAAGGATATCCTTCTCATTTATGGATAATAGTGTTATGTTTAAATTCATTTCTATGTTGTTTCTACAAAAAATGATGAGAATTAATAGAGTACTTTAGTTGGAAATACTAGAGGAAATGATCCATATTCCCATTCTCATTATGCAAAAATTAGTTGGACAATCAACATGAAGGCTTTAGGTAGGTATTATAAATGAAAACTACATTAACTCATAGTTCAATGATCTGTTGAGTAGAATCGTCCATCATAATATCATTAAATTGGATATTATCAACATAAGCCTCTTATTTACACAAATTCATTCATTTAGAAGTCAAATCGTAATGTAAACTATGTTATTTAAACCCAAAACTACATGTTAGAATTTCTCAACAATTAAAAGCACCCCAAATTTGGCTAGTCAAGCACTTTGAAATATGGTTTGATTTTATCAAAATTAGTGGAAGGCTATACTGATATAATATTTTATTGAGGGATTTTATCCATTTTGGAGTAAATTTATTATTATTCTCTTTATCACAATATTTTTAATATTATACGGGTTTACAAAAGTGGTTAAACATGCCTTAGGTAATATTTAGGCATAAGTTATTTTATTTTAGTTCTATGTTAAATGATCGTTAACACATTAATGATGTGATCTCGAAAAAACTATCCATAACTAAGTAACCATGCCACTTGTTGGAAATAAAATAATAATGTTATATGATCATGAGAATTACTAATGGTAATTTTATCTATCAGTTGATAAACTAACTGTTGAATATTTGGAAAACACCTTGTATTGATTTATGATCATGCTACTACCTTCCACCTATCTACCTTCGTATATATCTTGGATTGGTTTTTCCCCAAATCCTATCTTGAAATTATTACACTTTATTGGGAGCTCAATTTATTACATATTATTTTTCTCACATCCAGGGTAGGGGAAAAGGGGTTACCTAAAAGATACCATGGGAACGCATGCCCTACATAATAAGAGGAGGAAAGTCTTGGATTCCAACAACATAATTTAATAAAAACATAAAAGTGAACCAATATCATATAAATTTCTAGTCTTTTATCATGACCATCCATATGCATTAAATGTATTATACATTTAAAAAACATGCATTCCATTCTTAATAGTTCTTATTTATGATTAATACTTCTCTAATCAATTAATTATGATCTTTAGTTAATTAATTATCATATCTTAATTCTCATATCAATTTACTTGAGATTCTCAACCAATATAATTTTAAAAAAATTAAATAAATTCATTTAAAATTAATTTTTTTATAAATGTACCGTGGAAGAAATATAGTGAATACATGTTTGAATCAATACAGCTTGTATTATACTCATATAATTGTTTATTCTTTATGACATAGAGCATACAGTACTTATCATTTTTATTCAGGATGTGTAGTATCAATATAATTATTACATTAATTACATGATTATTTTCTAATGTGTCATGATTTAATGCACATATAGTAACAACTGTAATATGACTCCAACATGATATAAAGATGAAATAATTATATTGATTTTAATTAAACATTTTTATGTATGTGTATGTGTGTAATTATTAAAATCAATCACAAGTTGTGTCCTATCAACATAATGACTACACACAAGAACATGTCTATAGGTTCACATAACATAATAACTAAATTTCAAATCTGTCTAATTTGGTATCAGTACACAGCGTGTGAAGAAGAGCTATAAGGTATGTGCATCCCTCACCATCTATCCAAGGCGTATGAATATAAAATCTTCGTTTAAATATTACCATGAAAAATGGAGTACACGACCTGTCCAATGGGATACACACAAGGTGATATCCAAATTACATGGTCACTAGACAGGTAGGCTATATATGGTAATACATGGCCCCTTTGTGACTTAAAGGGACAACACACACTATATGGGGTTACATGGTGTGTACTTCGGTTGACCATGCACCACCCTGGACCAGTAAACATATGGTATATGTTTTATAATGAATCACATGTAATCAATTCACACGGTTTGAATTTATTAGAGAAAAATTCCTAAAGAACCGACCACAAGTACACAACGAGTTATTTCGATTACTCGATGTGTACTCCTGTGTTATTTATCCAGAATCCCTAGGACTTATAAATGATATCTTCAATTTTTTTCATTCATTAATTTAGTTGTATTGATTAGATATATGAGAAATGAAGGAATAAGAAATGAATCTTACTAATTAGATTAAAATAATGATTAAACCTCAATTGAAAAACTAAATTAAATGTACAAATCACAAAAAATCATTAAATAATTATAGATAATTATGTGATCCCCTAATTACCACATGATTGTTCTGGGAACCATGGAATTGTGTGATTGGTGGTGCCAACTTTGTTTTTTTCATGTTTAATGATAAATCTGAGATCTAAACAATGATAAATGTTGTTTTCAACATAATTGAATCAGACAAGACAATAAAATGAATCATATCAGAACTAGATAGAGAATATCATCACATATTATTTATAATTAATTAAATTGAATAATAACTACCTTTATTGAATTCTCTCTTTATTGATTGATATGGAAAAATAACGGTGATGAATTGTTATTGAATTGTAGTAATCTTGTGAGGATTCCCTCTATTAGTGATCCAAACACGTTACACAAATATACAATAATCACTGAAAGAATATTCGGGTTCTAGTATGGAAATCCACGCGCTTATGTCATCTTCCTGTGATCACTTTGATAATTTATTCCAAAGCATTCTCCTTGATCTGGTGGATGAATATTTCTCTCTGTTCTTGATAGCGATCTATGAGAATATAGAACACAATCTATTAAGATAATTCTATATTTATATTTTCCAAAATTCAAAGAAATCAATTATTATTTTGAGAAAATAGAATAAATTCGTTTATATATTTCTAGGGTTAAAATAAAATAATTACACAAGTACCCTTGATTATTTATTCAATCCTATAAGAAAAACCATGTCAAAAAATGATAACAATATTTTTATTATTTCTCAACATGTGATTAAATTTTGAATTAAAATTAAATATTGTTTAATCAATTAATATTAATTATTTATTATTTTCTCCCCAGATCAAAAATCATAGTCTGTCATTCCTCTATAGTATTTATCAAAACACGAATAATATCTATTTATTTTTTAAATAAATATTACTCTATTACTCAAAATTAAAAGAATAAATATTATATTTACTAAATAGTAAATAAATATTTATATGTGGTCAAGAATACATTTATTATTATTAAACCACATGCATGAATAATATTTATTAAAAAAATTTAAATAATAAATTATTTTATATTATTTAACTGAGATTATGTATACACTTAGTGTGTGACCCTCTAGACCTGTTTATCTGTGGCATTAGACAATGAAACATAAAGGTTATCATCTAAAAACATGCCAAGGAACCCATAGAGAAATACTTTAATGTCTTAATGATATGTTACCACATATAGATGATTACATTGCAATATAATCCCTTTATTACTATATATCTAATCTTGCATGTTTCATGACGGTGCCATCAACCAAAGTTCTCAATGAATCTTTCATTAACATCCAAAAAATGATCTTTCTTATCGATATCCATGAACAAGGATTTATTTAGGTTTTATCGTTTCCATCATTGTACCTGACATATCAACTTCTATTAAAACAAAATTGATAAATCTTTTCTCTCATTATTAATTAATGCAATATTACTCTTGATGCACCCAATATATTATACCTCACCACAAATTTATTTCATCATGGTTTTCATCTATACATAAGTGTATTTGAATCATAATATTTATTTAAAATAATCCATAATTCTATGTATCAATACAAACATCCGCATAGACTAATATCTAATGACACATTGAAATGTGTATTTCTTACAATATGTTCTCATTCTCATAATATCCTTCTAGATATTACCATGTGTGTACACCATGATAAGGCTCTGAAATTCATATGAGTATCTACCCCTAATAGCCTATAACCTTATTTACCTCAAATGATATCATCATATTAAAGTATTTATATTCAATTATAATGTTATATCACTCACAAGTTCTCATCATAGCGGGGAATTACTGTAACCTTTTAGTGTGACAACTCCTCTTAGTATATTATTATATACTATGTATTGAAGATGAACAATCATTATGTGATAAGTATTTTACTAATATTAAAAAAATGGATAGATGTCATCATAACTTACATTGAATTTGTTTCCATGGAACCAAGTCCAATAAAATTTTCATTCTGTATAGGTTGGGGATTTGTTAATTTTCCATTATTTTATCTCAAAATTTAAATCAATAATGTCATATCTTATTTTTATAAATTGATATGATAAACCATAATAAAATAATATCAGGAAATTAATCTCTTGAAGAATTATTAAATGAGAATCTATAAATTACCAATTATTATGATGACTTTGATGTAGTGTTTTATGAATATTGTGTTAATATTTTTATTTCCATATTTTTTATTGAGGATCGATGTATGTTTGAAATTATTAATGATGTGATGGGAATGAGAAAAAATTCATGCATAATATTATTAAAATTATATTATTTTTCTTCCAAAAATTAATTAAAAAAAATATTTCTTGTTGTGGATTGTTATGAGTATCTCAATATTTTTAAATATTTTTTGGAATAAATATAAATATATATTCACAAAAGCTGATTAAAATTAAAAAAATGTGATTTATAATTTATTAACATTAAATACATAATAATATTATTAGAAGACATAAGAAATAAATAAATACATTTTTTTTGAATAATCATAATTATTCTTTAAATTATTAATGATAAAAAATGAGAAAATTTAATGTCATTGTCCAATTTTTATTTTTAATAGAAATTATGTAATACGGTGGTGTTAAACATATCATTATAATTATAAAAATAATCATTTATAAATTTGGTGAATTATTATTTTTTAAAAATGGAATTATAACATGTTTTTATAAATGAATTCATAAACTAAATTGTATATTGGTACATTATAGTATATTTTTTGTTGTTTCCTCTTGATATTTACTAAATAGTTAGAATTTTTTTTTAAATATTGGTTTATATTCATTAAAATTTAATTAAAATTTAAAATTTCTAGTGTATTGATTATAATAAAAGAGAAATATTGTATTATCATCTACTATGTTGATATATGACTGAGAAGAATAAGGTGGAATACTGATTTAAATAAATAATATTTTTACATGGAAATTTTTATAAATCATTATTTTTAGATTTATTGTTTAATAATAATTTAACTAAGGATTGTAATTATAATTTAATGATTTTTAAATCATTTATTTTGTGAAGATATATCCCATCAATTGTTTATAATGATTGAATTACTTATTTTATTTGTCCATATATGACTACGAAATTATATATGTATAATAAATTAATTGTATAATTATGATTTATTGATTTTGATCCCTGAAATGATTGAATGATAACCCCGTGTGCTTAGAATACATTATGGGTAATGGAAAGATAGGTCTGAGGCTATGGTTGTGGAATGGTGTGCTAATAATGATGTTGTTGGTGGAGTAACTTACTTGATATTATGATGATATGGGAACATGGATCCGAATATTTTTATGATATTGGAAAGTGACTAAAAAATAAATATTATCTGATGTGGCATAAGAGATTTTTCCTTGATAACTAGGTAGAGTTTTGAGAATATTTTTCTTATCAATTATTAGTTCTTACATAAAGTTGTCTTTGTGACCTGATGATCATATTTATTTATATGATCATTTTTTAACCGTGGGACTCATTTTTATTCTATGAACTATAAGAGCATTATTATTTTTTATATTATTCTTACTCCAATATTACTTGGAAATTTATTAAATGACACTAAACTAATGAATTAATGGGGTTGATTCATTAATGATTCTTAATGATGGTGACAATCTTTGGAAAACATGAAATGTAATTACTAGGGATTTTGGAACATTTTTTAGAATATTATATTTATAATATTTCAAATGATTATGAAAATAATTAATTATTTTATAATTTAATAACAAATTAAATGAATATTGATTTTTATAAGATTATTTTATATAATGAAAATTGTATCTGTGGTTGAGATGTATGTGAAATGTTAGATGAAGATTAGTTTAAAGATTGGTTGTTTCCATTATTTTGGTTGTGAGCTATGAAAACCTGTACTTTTTGTGATTTCATATGATACCACACCATTTTTGGTAGGGGAGCTACCACCCATTGTAATTTTGGATGGTGTTTCCCCTATCATCATAGTTGCTGAGGAACGAATGGATGGCAACCACCTCTGGCCCAGATCCCCACTCCATATAGATTTATGTGCTGGTATGCATGGTGGTAACATATCCCATATATGTGTGTAGAGGGTTTTATTGTTTTGGTGTTATTTCACACACATTTATCTCAATATATATTATTTCATGGATTTTCATTGGTAAGTCATGTATGGGTTGTGTTGGCCAGATATATAACAGATGACATATGGGTGCTGGTTGATCCAAGAAACTACTTTGAAACTATCCGTATATGTTTATTGGATAATGATATTATATAAAGAATATGGTGCATGATATGGTATATTATTTATTGGGTATTTTGGATGGTTTACATTTAAAGAGATATTTATATGGACATAAAGCATTATAGTATAACAAAAAACTAAAGGGGATCTTGTAGTGGGGTACCTAAAAATTAAATTATGTTGGAAATTATAATATTACATGTTTGATAAACATGTTTGGTGGACCATGGTAAAGGTTGTTAAATATGGTGAAAATGATTAGGAGAAAAGTCAATTTCATTTCTCTATTAAGGGGTCATGAATAAAATTCTTGGGAATTTTATAATAAATGTTTCAGGTTGGATCCTAATGAGTTTAAATTTTCTGAAAACCATATATATATATATTAAAAAAATAGATAAAAAATATTTTTTTGGTTATTATGTGGGACCTTACAAGTTAAAGGAGTTATTTAGGAGATGTTGATGATTCTTGGCCACTATAGAGGATTTATTGTATTTTATACTTATGTCATTTTTATGTTAGTACATTGATGTATTGGGGTTTCTTATATATTTATTATTAGATGGAGTTTGGGGGGGGTACTTCTATATTATCTGTAACTTTACAAATTTTTACTTTTATTATAAAATACTTGTTTGTTATTATATTTTCTCTATGTTTGTAACAAACCATCAGCTATGAGAGGTAGACCGCAAGCATCACTTTCTATCATTATCAATTTAATACCTCAGATGGATATCATTAGTGGTAGGGGTAATGATAAAGTGGTATCAAATGTGAGGGTTGAGAGATAGTATTTATTTTCGATTAAGGAACTTGTGATTATATATAGGTTTGTAGGTAAAATACATTATCTTGGATTGGTATGTGTTGTAAATATGGGAGATCAGATTAGACATCAAATTTTAGTCTCCACTATGATTTGCTGTAAGAACATTCATGTTTATTGAAAATGTAATGCGATTTAATGATACATATGGAGAAAAGACAAAGGAATGGATTATGTATCATGCATGTATGTTCTTGTGTTTAATATGGATAGAAAATGGGAAATATTTTATAATGATGTTACTAATTAACCAAAAAATAAATTTTTTCTAGGGTTAGGATACACTATTGTTTATAATTTTTCAATAATGGAAACAATTATACGTCAATTTTACATTTTTGGAATTATTATCAACAAAATGTCTCAAAAACATTTCCACATAGTGAAAGTATGTGATAATAACCCTCATGAATGGACACTATGAATGTTCATGTGTTATATTTTTCAATGTATGAGGTATTAATTTTAGATAATTGGAATGGGGTTTTGTTGTAGAATGTTGTAATTTTCCTTGGTTGGAATATTTTTAATAATACAATAGATCTATTTTTGGGGTGAGGATTCTGCGTAAATAGATTGACATTAGTGGTTATTGTTCATTGAATATTGTGAGGAGTTGGATATTTGTGGGAGAATTAATAAGATTAGATTTCTAGAATCATTCCATTCATCGACCAAAAGGGAGTATTTTGGACCAAGTATATTTTACCTTTTTATTGTATTTTATAGTTTATATCATAATGTTTTGTGAGATCTCAAAATTTCCTTATTGATCCCCACATTCTTCAACTATTATCACTAACTAAATAATTTATTTTTATTGAAATTAAGAAGTTTGGGAGTACTTAAGTGATGAATCCCTTGGGGTTCACTAGTAACAATAATATTACAGTCATTGGGATGCAATCCAAGGTTAGGTAAAATAATGATACTTTTTTTGGAATCACCTTTACAAGCCACATTTTCTACAGTGAAGTTCTCCTCCCTTGGGATGCAAGAGATATCACTGTCAATGCTTAGAATGGACCAGAATTTCTGAATTTCATACTCCATAGACCATGGAAATATCTGGTTACCTTTTAGGCCACTGACATACATTTTGTAGTCTGAATCTATAACCATGGTGTAAATATTATACACTTTGCAGACAGGAAGACCTTTGATCATGGACTTAACTTTGACCTCTATTTAGACACCCATCCCAAAAAAGGCAGCCAAACCGAGAAGAACTGAATTCCTATTTTACCAGAACAATCTTCTTCCCCATGTTAAACCTTTTCTATAATAGACATCAACATTCATATTTAGGCTAGAAGAGGGAGGAATCCACATAACCCATTTCCACATTGCATTCGAATTATTCCTTGTAAGTCAGTCACTATTGTTAACCTGCTACTGTAGGTTTCAAGATTGACCCTTTTGTTTAATGTACCCTTCTACTCAATTAAATCTATGTAGTGGTCATTGAGAAATAGAATAGTGCACCTTGAGCCTTGTATACCCCTATTACAGGCCTCCTAAATTATCCATCACAATGAGGTGAACACCATACCCTGACGCCACACTTCAATCGGGTACTTCTCGGACCCTTAAAACCATGAAAAAATGGAATATTTCATATTATCCCCAAGATAAGAACACCCTAGCCTCCTAAAAATGAGGTACCCAGAGAAGGAATCCCAATCACTTTTGAAAAAGAGATACCAGGTCTACTTGATATAGGAATTTTAACAGTAGTAGCAGCAAGAAGATATTTATACACCCTTCCACATAATGTTATCATCTATTGGAATATATATGTTTTAAATCCTTGACACTAAAAATATTATCCTATAGGAAACATTATTGCACTATAATTTAGTATCTCAAGCATCTGATTCACTTTCCTCAAGCCCCTATAAATTGTAGACCTGATATATCCAATTACCATTTGATGTAGTAGTGAACACACATTTATCTGACCCATTTGTGAGATTAATGTGATCAAACACACGCTAAATTCTTCCTCAAGAGTTTTGAAATCAGCCACAAATGATATCTTGCCTCTAGAAAAGAAATTTTAGGTTTTGGACATCCAAGGAAATAGAAGGAGGATCTTGCCCAGTTATCTCTATTGTAGTTTATTTCTCCTCTCCCAACAAACCAATGCATACTGCCCTTCATCTTCTACAAATTAACAATCATACCCATATCTAGACTAAAGAATTTGGATGTTTTCTCATCCCACGACCACCAATCATCTCAATATCTATCCTTTATATATCTTTCCCATTATGATATTCGTTCAACTATTTCCCACACTAGTTTTCCTTACAGACCATTTATTAACATCACCACATTACGAATATTGAAACCATCCACTTCAAGAGGTATATACATTATTATCCAAGAAGCCCTATGTATTTTAAGTTCCTGTATTAAATCCCAGATGAAGGAGTTCATTATATTTTCTGACCTCATAATGGTGACATTACGGGGCTTCAAAATAGAGATTATGTTTATAGGTATCGAAGTCATAAGTTTATTCACTAGCACTACCCTTCCTCCAAACGACAAAATCTTGTTCTTCCAATCATAAATACACCCTTTCATGTAGATAACTAGGTCATCAATGATCACCTTATTGGTTTTTCCTTCATAAATTGGAGCACCAATATAGGTCATAGGCAGACGTCACCTCTAAATGCCCAACCCCACTTGAATTGGTAAAACCGATGATCCAAGCATGATCAGGAAATGTATATAGCACTCTTCTAAAGACTAATTTTTTCCCACTAAATTTTCTACAATTTTTTATTATTTTTCTAAATCCCTCAATTTAATTATTCCTGACATTTAGAAAAAACATCATGTCATCCGAAAACATTACGTGATATATTATAACTATCCCTGACTTATTTTTCAAAGGAATGAACTCTCTAAGATAGAATCCCTGATTATATTCCCTTAAAAGAGCCTCTTATGTGATAATGAATAGGCTTGGAGTCACATGATCTCTCTAATTAAGACCCATCAATGATTTGAAGAACCCAAAATTCAGACTAAAGAAACAAATAGTAAGCAATAGTGAACGATAACACCTAAAGAGAAGGTCGCATTCCCAACACCTGATGCCAAGACTACTCATCACCTTTAAGATAAAATCCCACTGAATCCTTTCATAATATTTATCCATATCAACCATGTTCATAATATTAGATCCAATGGTTTTCTTATTAGGATCATCCACCATCTCTTTTTCTATTGCAACCATAACCTGAATAATCTTTCCCTAAATGAACCCATTCTATTAATTTGAGATAATCCAGGGTAGAAACCCCCCTTGTCACTTCTTTAGGATACTAGATTAATTTTTTTTGAGATATTACATAGGAATATTTGCTTGTATTGATTAATTCTTATTGGGTCCTTCACTTTTGGAATAAGGACCATCAAGGAGGTACACACAACTATGAGAAAAGTACACCTCTAAAACTTTTATGAACCAATTCACACACCAAAGGTGATAAAATTTTCCATGTTGATACATAGAAGTACCCTGAGAATCCATCAGGTCCCAGAGAACTCTCCCCGTTCAAATCAAAGGTAGCTTATATTATCTCATCCTCTATAGGAATAGCCTTTAAATGGGCATTATCGTTCTCATAGACCATCCTCATAATGGATCTCAATATGCTCTAGTCTCTTGATCATCTAATAATAATTTCATTTTCATAAGATATTGTCCCTACCAGAATGTATTCAAAATGTTTAATAGCTATATTCCCAACAACTTCCACATCTTCTGTGTATGTACCATCTTATAATAAAAGATTGATTTTCATCAAATTCGTCCCTCTTTTATTAAGGCCTGGAAGTACACGAATTTTCTACTCCCTTAATATATCCAAAGGGATCTTTGTTTTTCTTGAGAAATTATCCCAATTTTATCCATCTTCCAAGAATGATCCTTTGGTTTCTCCATTATTCTTCCGAACACACCATCATCCAATATCTCTTGATGGTTATCATCCATTTCTTAAATTTCCTTTTTAATATCATCTAGATAGGTATAATTTCTTAACATTGAGGATATCCACCCATAAAGGTTCCCTCTAATCATTTTTAGGTTATCAGAAAGCCCATCCCAGGCCCTTCCACTCATAGGTCTATCCCAATAATTCATGACTATTTATAGAATGTCCTCCCCTATGATTCAGCTATCTAAAAATACCACAATAGGATCCCTTCTAACTATTATATCCTTGACCCTTTATTTTTTCCACTTCAAACTATATTTTCCAAAAAACTCTTATAGAACATCAGAGATTTTAATTATAACTCATTCCTTAGGCATGATGTCCAAATACATGTTTTCTCTAGGGACATGGGTTTCTAAACATACTTATATAACTCAATGAAACTCTCATTGTGATCAATGATGTGAGGATATTATGACGGGTAGGGGTATATGTCTTTATATTCATACTATACTCTTCTCTTGGCCTTAGTGTTGTAAATTTTTGGCACAGGTGAAGTGGTTCTTATATTCCATTAATTTTATTCATCAATATACTTTTCGGTCATTCCTACTGATAAGGTCCTTGAATTTTTAATTTCAATATTTTATTTTTTTCAATAATTATTTTCAATTTAGTATCAAAAAAATCTTTTTGACTGTTTTGAAATAAATTAATTTACCTTGTGGGACATGCAAGTGATTTTTTAATGATCTATTTGTGGACTTTTATAGTTTCAGACCTTGAATAGATTTTTATTTTTTTGGTAATTTGGGATATGGTCTCATGTATATAAAAAGGGGTTAAACTTCACCTATCATGACAAATTATTTTCCTTATTTCATTTTAAATCATGGTGGATGTGTTTTTTCTACCCAATATAGACAATGTTTTTATTGGTGGATAGTTTTTTAGAATTGGTAGGATTATGGAATATTTATTATGTCAATGTAATTTCTTCTATTGGTTAATGAATGATATGGTGTGTAAATTTAAAACTAGTGAATTTAATTGCATGAATATTTTATAGGTGGTTCATTAAATACTTTATATCTATTACATGATTGTTCCCCATATTGAATAATGTTTTGTGGACAATCATTAGAAAATTTCATAGTTGGATCTTGTAGATTATTGTAACATCATGTTTTATTTTACAATTCATATCATATGTCAAATTTTTTATTGGAATTTTGAAGCTACATGTATTTTTTTTAACTTCATAAAGATAATGTTAGAGCAGTGTTAGTTGAATAAATTGAATTTATAAAATTATTTAACTCTTTTATAAATCATGATAAAATAATTTTATTAGTTTATTAACTATATTGGATTATTTAGTAAATAATTATATGATTTTGGAAATGAAAAGTTTACGTTGATTATTCCCTCTATGGATGCATTCTTTAGGTTTTTTAATAATATTCCATGGGAATTTCATGGAAAAATTAATTTTAGGGAAATATGTTACATTATATAAATTTCAATGATGGTTATGTGAAATTTATATTTTCATTAAAAATAAGGTTTATCATATATTTTAAGTGATTCAATAATGTGTATTTTGACTATCACCTTGGTATAATGAAGGATTAAAAAATGGGTTCATTTATATGTTTTTTAACCTAACAAATTTTGAATACAATGGACTCCAAAAATGTTTTTATCAAAATTATATTGAATTTATCAAATTTTTAATGTGAAATGTTGTTATAAATTTCAAGTATGAATCATTTGAATTTTATGGTTATTTTTATATTTACTTATGTATCATGGTATCAAGAACATATGTTAATGTAATATCCATAAGCATTATAAAATTATTATACACTCATTCCAATATATAGATTCTCAGGACATGGAAAGCATGATATATTCTGAATGTTATGGATTATATTTTCTATCATGATAAATGAAAATAGTTCCTGAATATATTTCCATTTTATGAAATTATTATTTGATTTTAATTTTGTGAATGATATATTAATGTTTTCTAGTTCATGAAATTCTATGAATCCTAATTAAATAATCTAGTGTGATTTTTATGGGGGTTCCCTTATTAATTTTGTTTCATTATATTTTTTTATTTGATATGAATTAGATGATTGATATATGCAGGTTATATGTGTTTCAATTCCTATGATTATGTGATCATTCAGGGGATAGAAATCGACAAACGTTTTCTCAATATTCCATAGACGTTAAATTATTGATTTTTTTGGGATGAAGCATTTAATATCATGTTCATATATGTGATTGATTCACCTATGGATGAAATGAATCAATAATGACTATATAGGGTTTTAATAGTATCTCCTTTTTGATACTTATTTGGGAAAAAATTAAGGAGTTTTTTAACATTACTATTTGATCCAATGGAGTGGATCTCTTGTTCCAAATATTGAAAGAACATTAATATATATGTTATGTGGTGGGTTTTTTACCTCTTCCCATTACTCTTCTTCCATGTTTTTTTACTAATTATAAAGGCTTTTAATTGACTGAGATGTATCTAATGAAAGGGTCTATATTATTTCTGGATCCCTTTGCCCTTTTTTTATTTGATATAGGTTGTTTGAGAGTGCTTTCAAAAAATTTATAGGGTTTTATAAATATGTTTTAAAATATAAATGGGTTTGAATGTGGTCTATAGATTTTAGAGGTGATTAAAATGTTTTAAAAGTTATTTCAAAATTTAGATTGGGATTTTTGAAGTGATATTTAATCATTATTTTAATTATTTACATCGTTTAATTGATAATATAATATTTCTAAAGTTACTTTTACCCTTAAAAATAATTTTTTTATAAATAATAGTTCTTCTTGTGAATAATAGACTGTGTAATTCTTTGTGGTCCAATTAATATAATTCATTATAGTAAAGTGATGTTTATCCATCCCACATAATGGTATTCCATTTTTTTAAAATATATGTAATGGTAATTTCTATTCGATGTTTGTTTAACCTGGAATTTTGAAGGGTTGGGTATGGGTAAACAAGAAAAGTGTAAGGGTACGAAGATATTTTAGATACTTTTTATGGGTAAACTATTCTTTGAATTGGTTATGTAAGGTAAATAATGAGATTAAAAAGGTTTTTAGGGGTAAACTCAATACCCCCACATTATTTCAAGGAGATGTGTCTGTACAAAATTATGGTACCCTTACATATATCCCATTGTTTGGAAAAAGTGATTTTTACCCCTATGTTATCCGTTTTATTCTTCTAGAAAAAAATGTAATTTTTATTTCACTACTAGATGAAAAAAATATTGAAACTAAATTCATTTCACTCATTTAAAATTAGATCTATAATTTTCAATGTTTTTAAATAGATTATGATCATGTTTTATAAGTAAAATATAAATATTAATAAATAGATTATTTGATGTCATCTTATAATATCCACATAAAGATGTCTATGAGTATTAAAAACACATTTCATTCAATTTTTTCATTATTTACATGTTTATATTATAAATAAATTATCTAAAACCCTAAAAGTCTAGTTTTTTATGCCTTCTACTAAATCATCTATGGATTCTACATGTTCCAGAACCGTGTTTTCCCAATTTAATAAATTTACTTATCTCTATTGTTTTTGGTAAAATGTGAATAATTTATTATTTATCGTTTAGGGTTTTGTTACTTCTTCTTCACTTTATGTGAAAATGTGAATCGATCATACTCATCATTTTATAAAATGTATCTGATTAACAAAAATAAGATAAAATATTAAAAATGAAATGCATGAACAATGATTATATGATAATCATGAAATTACATAGGATTAATATGAATTTAATGAAGTGTTTTATTGATGATGAACTCATATTAATATTTTTATAATATAAATAGGGGATCAATGCATTTAGAAAATTATTACAAATTTATAAAGACTGAATTGTAAATTTATTTCATTTAAATTATGACTATATTGTTTAATTTTTGTTTCATGAAAAGAATTTTAAATTAAATAATAAGTGAAGGATAGTTATGATTATCAAAAAAAAATAAAATCCCAAGTGAGACTAGAAATATATATTCAATATTTTTGGTTTAAATTACACTAATGGGATTTCATGTTTAATCAACTGATATAGATAATGACATTATAAGAAATATTGAAAGTAAATAATTGTATGTTCTAGAATAGTAACAATTGTTTTGTAATTTATATAACATAAAGAATGAAGTAATTGTAGGTCATTGATTAATTAGTATTAGATAAAATCCAAATGTTAGTAATTCATTGTGTCAAAATGCTTCATATTTTTATTGAAACTATCATGTATATAGTTGGGGATTGATTTTATTCGAAATTAGAATTGTTTCGTGCTTAAAAAATTGAATAATAAGTTAAAGTTATTGTTTTCTATTTTTTTTAAAATGTATTAATGTTTCCTACATGTATTTTATTGATTTTTGACATCCTTTTGTTAATATTTCTATTCATGGTTTACATATGTGAAAATTAAATAAAAATTTACAACCGGTAATGCTTTTATTATAATAAAATAGTCACATTTAATAAACTTATCTTTTGTTAATATATGAATGAAAAACAATATCGTAAAATAAATATAAATTATATAATATTTTTCAATATAAATTTTTATGTCCAATCATATTATGAATTATTATTTGTTAATTTTTTATTTATCCATTGTAATGAGAATTAAATGATTAATTAAATCATTGATCTTGAGATGAGTGATCCCATAATTGTTTGATTAAGGCCAAAATGCCTTTTTTATTTCACCATGTTTTTCATTGAAATATTTATTTTTTTAAAAATTTAACATATATTTTGGCTCTATGGATTTTGATCCTCAATATAATTTAATGTCATCATTGTGTTGTTGAAATATATGATGAAAAATGTTCAGGGATTTCGGAGGATGTGATGGTGGTATAAGGTGTCGGTAATGTTGTCGATTATGGATTAAGGTTCTAAATATAATGATTATAGTGGAACATGATACTATATATAATGATGATATTAGAATGGGATTTTATATGTGAAAGTTGGTACAATGTTTTTGGTAATGACCTTAGGATGATTTTGATGAGTTAAGAGTGGGTTATATAATCCATGATTAATTCCTACATAAGGTCATATAGTCCATTTTGTATTTATATTATAAAATTATAACGAAGGATTCTATTTGATTCTATACATAGTGTGTAAATATTTTATGTTTCAGCTTGGTTTGAGACCTAGTGTACCGAAGTGTTTATGAAATGATATTGAACAAATTAACGAACATGGATTGTACTTGGTGATTTCAAATAATGATAAATTTCTTGAGAATACAAGAAAAAAATTAATCACATTGTTGGTACATGTGTGAGAAGATTAAAGTTTTAATAATGGGAAAATATAATTGTAATAATTATTTAATTAATAATTTATTAATTAATTTAATGAATCATGATGCCTTTATACATTTTTTATATAGACCTTAGTAGTGGTATCAGAGAGTCCTTTATGATGATCGAAAGTGATGATTATAAAAAAGGTAGTTTCCCATAATTTGGAGGGTATATCTCTATATATTATAGGTTTTTTAATTTCAAATGCTACACCACTATAGTGGGAAGGGAATCAGACACCTAGTTGTAAATGGGAGGGTGTTTTCCCCATATTTCCTTTTTGTGAAGAATGGATGGCTAGCAAGCCCCACTATACCTATGTATTCTATGCGTACTTTAAAATTCTGGTATTTATGGTGGTTAACATTCATATATATGTGTGTATATGGTATTAATGGAATTTTTTTTAAAACATATGTATCTTTTGATATAGGATCCTATATATTATTATTGGAATTATGATTATTGGGTTTGTTGGTGTGACATACAATTTAATAAATATGATATCTAGCCATCAGAAACTACATAGTCACAATTTGGATATTTGGATGTGACAATAATATGAAATTATACCTATATTGTATGATATGATATAGTATAATAAGTGCCTTCATGATAGTAAACTTTTGGAGAAAGAAGGATTATGACATGCACTATGGGGGAAGAAAGGAATCCCAATGGGGGATTAGTAGTGGGGAATATACATTTTATATCATGATGGATTTTATATTATTACTTTTATATGATACATGGTGAATGATCCATGGTGTTTAAATTAAAATAATAGTCATCCAGTTCACATGAGGAGTAATTTTGACTTCTTTATTAACAAGGATTTAGTATAATTCGTTGATAAATTTAATTATAGGTATCATAGAGGATTCTAATGAATGTACATGTTCTTCTCGACCTATGTATATATAAAGTATTTTTAGGTCAATAGAGGTCTGTTTTTGTTTGATCATGTAATAACTAGTTCTAGGAGTTTTTAAGGAGCTGTTGGAACATCAAGGTCACTACTAAGGATTTTTGATAGTATTTATAGTCTTCTCAGTTTAATGAAATTAAATATATAAGTATTTATTCATTATTTATTATATATATGATATGTTTAATATTTATTCTCATATCTATATCACAGTAATTCTTCACATTAGTGAGATTATATACAATTTGTATACTTCACCAAAATTTTGAAAAATAGAGATACACATCAAGTTCAATGATATCTCCATCTCCATTTTCATTCAATGATGGGTAAAATTGGATAGACAGGGGTTGTAAAAGATAATTTTACATTTTTTTGAATCATTGGGTGTTTAAAATAATATACTAATTATTTATTGGTTGTTTAAAACAACCATTCATAAAGACAATATTTACATAGTTTTTTATTACCAATTGGTGATGTTGTACTTTGATTGACTATGTGTGGAAAAAACTCATTACCTCCCCCAAAACCACCTTGTGGAACCCTATATAAAAACAAATACTCTTACAATCTTACATTGATTAACCAATCCTCTTCTATTTAAACATATTCTTCTCTAAAGTCAATGCCATTTTTTTCTCTATAAGAGTACACATACTCTATTTCATGCTTATGGTCTCACTACCTCTATATTCACTTCTATTTTCTAAAATATGAAAATAAACATTACTTTGGTCTCCTTTAATTCCATGTCCCTATATAAATAAAAATATCACATACGTAATACGTGTTAATGATGGTGTAAACAAAAACATTACATGTGGTATAATTGATGAATTTTTCATTGAATTTTATCAACTATGAGAAGGAGTGAGATATACGACCTAAAAATTCTTATCAACAAACTCTAACATCCAGTACTATAGAGTTTTCAATTAAAATTATAAGAACACCATCTACTACATTGCAATAATCAATCCTATCATGTTTTATAGTTTTATATTTTGGTCTTTGATAATCCATTTGTGGAGAGAATCTATATTATTTCATACTAAGGATTCCATGGTGGTCATTCAAATCCTTTCAAAATGATTATATCTATCCCCAATCAATCCTGTTGATGAACTTATATGATATGGGTTCTTATTCAACATACAATTTTTGAAAAATCATGTTTCCATGTGAAATTTTACATGTTCCATGAATAATTTTTTTACACCAACATGATTCCTCAAATTTCACCCTGAGAATTATACTCTTTTATTTTAGGTTTATAATGCATACATGACATGTTTAATAATCTTTATTCCTTGTCTATAAAGATAAATCTTCCACTAATTCAAACTCAAATTATTTCACATAGATAATATACACATTTATGAATAATCCTATGATGAAACTCTTCATTCATTACCTATTGAATGTTGAATTAACCAAAAATCCATAGATTATCACCCAAGATTCAAGTAATCACGAAATATATTGGATACAACCACTCTTCTACCATGAATAAGGGGTTTTATAAAATAACAAAAAATTATATATATTATATTTTTCTTCCCCTATCACTATAATTTTTTTAAAGGATACATTTCTTCTCATAATCATATCTTTGAGGATAACCTAAGAACAATCTATGTATACTTCAGCTACTCCGTCATTTTAAATAATGTTCATTTTTTATTCAAATGGTAATTCCTTTTTCCATATGACATGAATGAATATACAGATGATACCTAAATATCCCTGTATGTTAGTTTTTTATTGATGGTCAGGGCATGTACTTATAAGAACATAAAATTTATCATTGTAGTATAATTACTCACAATTATTACTACTATGTCTAATGAATCTAGATGTAATGAGTATAATAATAATTCCCATGCCAGGACTCTGATGTCTATAATTATTTATTCATTATAAATTATAATTACATTGAATTTAATAAAATGTTAAGTAGCAAGACAATCATCTAAAATTTACATGCCAATTTTCTAATTCATAAAGAACACAAAATTCATCACTATAGGATTCTCATACATATATTTTAATTTAATCTTGAGTTGTAATGAATTGTTCAATTCCTATATGTTTAATAACATATTTAGGGAATGTGAAAAATGAATCTAACCATGTCATTTTATAACCAACCTCTATCATTGATTATTTTCATCATTTTCAACATAGCTCTAGTTAATATATGATTAAGGTGTTTATGATAAAAAAACTAAATCATCATTTTAGACATCCCAATACCAAATAGGTTGAAATTATCAATATATACCCTTTTATCATATGTCACTTTCACCAAAGAAATTGGGAACTAAAAATTCCTCTATTTATGAAAAACCATGTGATAGTGAACTTCCTACTCATATTCTCCAATAAGTAGAAAGAAAACATCTAACACATAAACAAAAATATATAAGACACCAATACCAGGGAATGGTCATCTATAAATACTCCATCCATAAGCTTTGATAAAAAATGTTTTTCTTGTATATAGAATCTAATTAAACCATAGGAAAATACTCTATAATGGATATACATTTTATTATATTTCTTCCGGAAATTAATTTAAAAGAATTTTATAGACTCATTCATAAGAAAAACATAATAAAATTAAAATCGTGATATTTTTATCAAATTAAAATATATTTATTGTATTAGTAGTTCTAAATATGAGTAACTGAATTATAAAATATATTAACATATATATAGTTTTATATATAAGAGTCATTTTATCCATTATTGTGTTGGAAAATATATATTTTTTTGTTGGATAATTTTGTTAATTAAAACCAATAAAATTATTATTAAATGATTAATTTCATAAAATATAATATTAATTGATAAATTATTTATTTATAATTGTTTTATAGAAATTATGAAGTAGTATAAATTTTATATTACAGATATATTTCCAATAAAAAAATATCTCCTTTTTAGTCATTTTAATTAAATGTATTAATACAAAATTTTACATTTTGAAGTTGAAAATATAATCATAATTTTATGGTTTAGAATATCAATATACCTTAAAGATGGTTTTTTTGTGTTCTTTGATAAAAAATAATTATTTTTTGGCAAATAATGAAAAATATTGATTTTATATAGAACATGAATTTTCTAAAATTATATGAATATAAGTATTAATTGTAAATTTATTAAACCATATTATTTTATGAAATATGTATTTTAATCGTGATTTTATGATTTTTTAAATATTGATATGTAATTTTCAATACCATATTTTACATTTTACAATTATATATATATTATATAAAAATATATTTTTTGGAGGAATTATATGTAAATCAAATTTTTATCACTTCTGAAACTATAATATAATAAAATTAATTTTATTTTATTATTTTTTAAGATAAAATCATCATGATATTAGTTATTACAATTTTTATTAAATAATATATATTTTTTAGTTTGAATGGGAAGGTACAGATTTCACTAACATGATCACATATATGAAATTATTGAACAAGAATTACATGATTGTTTTTGAAACCAGTTTTTCAATTTCCTAGTATATTCTTTAATGTTACGTTGATTACAATAAAATAATATGTTGACATTTTATTTAATGTTTTAGTGGAACTGTTTTTCATCTTCTTATTTTAATAAAATTTTCACTTGGTTCAATCAATTATTCAAATTATTTTAATATTAAATAACTTTTTATTTAAAAATATTAATTTTATTTTTATTTTCACGAAAATTCAAAACATTGAAATTTTTAGAAAAAATATAAATATTTTTCTTAAAAAACTTTTTTTGATAAGTTTATAACACATCATATGTGTTAATACTAAAAATAATTTATCTAACTCATGGAAAATATATTTAATGAAATTATTTACATTATTAAGGTTTTCAAGTTAAATTTAAATTAAAAATATTTCAATTTCACTTCTTTTCCATGGGGGGAAGTGTAGTTACTATGGTTAGTGTATATAAGGGTAAAAATAGATTAATACACGTGAAAATCCCTTGAAGATGTGTAAAATATATATAATATTGAAAAGTTTTGGGAGAATCATATTTATATCTATCCAAAATAATTATTAGCCTCAATTAGATACTTTTTTCCTTGAATAATGGAGTGATAAAAATGATATATAAGGTGTTTTTGAACAGTATCCCTTTTGTTTCACTTATAAAAGAAGAGTAATTCCTCTCTATTTCTCCTACCATTTATTAAAATAGGTCAAAACCCATATTTCTAACATATCATCCACTCCATATACATGAATTTGATTCATTTCATGTCGCCACTAGACCTATGTAAATAGTCTTAAGTATTTATCCTATATAGAACTTCTAAGGGAAATGAATTTATGTGAAACTACACATTGCTATCAAAAAAACGTATGGGTTTTGTAATACCTTGTTATTTTTTGAAATATTTTTGTTTCGAATAAAGTTAATATCATCAATAGAATATGATGCATTATTGGTTTGCCTAAGAATGCAATGTTTCAATGAAAATTCACCAGATCATAAAATTATTATGATGGATACTCCTATATATTACATTCTATTCCCTAAATTATAATATATGATTATGATTTCAAGATTTATGGTGTTACCACATACATATGACTTCATGCTATTATGTTTTCATTTCCTTATTCCTTTTTTTTCATAACTATGATAATTATATTTATTATATAATGTTATTCCTCCCAACATGAATTTATTGTCTCACTAATATGATATAAATTTATTCTCACCTTATAGTGAATTTTAGATGACCAATTCTTATATATTCCCTTTCAAAAGAAAAGAAGATATATATTGATCATGGTATATCTTAAAGAGTTTTATGAAGGATGTATTATTGGTAATGGTTTACAAGGAGGAAAGTTAGGTGATTATTTTTCTAGTCTCCAAATATAGTAAAAAATTATACTCTTTGATTAAGTGATTGTTTTATGTAATTAACATTTCATGTTGGTTAAATGATTTATATAAAGGACATTCTAGCATTATTCACTACAAACCCTGTAAATACCCACACCCCATTATCTCGGAGCCAATGCCTTACTATATTACAATGGAACTAAGTAAACGAGAACACAACTTAAAGCACTGAATAATTTTTAAGCATTGGGTAACTAGATACAAATATGTGTCTTACATTACAAAACTAAATGGAAAAAAATAAAACCATTATTGGAAACATCTATATTCTAAAAGATTATCCATTCCAATGTTTCATAATATATATCATGGAATCTGGGATTGAAATAATACATTAAAAAGGTTTGAGATCATTTTCACCAAAAGGGTAAGAAAACAATAAAAGTTATCATAAATAGACATGGAAAATAATTCAAGGTGAATAACTAAAAACACATGACATTAAAAAATAATATAGATTATAATATAGATGGAATAAAACCTGGTTAGAAAATTCTATACAAATAATCACATTAGTATGAAACATAACTATGGACATTCTTCTATTATTATAATCCTAAATATTATCAATATATAACCCCATAATATAATAATGAATAATGTTGGATAGTAAAACCATACCACAATGTCCTTAGATAATAATTCTACATAAATGGGTAAGGACTTGACAAAATACCAATGTACATTGTCTCACGATACCTACCAATGCATCAAGGGGATATAGTGGAACCACCCCAACACTGCCTAACACCAATAAATTATTAATTTGAATGATTTGAGAAATAATAAACAAATAAATTTATATTTAAATTATCATATGAAATGTAAATAATTTCCCTAATCAGTAAACATATTCATAAAATCTCCATAGTAATTTTGTATCATGATAGTACATCCCCAATTGAAATTAAATAAAACTATTCAATCAGATATTATATATGATACATAATAGATAAACCCCAATTAATAATAAGATTAAATATATGATGTTTACATATATTAAATTATGTTTGGGTAATTTTAAAGTAACTTCCACTCTAAAATTTCAAATAAAATAGGTATAACCCAATGAAAGGGAGTTTGGTTTGAGAATCCCTTTCTATATTTCAAATAGTCAAAATGTTTGCCCCATAAAATTAATGATCATAATATAAAAACTTAAATACCTTCAATATATAAATATTAATGGAATTTTATATAAATTTGACTTATACAAAATACACACAGAAATAAAAAGTTGTAAAAAGCATACCTCAGATAATTAAATGTGAGATGAGAAAAACCCTTACCTTATGTCTGAAAAAGTTCTACAAATGTTCTTAATGTCCTAGAAAATTAAATTAGATTCATAAATTACTCAATGAAGAACATCTATAAATAAATTTTATTTATTTTAATTTTATAATTTTTATTTATGACCACTTATATGGGTCATAATTTTTAATTTTGTGGTTCTGGGGGCATTTGTTTTTTTTCATTATCAGTTTGCTTATATACAAGTATGGAAGTTCAGGTAAAATGAAAATAATACACTAGAATTTAAATTATTTGTTATTAATAAAATTTTATAATTTTCAATATCCTTATATAACATTTTTTATATTGTATTATAATGATTCATTTTTCAGAATGATTAACAAAATGATTTAATTTACATTGGTGGTTTTTTAGCAATCAAAACCTAGTACTATTCTATTTAATAATTTTCTTATATAAAAGGTATAAAACTTGAAATTTGTTTTAATAAACATATTATAATATTATTTACAGATTTTTTTATTAACAACTATGAAGATAGTAATGAATAACAAAAACATAAAATCCATAAATGCAGTGAATCGACACCACCCCGATGATTTTTTCATCTTTAGAAAAAAAGGATAGGACAAGATATATAATGATGGATATTATATTTACATAAAAAATTGAAGTATATATATCATACTTGATTTCTCATTTCACGTTTTATATGGTGGGTGGGTATATGAGAAGAAAATCCATAATTAAAATATAGAGGAAGTGTTTTACTTCTTTCGTGTCGTCTCCTTTGCAACCCCCGTAAGGAACATGGAAATGTTATTCTATTGAGACCAGTGATACTAGAACGTGGGAAAGAGTTTTGAGAGATTAATTGGGGACAATATAATAAATAACCGAGGGATATAATGTCTGGTGAGAATAGGTGGTGAGGGGAGTGGTTTATAGTGGAGGAGAGGGGTGTGTTTATTATTTTTTTCGTTTTCCTTTTATTTTTTCTCATGTCTATCAATATTGTGGATTCTTGTTACTATGTATAGTTATTAATGAATTATATTTATATATAATGGTTTATTTAAACATTAAAGACTCAAAAATCAATGCACTTTTTCTTAAATTGGTAAAAACATTAAATTACTCTATTTCACTGCTCAAAAATATACTATTTTATAGAAATACCAACAAATTCACCCTACAAATTTGTGTATATGGAGGCATAGAAAATGGAATCCATTTTATGAAATTTAATTTCTAGATATTATAATATAATTTTTCAATAAAATCACCATTTATTAAAAAAAATACTGATTTTGATATTATAACTGATTTTTAGACACTTTGAAAAATTAAATTTAGTCCCATAAAATTATCTTATAATTATTACATGACAAAAAATTAATTTATTATTATATTTTATAAAAAAATTGAAATCGTTATATTAATTACAAAATTTTAAATAATCATTTATGTTTCACAAATATACCAACACTTAATTTATCATTTTTAAATTATTAATATTCTTATTCGGTTATATATATACATATATTGTGAATTTTAATTTTTGATATACCTAAATTTTATATATACACTATTTGGTGAGGTTATTATTCTAATGGCCAGATTACTATTCCAAACTGTTTCATTACTATTCCATCAGTCACGTTAATGTTTAATAGTATATCTCGTTTTATTCTCGGTGTTGTATGCAACATAATCTATCAAATATTTAAAATTTAAAAGATACATTCCAAGAAATATTGGGGTGTTACATTCTCCCTTACTTCAATAAATTGTGTCCTTATAATTTGAAATTTTACTTCAAATGATAATATTTGATACATGAAAATTCCTTTCTATGAAAACCACATCATAAGTAGAGTTAATAAAACATCCTCTAAATATAATGGATAGAGAAATGCAATGGTCACCAAAACATTTGGTGATCAAATAGGATAACTTTAGGGGGATTTGAAAACCAAGACATTGAAGATAAATATTACTCTCATGTTCTCAATGATATTAATAGAGGGCATTGTCAATATAAAGTTAACCATCACAAATACCTAAATTTATTATTGGTTAAAAGACTATTCATTACTAATAATGAAAAGTAAACAGATAATGTTTTCATTCAAAATCCTTTTCTTAAAAATGGAAAAATATTTTACTATATAAGATTTACCTTTAAAAAATGTATATAATGTATTTATTTCAATTTCATAAGAGTAATATTGTACTTTTTCTATGTTTTGCCCCGTTTTGACATCATTTTATACACCAGGTTATGGATATTTATGGTGGGTAGTTCATACGATAAGAACTTTTATTGAATAACATATTATTTGTGTCATTATTTTGGCCTTTAAATGTTTTATAAAACCCAAAAATATTGCACATGTAATAAATAAATAATAATTTAAAATTTTAATGTGTTCTAATCCAAAACTACTTAATTTTATGACTCATTGGAAACATGCCTATCCACATTCAACGATAAAAAATAACAATGATGGTTTGTAAATTTCCAAAAAAATATCATTATATTCCCTAAAAATAATGTATCTATTAATCCCATATATGAAATATATGATTACCTAGATCACATTAAAACCTAGATGAAAAAAATAAAGTCTTCAAATCCATCAAGATGAAGTACTAAATTATAATACTTATATATCTCATGATTTTTATAACTATAATATCATAGCATAATTATTGAATCCAAAATCACAAATATATTAATTATTTCACATTGATTGTACTAATAACATAAGCATGACCTTTATCCCTATTAATCTTCCTATATATATTCCCTTAAGGATTAGTACATCCATTTTCCTATTGCCCCATCTATTTACAGTTGAAGAATTGGAAGAATTATTTTTTTCATTAAAATCAGGAGCATGATGTAAATTCTCTCCAAAATTTTAGAAAACTCTAAATCCATTATAGAAAGTACCATGGTGTCTCATTGTAGATTTATTACAGGTGGGAAAATCCATAATTCCCTTCATCTATTTATCAATATTTCTTTCTTTCATACTCATATTTTCTTGCTTCCTTTAAAAGTTATAAGACAAATATTATTGTTTTGATTTTATATATAACATGATATTATATCCTCCTATAGTGAGAAATATTATAAAACTAGTTCAATTCTAAGGACTGGCCTAATCCCATAAAACAAAAAATTAATATTACACATTGGGAAACATATGTGTTTCATAGAATGTCCTGATAACCTTTTAAAGTTGGGTTCATACATGGAAACATTTTACTATACTATTTTTATAAGATTCAATAATTTTCACTCTATATATACTTATTTTTATCTTGGGAGTTATTTTTCAATGAAAATTAACTTAAATTCCTTTAATTCCATGTTTTCAATTTCTTCCTCATCCTCTGTGTTTTGAATTAATTTACACTGTTGATATGAATCTCCCAAGAGATGAAAAACTAACTTAGTAACCTTATCTATTTGATTACTTATCATAAAAAAATATATATTATCTATGGTAATTATCTATTACTTAGATAGAAGTGGGTTTATAGTCTAATTTAATAATTGTGGTTGTTGTTTCATGAAGTGGTTCGAAATTGTTACACAACATTGTAGATAAGGCTACTCCATCTGAGTATTGTTATTACTCATAAACAGAGTTAGTTTTACCCATAACATTATAAGTTATTCATATAATATTACATCTCCAGCTTTGGTATCATTATCATACATAAGAGGGTAATATCAAATTGGAATAGATTAATTTATATGGTTTCTATTCCATCAACTAGGTTCCATTTATTAACAATGAAATAAACGATAATATATCATAATATTACGAAACAAAATTTATAATGGAAAATTAGTGAAAAATATAATGATAAAATAATATTTATGTATTAATAATCTCAAAATCATAGGCTTGTTTACCTTGAGAATATTCTCAAAGATTGTTATAGGGTTATATTTCTATTATCTATGTTTTCCTAAATATATTTTCCTAATTTTCTACTCAACCTACTCTGATACTGACTTTAGTGAACTCAACCCCATAGAACAGAGCTAAGAACTTACACTATTTAAAAGGTATTAAATATAAGTTATTGTATCCCAATGGAGAAAATAGTTTAGTAGCTTCAAAAAACCTGTTACAAAAATATGTTTTAATTTACAACATGAAATGGAAAAAATATCAACTCCACTAGAAACATCCATATTATCTTATATTGTCCATGTATGTCAATCATAATATACATCTTGGAATCCAAGGGGAAAATAAAACGTAATAAAGTGGTGATATTCGATTCCAATAGAGGGTAAGAATATATTGGAATCAATAATAAATAAATATAAATAATAATTAATGTTGGATAGCTAAAAACACATTACACAAAAATTATCCTTGAGAATAATATGGATGGAATAAAATTGGGTCAAATAGTTCAATATAAATAATAACATGAGAATAAAACAAAACCATTGAAATTATAATAGTCAAATAATCACCTGTATTATCAATAACAAGTCTCATAAAGTGGAAATGAATAATGCAGGACATCATAAACATACCACAAAGGAATCATCTAATAATTCTATATAAATGGGTAAGTCCATAGAAAAAATGAGGTCTCGTTTGTCTCATGATACATACTAATTCATCGAGTTGATATATTGGGCCCTACCTAACACTTACTATCTCTAATGTGCATATCATAAGAACTTGGTGAAACATAATCAATGTATATATTCATATTGGAAATATATTGTGAAATATGAATAATTTCCCCAATCAGTAAACATAATAAGAAGATATTAAGAGTAATATTGTATCAAGATAGTACATCCCCAATAAAAATGACCATAAACCATTAAATAAAATATGGAAAATGGTATTACAAGACATCATCCTCAGTTATTCATAATATTCAATATAGGGTGTTTTCATAGATGAAAATACTCTTACTAAATCATTTGAAAGTTTCTTGATAGAAACACCCTTTTACATTGGAATGAAGATTTATTTTGGGGAACTATTTTTATTTATCAAAAAATTATATTTGATACATGTATATACATGAATTTAAAAGGGTTAAAAAATTAAACAATGTTTGATGAATATTAAAGGAACAACCACTCTAAAATATGGGATAAAATTTGTATAACCCAATTAATGGTAGTGGGGTTTGAGAATCCCTTTACCAATTTGAAAATAGAAAAATAGTATACCACATAAAACTAATGACCATAAAATTAAAATTTTAACAATATAAAGATATTGTGATTCATGATATGATATATCAAAGGTAATTATACTTACAACAAACATAAGGAATCAGTGGTGAATAAGTAATAACTCATAAAAAAGTGAGATGAGAAAAATCCTTACTTTATGTCTCAAGGAATCCTTCACGTGAACTTATTGTGTTATATAAATAAATTACATTAATTATTTGATTAATTAACAACATATTAAAAATATTAATTTTTTATTACAATTTTATTAAGTTCATTTATTACAATATCTGTAGGTTATTATGTAAATTTTTTTTGTTCCAAGTGCTTTCATTTTCTTCATTTTCATGAATGGTTTTCTTGTATACATGTATGTAAGTTAATTTAAAATTATAATAATAATCCACAATTCAAATTATACAATATTAATGAATTTACATATATTTTAATAGTCTTAAATAACATTTGGATTTATATCATGAAGAAGATTCTTTAGATAAGATGTTAATGAAAATGATTTAATTTACTTTGGCGGTTTTTACGACCATCATGAATTTATTTCATTTTATTTAATAATTATTTTTATAATGGTTCCATGACATTAAATAATTTTTATAAAGGTTATTATAATATATTTTAACCATAAAAATGGTTTCATGACAATCCTTTAATGTGGAGATGACAAATAGAAACTCATCGTCCATGAAGGTGGTGAATCGACACCTCACGAACGATGTTCTCATTTTTCAAAAAATGGAGAGGATAATATATTTGATGATGAATATTATATTAACATAATAAAACTATATTATATATCCCATACTATAGTAACCATTTCAATTTAGATAGTGGAGGTTATGAGCTGATAAGAAATGAAAGGAAATTAAAAAAGAAAGGGGAAGGGTTTTACCTCTTGAGTGTTGTCTTCTTGAGAACCTCCTTAATATATTATGAAAAGACATTTTGTTGATACAATGATGAATATAACCTAGGGAATAGGTTTGGGAGAGAAATTAATGATAATATAAGAAATCTCCAAGAGCTAGCAGGTGTGAGGAGAATATGTGTTGATGGAAGGTATTTATAATGGAGGTGAGGGATGTTTTTTATTATTTTCTTCATTGGTTTATTATTTTTTCACAATACTATAAATAATTTTAATTAATGTGACTAACTATATTAATTAATTCATGTTTATATTAACTAATGGTTTCTAACATCATCCATGAGTCAAAAATTATTTTATTTGTCTTAAAATGTTAAATTTTGTAAGTAAATGTATTTCACTATTAATGAAAAATTTAACTCTTTAGATAATATCAAAATATCATCCTACCCATTTTTCAATATATATTTTTCAAAAACGGTCTCAATTATATGAATATGACTTTACAAATATGATAAATTTAATTCAAGAAAAACATATATAAAAAAAGGATTTTAATATTACAACCATCTTTTCGACACTTTGAAAATTTAATGGTCACATTACTTTTCCTTGGGTCATGTTAATATTTAATAGTATATCACTAGTTTAAAATCAGTGTTATATGAATTATAAGCAAAAAAATATGTTAAATTTAATAGATACATTCCCTAAAATATTTGGGTGTTACAAACTACACTAAAACATTACTTATAGAACACACTACTAAGAATTAAACCCTCAGTATGGCCCCTAAATCGGGAAAGATGAGGGAACATATTTCCCCTAAATAAAAAGTACCAATGGACGAAAATATAAAGGGATGTTAGTCACAATGAACAGAGGAAAACATGAATGCGAGAGAACAAAATAAAAAATATTTCAACATTTTGGATGAATCCCCCATCTAGTGGAATATTGCTTTATTATATTAAATGAATGAAGAAGAATATGATTATAATGAATGTTTTCTCATTCCCTCTCTCATAATGATATTCTGGATAGGAATATGTGTTCCACCTAGAAAAAAATATAGTCATATCATTTCTTTTATTCCAATCTCTAACTCTATCTAATAGGTGAGGCTCGTATTACACTTTCATAAAAGACTATGAAGAGTCTGTTCACCCAGTCAAAACATTCTATGAACTTAATATACCTACCTAAACATATTGTCCCCTAATGGTGATATCTCAAAGATTAGATTCTACATGTCTATTGGTGATCTATCTTCTAATGGCCTAGATCATACTCATTATCTTATATAATTTATTCCCTTAAATTTTTGTGTATTCTAGCTCATATTATTTTAGTAATTGGAAATATAGTTTGTGGATATTCTCCTTCAATAGAACTAATATTCCCCTCATCCATTGAAAATATAATCAACCTTTAACAGATATCATACATAATGTTTTATGAGATTGAAATATTTTCATGAACATTAATCATTGTGATAATGAGATAACATAAATATAGTATAATATTATTTTTTGGAAGATCCCATGAAAAAAATTAATACTCGATCAAAATAAAATATCTACCTCACCGTAGGGTGACACTAATTTTTTACTATATGATATAGATAATTCTATATAACATATTATTTTATGTCTTCCTCGACAAACGTATTTCATGATATAATAAATTCTTCATTATAAGATATTAAGAAAATTCTATAGTAATCTGACAGATGGAAGGATGTGATATATCATTTTTCAAACCAATTAGAGTTCATTCTGTAACATCCTTAGATTTTAGAAGAAAACTCTATGCACTTAAATGAACTACTATATAATGTGTGACGTTTTTAAATTAACTATTAATCATAAATTTCTCCACTTCTTTGATTTTAATTTCAAAAAATGGACATACATTGTTGCGATCAATATGTTTTTCAGAGTCTGATGAATAAACTCAATTTTATGTAAATAGTAACCTACCCTTATGAATAGTAAAATGACCCTTAATAATAGTAATTCACCCAAATGAATAGTAATATGACTCTTATGAATAGTAACATACCCTTATGAATAGTTACCTTACCCCAAATGAATAGTAATGCATGCTTATGAATAGAAACTTGAACCTTATGAATATTAATGTACCCTTATAAATAGTAAACTCTCCAATGAAATTATAAATAAAATTTATCCATCTTATAATTGTCAATATGATATAATTACATCATAATATAAGTAAATAAATATTCTAAAAATTAATGGTCAAGTGTTGGTATTTTTGTAAGTAATATATATTTAATTACAAATTTTTGGTTAATTTAATAATTTAAATTAAATTTTATTTTCATAAAATATATTCATAAATAATTACTTTTATGACTTAGGATTATAATTTAATTTTAAAATAACTTAATTAATTTTCCAAAGTGTTAGAAAAGATGTTTTAATTTTAAAATTGTATATTTAAAGTAAATTAAGATTTTATTTAAAAATTTATTTAATATTGTTTAAAAAATTATTTTCAAAAAAGAGAATTCATTTTTTTACTCTAAATTTCAAAGAATGGTTAGACTGATTTGTTTTGATATTTCTTAAATTCTTTAATTTTTGATGAATTGTAAAATTCAATAGATTTTGATAAATGATTAATATGTGTTTTACTGCATAAAAAGAGATGCAAGGCTGATGTAATCCCACTTATTTAAAAATGACATTCTATTTTTACTATTTTTATCAAATGAATGAAGAATATTCTTTGTCTTGGACAAAAATATTAATATAATGATTAAAATAAGGTAAAATACCTCCTCTCCTCTATAAATACCACCCTCATTCCCCTCTTCCACTCACACCAATCAAGCTTTGAGAATTGTCATTGTTCTACCAAATATCCTTCCCAAGCCTCATTACCACTTCCAAGACCCACTGGTCTCACCCTAATTCTAATACCAAAGGCTTTAAGGATGATCACAAAGGGAAGAGATCAAGAGGTAAGAATCCACTTCCCTTTCATTATGTTTTCTTTCCAATTCATTTTCCTTTCATAAAATCTCTTACTTTCCCCTAATATAATTGGGATTATATGTACATTAGTAAATATATTCTGGATTTTTATCATGTTTTGGGAAAATTCATCCACATACTTCATCTCCTCCCCCTCTTATGAAAACATCGTTCGTGATGTGTCATTTTACAAAAACTGTGGGCGATGTGTTTGAAATCTCCATTACTTCCGTCAAATCTGACCATAAAACCATTATAATGGTTGAAATAGAATTTAATTTTTATTATTTATCTTATTTTATGTTCTATAAAGAATTTCTATTAATTGCATTAAATTATATAATGAAACAAGTTTAGGATTATCCATGAAACCCCTAAATTAACTAAACATATATCACTAAAGATTTATATAATGATTCATCCTCATAACATATAAAAAAATTTATTTATTGTATCATTAAATATTATAGAAGCATATTAATTCCATTCCATTCCACTTTTAGTATTTCATTTCCATACAATAATAAAATGAAATATAAATTAGACATGGAAATCATGAAAAGAACACACCTGAAACAATGGAAAGAACAAAATACTAATAATTAAAGGGTGAAATAATGATATGAAATGATCATATAAGATGTTATAAACATTAACATATTTTTGTAAGAAAATAATAACACTCTTTTAACCATTATAAATGAGTTTTATACTTTTTTTATGTAAGACAACCCCAAGGTAAGGGAATTATGAACCCAATCTCCATTCTTTTGGTTAAATTTCTACTTCATTAATTATGTGGTACTATGATCATTTTTGTGTTTCAGTTTTTGAACCTATTATATATTATTATGTTTATATACAGTCTATACACATATTCTATCCAATATATTAGTTCTCATTTCAATTATATGATTTTTGTAAAGGTCATTCCTTTAAAAATACTCTTTTAAAATCCTATATTATGAAATTCAAAAGCAATTTTTTAGGAAAGTATTCTTGTTAAATGATTATGTCATGGATCTAGGGAATTTTTTATGATAAGGGTGGGACCTATATTTCCCTCCAATGCATTGGGTATGATTATTTTGGGGGTCTCTCATATGGTTACACCAAGTGAAACAACAATGGTTACACCATAAGGTAGCCGTGAGGGTTACATTTTAAGGTTGTAATTAGGGTTATATTTAATGTATCCATGAGGTTACAAATAATATGGTGGCCATGATGAATATAATTTTATGTAATTAATCCCCCAAGTTGCCTACATGTTTTATTTAGGTTCACTTTGTTTTCACAAGGTATTTATATGATATTTTATGGGCAGGAAGTATGTCTTGTTAAATTGTTTTCATATATTTAAAAATATTTATGGACTAATGGTTCCTTTAATTATTTTATATCCCTTACTAAGATATTTTGATTATCTAATGTTTTTGAAATATTTTTTATAGGAATCCTTATAAGTCTATAGGACAGTTAAGGTGCTAATGTATATGAATCCGGTTATTTATATTAGCTATTATTTATTTAAACCCTAATTGAATATATGCAAGTTGTTTTATAATTCTCCAAAACCTAGAATAGAAAAGGTACTCATTTGTATAATGTACTGTTTATTTTTTAGTTATCTATTATACAAAAAATACACACTGTGTTTTAGTACTGATGACAGAAGTGCGGGTTCAGGGATTTAAAGTTGGTTTCAGAGGAACGGTCTAGAAAACTTTGTATATTAGACATACTAGTTTTTTTAGAAAATTTTAAGTGATACTATTTTCTTTTAAACAACTAGTTAATTCAGTACACATATGAAAAATTTTCTTCATAATTATCAATATGTAAATTCAGAATTATAAGTATAATGAATGAATTGCGTGGGCGCAATTCCTTTAAGTGGGGGATAATGTTAAATCCAGATATTTTAAAACGAAAAACTACGTGCTTTAATGAATTACTAAATACTATCTGACCATTATATACAAACTATTAGACATTATTTTTCTTCTTATGTGTTTTGAATTTTGGAAAAAGAACATACACGGTTGCGATCAGTATGTTATTTGGAGTCTGATAGGATAAATATTATTTTTTTGGTGAATAGTATCCTAATCTATTGCATAGTACGATACCTTTATGGATAGTAACATGAACCTTAATAAAAGGAATTTTCCTTTATGAATAGTAACATAACTCTTATGAATAGTTATCTGCCCTTATGAATAGTTACATGAACCTAATGAATAGTAATGTACCCTTATGAATAGTAACTCGAACCTTATGAATAGTATTGCACCCTTATAAATAATTAATTCTACTATGAAATTATAAATAAAATTTATCCTTGTTACAAGTTTCAATATGTTATAATAAAGTCATAATATTAGTTAATAATTATTTTATAAATTATTGGTCAAGTGTGGGTGTTTTCATAAGTCATATATATTTAATTAAAAATCTATTGTTAATTTAAAAATTTAAAAGAAAATATATTTTAATGAAATGTAATCATAAATTATCATTTTTAGGACTTATGATTAAAAGAAAATTTTAAGATACCTTAATTAATTTTTCAATGTGTTAGAAAAGTAGTTTAAAATTTAAAATTTTATGTTTCTCGAAAATAATGATTTTATTTAAAAATTTAATTAATCATGTTTATAAAACTATTCTCAGAAAATGGAGTCATTTTTTAATTCTACATGTCTAAATATGTTTATACTGATTTTTTTTGGATTTTTCTAAACTTCTTGATTTTTTGATTAATAGTAAAACACGATACATTATGATAAATGCTAAATACATGCCTTGTTGAATCATATGTGGTGAAAGGCTTATGTAATACCAATTATTTCAAACTCACATTCTCTCTTTACTATTTTGATCACAATAACATAGACTATTCATAGGGTTGGACCAAAAAAATTAAAATAATGATTAAAATTATGTAAAATCCCTCCTCTCATCCACTATAAATACCGCCTTCATTCCCCTCTTCCTCTCGCACCTCTCAATCTATTAGTATGGCTTATATTCAACCCAATATCCTTCCCAAATATATTCCCCACATCCAATACCTACTGGTCTCATCAAAAGGCTAAAACTAGATTCATTAAAAAGGATATCAAAGAGAAGAGATCAAGAGGTAAGAATCCACTTCTTTTTCATGTGTTCTCTTTCCAATTCATTTTATTTTATTATAATATATTCGATTACCCTAATATAAGAGTAATTAAAGATAAATTAGTACTTATATTATATATTTTTATAATTTTTAGGAAAAATTGATGAACTTACTTCATATCCTTCCCCACTTATAAAAAAATCGTTCGTGATGTGTCGTTTTACCAAAATCGTGGGTGATGTGTTTTCAATTTCCGTTACATCCTTCCAATATAATCATAAAACCAATTTAATGGTTGAAATATAATTTAATGTTTCTGATATAAACTATTTTGTGTTTTTTAATGAACTTATAAGCATGGAATTAAATTATATAACGAAACAAGTTCATTATTATGAGAGAAACGCTAAAATGATCTAAAAGGATATCACAGAAGATTTATCTAATGATTAATCATCATACCATATAAAAACGTCATTTATGGTTTTATTAAATATTACAAAAACATATTAATTACATTTTATTCCACTTCTATAATCTCATTTCTATACGATAGGAAAATAAAATACAATCCAGCCATTGAAATCAAGTAACGAACGCACCCAAAACAATGGAAGGACTAAACTACTAATAATTTAATTATGAAATGATATTAATAAATGATCATATAAGGTTTTATAAACATGAATATTTTTCTGTAAGATATTAATAACTCTTTTTAAACCATTATATATGAGTTTTAAAGAAGTTATAAATAAGATAACCTTGAGGTAAGGGAATTTTAAACCCAATTTCCATTATTTGGGTTAACTTTATACATCATTAATTATGTGGTACTATAATCATTTGTGAAATTATTTTTTGAATGTATTATGTTATACTATTTTTATGTACATTTTATAAACATATTCCTTCCAATATATTATTTCCCATATTAATTATATGGTTTTGGTAAAGGAGATTCCTTTAGAAATCTTATTTTAAAATCATATTTTATGAAGTCAAACATAAATGTTTTTATGCAAGTATTCATATTTGATTATTTTGTTATGGTTATTGTGAATTTATTATGAGAAGGGTGGAACCAATATCACCTCCAGTACATTGGAAATGATTATGTTGGAGGTCATCCATATGGTTACTCCATATATACTGTGATGGTTACACCATAAGGTAAACGTGAGGGTTACATTGTAAGGTTTTCATGAGGGTTACATTCTATGATATCTGCGATGGTTACAAATAATATGGTAGTAATGATGGTTATAATTTTAACTAATTAATTTACAAATTTACTAAAATGTTTTTTATGTTCTTTATATTTTCACAGTCTATGTATATGATACTTTGTGGGTAAGAAGTACGTCTTGTGAAAATGTTTTGATATAATTAAAATTATCCATGGACTAATGGATCCTTTTTTTCCTTTTATATCCCTTACTGAGCTATTTTGATCATCCCATGTTTTTAAAATTCTTTTCACAAGAATCCTTATAATTTTAAATGATACTTATCGAGCTAGTGAAGATGAATCCAGTTATTTATATTAGCAATTAATTTTTGTAAAGTCTAATTCAATATATGTAAGTTGTTGTCTTATTATCCCAAAATGATACATGAAAAAGGTCCTCACTCGTATAATTTATTTTTTATTTTTCAGATATCTATTATACAATACAAATAAACATCTTGTTATTCTACTGAATCCGTATTTGTGGGTTCAGGTCTTTACACATTCCATTATTGATTTTATGTGATGTATCTTTTCTGAATAGTTAGTCAAAATTAATGCATGGATCAACTATTTAAAAATTTATTACTCTGATATATAATAAAATTTGGATGGATACATTTTAGATTAATATGTACAATATTACATTACATTATATTAAAAATTGTTTTCTAATAATAACAAACTTGTGATAATTTTTGATGGAAAACTAAATAATGAACATATTTTCTATTCATATATGTGAAGTAACAAATTTTTAAGTAGTTTGATTAATTTCTTTCCATATGGGATAATAATTAGATTTTCAATCATGAATTAATTTGAAATAAAAAAATGAATATTAATGGGAAATTTATAAATAAGGAGTAATGAGTATATTGATAATTCCTTTTTTGTATAATAGCATTATTCAGGAGGATTAAACAACGATTTAAAGTCTAATAATAGTTTTCTAGGGATAAAAATGTTTATCTACGTGATATATAATGAACATCAGTCAAATGTGGTTAGATTATTTAATCCATTAATAAATTTATTGTCTGAATTTTTTTGAAGTTGATCTTATAGGTTGTAGATAATATTGATTATGGTTATTTTTTAGATAGAACTGTGTATTTCAAGAGTGGATGTATGTCTCTCAATAACATAAAAAATATGTATATAATTTTTATATGAGTGAGGTTTTGAATATTCTTATTAAATGAATATACCTTCCTTAACAGTGTGATGATGATCTCAAGGACTAATTTTCAAACATTTTTATAAAATTTTTAATGTGAAATGGTAGATAAATTTTTTTCTATGGAGATTTAGGATTAATAAAATTTAATGGAGATCATTGCATGTATTTATTAGTGACAAGATGGTAGGGGAATTTAGTAGTACATAAATATACATTCTATAACATCCTTTTTTTGTTACTGAATGATCAAAGGTGAAACAGAGGAATTGAAACAATTCCCAGTCATGTATTTTTCTGTATAATCCCTGGAAAATCCAAATACCTAGATAAATAATCTATGAAAACTCATAACTAGATTATATAATTTAATTAATCATTACCTTGATTGATGAATCACTTTATAAAATGTAATCATTCATAATCAAAATTTCATCACCTATTTTGGTCGATTTTCATTTCAATAGAGAATCCATGTTAATATTACTATATATTTATTATTATTTCCTCCATGAATCTCCAAATTTAAAAAATGATATTACATGTTCTAGTGTGGGGATGTCAATTACCCTAAAATATTATTCCTCGATTGTAATAATTTTATATTATTCTTTATATATGATCCTGATAGATGGAGAAAGGAATAATATATTTCTATAGATTTAGGGATATATCTATCCTTTAATAATTGTTTTAACACATTATTCATTTGAATATTATATTTTTATAATATATATGTATGATTAAATAATTAATATCCAAAAAATTAAAATTATATTATTGTTTATTTTTTGTTGTTTTCAATAACTAATATTATAATATTATTATAATTATATCCAATGAAATCATATTTTTATATTATAATTTCTCAAGTAAATAAATTAATATTCATTTACATGATATAATATAAAATATATCAACTTTAATCGGTCATAAAAAATACCCCATAAACTACCTAAAAATATTACAATCATAGCACTTGTATAAAAATAACTATTTTTTTACCGACATATCTTAAATACATATTTATTTTTTCTATCTTTTTATAAAATAAATATTTGTTTACTAAATTATCCTCCAAATATATGTTTTCATATTTTCATAATAATAAAAAAATTATAAGGGGTAATCTCACATAAAATATGGATCCAATCCAAATACCAAATCCTGTACATTTAAATAAAATATACTAAAAATTAAATTATAAAAAAACAAGGCTGGGGGAACTAGTTGGAACATGGATCATTTCAAACATGTAGACTATTATACCTATGTTATCTCCATGAGTTTGGTTACTTCCCTATTCTATCATTTAAAACATAGAAATGTTACCCCCATGAACAATCAACACTAAAATTATGACCTATTGGGCGACTACAAATGTTGATGCTGTTATAAATTTTTAATCTATTCTAAAACCTACCAACAAATCCATTAAATATGTTGACAAATAAAATTCACACTAAGAAAATTTAAAATGGGATTAATGATACATTTTGAGTGGCCTATCAAAATCAATACACTAATAAATGTTTCACCATAAGATATTATTCCATGAAAATATATTCACCATCACAAAGATCTAAACCATCAATCAAACCAAATATCTATATAAATACAACTAGAGAATATCGCTATAATTAAATTCATAGAATGATGAAAAATATACAATTAAAAAAACCACCACCATCCATAATACATAAATACAATAATCAAGAACTATTTTTATACAACCCTATTCAATGATACAAAAATATTACACATATATTTAAAAAATGTTATACAATTAAGTATCACAAAACATTTTTCATAGTAAATAAGTCAATGAGATACCAATAAGAAACACTAATATTAGATTATAAATTTTAAAACAATGAACAACTCTAGGATATATTGGAGAATTTATTGAGAAGTAACACAATCCAAAATATCTATATGTGATTGGAAATTTTTAACAAAACCAATAACACCAAATAAAGAATAATTTTTTAAATAATAATATATTACATACAATTCTATCCTCATGGAACACCTATGAATGTTCAACCATAATTTCCAAATACAAACAAAGACTATATTGAATCTTTAAAAAAAATTCAAGAATGATTTATAAGAATGATCGGGTAATTATTTTGCAGAAAATTTTATTTGATAATTAGGATGACTAATGAAGGCCAACATGATGAAAACCACACTAAAAAAACCAAAGCCTCCAAAGTGCTACCCATATTAATAATTATTAGTCTTCAGTTACATATTACTATAACTATATGAGGATAAACATGATTTTTTTGAAGAAAAATAGTATAAGGTAGGAAAAGTGGTATATACTTTACATATATCCATTTAAGTTGGCTATATGTGATGAAAAAACAATGAAAATATAGAAAATAAATCAATTATAACAAAGATTTAGAGTATCTAATTATAATAAATCATTGATGAATTTTTGTACCCATATCCTATGATGAAAAGGATGAAAATATCAAGCGAAAATATAAATATGGGACAAAAATAGATGATCACTATGAAATATGAAAGTTGTGTGGTTAAAGGACATGGTATTGTGGAAACCCTAGAGCTCGTTAGGGAAATATTATGATGGTTTAGATAACACCATAATGGTAAGAGTAATCCATAACTTTTCTATTTTTTAAAATTTATTTCCAAATGAATAATAAAATATGAGATTAAAGTTATGTCACATATTAAAAACTCAAATATACCACTATTGAACTTTTATGATAATATTTTAGTTGAATTATTATAATTCTAAATTCCACGAAATAAATTATATATTAAATTTATTTTAATTTAAAGACATTATAGATATACTTACTATGTGATATGATAGACCTCATTCATAGATATGTATAGGTTTTATTACATAATGGTTGAGATCACTATTTGCAATCCTGTTAGAGAACCCATTATCAATGACCATCATGGGCCATCCATCATTCGAACACTAAAGTTGGGTCATTACATGATCTATGGGAGTCCACCGTCCCATTTCTCTACGTAATAGGGGAATTAGAATCATAATATATATTTTTGATTATTTTAAAAATAAAATATCTTTACAATTAAGTAAAAATATACTAAAATTTCATTATTTCTAGTCCATACATTGGATAATAGTGCCAAATAATATAAATATATACAAACTATTAGAATATAATATATATACTGAAAAATTTTCCTTGTACTCACCTTAAAATCCCTATCATAATTCAAAAATTATCATATACATTATAAATCCATTTACAAAATTATTTAAACCTAAAAATATTAAAAATTTATTGATCAACTTTTTTGATGCATTATTGAAATCTAAAATAAATTTTATGTACCCAATCAAGCTAACTCATGTGACTTTTCATCTCTCTCCAACCTCAAATCCAACACTCTATATGAGTGAGAATGAAATGAATCTGATCCTAAAAAGAAACTTATTTTATTATCATTGAGTAATGTGAGATAAAACTACAGTAAGGGTTTCAAAAATAAGATCAACAATTCCTTTACTCAAAATAGCCCTAAAATAAATTTTTGAAATACATTAATTTAAAAATGTTTCTGATAATTTTTAAGAAAAAAAATTAAAAAAAATCACTATAAATGGATTCTAAAAATGGATTTCTTAACTGAATAATTAAAAGAGAGGTAACTAGAGGTCATTATTATAATGTTAAATGATAATAAAATAATGTAGTGAAGAAAAATATGGTAGTTGGTGGGGTTCTCGAGTTATAAATACTATAATCATGCATCCAAATGACTCGAGTTCAAATCCAGATATGGTATAATTTTTAGGGGTTCCATAGAAAGTACAATCACTATACTATTATAATTAATGATGAATTAATATAACTATAGTTATGTTCAATAAATTTGAGATATTTATCCCAAAACTCAAGACACAAACCCACAAGGCCTTTGGAACATTACTAGAACATCATGACTCATGTTATATATGCTAAAAATATATATACCCTTGTGATGTAAGGAATCCTAGGCTACGAAGCAGAGTATGAAAATGTTTACTAGAGAAACACCACTGTGACATATGTGATATAATGTATTCACTAGGTGGTGCTAACTAGATCTATGATTGAAAGAGGAATGTGGTAGATATACCATTTTATAATGTATTAACACAATGGATTGTAAGATAATCGAAACTCCAGGTGAAGGACCTAAGGAATACTTTACCAGGTGTTTGGTAGAACTATTCTAGCATAGTAAGGGTGAGATATATTGTAAAACATTACAGCCTATAAGCCATTATATCATGAAAAGGATAATATGAATCAAAAAATGGATAAAATAGTACAATAATTCATTATATAATTTAAATCCATATGTATTTATTGAATGCATTATTTTTTAATGTAAAAACATGAAAACTCTATAAATGAACATAAAAAATAAGAACCATTGGGTGACCCAAAGGTAAAAATGGTAACAATAATAAATGGATCCTTTTATTATCTTGATGATTGATCCATACATGAAAATGATCATGAAATATCCTAAAAATAGGATAAATCCAATGTTCTTATGGAAAAAACTTTTATATCATTATTTTGTTTAATTAGAATTGCATCATTTTCCAAATTCCAAAGTGTTGGGATGATTATATAGAAAACCTATTCTAGAAATCCCACCTAGGTTCATCGGCTTTCCAATGATTATAGACAACAAATGCGAGTATAGTTTTATAACATATGTTAATCACAAACTTAAATAACATAACAAAAGATAATTTTTTTAACATCAATATTTCATATCATCCCCACACACATCAATAAATGGCCATCTTCTTTTATTCAGATGGGTGTTAGAACAAAATTTATTTTCATTTTACAACACATTTGGAATAATATATTAATCATAAAACTTTTCAGTATCAATTTTTTTTGGATCATTTTTTTACAATTCAATCAATTTTCTAGATGGGAAATAATTTTTTTAGAAATACTCTTAAAAATGATAAATTTGATAAATTTGTATATGAAATTTAGAATTCATGTATTTATAAAATTATTATGAATTTATAGACTTGATTATGTATATTAATATTCATATGTGGTTTTATATCGCAACACATAGGTGTAAATAAGTTTATATTTATATATATCCCTGATCCATTGTATAGGTGGACTAATATAAAAATAAAAATGAGACATTTACAAAAAATTAAATAATATATGTAAAAAAATTCGTATAAAAATTTAAAAATAAATAAAACCATATAATTGAAATAAATAGAACCAAAATAGTGCCTAATGTTAAATCACAGAGGACCATAAAATAATTTCAAATATCCCAAAATTATCAATTTAATGAAAATACCAACATTGGAATTTAGTCTGGAACCTTGGAAGCACAAATTTAGTAAGAAAATTATTTTTAACACTGTTATTTTAGAAAATATAATTTTCAATTCCTACTATATATCTAAAAAATTCATTTCTATGAAAAATAATTTTACGTATCTCCAAAATCAATTTCAATATTTATAAAATGTAATTACAGGGAAATTCCAACCTAGAATGTTTTTATATTTCCTAACCTCTTAAAATTGAAATATTTTAATGTAACATTGAATAAATACATCCTATAAGAATTAACTGAAAGAAATTAGTGGGAACCCACATCTACGATTCATATTTTCATTCTCAAACTAATAGAAAGTTTGTTAAATGTTCTTGGGAAGAATAATAAAAAATGAAGATAGAGATGATGACCCTATGAGGATATCATCTATTATATTAGTAAGATAAATGTTTTAATAATGGTTATTTAAGGGAGAGTCAAGAAAAATAACATTAGTGGGGTTGGGAGACTGGTTAATAGGGAGGGGAAAACTGAAAATAATTTGAAAAAGTTCATGGGTATATTTTAACTTTCACATTTTTTTATTTGTGGAGAAACACTTGGTTCCCCCATGGTTAGTCCTAAATGTTCTATCGCTATGTGTGTCATACAAGGAACACTAATCACTTAACATGGTTGGTTTCCACTGTTTGAAAATCCATGTGCCATACATGGGAGAGTTCTCTGAAAGTCATAGGTAACCAATTCATAGATGTTGAATGGTTTGAAATAGTCACGTGTTAACCCAATAACACTCAAAATTTCAGAATATGTAGGTTTTCTAAAATAAAAATTCTTACAGCATAATGGAAAATTTAATATCTTTTTAATTAATAAATTATTTAAGATAACCACCATCATGGTGTGACATTACTCCCCACAATAACACCTTATTCTCTAATAAATATTTAGTAGTTCATGTAAAATAAGGGAAAGGGTAAAACTAAACCTCATCAAACAAGACACTTTCTGAACTAATGAATACAATGACATGAATTTATATGAATAAAATACTAAAATAATTGAATAACCCTGATAAAATATAAATCTACATTGAAGATAGAAAAAACTTCTCATCAAATACATTGTATGGGAAGGATTATGATTGGACACTAAGTGAATAATCACCAGATCAAATTTAGTGGGCTCCCCACCATATTAGAATTTAACTGAGAAACCAGGTCCTAAGAAATAGTTAATACATATCTGTTATTATGATGATATAATATCATAATGGATAAATTAATTAGGAACTGATATTTCACTAACTTTTATTCCTCGTTATATGTAGTTCGACTCCTCAATTACGTAATCGGTGAACTGAAATTTCCTAAATTACCTAAAGATACCACAACAGAACAATGAAAAAATAATTTAATATAATAATGGATAAAAATTAGAAATAATTTAAAATGATTCAAATATATCTATGCATCCAAAATTCTTAATTGTATCGCCTTATAAAATATGGGTGAAACAAAGGACTAAAATCTTAAGCTTACAATTAAATTCATGTATCCAATTTCTAAAAATAAAAAAAATATAAATAAAATATAACACCAACCAATTTAAGGATAATGAAAAACATATTGTGGAAGGATAATTTCTATAACGTCTAACACATCTTGGGGATATTTAAAAGGATACACAAGGTGTCAAATCATTCATGATCCACTTCAAGGCCATTGACTCTTTATGAATCTACAGAATTGAACACTAAAGACACTCTAAAATTATAAGGGATAAACCAAGTGAAGAATCACATTATAGTTAATTTATATGGATGGAAATCCATCCATTCATGATTCCATTCTATGAGAATACACAAAAAATACACACACACCCAAACAATTCATGATTCAAAAACAATGAAAATTAAACCCATATGTAATCCAAGGAAATTTGAAAAATATATATAACTCCAATATGAAATCACTACCACCATAACACATCCAAAAACCAACAATGTTATTTAAAAAATAATAACAAAATTTTCTGGGAAAATTATCATTTTGTAATAAAATAACAATTTAGAAAAAATTTACTTGTTATTTATATTAAAAAATATTATTACAGATTTAATCACCAGGAAAATGTTTTTAGAAATCTATAATTCTTCTAGAAATCTAATTTAAATTTTTTACTACTTCTTATGTACTGAACGAAAATCATTTTAAAAATACACATGTTCAAATTGAAATCACTACATGAGTTTTAGAATGAAACATTAAATTTAATTGACTTTAACCATAATTATTTTTATTCATTTCAAATGTTAATATTAAACTTTAATACATGATTCCCTTATTATAATCAATCATACCAATCAAAAGAACACAAACGTGATAATTGAATAAATTCAAATCATAAATGAATCCATGTATTAAAATTCTAGAGGAACAACATGTAGTGAATGTTTTGGACACTGGACTTTATTAACCATATTCTATCAGTGTAATAACTACTAAGTGTATCTTAGAACCATGGATGTTTTCTCCACATAGTTTTTTAGACAACATGAGTTATCCGTGACTCCAATCCCAAAACCATTTCATCCCATTCCTAATGTATTTTATAACAACAAAGAAGAATAAAATCAATAAATTCCAAAATAAAATTCATATTTAAGAGTAAATGTAAATATCATATTCAAAACGAAAATCTAGACCACTCTGGATACTCATGATTTTTAATGATTTGTTGTTTTATCGAACAAACTCTGTATATGTCATCTAGTGTAATTTTTTAAATCCATTATACTATGGATATATTTTATATAATGAGTATATAAAATTTAGAAATAAAAAACATAACTCATTCTCTTTTTAGAAAGAGATAATTTTTCTAAAGGAAATAGTTTTTTGCTTGGTTGAAATAGAATGTAGATCTATTACTATAATAGATTAATAAAATCAATATTAATTTATATTTCAAGTTTTGAATTTTCTTGTTGTCTCTATATATGAGGAAATAAGATCATTGGATTTTTGTAGTAATTGTATGTGTTTTAATTCAATTAAATTGTGATCTAGGCATTCAAAATTATTATCATCGAATGAGGAATGAACAAGAGATCACTATAAGATAGTGTTTTGGTATCTACCACAATTGTCTATTTTCTCAATGCATTATATATTATACATTAAGTTAATAAATTAACCATATTATGGATTATTTGAGAGAATACTAATATATTACTATTACTCTCATTTTTGAGTCACTATGATGAAATTTAACCGGTTTCATTATAGTATGAGGCGTGGAAAATTTATTGATTTTTTATATCACTACGTTATGATTATTTGATTTGACAATTGGTATTCCATAATTAATCCATGTCACATATTCTTTCTTTTTTTGGATTACACATTAATAATTAATTTAAAATTAAAAGAATATTTTCTCAAAATTTAGGAATTAAAAAATATTTAATATATGAAAAATAAGAGGGTGTCATAAAACAATGTACACAAACGAGAAATGTGTTTTTCACTTATCATGCCAACTGTGATTATTTTATTTGAAATATATATATCAATTACATATATTCCCATGTGATTAATTTTATTTTTAACTATTAATCAGGATCCACCACCTAAGAGATAATTATTCTATAGAGATCCAGTGGTTGTTCTACAAAGTTAGAAAATTTGAGGGGGTGGTACTAGAGAAACATTCACCACTCTTCATACTTTATCACATTGTATCCCATCATCACAAATACCATATATAAAACTATTATCCCACATTTACATTAGATTTACCCAAGATATTTAGGACACCTATATTTTCACCACCATAAACATAATATCATCCTAATAATTTTTCCCCTAATCTGATGATGGATCATACTCTTCATATGTATTATAATTTTCCACTCATGTCAGTGGATCTTATTTTCCTTCTATTGCATTCTCCAAGACCATCTATATTCATCCCCCTTTATCTTTTACTCTGAAAAATTCGGAACCTAATGACCAGACATTATATCCATATCCTAATGTAAAGGATGATAATCCATTAGATCATAGGGATCCTGTAGTTCCCACAGATCACCCAATTCCAGGTATATTTAAGTAATCCGGTTAATTTTTTTGTAACATAATTTATTTTCATTATAATTTGTATTCATATAATATTTTTTCGATTCACCTATGGATCTAATGTTAGTTGGAATGTTAATACATGCACGTTTGAGGTGTCTAACTTCCACACACAACTGCTTGTTTAGTATAACAAGGATGATCAAATAATTGGAAAAGGCCCATCATTTAAGAGTGTTATAGTGTCAATTTATAGATACTCTGAAATAATTCTCATCATTACAATATTCTAAAGACACCATAAAAATGAAGTCAAATATAATTTCTGGGTGGAAATATGGGTATGAATATTCATTATATTTAATTTTATAATATTATTTTGTTTATATGATATCTATTTGCGTGCTCATTTTCAATAGTTTTCTAGATTTTGAGGGTATGAATACTTACAAACTTGTAGAATTTGGTGAGATTTGAAGAACATATATTCATGAGTTTTTAGTCTATTTCTTTCAAGAGTTAATATTGATTTAGATGATATAAATATCATGAATGTGTGTCTAGTAGAATTTTATAGGGAAATTATTAAAAATTAGAAGATTACTGAGTTTAAGGTAATAATAATATTTAATGCTTTCAAATAAAAATTATAATGATTATCATTAATAATATATTTTCTATTGTTGAAAATAATTTTTTATGAATTATCAAAAAGAAATAACAAAAGGGTGATACTAAATACTTATTGTTAATTGGTTATTAATAATTTAATATCACACTTTATTTTGGTAAATCAATCTTACATAAAATTTAATCAAATTATATTTTGTTTAAAAATATTTTTTTATTTAAACATATATTAATAATTTGTTTTAATATTTAGTAATTATTAATTTATAAACATTATATTAATTATATTTTTTTAATTATTATAAATAATATGGACTACTTCCAGGGGAACATAGATGAAACCTCCAACCAAAATTATGGGGGAACCACAGGTCAAAAAAAGGGAGGCCCAGTCATTATATCTCACTCATGGAATTGGTCCAAATTAGTTCATGTCATCTACATGTGGGACCATGTATAAGGCCTAGAGTGTGCCCTTGGTAAGTGAATGTTTTGGGCATGGGTTGCTTGCATAGCCCACTAGTCATCTGTGTTGTGTATTTATTTTTTCCAATAAAAAATTCACCTTATATAATATATTCTTGCCTCTCTGCATGATAAATTCGATGATGGATTATTTTTTATGCATTAATTTTCATCCATTTTAATTCTTTGTCAGGGGAGGTGACCCACGAGGCCAATATACATCCTCTTATAAATTTAATATATTTTATCAAATCATCTCTTCATGCACCTTATATTTTAAAATCCTATTCTTCTCAAAAAATCTCATTTTTCCCTTATTCTTCCTATTCTTCAAGAATTGACTAGAAATCCAATAAACTAAAGTTGATTATATCACATTTTCATTAAACCCATATTTCTATAATATTTTATTCTTCATAATTATTTTGTACTAACTATTTCGTGTTATGTTCCAAATTAATCTCAATGGTTATTTATCATAGGTCTCCACATCATCTATTCTTTTAAGAATTTTTTTTAGGTGTTGACAAGAGATTTATTATTTTGGTATGGGTCTTAAACCCATCATTAATTTCACTTAAAATAACAACTAAAAAATTTAAAATGGTTGGAAATGAATGACTATTAGAATATATCCAAAAGTGGGTGATTTTACCCACTATTGGAACCCAATGATGGGTTAGTGGCCCACTACTAGGACATCAACATTATGTAAATTTACTAATCATTGGACTTCAACTGTTGGTAATTTACAAACCTTCTAACATCAATTTGCGGATTTGTTTTTTACCCACTATTTATTTTTCTAAACCTTGTTTATCTTTATTGAAACTTCATCAGGATCCTACAGAATCTCTTTCTCAACTGTTTTTCTAGATTTTTTGTTATTTATGCATTGTTATTTTTCCAACCATTTATTTGTTCTATAGTGTTTTGGTTTAATATTATCTCATACAAAAACGTTTTGGGTTATTCCCACTATCTAAATCGTTATTTGGGTTATTCCTCCTTGAAAAAATGAAGTTAGGTTATGAATCTCTCAAAATTAATGGTTCATATGACAATGTATGAAAAATTTACATTTTTATTTGTATGTAATTGGATTATAAAACCAATTAAAAATTTAGGATCAAGTTAATTCCAGTATCCTTGAAGAATAGAGGATATTTATGATAGAAATAGGATCCTACTTATCTAAATATCAGTAATAACACTTTATGTTATATATTTTATTTTGGATGCAACTTGTTACACTCTTATAAATATAATAAATCTGTTTTTGTAATAATAAATAAAAATTCCTATTCACCCACATTTAGTCAGTACTGTTATACCAACGGACATAAAAATTGGTATAAAAATGATTATTTTTTAAGTATATGGTTTTAACTATTTCATTATCTATTTCTGAACTAATAGTGATCCTAGAATTAAAATTCTAATGAAATGTTCTAATTTCTTTTATAGAGAATTGGGAATTTGTTATTTTGAATCCCCATAGAACAACTAACATCAATGTAAGTGAATATGTCCACATGAAGGGACAAATAAAGGTATTTCTTTAAAATATTGGCCTTGATTATTGGAAAATATTTTTCATTCCAGATAAACTACCATATGGGGATATAATTACATCTAATTTTAATGATTCCTAAAAAATGTGTTTTAAATTTAAATGTTATGAATTATATAAAGTAACCACAATGTTGAAATCTATGTAGTCATATTATATACTGTAAAAATACTTCTGATATCTATAGGGATTTCAAATTCACTCATCAAGGAAGTAATTAGTTGTATAATCCAAACTAAGTATATACATATTTGAGTTTTAAGATTTCAAGATGACTGTTCAAGAAAGTATAAAGGAAATGTACTATGGATTCACCAAAATCTTCAAAAACATGGTTTCTCTCAGAGAGACATTGATGAATCTTGTAGTCATCAAAATATTATTTGAAAAATTACCCAAAATATAGAATTGAATTAATGTATCTACTGAATAAATTAATAATTTCACAATATATTTAATAGATGAGTTGATATAATCTCAACATAAATATGATCTAGAAATAAAGAATGACAATGTTGATGAAAATGAAAAAAGGAATGGTATAATATTGAAATAAAATATATATCTTATAACTTATTCTTTTGATTCTGAGTTACAAAATAGATGATGAAATTTAAAATCTCACTAAAGGTATTTACAAGTACATAAAGGGTAAGAGAGTATTTAAGAAGCAAGCCAAATCAAATTATCATAAGGATGATAAAAAGAGTAATAAAATTAGTAAATTTAGTAATTATGATGTTTCTAAATTAATCTATTACAAGTGTTGGAAAATGGGGCATATAAAATCAGACATTCCAAAATCTAAAAAATACATAAAAGGTAAGAAATTCAAAATGATATAAATAAAGGCATATAATGTAAGATGGAGTTGTATAACTGATTCAGAATCAAGTGATGTTAGTTCTGAAAGTGAAAAATAAACTTTTGATCTATGATTGTTGGATACATCTATAAATGAGGTACGCACTAACTATATTAACTGTTCTGGTTATAAATCTCATATTGAAAATGACATTATTTAATTAACTACTCATAATGAAAAATTTAAAAGTGATATATTGGTAATGGATAAACAGATTATGAACCTATGAAGAGAAATTAATAAAATTAAAAAAGAAAAAAATTATTCTTTTTAAATTAATATAGATGGGGTAATGGATGTAGATTCTGATCTACTTAAAATTAAAGAGAAGAATATTAGAATAATATATTTCTTATCATAAAGTGATGGAGATCAACAATGAAGTTTTGAATTAGTTATTTGTTATTTATATAAAATTGAAAAGTAATGAAAGATTATTAAACACGAAAATAATATATTTTAAAATTCAATATCATGATCAAATGTAAAAAAATATGATGACCTTGATGTTATTTAGAAAGAAAATGAATACCTTAAAGAGTAAATTAATAGTTTAATGTAATCCTTGACTATTTTTTTTTCAAGAACAATAGATATTTGTTAGGATATTATCAATGACCAAACAAAAATATTATAAAAAGTGGTGTGGTTATAACAATCAGGTTCCATATATGTACACTACAATTCTTTATACATAAATGGGAATATTTAAAATCTTTCTTGATTTAATTGTAACATGAAATGAAATTATTAAAATTAATTTTCTTTAAATATTACTCATTATTTTTTATTTTATAAAAATTTCATTTATAAAAACCTTCCCTCAAGAATACCCACAAATAAATGTCTCAAATTAGTATGGGTTCCTAAATCTTTTGTAACTAATCCAGTTGGACCCAAAATAATCTATGTACCAAAATAAATATTTTTATATTTATTTTGTATGAAACATTCCTTAGATCTACAATGTCACATGGTATATGTATAAAGTGTGCTCAAGGAACATGGCTGCTGAAATTTATATCTTCAAAAATTTTAACTCTTGTAATGGAGATATTGTCACTTTCAGTGAGAACTATAAAGTTATAGAATTTTTTTTGGTGATGTAGGTAAATTTATATCTATAATAATTTCTAATTTACTTTTTTGTAGATGGTTTTAAAAATAATTTAGTTATCATGTCACAACTTTGTGATCATGGTATCAATGTAAACATTGAAGTTTATAAATGTCATTTTTATAAATAAAATATTGTTTTATTTTATGATAACTCAAATGAAGATATATATTCTCTTAATTATTAATAACTAACTTAGAATAATGTAGAATTATTAAATGATGTATATTAATATCAAATTCTTTGTCATGGAATGTTGGGGATTGTTCATATTTGACAGTATTACAATCTCACCAAACATGAACAGGTTCTAGAACTTCCAAAATTCAATAAATGTAATTATTATGTATTTGATTATTTTTTAAAAGCTAATAATCTAAGAGTCATTTGGATATATTAATATGTTCTAATACTACTATATTCATAGAAATTCTTCATCTTGATCTTTTTGGGCCCATGGAAACTACATGCTTAGGTTCTAAAATATTGGTTTTTTAATCATTAATGATTTCACCTAATTTACTTTGACATGTTTTCTATATCTAAAAAGTGAAACATTAAACACATTTTTTAGTTTTTGATGAAAAAAATCATAACTAGAAAGTTCACTTAATTTCTTCTTTTATGACTCAAAATGGAGAAGATTTTGTAAATATATATTTTAAAAAAACAAATTTTGAAACAAACATACATTTTCATAATTATTACTCATATTTAACACCAAAATGCAATGGTTTTGTATAGAGGAAAAATTAACTATTCAAGAAATAGAAAGGCCAATTTGTAATGAATTCATCCTTAAAAAAATATTTTTTGGTTTAATCTATAAAAAATGATTTCTATATATTAAATAGTGTTTATATCAAGACATTGTTAAAAAAGACTCCACATGAACTGTTAAATAATATCAAACCCAAAATATGTTATTTTATAGTTTTTGAAAGTATTATCATTATTTTAAATACATAAGATAATCTAGAAAAGTTGAATTCAAAAATTGATAATGGTATCTTTTTGGGAAACTCTAATTATATTAAGACTTATAGGGTGTACGATAAAAGAAAAATGTTAATGAAATAATATGTAAATAGTAAATTTATCAACATAATGATAGATAGTGTAGTGATTCTACTAATAATGAAGAATATTTTAATGAAACCACCTTTGATGAAGATAAAAATTAGAATAATGACTTATCAATTGAGGGGGATCATATCTCATCTCAATATTATCCTTTAATTTGTAAAACTCAGAAAGATAACTCTTTGGGAAATATTATATGATTAGACTTGAGTTAGAATTATAAATTCTATGTTAAATTTATTATTCTAATTCTACATTTGTAACAAATTTTTTCCAATTAAAATTCAATTTTCTAAAATATATTTTATGTGGGATAAAAATCATGTTTTCAAACAATATAAATCTATATATGGTATTAATGAAGATCATAGAGGAAGCTATGAAATATGAACACTTTTATTAATTCAAAATGATTTAATAAATGGAATAGTTGATCCAACCATATTTATAAAAATTATTTCTAATGATATATTGATAATATATATTTATGTTTATGGTATTATTTATTATTCAAAAAAATAAAAAACATAGTAATGAGTTTTCAAAATTAATTACAAGTTAATTTGATATGAGCTTAAAAAAGGAATTAGAAATTTTTATTGGTTAAAAAAGTAGACAAAGGAAAGATTCTATTTTCTTAAATCAACCTAATTATGATAAATATATTGTAAAAACGTATTCAATTGATTCTTGTAAAACTATGAGAATACCAATGATTAAAAATTCTAAATTTGATGTACAGGAATATTGACAGTATGTTTTTGATAAGTTATATAGAGGCATTATAGGAGGATTTATATATTTTATTACTCCCAAGACATATATTATGTTCGATGCTTAATTATATTTACGATATTAGACAAACCCTATTAAAAGTCACTATAAAACTGTTAAAAGAGTAATTTGGTGTATCGAATGTACTATTAGTACTAGAATATTATATTCTAATGAGAATTGTATTGATTTATAGTATTACTCTAATTCCACCAATGAAGGTTTCAGTTTCGACTATAAAATCACTTCAAGTATATTCCAAATTTTATGAAAATGCATAATTTTATGCATTCCATAGGAACAACTATCTTTAGCACTTTTAACAGCTAAGGATGAGTATGTTTCTCCATCTATTTGATGTTAAAAATGTGTTTTCATTATGAAAACATTTTTTGATTTTAATATAAATTTTTATAAAATTATTATTTAATGTTATAAAACTCATGCTATTTCAATTTTCATAAATAATTATTAGCACTCAAGAACTCAAACACCTAGATGTTAGAATTCATTTTCTTATAGATCATGTAAATAAATGAGATATATGTTAATAATTTTTTCAATGTGAGAAAAAATTAACTTATATTTTCCCTAAACCCTTATATTATGGTAAATTTGAGAAAAAATGTTTGAAAAGGGTATGAAGAAAGAAAAAGTTTTTATAATACTTTTTCTGTTTTGATAATCATAATCAGAAATTTTAATTATGTTTTTAATATCAGAAATTATTTCTACTATACTTAGGGTTAAAAATTCATTCTAAAAATAACACTATGTCATTTCTTTATTATTCAAATATTACATTTTTATAACATTACAATAATATTTTTGACTCATAAAATGTTATTAATGGGATATTTTATAAATATATTAAACTTTTTGAATTTATTTTGTAATTTTATATTCTTTATTCAATTATGATTATTTTTAACATGATTTCCTTATCAACTCGAACAATGAAGCTATATTTTAATCATTTTATAATTCATTTCATTTGAGTTACTTTCAAGATTTTTTTGATTACAATGTAAAACATGATTTATTTTAATCACTTGATAATTCATTTCATTATTTTGATACATTTCTCTTAAATAAAAATTATTTAATTTTGTTTTGTTTCAACATAAATTTTTCTCTTTTAAAATGTTTTAATTTTTTTTATGATATTCTATTACTTTTTACTTTATAATATTTATATTAATATTTTTTGTGAATTTTTATAAAAATTAAGGCATAAAAAAGAGGCCACTTAGGCCTAAACTTCAACCACATTTATGGGGATCTACAAGTCAACCACGTGAGATGTCCAGCCATCATTACCCAAACAGGGAACAAGTAGATCACAATGTATAAAATTACCAAGGGAGACTATTTATCAGGACAATAAGGAACACATGGTAGCCTAAAGTGTTATTCACTGGTAGCCCATATATCCTGTAGGAAATGTGTTTTGTGTGTTTGTTCTGGATAGTGATCAACGCACATTGTATGATATATTGGTTCTTTTTTGAATGTTCAACTCAATGTGGGATTCTTTGTTTATATTGTTTTCCATCCATTTTAATTATCGAATAGTGGTAGTGACATGAAAAGCCACGTGATATCCTCTATATTATTTCATTCGTTCAATAAAATATTTTAATCCCATATATTTTATATTAAAATCCCATGGTGGTCATGAAATAACATGGTTCTCTTATTCATTGTATTCTTCCGACATTCCATCAAACTATATAAATTAGTGTTGATCATATCATATTTTATTTTGAAACATCATTCTATTAGATTTTATTTTTATTCAATACTTTGTACTATCCATTTAATGTTAGGTTTAAAATTTTGATTGACAATTTTTTATCTTCGGTCCCCACTTTAGCTTCTCTTTTAATATTTTTTTCCAAGAATCAAAATAAGATTTGTTCTATTTTTCTGAGGCTTAGACCCTCTGTTTATTGTATTTAAAGTTACCATTGGAAAATTTACAATGGTGGGTAATGAATCAGCATTGGAATATTTCCAATGGTTGGAGATTTTTACCAAAATTAGAACCCAATGTTGGGTAAGTGACCCCCCTATAGGGCATCATCAGTGATTAAAGTTTCCAACCCTTGGAATTCAACGGTAGGTAAATTATCCACCATTTATCATCAATGATGGGTTATGATTTTACCCACTATTATTTATTTCTATTATTTTCCCTATAAAAACCATCATCATGATCCAAAATGATCTCTTTATTCATTTATTTCCATTCTATTGTTTTCTTTTTATTCTATTTAAGTTATCATTAGAAATTTATTTAATACATTATTCTATCTAATCATCTTTATCTTTATTAGGTTTTCTGTTTCTCCTTTATTGTTCGAGACATTTCCAATGACTAAAAAATATTGTTTCATTATTTTCTCATTCTATACATATTTGAGATTTTTTTTATTTTTTAACACATTATATCATTTTGGTTACGGGTTAATATTTTTTCAAAGACCCTTCATTGGAACCCAATGAAAAGTAATTTACCCACTGTTGGACATCCAATGGTAAGTAAATTTATATTCTTCATGTGAACCCATTTAATATTAAGATTCATGGAATTAATTTTTTATTTATTTAACTCTATCAATTTTTGATTAAAATTGAAACTAAAGTAAATGATCTATATTTACACCTTTGAAAATTTCCAACTGTGGTTAAGGACCCAACACTCTCTATTATAATAGTAATAAATGACCCGCAATTAGTTAGTAATTATTTCCAAAACATTTATTTCTTATTTTTAATTAATATTTTTCAAATAAATTAATTATTCAATGTTTTCTTATTCTACTCTGAATTATAAGTGAAACACATGTTAAAATAATATTAAGAATATTTTGATGTACTCTCATATATATTGTTTAAATAGTTTATACAAATCCATTTTCCCTTAACATTATAATGTTTGTATAATCTTCATAATTATTTAATAATTTCAATTTTTAAAATTTTTACTTGTATAATAATTATTACTCATGGTTTATTAAGTGTTTCTTTAAATATTTCATGAATAAATAAAAGCCTAATTATGTTTTGGTTCAAGTTCTTCTTCAGAAAATTAGGTAACAGTCGTATTATTTTATTGTTATAAGCTAACATGTTTTATACATACATTGGTTAGAGAAACTCTAATAAAAACTCATGTTTTAATTATCCAATAGATTTGTTCATGGAAAAAACATAAACTATTTTAGATAATTTATATGATTAGAATCCAATGATACAATTTATGATGCTCCCAACATGATCATGATACCTATTATAATTCTATTATTCTACATTGATCACAATAAATATTCATCACTTTCATATTACACCATGTGATCAAACAACACGAGATGCAACTAACATCTACATCATCTACTCAACTATTGATTATATTACTCTTTTGGTTACTTATTCACCATAATTAATCGTACCATGTATTTTCACCCTAGAGTTTTGGTTTAATATTTCCACTAAAAAATCTATAATTGGGTTATTTCTACCATATAAATGTATGGTTATTTTGTTCCTCCCATACAAATAGAAGGTGTATAATCACTCCTTCAAAAGTTAGGCGTTTTACAACTAGGTGTAAAAAATATACAATTTCATTCGAATATAATCAGGTTATCACTCTCTTTAAAAAGTGAGGATATAGTTAATACAAATCTTCTTGAGGAGTAGATTATATTTATGTGATGACTAAGATATTGTTGGTCCTTACATCTATAAAAAAACCCTGTGTTATTTGTTTCATTTCTGCTTCATATTTTTACACCATTCTAACTCTGATATATTAGTATTTCTTGTAACAAATAAAAAATTATTATTCACCCCCCTAGAGTCACTACATTCATAAAAAGAGACCAAATAATGCCTCCGAACATTGTGGAGAACTATGATGTATGAACATGAGAGAAATAATGTACGAAACTTGTTTATAATTACTATACATAAATAAATTTTTGAAATAAAATTTAATTCAATTGTAAATTAAATTGATTCGTTATAATTTTTTGATAACACTTATTTTGATGTACATGAGAAAATATAAACATTATAATATATTAATTAAAAATATATTAAATATTTTTTTGATGATTATAGCTAGGAATTTGTATTAATATTTAAATGTATTTAATATTTTACTTTTCCCCACATAGAATCATAAACTCAATAAAACCTTTTTTCTAGTATAGACAGAACATACAAATTTAATAGAATAAAACCACAAAAAGGTGTATCCCGATACATAATCTATTAAAATTTATGATGACTAATAACCAAAATCTCCAAATGAATTATTATTCTGAAGATATATATTTATGGTATATATAATTAAAATTACCAAGAAAATAATTTTATTTGAGGTATGACTATTGTGTTGGAAACAAGATAAAAAATATATTAAAATAAATTCAATAAAAATTAATTAAATAAGAACTAGAAAAATCATTTATGAAGATTAATAAATCTATAAAAATAAAAAAAAGGTTTTTTATAAACAATAATTCTTTTAAAATGTTATACCACATATACATTTCTTCTTATTTTTTAACATGAAAATATTATTGATAATTTATTTTAAAAATAAAAAATATTTAAATTTAAATATTACACATCATACTATAAAAATGAATTCATTGATGAAATCATATATCACACACAAAAGTAAAAAATTTAGGTAATATTCAAAACTGAAATTGAAATTCCATTAATTTAATTTTTTTTTTCAATTTATAAACATATTATTCATCATAATTATTATTGATCATTTCAAAATCTATTTCACACATGAAACATAAAAGAATTTTCTATATTTTGGATGATTGATTAATTGGTAACTTCTCCTACCTCATTCAATCTAACTCATACAACTCTAGACATAATTTTTTTTAACATGGTTTCAAATTCCACAACATATGAAAATAATTTAACTACTTATACAAACTCTCAAAAACTAATTATTATTAACATCAAAAACTCCATAAATATTGGAATGAACATCATATCCAATGGATCTTCAATTGTATCTTCTCTTTGAACATGAGTTTTTCATAGACAAGAAAATAAAACACAAGAATCCCATAAACGTCAAACTAATCTAAAACATGTTCTCCAGAAAATTTAATCATTTAATGTTATCAAATAAAAACCATCATAATAAAATTTACTAATAGGAACATATACAATTTATTTATAAACAAATTATTCCATTAAATTCATTATTCAATGCATACATAACCCTACAAGAAATAGTTATTTCATTACAACAAACTATCTTACTTTATAACCCACTATCCAAACACTCCACTATATTACTAATCTGTAGAGTCTAATAAATAATAATTTAATTGTCTATTTAAAATTATATATCTATTTCTAAACAATTATAAATTAAAATAAATCCCTATTCAATTTTTTTTATAAATACCCACATGCATTAACAAAATATCTTTTAAGCACAAAGGTGGAACTAATGAATTTGTAGAAGAATGTATGATGAAATTAATTACCTTCTAGAATTGACCTTTGTAGAAATTATTATATTAAACTTTAATTTAAACCAATTCATATTCCCATTTCAGAACTCACTATCTCCCACAATACTCACTCATGATTTTGTTACCTATACGACTATTAATCTCATGTTTTATTTAAATTCTTGTAGTACACAAAAGTTATTCAACCTATATAATAATGAAAATCATGTAAAATACCTTTTAGATATAAACATGCACCATTATTATTTAAAAAAATATTTATAGATCAGCAATGATCACTCACCTCACAAACAACACTATAAAAACAAAAACAAAATCCAACACATCAATATTGGTTTGTGTTAATAATAAAAAATTGACTTCACAATCACCATTAATCATAATTCCACTAATTTACCTATGAAAATAAAATGGAATGATTATAAAATACAAGATAATAAAATTTTTAAAGAATAAATTCAATAAAGTAGAACATTATAAGAAAATGTTTTCAACTTATGATCTGTAATAAATCACAAAACTAATTTTCTTCTATAGAATACATAATTAACTACAATATTATGAGATAAAAATAATACTATTTCACAGATGTTATCATTAATAATATATGAAAATTCTTCAAAGCATATACCACTTTTAATTTTCTGAAAATTTCATATCAGTCAATCCAAAAAACCTAAATTCAATTTTACAGATTAACCATAATACACTAATTTAGTTATTTATAAGGTCAATGAATTTCACAACCACTTACCTCAAGGAATGTTACAATTCCTCTTAAGGATTATAATTTTAATTCCCACTCTATTTACAAAATATCAATATTGCACTATGAAATAATATAAAACCAATAATTAATATATAAATGAGGATAACAATCATTTCCTTTTACCTCTCCCATAATTAAAACAGTATACACACCATACCATTTTCAATAAAAATAATATATTTTTAATCCTCTAAGAACATAAAATTATAATTTTACATTCTATCACATTAAATAATTAATAATATGAATTAAATAATAAATATAAAATCCATTTTTTATGTTTCTTTAAGAAAAAGGCAAAAAAACATTTGTCATAATTCAAAAAAAATCAATATTTTATGGTCGAAATAAAACATTTAACACTAACCATAGTTTACAGTTTTTATTTTTATAAACACAATAAATAGAAAATTATATAAAAATATATTTCATTAGATATATTACAAATACGATTTAAACGTGCCTCAAGAATACATTAATCAATAAAACTTTATTACAAATCATTAACATATGAGAAAACACCACGAGATATTGTAAGTTTTACATTCTTTATTTTTAAATTTAAAATCCATTTTTTATCTTAATAGTTCATTTATATTTATAATAGTGTTTTTTTTGATGCCCTTGATGAGAAGGAAGTAGACAAATTTAGGCTATACGATTCATTACATCAGGTAATAGGATATGATCACTCAGAGAAAGTACACTATCAACGAGGTAAGAGTATTATCACCAAATAGATATTTTCCTACTTCTAGAGCTAGTTCTTGTAACATGGAGTTGGAAAGAGATCTTGCATTGGTCACACAATCTAATGACAGTGAAAAAGAGGAAAAAATTGTAATGAAGGAGAATGAAATAAATCAACAGTTGAATAAAGAGTTTTGGAAATTTATAGAAATAGTATGTCTCTCACTTCCATCATATACTACCTCAACTTGTTATACACATATTTCACTGATGCATATGTTATAAGGTGCATCGGGTGATGGTCCATGTGGAATTCAAGATAGTAAATTCCCATTCCATGTAAATGAATATGGTTATTGTGGTCTCTATTCATATTATGAGGATGATAGTTAAAACTACGATGAAGATTTTTGTGATTATGAAAATAGTAGAGATGATATTTTTTGGGATAAGAGAGAGATTGATCCTTTCTATTTTGTACTAATCGTTAGGAGACATGATTTTGATGATTGGTTGTGAATTAATATATGTGACTTTATGAATTTATATTACAATTTTTTGACTACATTAAAGTGTATCATATATTATTATTATTTTTATATTGGTTTATGATGTTTTTGGTAATAGTTTGGGGATTTATATAGGTAACTGGCCAATGTGGGGGTGTTTCTCCCTAGAAAGTTATGGATAGTCTATACCAGTAGTTTTATATAGCCATTAGTATAGTAGTAATACTATAAAATAAATTAAAACATTTTATGAACTATTTATATAGGGATTTAACATCGTCTTATCAAACCATTACAAATAACCTATTACAATGGTTTCATTAGAACCATTGGTAAAATGAAACTTCATGAGGCTTATAACAATGGTTGACACTAAACAATTTTTATTGGGATATAAAAATAATATAATAAACAAAATATTTTAAAACTATTATTATTGGATATAAAAATTGTTTTTCAACCAATATCAATAGGTATAGCCCCATTTTCTATTCGTCTGGTATTTGACACATACACAAATGATGTTATCATATTTAAATAAGTTTAAAGGTTAGAATGAAAATTATATACTATTTTTACAAAATGATAAATATATCATGATTATAATATTTATTAACTGAATATTAAATATATTCATTAACATTAACATTATTACATTACATGTAAAAAGTTAGTGAAAGATGAATCACATCGCTTCAGGAGGTGGTTGTCTTCTGTACAGACAAACGAAATTATCATATCCCCTATGAAATGTAAAGTAAAACATAGATATTATATAATGAAATTATATTTTTCAATATGTTATAAATATCATATATTTAAATTAGATTCACTATCATACCCAATCATGGAATGTGGTAAAGGAAGAATAAATTACATATATTCATGAGGGAGTAGTCCACCAAAGACACAAACGATTATTTCATAACCCATTTGATAGAAGGGAGAAGGATTTAGTTGATTCCATTACTATAAATACATAATAGAATTTTTATTATATTGAGGTTATAATATCATCATATATTCCTAATAATTTAATGATGTGGAGATATAAATATAACTAACACACTCGTGGAAGAACATTTCACCTTCATTGGGTATCCTCCTTTGGATTGATAAAATTCCATCCTAATTTTAATTTCATGCCCCAAAAATTATTCTAGGATGATAGGAGGTTTTTTGGAAGTTATTTTAACAAATATTGGCCAAACCAATAAGTTTTAAGGTATGAAGAATATAGGATACAAGTGGACTTTTATAAGTGTTGTTAGTGCTAAACATGTATTTTTTTGAAAATATTAAATCATTACTATGTTTTTATCAAGAACCAATATTCTAAAAAGGTAAATCAACAAACCTATAAGATATAAGGTCATAAAATGTCCATTAATTGTGTGTTTAAAATGTTTTAATTTCATTTTTAACACTTATCATTATAGTTTAACCATGGGTAAATCCATTTTTTTTAACGACATTAATTAATTTTTACTAATTTTAATATTTATTTGGTTAAAAAATTAATTGGAGCTTATTAGAACTTATATATTATGTTAATTTCAAATATTGATTCCATTTTTTATAAATTATATTCATATAAGTTATCAAAATTAATTCAGTAGACATGATGAGAATTTTGGTTTTAAATAGAAAATGTTCAAAAGTATATAATGTTTTTAAATCAAAATTCAATGTGAAAATTATTCCAATGAACCAAATTTGAATAATTTTTATATAATTTAAATATTTTATCCTTAAGAACAAATAATAATATAATTTAATATTATAAATAATTTACATGAAAATGAAGTCTTTAACTAAATTACAATACTTTTAATTTTTCATTGAAAAATGTAATTTTTAGAAAAATCATAAAAATTATACCTAAGTTAATTTTATATTACAATTTCAAAAATTAAATTTATTATTTGAAATATTTTTTTCTTAAGTTTATAAAAATTAATTTTTATGTAAGTTAGAAAATCATAATTAAGCCTTCTTTTAGAAAAATATTGGTTTTAAGAAATCATTTTTCTCTTTTAATTTATTCATATTTTATTTGTAATCAACAATAAATATTAAAATGTGTAAACATTATATTGTCATAATTTAGAAAATCATATTCATACTAACCATTTTAATAACATGGTGATACCTATCATATTAAATAATAATATTTTTATTATATGTCACTTTTATTTTAAGCTCCGTGTAGCATGTAATTTGATCTAGATTCAAGGATATAAGTAATTAAAGCTAAAATCAGTGTTGAGTGGAAATAAAGATATATAAGTGATTGAATTTTTTTAAAAATAAATATATCATAAAGTATCATGGTGTTATATTTTCTTTTAATCTTTGTGGTGTGGGTCACTAATGTTATCAAATACAATGTTATCATTTTAGAATTTTAGTGTCTTACAGTCTCTTTGAGGAAATAATACAAGTTATGTACATAAATATTACTATTATTCCTGTCTATATAGTGAAATAAATTTTCAACTATATGAAAATACCGGGAATCAAAAATGATAAACTATTACATTCATATATGATGAATCAGATACACATTAAGAGCACCACATATTTATGGTTTTTTGGCCCATAACTATTTATTTTCCATTCAAATTCCTATGATCAATTTCTATAATCAACTATAATATTTATGTTTTTTCTTTAATTTCCAAATCTTCAGATCCCACATAAGTTCTCATATTTTTAGTCCTAGTTATGTGTCATTACATAGGACCTTTGTACCAACCTTTGTCTCTAATTGAGAAGTTATTTCAATAAATCATTTTTTGATTTAGGTTAAAAAATAAATTAATATAAAATACCCATCCTATTGTTATCAATATGAACATAAAATTGAGTTGACAAAATTTATTAAGGATGTCAAGGATGTGACACCCCAAAATTATTAAAGAATAAAATTATGTGTGATGAAATAAATGATATGAAACACTAATCTTAGTCAAGAACATAACACCATGATATGAAATAATGAATTTCTTTTAAAATCAGTTTAATCCCTTTAATAGACTGTGGGTGCCTCAACCCTGGGCGTTTTAAGTCTCATCGAATATTCAACACACAACACTGATCTTAAACAAAGCATTTTATATATAACTATTATGAACTAGTCATTAAATTGGATGGTATGAATAGTGTTAAATACTATATGAAAAATATATATACATATACATAAAGGTCCCACTCAATATAATTTTTTTATAAATATTTATTAAATAGTCAACTGACATTTAGTAATGTTATTTTATTTGTCAAAAATATTTTTCGAAAAAAAATGTTATTTTATTTCATTTCATGAAACAGATATTATAACCAATGTTTGGATCATTTAGAAAATTTATTTTCTAAATTTAAATTCTATTTTGTAATTATAATATCTAAATTTACTTTGGGTGAAATTTTATAATTTTTTTTGAAAATATTTATTTTTTAGGGAATAATGAAAAATACAAATTTATGTAAAACTATCTTTCATTTTAAATAAACTAAGTTCATTAAATTAAAAAAAAATTATTTATGTAACATAAGTATATTTTAGTAATATTTAACACACTTAATTACATTTTAATAATCATTATAATTTATTTTAGTATAAGTTGTTTTGTCTTAAAAATGGAATTATTTTATGAAAAATGTTTTGAAGCGCATAATGTTTCTTCTTTTAAATTAAAAAAACAATACCAAATGAGTAATGTATTAAATGAAACTTTTAAATTATATATCTATAATTATTAATTGATATTCATACAATGATTATTATTAGAGATATAGTTAATATAAAATCATCTTTTTCATGAATAAATACACTTCTCTAAAACCTTCCTTTTCATCACACCTATATGATTTTTTACATCAAATTAATTAACTATTAAAAAATTTACTTGAGAAAAAAATTAATTGTGTAATTTTAATTTCATAATTTACAAGGGATTATTGTTTATAATTTTCTGAAAATATTATATTTTATGATGAATGAAAAATACTATATTTTAATTGACAATTTCATTTTCATTTAAAATAATAATAAATATAAATAATATTTTAAATTTTTTTATTGTAACATTAGTTAAATTATATATATAATTATCTAATATATTCCATTTCAGTAAATTTCATATTGAATTTTGATAAAAACAATTTATACATAAGAACATTCTCTGTTTGAAAACATACTTTCTCATAAGATTCTCAAATTATAATTGACATTGGAAAATTTTATACCTTATTTGGAGTAAAATTAATTTATTAAATCTCATATGGTAAAAATATTTTTTAACAAAAAAATAATTTTGAAATTCGTAAAAATTAATAATTTTTATTAATATAAAAATGGGTTTACTAGGGGTTAAAATAAATTAATAATGGTGAAAATAAACTAATAACATGTCTAAAATATATTTCACAGTCATATTTAGACCTTAACACTTATATTATATATATTTATTCATTATGGGAATTTAGAGACCTGAAAGAACCCTTTATGGAATTCATTATTTTCAAAAATTACAAGTGTACCCCTCACCTCACTTATAAAATGCCACCCTTTTCCCCCTCTTTTAATGTCTGCAAAACCAATTGGTTCATCCCTTAAATTCCAAAACAACTCTTTTAATTGCCTCCTATAATCCTAGAAGCCATAGTTTGGGATTAAATACAACCATGGAATCCATTTGGTTCAATAAAAAATGTGTTACCCTAATAAAAGACGGTGTATTATTCTTCCAAGGAAATTTTTTTATTTTATTTCTTTCTCTACTTATGTAAATTCTTTTTAAATAATTTTTATAAAAAAAACCCAGTATCTTCTATTTTCAAATAAGTTTTTTTTCTTGCAATAACCTAAATCTATCTAAAAATTGTGCCTTATGGTGGATCTAATGTATATATATGATATTAATATCACAATTATACCACTAGAGTCATTATATGATACATAAAATTTTACCTTAAATTACATTAGGGATATGATAATGTTGCTCATGTGTGAGGTGGACAACTACTCCGCAATGCGATGAGATTCATCTTTCAATTAAAATTTAAATGGGAAATTAAGGACAAAGTTAATGAATATATGTGATATAAATGAAATAATTATGATATTAATGGATATTTATCTTTATGAAATTATAATATATCCTTTTCATTTATTACATGAAAAAATGATATCATTGTTCTTGTATGTGTGCACTACTGCCTTCCCGAAGAGATGTGATTATCCTTTAATCACAAAACCCAATGGTTGATATATATATAAGTATATTTAAAACAATAATGTGGTATATATGGTGTTGTGGTCATTGTTGAATAATAATATATTTCTAAAATCCTTTTCATAATGGTCATTGAAAAATGTAAACGTTACTAACTCGTACGCATGGCCTACCATCTCCATTATAATAAAAAATTATTTTTCTAAAAAAATAAATCATAGCTGGAATGAAATGTTTAATTGATGTATAAACATGATAATTATTTCATAGTTATTACTATTTATATTTTGGAACTATTACAACTTGAACAAGAAACAAAACATTCATAATAATTCATGAATCGGAAAGCAAGGCAATTAATACCTAAAACAAAGAAAATAATGAACTATTATTTATAAAAATTTCATAAAATGTTATATAATTATCACATATGATATTTTATATATTAATATGGTTCTATAATAAGTTAATAACATGTTTAATAACAATATACAAGAGTTGAAAGTATATTCATCAAAAAGGAAGCATGCAGTAAGGGTTTTTATCGTCTCAGTTTTACTATTAAGAGACATATTATATATTATCCTCTTATTTATTTTGTGTTTTGTATATACAGAACAATTGAAATGTTATAACATTAGTCACATTATTTTCATTATATTTAATGTTTCATATTATTTTTATTTTCATTAGTGATTATTATTCAAAAGATTAACAACGTAGTAAAATATTTTGGTCTCAATTTGGAATCATTGAGATTTTTTTGATGTTATGAACCTATATTATATGATATAATCTATATAAATCATCAATTACATGTAATATTTTTATTTATTTATTATAATGTTATTTGGATTATCATTTAATGTAATCATTTCACTGGTCTTATGATTCTGTGTTACTAATATGGTCAGAATATAATTTCACAACCTAATCAATTATCTAGATTGTTTTTTATTATGTCAACAATGATAAAATCATAAGATATACCTCTCAATAATTATCTTGATTTTTTATCCTTTGTTTATTCCATGGGAATATATGTTTTCCCTTAAATATTCTCTCATTATGTACTCAACAATTCATGAAAATGTTTTTTATGACAAATCATCTTTGTTTATCTATTCGGTCGGAAACCCTTCCTCTTCCAAAACCATGTTTTCTAAACAATTATTGGAAAAAATGTTTTCCATAATATTCAAATGATATAAAAAAAATTATATTTATAAAATTATTTTAAATGATTATTCTTTTCATTTACCCAAATATTCCCATTAATCTTTCCAAAAAAGGTGAATGAAATTATTTTTTAATATATATGAAAAAATGGAATTTCCCACCATCATGAACATTATTTTCTTTGATGAATCCTTTATATGTCTTCAATTTTATTTTAAAAAAATTACTTCCATGATTTTTTATGTTTGAAAATTTGTATTCGAAAATGGAAAAAATATTTTTCTAAAGAAATGTTTTAAATTATTTTTAATGATTTTTTTTATTTTCAAGGCCATTATCAATGAAATGAATTTTAAAATTTTCATCTAAATTTTCTGTTTTTAAAAAAGTTATTTTTCAAAATAAAATGGTTGTTTGCTTATAAAATATTTATTAATATTTTAATTATATTAATATCCACTAATTTAAACAACCCAATTAGTTAATTATCCCCCAATGGGGATATTTTTGTATTGATACCATCATAATTGTTTTTATGGAAGATTATGATTGTTTCCAATAGATTTCTATGGAACCCAATTATTTTCCATATGTTAATCATGTTATATTGTGAATGTTTTGAAACATGTTTCTTTTCCAATAGTTAATAAATATTTAAAGATATTTTTATCCAACCCAATTTGATTCCATATGTTAATCATGCCTCGTAGAGAATGTTGTGGAACCAGATTCATTTCCATAGGTTCATCATGTTTCAAAGATATTGTTATGGAATCCATTACTTTTCCATGATTTAATCATGTTATGAAATGAAAAATGGGTTTTTATGTTAGTTTTATAATTATTTAAATGATCTATGTTTCTCCTTTATGGTTCACGGAAATTATATATGATGGGTTCAAAAATATATTATAGAGACCCCATCCTTTTACACATATCATTACATGATTTTAATTATAATAAAGCATCATATTACAAGCCATATATCATAAATTCTTGTGTATTTGAAGACTAGGTATATAAAACCGAATACATGGGTCTAAATAAAAAATTTCCATATATAATCTTCATAAAGAGCACATATATTCCTTTTTTCTCATACATATTAATTGGAAAATGTGAGGATAACTTGAACAAATATATGAGCAAAAAATCCCAATAAGGGAATAAACATAAGAATATACCTTTAGCTCGTGGGTTATAAGGCCTGACATAATAATATAAAAATCCATGTAACATATGTAATCATAATATATAAATATGGAATCATACAAATATAGAGTCATAGTAATGTGTAATCAATATAACACATGACTTTAGCACAAGTCAAAGGTTCATTGCACATTGATGAGCATAACTCAAGGTTAACTACCAAGATCGTTTCACATGGTAGCATGAGGTAAGGAAAACTGCCAAGACCATTGCACAAAACATCTCATGTGACTAAAATTTACCAAATGTATTGGAGAACTATATGAGATCTCCCATCATAACATGTTCATGAATATTCTTTCCCATATAGAATAATACATTATTAATCCTAGAAAAACATAAGGGTTACCCATGGTAAGAATTGAGAAAAAAAATCATTTCATGATGAAAAACATATTGGAGTATCATAAAAATATCACCGAAGGAAGGGAATTAGATCATGCATTGAAAATAATATGGTAGAATAGACATATATCAAGAAAAATGTTGTCATATTAAAGTAATAACATGTAGAAAATATACATAAAAAACATTAAAATTAAAACATTTTAGTGCAAGTAAAGGAAAATACCAAATATTATAAAATAGAACAATATTTTATATAAAATCATAAGTTTACCCAGAAGGTTTTCATAAAAAAATATTCGATTTATAAAAATAATGGTGGCCAAAAAACTGATTATATGGTGTACTTGAAAACAGGGATAGAATTTCGAAAGTTCCCCAGAAACTTGTTTCTTTATTAGGGATAATAGAGGAGGGAATCATTTAAAAATAAGCATATCCCAAAAATATAATAATGAATGGATATTGGTAAATGTGGTTAGATCATATTTAAACATTTTATAATATGTGCATAAAAAGTATAGAAAACATTACTAGGGTAAAAAATTATAGAACAACCTGAAGAAATAATGGACGTTCAGGTAGAATCCCTTACCTTAGGTTTGATGTGGTCCTTTACTTAATATTAATGTCTCAAATAACCAAATTAAATTCATTAGTTAATATTTATAGAACCTATTATTTATATAATTGATTTATTATAACCTTCTAATTTCCATTCAGGACCTTTCTAATTGGTTAAGAGGTTCGATTTTTTAGATTAGGGGTGTTTGTTTCATTGGTTTTCATGATTGGATTACTTATATACATGTTAGGATAAACATGTAAGATGATAATCGTCATCTAGAATTTATGTTTTATGTTATTAGTGAACATATATAATATTACATGGTTATGAATTTCATTTGGTTATTTAAAGTGAAGATTAATCATTATATAAAACATTAACGATAACCATTTTGGGTAATCATCATTTTTTGTTCACATCTAAATCATTTTAAATTATAAATTAATATCATGTGTAACAAAGACTGCAGAACTTAAAATAATAAATAATACATATATTATAGTCTGGTTCAACCATAAAAATACATTCAGGATAATAATTGATTATGGTAACAAAAATTGAAAACCCACTGTGCTTGAATGTTATAAATTAACACATATAAGATGGTGTTTTAATTTATATTATAAAACGAGGGGAAATGAGAGGTAATGATGAATTATTACTTTATTATAACAACATTCTATTCCATGTAATTTATTAACTTTATCATAAAATTTTGATGAAATTAAGAGAGGGATGTAAAATAAAGAAAGGAACTTGAAATAAAATAATTGAAATCAAAAGAGGAATTTACCTCTTGAATACATATTCCTTGAGAACCTATTTAGGAGAGATGATTTAGTCTTTTGAATAGGACAAGGGATTTTGGTCCAGGTATAGAGGCTTAGGGAGATATTTTATTATAATTTTGACTAGGCACAATATTTGAGAATTGTGATTAAAAGAGGAGGTGAGAGGTGGTTTTTTAAATATGGAGAGGAGGGTCTTCTCAATATTTTATTCATAATTTTATTATTTTGATCAAGAGAAGCAGTATTGATGTCTCTTATGAAAAAAACTATACTACGTACATGTGAGTTCAAACCCAATGTTCTTTCCTTAGTATAACATCTTCTCTGATTCAATAAATCAGGTATTTAGATTATTCGGTAAATTATCCAATTTTATTATTCACAAAAAATTCATGTATTTCAAAAGAATCCTATAATTTCTCCCCCATAAATTTTTCGATGTGTAGAATGAAAAAATGAACATCATTTCATGAAAATAATTTTCTAAATATGAGATATTAAATTTTTAAATAAATTTATCACTTACATGAAGAATACATATTTTAAAATTATATCTCCTTTTACAATACATTGAATAATTGACTAATGATTCATAAAATTATCCTATAGCCATTAGATATAAAAACAATTTATTATGAATAAATTTTATGGAAATAATTTTTTTTAAATTATTAAATTATTCATAAAATTTCAATTAAATATTTATGTCTTATAAAAATACCAACTCTATGGTATAATGTTATCATGTTGCTAGTTATAAGATGAATAAATTTTATTTACACTTTAATTGGTAAGGTAACTTATTCACATCATTGATTTATATTCGTAAGGGTAAAATTAATGTTCTTAAGGGTAACATTACTATTTATAAGGCTTAATTACTATTTACCAAACATTTCTGTTGTCCTATCAGCCTCTAAACGTCTTACTTATCGTAACCGTGTATGTAAGATTTTTTAAATTAAAATCACAGAAGTGAAAATATTTTTTATAAAGGTCATATAGTACTTAGTAGTTCATTTTATTATGATTTCATATGATTATACTATATAAACTAATTATAAGAAGGTATTTTTCATTGATTAATCTTTAGGTCATTACGTTCTCCCCCTATTATGAAATGCTTCCCTCAAAATTTATTTTTACATTCTAATACATACACTCGTGTGAGTACCTTTCCTTCATTTCATCCTCTAGTTCCGATGTCACCTCTTCTTACTTATTCTTTTTACCCAGTACTTTGACCTCATGATTAGTCTATTTGCATATAACTTTATCTCTAAGATCCAATATATTCATTGTCTTCTTATCATAAGAATGATCATTCTCCAATTGTACCACCTCTTAAGACAGTACATGTGTAGGATTTGGTATGTACTTCCTTAAAAAGGATACATGGATGACATCATGTAATTTGGACATGATAGGCGGAATTTCTAGTCGATAGGACACAAGTCCAACACGATCAAGAATATTAGAGGGGTTGATGTACCTAGTAATTAGCTTTCCTTTATTCCCAATCTTCATGACCTTCTTCCATATAGATATGCAGAGGAGGAACATGTCTCCAACTTTAAACTCACGGTCTCATTAATGATTGTTTTCATAACTCTTTTTATTTATTTGGGATACCATGATATATAACTAAATCGTTTTCACCTTATCCACCATTTATTCAACCATTTTAGTTTCTACAAGATTACCCTAACCAAATTCCTCCCAACACACCGGTGTTCTGCACATTTTTCCACAAAGGGCTTCATATGGTTCCATTCAGGTGTTGAAGTGGAAACTATTGTTGTAGGAGAATTTTACCAGTGGAATATGTTTGTATATCCCCATTGGAGTCCATATAACAATCTCTCAGCATGTCTTCTAATTTCTGAATAGTTCGCTCATATTGGACATCAGTTTGAGGATGATATGTCGTACGGAAGTTCAGTTTAGTTCGTAGAGAATATTGGATACTTTTTTAGAACATTGTGGTGAATCTTAGACCTCTATCAGATACCATAGATTGTGGTACTCCATGTATCCTTACACCAACTTTTATATATATTCATTTAATTTGATCTAATTAGAAGTCCTATTGAATTTTTATAAAGTGATATGTCTTTGTTAGATGATCCACAATGACACATATTACATTGTTTCCTTTCGATTTCCTTGGATGTCTAGTGATAAATTCCCCAGTGAATCACTCGAGCGTAGAAAACCCTTATCTAGATTCTCTTGTAATTGATTCGTCAACTCTTCTATCTCTATAGTGTATATTCCATAAGGTTTCATGTATATAGGTTGGGATCCATGAATTAGTTTTATTGATAACTCAACCTATCAATTAGGATGAAGAAAAGAAAATTCCTCAAGGAATACATCAGTGTAATTCCTTAAGATGGGAATATCATTGAGAAGTATCATCTCTTTTGTATCAATCATTTTAACAATATATGATTTCCTAAAAGGCAACATTATCAACACTTGAGATGATGATTCTAAGGGAGATTCATCTACCCACATACACATGTATAGTAATAGAGGATACTCTTGGATATGAAGAGTGATCTCCCTTTCCAGACAGTTAATTTTTTTTATTAAGATAGACAATCCGTGCCCAAAATAACATCAAAATCCACCAGAGGAAGTATAATAAGATTTTTTGGGATGTTATCAAATAAAAAACAACTAGGGAGGAGTTATAAACCATGGAGGAAATGATTTTCCCATTCCTTGTTCTCAATGATAACATAACCTCAAAATGTTGAGGTGGTATTTGAATAGTTCTAGTAAACCTGAAATATATGAAAAAATGCGTAGAACCAGAATCAAATAGTACATTCACTATTCATGAATGAATAACTAGGTTACCTATCACCACATTGTTTTTTGGCTCCACCTCAGTAGCATTGATAGACAAATCCCTTCTTAGTTTCCTTGAAAGTTGTTTTTGATTTACACTAACAACCCTTTCCATAGATAAAATGTTCACATAGTGCACATTATCCTTGTAGTTGTAACACACCACTACAGGCTGATTGATGATCTGAACCTTCCTTTATTATTCAACATTCGTGGAATTCTTCATATCCCTCTTGTAGTTCATAGCCAGAGTCGCATTCTTCCAAATTTGAAGAAATTCATGGTTCACTTATGCATTTCCCAGGATGCTTCTTCCGAAAATTTAGACACGTGGGATGTTTGATATTATTTATGTCATTGGATTTATTTTCCATACAACCCATATTAGACCCTAATTTATTTTTTTTTATCACTAGTATTATGAGACCATTGAGAGACTCTGGTAAACAATTCTACCTTGCATAAAAAACATAAAATATTCTCATAACATTTAGAGTCATGAATAGGAAAATATTTTCATAGACTCAACATTAGTTTGCTAAAAAAGTGATCCAAATAACATTCAAGGTTCATGATAAAGCCGAATTCATATCAAAAAATCCTTGTGAAAATTCCTTCATAAACACCTAATGGACTCATTATCATTCTTCTTAAGTCCAAGTAACTCTATTTCTATATTGAGAGGGAGGGTTTAGGGAAAACATTATTGGAAAAAAATTCTTCATTTACTCTTAATCAATTGAATCAATTTCATCTTTGGAATTTGTATTCTTGATTAGATTCTAGAACTGATCAGCTTCCCTATAAAAGAGATAGACCACAAGAATAGAATTATCTTCTTCTAAGCAATAGAGGAAAGAATATATCTTCTCAATGGAGTTCATCCACTATTCCAAAATGAGTGGATTAGAATATCCACTAAACATGGGAGGCCTTTCCACATGAAGTATTCGATGCAAAATTCCTCTTTCAATAGAAAAGGAGGGTGTTCCAAATGATTTAATTTATTTTTCATAACTTCAGAAAGTATTGTCAAAATGTTTTGAGAACTTGTTCCCATCATATTAGGCAACTCATTAGAGAAATAGTAACATTTCCTATCACGTTGATTATAGGAACGATTACTTATATTTCCTTCCATTAACTAAGAAAAATAATGTAAAATTAGTTGTCTTGAATTCTAACCTATTTGAAAAGAAAAATATTAAATATAAAATTATAAAATCTTAAAGGAAAAGTATATCTTAAATTTTTATTCACTAAGTTTTAATCTAGTTTTCCTGGATCTATTTCCTCAAATTCATTCTTATGGGATTTTTTATGTTTCCTTGATAATGGTTCATACTAAGCTTATTAATTTACAAAAGAATATCTCCCAAGAGTGTCAAACCAGGAGTGCATCAAGGCACATTTTTTGTGAACCAATTCCCATTCGAGTCTGCCTCAAAGCGTTTTTCAGGTTTCCCCATAGATACATCTATTCCAAATACACATCCACTTGTTTGTATCAAGAAAGTGATTTATATTCTTGATAAACAACTTAATTTATGCATACAAAAATTAAAAGCATTTTTTTATACTTAGTATCATCCCTAAGGTTTTTACTAATGTGCTCTATTCTTAGTCTCCAAAAATAATTACACCATTATTTGATAGAAACTATAGTGACCCCATCCTTCTAAACATATCATTATCTGATTTTATGTATAATAAATCATCTTGTTACCATTAAAGAATCATAAAGTCTATTGTCTTGGATGATTGGGTACATAAAACTGAAAACTTGGGGCTAAATAAAATATTTCATTATTTAATATTCATAAAGAACTATTAACATCCATTTTACTCTTACATCGTCATAAGATAACATGATGATAACATGAAAAAATGTATGAGCTAAAAATCCTAGTAAGGTAATAAACATAAGAATAAAGCTTTAACACATGGGTTAGAAGGTATGACATAATGATATAAAAAGGCATGGAACATATGGAATCATAACATATAAACATGGTGTCACGACCCGTCCTCGGGGCCCATGCCGTGACTACCCCAAGCCCGCCTTCCATAGGCCAGGGGCTGGCGACTAGCACCAAAGGCGTAAATCCCGATAACTTGGAAGGAATTGTCTTTATAAAAGTAAACAAAACACCACAGAGTACAAGCAGAAGTAAAACACTAAGTACAAAGAAAGTGTTGAAAAGTAAATGGGTCAGAATACAAACCCAACTGAAAGTACAACTACAACTGAACGAAAGTACAACAAAAAAAGAAAAACAGCTGGAAGAAAGGAAGCAGCTCCTGGGGCATCCTCCTCGGATCCTACCTGAAGGGTAGGTACAGATAGCACAGCTCCTGGATTGTCCACCACGGATCCTACCAGAAGGGTAGGTACAGATAGCGCAGCTCCTCAATGTTCTCTCCCGTCAACCCCCTCCGAGTGTCGTCTCGCCGAGAAGTCCACCTCCATATACTGACTCGTCGTGTGGTCCACCTCCGAGTACCATCTAGTCCTCGAACACTTGGCCTCCGTCAGCTCTGCCCATCGTCTGCAACCAACACAATGAGGTACGGGCATAGCCCGTGCAGGGGTGAGTATAACGATACTCAGTAAGGACCCCGAGAACCTCAAGGTCTCACTAAAACCAACATGGATAACCACAAAGAAGATCTCAACAGATAACCTCTACTTAGGTATATGCCCATACATATACCTAAGTTATCAAGTAACCCATATCAAACATGTGGTAACACAAAGATTATGAAATCAACGGATAACCACCACCCAGGTATATGACCATACATATACCTAAGTTATCAAGTGAACCATCTCAATCATGAGGTAAACACAAAGGTCATAAACTCAGCTCAAACCAAGATTTTCATTATCGAAACCATAACTGCTGAAGAGCACCGTCTCTGGAGTGTATAGTGGTCCTGTCATGACTCCAAGGTACTGCTCACTAACCTAAGACTGCGGAGGTACTCCTCCTGTCGAGTACCGTGGGTCAGCCACCCAAACACAGTAGTGCTTCCCGCCGGGGTATGCCACCTAAACACAGTAGTACAAACCCCCTAGTAGCCTGCAGAGGTACTCTCCAGACAAGTACGGCGGGTCTGCACTGTCACACAGGTAGTACTCTGTCCGCCATGGGTCTTCACCCAAACAAAGTAGTGCTCTGTCCACTGGGCTAGTCGACTCACTCCAAGTCAAGTCGGTCAAACAGTCGTCAGGTCTCAGTCGGCTACACGGTCTCCGTACTCCGCACGCTCGTCTCGGGGAGGATCCGCTCCAGGAGCTACAGTTCGATACTCAAAGTATCTCAAAGTCCCACGAAGAATTATCTCAAAATACCGCCTCGTCATTGGGGTCTCAACGCAATAGACGATGCATCAATCGGACACCCGGTCTGTGAGTTACTAGCTTTTTCTTCCTAGGGGCCCGGTTGGTTTCGTGTGCGAACCAACCCGGACGTATCTCAACTGTACCCTGAACTCTCAAAGGGTATACTCATAGGGACCGTTTCTCAACGTGATCACCAACGCCGCTGACGGTTCGTCAAACAGACTTCCGGTCTGAAAGATATCAGCTTTTCCATTCTAGGGGCCCGGTTGGATTTCTGGTACAATCCAACCCGAACACTATCCAACTGCATCCAAACTCAGGCGAAGTATACCAAAAGTTCCGTCTCATCAAGAGGAATCAAAAAAAGTCTACGGCACGTCAATCAGACGTCCGGAGCTCAAGATATAAGCGTTTCCGCTCCGAGGGCCCGGTTGGTTTTGTGTACGAACCAACCTGGCCGAACCCAAAGGACTCCTAAACCTTGAGTGTAATATACCGAAACGACCTTCTCGATCCAATGGTCGCATCGCCACTAACGGTGCATTGATCGGAGGTCTACAGCTCAAGATATGGGCGAAAAAACGAAAAGGTCTGAAAGCGGGGGGTCTGGGCCCGGGCCGACCCGGCCCAACCACCCTAGGTCGGCCCGAACCGGGCCGACCCGACCCGGGTCCGACCCGGCTGGGCGCGACCCGGCCCGGCCTGGGCGGCCCGGCCCAGCGCGGCCGGTCTGGCTCGGGGCCGCTCAGCACCGGCCGAGCGGCCGTGCAAAAAGGGGGGCGATGCCCCCTTGGACGAAACCCCCCCCCCCCCCCCCCCCCCCGCGCGGGGGCCGCTCCCTACCAATGGACGCGGTGTGATACCGCGTCCTGCTGGTCCCGCACGGTCGCGGGACCAGCCGCCCGCCGCCGCGGCTTCAGCCGCGACGGCCTTTTCTCGGCGGCGCGCCGGTGCCGCCGCCTCCTGGCGGCCGGCCAGTGTCGTCGTGCCGGCGGAGTCTTCCGCGGACCACCAGAGTTGCTCCGGTGGTCCGATTTTAATTCCGTCTACGCCAGTGGTCCTCCCGGGAGCCTAAGATCACTACAAAGGATTCAAAACGCCATTGCGGCCCACCTCATCATCGTCCGTCGATCCGCACTTCGACAATAAACAGCGGGGTTTTCAAATCGCCTCCTCGGCCCCGACTCCGCCCGCGGTTTCGTTCGGCCCCAACGGTGCGGTGCGACGGTACCGCGCTTCTTTGTCGCGTTCTTTCTTCTCGTTTCCGTGCGGTGCAACGACACCACACTGCATTTCACGTTCCGCAACAAACTCAAACAAACAAGGGGGGATGAGGGTTGGCCGTGTTCGTGCGGTCCGACCTCCTCCCATTATTGCGATAACAGGCGGCCCAATTGAAACCAAGAAAGGCGACAGATGAGATCATGGTCAACAATAAAAAAATAAACCCCCATAACTTCTTGCAACATAAATTCCCAACCCACAAGGAAAACGTTTGCAGATCAACTAGATAATAAGTTGATCCGTGTTTCCTTGTTTTCTTTAGAATGAATGAAACGAGGGAATAAAATCATTCTCAAATAATTCCCAACCTCAAGTGCTGCTATCGAACGAGATTTGTCGCGGAAAGGGACGTCGCGGAAGAAGATGTCACAGAAGGGGGATCGTCACGTCTCGGAAGCAGTGTCGCAGAAGGGGTGTCGTTGATTTCCGAGGTCTTGGCGTTCTTCGTCGGAGATCGGTGCGTTCTTCGCGTTCTTTGCGTTCTTCACGTTCTTCATCGAAGAAGAACACTTTCCTCCAAATCCTCTCCAGGCAAAAAGTTCCAACTGAAATAAAATAAGAACAGACTTATTTTATTAACGCACAGGCCAATGTTTGAAATTCAAAAAGAAAATAAATGATCAATTAATTGAGGAGTTTAAAACCACCCAATTAATGAGGCGTTTATTAACCAGAATAAACGCACGGTTGACTTTCGATTAAGAGGGGGTTGCAGGTGCGTTACTTAGGAGGAAAGAAGTGGTGGGGATCATGTGGGCCCCACCTCACAAATATCCTACCAATAGGGTAGAATATTTGGGGTTCCACCCTATCCGCTTAACTTAGCTTAAGTGGATTTATGTGGCTTAAAGTGAAATAAAATAAAGTTATCGCACCACTTTATTTTATTTCATAACCTAACCCAAAAAAAAACTAAAAATCACTCTGAAGCAAACGCAACTCCAGAAAAAGTGTTTCTAAGCAATTACCGGCACTACGGTTCCATCGGTGCCCTCAGAATTTGATTCCGAGCACCGGTTCAAAAGTTATAATAACCTGCTCATTCGTTCACTGAACGTACCCGATCCAAACTTCGGAAAAAGATTCCGGGCACACCCGGACTCGGAATCAGGCGCCGTCAGAAACTACATTCTTGTAAAATCACAAATATAATTAAGAAAAAAAATTCCTTGAAATTTATGGGTCTTTACATTACTCCTACCTCAGGGATTTACGTCCTCGTAAAGCTTTAACACAAACTAGGGTTACAAAAGTGGTATTGAGAACGCATCTGAGGCTTCCGCTCCCATGTACTGACTTGGAGGTTCTCGTGCTGCCCACGAAAGTGCACAAGAGGAATCGACCGTCCTCATAGGACCACCCCTGTCGATCCTCGATCCCCACTAGAATCTCAGCGTAAGTCGCCTTTTCATCGACGTCCAACCCCCTGAGGTCGATAATGTGTGAAGGATCATGCACGTATCTCCTCAGTTGAGATAAGTAGAAAACATCGTGCACCTGGTGTAACTGAGGTGGATGGGTCAAGCGGTACACCACCATGCCTACCCAGTAGAGGACCTAAGAAGGTCTGCTGGACATCAGAGATCACTTGCCACCCTTGCCACATCTCCGTAACCCTCGTCGATGTGAGACCCGTATAAGGATGTGATCGTCATCCTTGAACTCTAGAGGTCTCCAATTTCAGTTAGAACTGAAACTCAAAACGACTACTGCCACGAGGGTAAGGTTGAACGAATCAAGAGTGATCTGTCGCACCCTCCTGTGCTTGAGTTATCCTATTATGCCTGTGGTTTCCTTTTCGCCGACCAAGGAAAACCCATCCCGACGTCGTAGTTAAACCACAACCTTTTTGCCTAATACCGTCAATTTGTGTATGAACTGTGATTGCCCAGTCCATACTCAAACCAACGTCGTAAGGCCTCGAGGCTTCCACCAAGAGATTCTAACTGAAACTATCGCCTCGAGGGTCTGACCACACCGTCGGCGTAAGTGTTATTATCGAGTCTCCTCCCATGGTATCTCCAGATTTGAGGGTCAAGTCCACGTCTTACCGGAAACTCTAGGTCTGGGACAAGATTTGTGAAAGCAAGGAATGATTCATATCGACGTCTGTTACTACAGCAGCTAGTAGTGTACACAGACTGTCCCTTGAATTATTTTTAGAGCCATTGGGTCACATTCCTTGACCGCATGCAGCCGCACTCTTCCTCCGCCCTCCAGCTCCCTGAGCCTAGAGGGGATAACTAAGGCGGGTGGTTGTAGCATGTTAAGATGTACACCACCTCATGACGCTCTCCTAGCTCTTCCTCCACGTCTGCTGCTTCGTAGACTCATCTCTCCTTAAAGATTCCTCTTCTTGAAACATTTAACACGCCCGAGTCTCTAAGACTGGTGCATGTTTCCTGTTTCTTACTACACTGTGCAGTCTTTATCCACTCCTGGATGATAGGCACCTTCCTTGCCTATGATCTGGAAGAGCTTCTAAAATTTCTCCTTTGCCGAAAAGAGAAATTCGATCTCATCCCCTCGATGAACCACGCCCATTGCCTAATATAGTCAATCCTGACATGAAGGATGCATTCATGCCATGGATGACGTCGTAAGGCCTCGACGTAACTACCAAGAGATCCAACTGTCACTCTCGCCTCCAAGGGTCGAGTCACACTGTCGGCATCAGTGTGAGGTCACTGGGTCTCCTCCAGTAGAAATCTCGAAAGTGAGGGTCATGTCAACAGTTTTAACCGGGACCACTCAGTATCAACCAAACAAAAGGACAGGAAAGCAAACATCACAAAGATAAGTGTTTTTTTAAAGCAACTCATAGTACAAAGACACGAATACAACAACAACATAGAACAAGAAGTACAAGGGACGTATCCACTAGTTTCGCTCCTGTCCACCTGCTCCTGGAGATCTACTTCCTTGTCCACTGTCCGGATGTTGCTCAAGCACTTGCCGCTGCTTCTGCCTCGGTGGCTCCTCCAATTCCTACGGATCGACTGTGCGAGGAGTCGGACAGTCACGTGCCAGGTGTCCCTTCCTTCCGCATTCATAACACTTCCTGCTCCTCGTACGGCTGGCTCTGGTCCTCTTGGACCTCTGCATCATCTGTCTACTGCCCAAAGATGACTCGGATACTAATCGAAAAACCTGCGTCAAAGGCATAAGATCTTGTACACGCTCGGGGTGTAGAGCTACTAGCACAAACTCCACCCGTAAGAAGGTCTCGAAGTCTTCCCATGTGAAGGTCATCCCGTCGCAAAACTGGAACAAGTGGATCCACCACCTGCCTGTTTCTGCCCGAAGAAGGCTGGCAGTAAAGATCACCATGAAGTCTGCAGGCGTCCCCACTAGCCTGAAGAATCTCACCACTGCCCCCAGCCAATCCTCAGCCGCCTGCGGGTCCGTCTCTCCCCGGAACCTGGGTGGCCTCTAGCACTGGAACTCGTGCAGCATGCTCAAGTGGCGTGTATCGCCAACTGCTGGGGCTGGTGGCAACGGTGGCCCAACATATGGTAGTACTGCTAGTGCCTCCACTGGTGCCTCAACTGCAAGAAGGCCCTGTACCGAAGCTTCGTTGCTCGGCATGCTGTCAGTATGCACATACCTCTAGGCTCTAGCTAGTCTTCCGTGAAAAGGCATACTGAAAGGAACAACGTGACACAGTCAAACGATTATACCTGGTGATCTGACCTGGTTCGAGCTGACATTTAAAAACTTCTGGAAACACACACACAATCAGTGTTTTCATGCACAAATTTGGAAATCAGTTGTCAGGGTCCTGGTGTATGGATACGTCGGCTGCCCGCACCAACACTGGACTCCCTGAACTGAAAACCACACTCGGTACTCTTAACACCATTGCTTCACAGAAAGAAAATATTAGAGTTATAAGTTCTACGGTAGAACTGACTCCTCTGATACCAATTGTCATGACCCGTCCTCGGGGCCCGTGCCGTGACTACCCCAAGCCCGCCTTCCATAGGCCAGGGGTTGGCGACTAGCACCAAAGGAATAAATCCCAATAACTGGGAAGGAATTGCCTATATAAAAGTAAACAAAACACCATAGAGTACAAGTGGAAGTAAAACACTAAGTACAAAGAAAGTGATGAAAAGTAAATTGGCCAGAATACAAACCCAACTGAAAGTACAGCTACAACTGAACGAATGTACAACAGAAAAAAAAAACAGCTGGAAGAAAGGAAGCAGCTCCTGGGTCGTCCTCCTCAGATCCTACCTGAAGGTTTGGTACAGATAGCGCAACTCCTAGATAGTCCACCATGGATCCTACCTGAAGGGTAGGTACAGATAGCGCAGCTCCTCAATGTTCTCACCCGTCAACCTCCTCCGAGTGTCGTCTCTCCGTGACGTCCACCTCCAGATACTGACTCGTCGTGTGGTCCACCTCCGGGTACCGTCTAGTTCTCGAACACTCGGCCTCCGCCAGCTCTGCCTGTCGTCTGCAACCAACACAACGAGGTGCGGGCATAACCCATGCAGGGGTGAGTATAACGATACTCAGTAAGGACCCCGAGACCCTCAAGGTCTCACTAAAACCAACATGGATAACCACAAAGAAGATCTCAATAGATAACCTCTACTTAGGTATATGCCCATACATATAACTAAGTTATCAAGTAAACCATCTCAAACATGAGGTAACACAAAGATTATGAAATCAACGTATAACCACCACCTAGGTATATGCCCATACATATACCTAAGTTATCAAGTGACCCATCTCAATCATGAGGTAAATACAAAGGTCCTAGACTCAGCTCAAACCAGGATTTTCATTATCGAAACCGTAACTGCTGAAGAGCCCCGTCTCTTGAGTGTACAATGGTCCTGTCACGACTCCGAGGTACTGCTCACTAACCTAAGACTGCTGAGGTACTCCTCCTGTCGAGTACCGCGGGTCAGCCACCCAAACACAGTAGTGTTTCCCGCCGGGGTATTCCACCCAAACACAGTAGTGCAAACCCCCTAGTAGCCTGTAGAGGTACTCTACAGACGAGTACTGCGGGTCTGCACTATCACACAGGTAGTTCTCCATCCGCCATGGGTCTGCACCCAAACAAAGTAGTGCTCCTTCCAATGGGCTAGTCGACTCACTCCAAGTCGAGTCGGTCAAGCAGTAGTTAGGTCTTAGTCAGCTACATGGTCTCCGTACTCCGCACGCTTGTCTCTGGGAGGGTCCGCTCCATGAGCTACAGGTCGATACTCCAAGTATCTCAAAGTCCCACGAAGAATTATCTCAAAGTACCGGCTCGTCATAGGGGTCTCAACGCAACAGACGGCGTGTCAATCAGACGCCCGGTCTGTGATTTATTAGCTTTTTCGTCCCAGGGGCCCGGTTGGTTTCGTGTGCGAACCAACCCGGACGTATCTCAACTGTACCCTGAACTCTCAAAGGGTATACTCATAGGGATCGTTTCTCAACGTGATCACCAACACCGCTAACGGTTCGTCAAACGGACGTCCGATCTGAAAGAAATCAGCTTTTCCGTTCCAGGGGCCCGGTTGGATTTCGGATACAATCCAACTCGGCCACTATCCAACTGCATCCAAACTCAGGCGAAGTATGCCAAAAGTTCCGTCTCATCAATAGGAATCCAACAAAGTCAACGACACGTCAATCGGACGTCCAGAGCTCAAGATATAAGCGTTTTCGCTCCGAGGGCCCGGTTGGTTTCGTGTACGAACCAACCCGGACGAACCCAAAGTATTCCAAAACCGTTAGTGTAATATAACGAAACGACCGTATCGATCCAAGGGTCGCATCGCCGCTGACGGTGCATTGATCGGAGGTCTACAGCTCAAGATATGGGTGAAAACCCAAAAAAGGTCAAAAAGTGGGGGGTCTGGGCCCGGACCGACCCGGCCCAACCCCCCTGGGTCGGCCCGAACCGGGTCGACCCGACCTGGGTCCGACCTGGCTGGGCGCGACCCGGCCCGGCGCTGCCGGTCCGGCCCGGGGTGGATCGGCTCTGGCCGAGCGGTCTGGCTCGGCGCTGGTTGAGCGGCCGCGCAAAAAGGGGGGCGCTGCCCCCTTGGACGAAACCGCGGCCCCCCGCGCAGGGGCTGCTCCCTGCCAGCGGACGCAGCGTGATGCCGCGTCCTGCTGGTCCCGCACGGCCGCAGGACCAGCCGCCCACCGCCGTGGCTTCAGCCGCGGTGTCCCCTTTTCGGCGGTGCGCCGGCGGAGTCTTCCGCGGACCACTGGAGTTGCTCCGGTGGTCCGATTTCAATTCCGTCTGCGCCGGTGGTCCTCCTGGGAGCCGAAGATCACTGCAAAGGGTTCAAAACGCCATTTCAGCCCGCCTCATCATCTTCCGTCGATACGCACTTCCACAACAAATAGCGGGGTCTTCAAATCACCTCCTCGGCCCCGACTCCGCCCGCGGTTTCGTTCGGCCCCAACGGCGCGGCGCGACGGCGCCGCCCTTCTTCGCCACGTTCTTTCTTCTCATTTCCGCACGGTGCAATGGCACCGCCCTTCCTTTCACGTTCCGCAACAAACTCAAACAAACAAGGGGGGGAGGAGGGTCGGCCGTGTTCATGCGGTCTGACCTCCTCCCATTATTGCGATAAAAGGCGACCCAATTGAAACCAAGAAATGCGACAGATGAGATCACGGTCAATGATGAAAAAATAAACCCCCATAACTTCCTACAATAGAAATTCCCAACCCGCAAGGAAAACATTCACGGATCAACTAGATAATAAGTTGATCCGTGTTTCCTTGTTTTCTTTAGAATGAATGAAATGATGGAATAAAATCATTCTCAAATAATTCCCTACCTCAAGTGCTACCGTCGAACGAGATTTGTCGCGGAAAGGGACGTCGCGGAAGAAGACGTCGCGGAAGGGGGATCGTCGCGTCGCGGAAGGAGCTTCATGGAAGGGGCATTGTTGATTTCCGAGGATTTGGCGTTCTTCGTTGGAGATCTGTGCATTCTTCGCATTCTTCGCGTTATTCGCCGAAGAAGAACGCTTTCCTCCAAATCCTCTCCACGCAAAAATTTCCAACTGAAATAAAATAAGAACATTCTTATTTTATTAACGCACAAGCCAACGTTTTAAATTCAAAAAGAAAAGAAACGATCAATTAATTGAGGAATTTAAAACCTCCCAATTAATGAGGCGTTAATTAACCAGAATAAATGCACGGTTGACTTTCGATTAAGAGGGCGTTGCGGGTGCATTACTTAGGAGGAAAGAAACGGTGGGGATCGTGCGGGCCCCACCTCACAAATATCCTACCAAAAGGGTATGATATTTTGGGTTCCACCCTATCCGCTTAACTTAGCTTAATTGGCTTTAAGTGGCTTAAAGTGAAATAAAATAAATTTGTCGCACCACTTTATTTTATTTCTTAACTTAACCCCAAAAAAAACTAAAAACCACACCCGAGCAAACGCAAATCCGGAAAAAGTGTTTCTATGAAATTACCGGCGCTGCGGTTCCATCGGTTCCCTCATAATTCGATTCCGAGCACCGGTTCAAAAGTTAGAAAAACTCGCTCGTTCGTTCACTGAACGTACCCCGACCAAACTTTGGAAAAAGATTCCGGGCACACCGGGCCTCAGAATCAGGCGCCGTCAGAAACTGCGTTCTTGTAAAATCCCAAAGAAAATTAAGAAAAAAAATTTCCTTGAAATTTCCAGGTCTTTACACATGGAATCATATAAACATGTAGTCATAGTAATGTGGAAGAAAAATATAACATGATTTTATCACAACTCAAAGATCATTTCACATAGTGGAGCACAAGTCAAGGTTAAACACTAAGACTATTACACATAGTAGCCTGAGTCAAAGCTAAACGCCAAGACCATTGCTTATAACCACTCATGAAACTCAAGTTTACCAAATTAATTGGAGTTCTATATGGGAAAAGCCATCATAACATGCCCATGAATATGCTTTCCACATATATAATCATACATACTCAATCATATAAAAACATAATGGTTAAAGGTTTCATAATGCATAAAAATGGTACTATCATTAACATATTTATGAAGGAAAGGAATTAGATCATGCATGGAAAATCATAGGTTATAGTAGGAATATATCATGAAAAGTGGTTTCAACTTGAAGTAACAACATGTAAACAGAGTGCTTAAGAAATATTATAATTAAAACATTTTAGTGTAGTTAAAGGAAGATTCCAATGGTCATAAAAGAAAATAATTTTTATATAAAACCAAAAGTTAAAAAATAAAGTGTTTAATACTAAAAAGAGTGGTTTTATAAAAATAATGGTTTCTTAAATATATATTATATAGTGTACATGAAAATGTGTATAAATTTAGAATGTTCCATTGAAACGAGCATGCTTATCGGGATGAATTGAGGAGGGAATCATTTAAAAAAATGTATACCAACTAAAAATAATGATGAATGGATCATGATAAATTAAATTTAATTGTATAAATAATATTTATACTATGTGCATAAAATTATAGATATCACATTTTGGGTAAAAATAATGATAGAACAACCCGAAGTAATAATGGAAGTTCGTGTAGACTCCCTTAACTTAAGTCTAATGATGTCCTTAACTTATTATTAATGTGTTGGATAACTAAATTGTATTCATGAAAAAATATTTCCAGAACCTATTCTATATGTAATTGATTTAGTATAACCTTATTGATTTCATTCACGACCATTTTTAGGGTTTAAGAGGTCCAGTTTTGTTGTTTGGGGGTGTTTGTTTCTATGTTTTTTATGGTTGGTTTACTTATATACCTGTAAGGACAAACATGTAAGTTTATAGTGGCTATAAAGAATTAAAGATTCATGTTATTAGTGAAAATTAAGAACATTACATTGTTAAAAATTCATTTATTTACTTGTAGTGAGGATAAATCATTATATAAACAATAATGATAACCATTTTGTGTAATCCGTGTTTTTTTGTTCACAACGAACTAATTTTGTAACACCCTGAGATTTTATAAGATATATTATTTTTAATTTCTGTCATATCTTCTTTTATACACTACAGAAAGATTATCTTGCACTATATGCAACACTGTATTAGCTTGCAGTATACGCAACACTATTCTTGGATAGTGTGACACCCAATTTCAAGTTCGTTTGATAGAAGTTATTCTACGAATCATTTATTGTGTGTATATATATACAATGTATAAATGAAATATGGTTGGATTCTATTATACAAAACAACAAAGGAGTCTTTCACTACAAGAAACCCTGACTTGGCTTGCATTACACGCAATCGCGACCTTCCTCGATAGCGTGTGTTGTACCGAATATCGGGTTTCACTAAACAACGATATATGGTTATTATATTATTATGAACTGGACGTTATGAATAGTATTACATATATTTTGAATTTTATAACATTATTATTCATATTAAAAATTTTCTAGAACATGGTATGAGAACAAAATAATTTTTTCGGGTAAAATATGCATTTTTCAAAAAATTCAGTTTTGCCGCCTTTTGATGGAGCATCCACATTAAATCTAGTTTTTTACATGTTTATAAGTTTAGTTTCACAAAATAAAATTCTTCTTTGGAATCAGGATATAAAAATTTACTTTGGATAAATTTTTCATATTAATCTGATAACTTTCATATTTTAATGAATAGTAAAAACACGCAATATTTTAATTAAAAACAACTTTTTTCATCGTAATAATTTATATGGTTAAATTATAATATTGAATTGTTTTAAAGTATTAATATAATATATTTTTACCATTTAATATAATTTATGTCATTAGCGTTGATTTTACATTGAATTCATAGGTTAAATCAATTCAATCTCATGAAATGTTTTAAACAAAAACCCTTTTTCTTTCGACAAAGGGATTAATTTTAATTTAATTTATGCAATTTATGTGTATTGAATTTGAAAAAAATGGATTCCATATTTTGAATTAGTGGGCTGAAATTATGTTAATAGGCTACCTTTTTTTGGGAATTATGAATAGTAACTATGGTATTTTTTATTTACTATAGTTAAAGGAAAATCGGGTAATTAAGGGTAAAAATAAGATTATAAAATTACCCTAACACTTGAAAAAATACTATTGGATGAATAAAATTAGACCCATATCACCTAAGGGTTGTACTAGATTCATTTCATGGACTTTTGACCATGAAATAACATAATTATTATTAAAACCAAAGAAAGTGACAACATGTCACTCTCTTAAATCTTATAAGTGTAATAATTTTAATTTAGTGATAAACTTTATAAAACAAAGGATATAAATAGTCTCCCAAAATATAATAAAATTATCTACATCATATTAATATATTTATAATTTCTAAGGATTAAATAATTATCATTAATTATGACACAATAGTGATGCTGAAATTATTTTATTGATTGAATTATCAAATAAATGGTTTTAAAAGTATTAAAAAATATTATATGGACTATTTAATGTGCTAAAATAGTTTTCTAGAAAAATATAACATGTTATGAATCTATTAAATCTTTTAGTTCGAACATATCTTTTGTGTATATTTTATTTAAATTCAAATAAATGAATAGTGTCAAAATTGACACTATTATTATTTTATAAAAATTACATATTATAAAATTTTTTAAAAATCACAAAAAATATTTAATAATTATAAATTAAAATTTATATGGTCCACAATGTAATAACCTATACAATTATGGACAATTCACAACATATAAGTATTTATTTATAATGATTTAAAATTTAGAATATTATTACCACAAATAAAATTAAAAGATTAAATAAGGATAAATTTAGTAGATAATGTTTAAAATAAATTCACAACTTGTATAAATTTTCTTTGTTGATGAGATTAAAACCCTATCTCATCTAATATTCTGATTTGAGTCATTTTTGGAGGTTTTTAAGTGGGGTTTGTATTTATTATAAATTAATATTTCTTATATTTCAAAAGCTTCCCCTCTCCTCCCTTATAAAAGGGCACCTCCTCCATCTCCTCCTCACACCATTTTAAGCCTTTAATCTCAGAAAACCTATGCCTATTTCACTTCCCCACTTCCCTATAAACCTTATATAGGTACTGGTCTTCTCAAAATACCAACTCTAGTGCCCTAAGAGGAAGTTCAAAGGACGCACTTCGAGAAAGAGGTAATACCTTCTACCGATTCATTCAAGTTTATTTCTTCTTATAATTACTCTTATTTAGTGGTTTCATTATGAAGTAATAACATCAGTATACCTCATATACTGATATGTTATTATAAATATGAAACAACCCAATTCACCTTCTATCCATCCTATGAAAAACAAAATCACCGCGCGTGCGTACGTACAGAATACCGTCTCCACGCCGTGGTGTAATCTGTTTTCCACCACCACCTTACTTGGATGGGTATAATAGTGTATAGAATAACTACATTTGATTATTATAACATCATAATTATTATATGATATTATATCATTCACTCCAATTCCATTCAATAAATATTGGAAAGATATCATAACTCGTGCGTACGTACGGATTACCGTCTCCACGACGCGATGGGATTCATTTTCCATGTTAACAATTCAAGAATGATTATAAAGTATATATAATGAATAATAATGATATATATGACATAATAATGATACTCTATTTATCAATATATTATTTACTTACATCCATTCAATTTAATAAGGAAACGAAAACAACGTTCATGCGTACGTACGGTCTACCGTCTCCATGAACGGTGTGTTTTGTTCCATTTATCGATCTATTATATATATTTATAATCTGAATATATATTATATATAAATCATGTTTTAAATTCTGGAAGTAAGTAAATCATGATATAAGTAATAATAATATCAATAACAACAAGTCCAAACATGTACGATAAATGAAACAATTTTACCGAAAATGCTGCTTTAACATGGAATTGACAATAGAATGGGTAATATAAAGTCATAAGTGAACCATATATGATATCATAACAATTAATATGATTCTATAATAAGTCAATGACATTATTTAAATCATTATACAGGAGGTTCGGATACGTACGAAGCATATCAGACCTAAGGTAAGGGATAATTATTCTAATCTCGTTCTTATCTGAGATTGTTTATTCGTAAGTATTTACTAGGGTTGTTGTTATTATCCATGTCCATGTTTTATAAAAAAGTTTTCATGTATGTATAAATTCCTTTTTACCCATTTTTAACTTTTACCTCATGGTATGGAAGGAATCTTTCTTTTGTTTACCATACGAGGAACTTTCTGACTTTTCCGACAAAAGTACGAGGAGAATGTTTTTTTAACTTATACGGCATGAATGTATTTTTACGGTTTCATAAAACCTTTTCTTAATAAAGCTTCCTCTACATGATTTCATGACTATTTTCAACAATATCCATTTATTTTAAAATTAAATGGCACTTTGTGAAAATAAAATGATTTGGAAAAGAAAAGATATATTCCTCAAGAATTTATTTCAAGTGTTTTATCAAAACTATTTCCCATATAAGATGAAATTATTTCATATGTGTATGTTTCAAGTATAATGTATCTATGATTTAAATGGTTTCAATTTTCTTATGATGAAATGATATCCATTTTCTTTATATGGATTATGTTATGATGGGTTGATATTTATGAAATCCATTTTATTATTTGGGTTATGATGAATGATTTATGATTGTTTGTGGAACACATAAGAATGATTTCAATATGAGATGGGTGGGACCTATATATCCCTCTAATTAATTGGGTAAATATTTATATCTCATGAGATAGACATGGCTGGAATGACAAGTTAATCTGGTTCAGTGATACAGGACTGGAATGAGGAGTGAACTCGATTCGGAAAGAGACTTTGTCCACTAAGATGGTCTTGGAATCAATGCATTGGATACTATGGAAATCATAACATGTGATTAATGGTTTCCACAATTACATGTTTTATTCCCATGCTATTTTATCATGATTAATTTTTCTTTATGATCTATTCCTTACGTACTTCCATGTTTTATGTCATTGCTCAATATTTTGAAGTTTAAATATTATGTTCATGTTTTTTTTAAGTTCAAATGTATATGGTTTGATTTTTTCTCCATGCTTACCCTTACTGCGCATTTGAGCTCACCCTTTATATGTTTTCTTTTCCATAGGATATAATGAAAGGTTTTAGGTAAGAAAACAAAAAGGGTAAGTTCTTTATGGGAGATGTGGAAGATCTTTCACCATGATTAGAAGATTATGTTCTGAGTTTCCAAAGACACTAAACTATTAAGATCCTTTGGTGTCTGTTTTTTTTATGTATTAAGTATTCCACAAAAGTAATGTAATTTCCAGGTACGTCAAGATTCGGGCCTCTACAGTTGGTATCAGAGGAAAGGTTTAGTCAACCTTTGGAAACTAGGATGCGAAAACTTTTGTGAAATCCCTAGAGATATTTCTAAGGTATGTATAGGTATGTCTCGAAAGTTAATTATAATTATAGGTTACGGTCCTAGAATTATAGTAACAATATTATAATTAACCCTAAGATGTTATATATTGAAGGTACTCCCCCTTTATTATGTTGTTTTCCCTAGCATGATTTTTTCCTCTCACACTATTCTTTTTGGGTTTTAGACGATGGATGGAACCCGAAGGAACCGTGTTGATCAATGTAATGGAAAATGCAAAGATTGTCCTCCTGAACAAACCAATGTTATGGGAGATGGAGTGCAGAATCTTATTGCTATACTTACACAAGCTATGAATCATTCTGGACTTCCGAATGAGCAGAGAAGGGAACAATATTGTATTGAGTCCTTCATGAGGCAACGCCCACCTTCTTTCAGTGGGTCTTTTGATCCATTTGTTGCTGAACAATGAATCAGTACCATTGAAAATATATTTTCCATAATTCGATGTTCGGAACAAGAAAAATTCATTCTGGATTTTTACCATTTAGAAGGTGAAACAGACCAGTGGTTGACTCTAATTAATAATACAAGGCCCCAAAATGAAATTGAATCTTTGGAATGGGATGAGTTTAAGAACTTATTTTTCAATAAGTACTTCCCTCGTATTCTTCGAACATAAATGGAAAATGGTTTCCTTGAGCTTATGCAAAAGGATGATGAATATGTTGGTATATATGAAGCGAATTTCACAAGGCTTGCAAGGTATGCATCTGGCTTTATCATCCAACCTGAAAGTAAAGTTGATCGATTCTTCAGTGTCTTAAAACCATGTCTTCAAAGGGCATTAGTTATAAAATAATTCAGTAGATATGAAGAAATTGTGTGTTGTTCTATCAATGTAGAAATTGAAGTTGGTGTTACATATCCATATCATGCTTTTGACAAGAAACGAAAGATGGAGTTCAAGGAAAAATCTCAGAAAAATGGTGAAAAGAAGGTGAATGTTTCTTTATCCTCAAAGTGTGGAAAGAAGCATGGTGGAGATTGTCTAAAAGGTACTAGAAAATTTTTCAAGTGTGGAAAAGAAGGTCATCGAGCAGCTAAGTGCCGAAGTAATAGGAAAAATGTTTCTAATGACTTTAATAGAGAAAATACTACAAAGAACGCATCACCAACGATTCAATGATTCAAGTGCAAGGAAATGGGGAATTATGCTAATCAATGCCCTAATCCAAGGGTTAATGATGATCAACGTGAGAAACCACTTAAGGCAAAGGATAAAGGGAATTCACATGCAATTACTATTTGTGATGTTGAGTATGAAAATGATGTTGTGTAATGATTAAGTGTTTATGTAATGGGATTTCAAAATAGTATCATGGAATCTCATTTATGGTATCGTGGAATTTTGGAATATCTATGTATTGGTTTTCAATAATTATATGGTATAGATAACCATGAAAAGTTATTGAAATATTTTTGGAAAGCAGATGATATGCGCATAATGAAGGGATAAATAGAAAACAATATGTATGATAGTATTCATGAGCTCATGACAGATATAATGAAAAAGTGATATCATGGTTTGAGTATATCAAAATTTTAGGATTTTGGTATGTGAAAAGAGTTGACTTTTGATAGAATTCATATTTTCACTAAGGTTCTATGATAATTCATGTTTCAAGAGAATACATGATTGAGGTATTCACATTTTTGGAATGCGGGCAACAAGATATATCTTATGAAATATAAATGACGGTATTCGCATGCTTATTATGTGACCTTTATAGTAATCGTTTTCTTTATACTATGTTATTGGACATATGGATAAGTCTAAACATTGGAATGGATTATGTTAGACAACAGATAGTATTGTTTAAGGCTAGAACTTTTTTTTGATATTATTTCTGTAATGTTATAATAGTGTAGTTTTAGAAAAAGGACAACCCGTAGGATGGGAGACAACCCGTTGCATCGAACAGGGTTGCGGGAATTGAACCCACAACTGAAGTGCGACAGGCCTTTATCGCCCACCACTGACCTACAGGAAGTCCCTGGTTAGTAGAAACCAGTTTTATATTATTAATTGTTATGATAGATGAAGTATAAGTCCATTTTTGGAACCATATAGGATTAATATCACCATAATATGGACTTATGTATATAAATTTTGCTAACCTTATGTTTGATATAGATGGAATGACTTATCATTCTCTCTTATGATCTGCTAACACTTCACGAATGACAAATTCAACTTCATTTCTTTAAGAGATGAAGTGGAAATTGTTCAAGGCACGAAAAACTATGAGATTGTACCAAAATAAAGTAATTATTTCTTTTAATTAATCAAATTTAGGGAAATGATCTTGAAAACCAATAATTTTGTCCTAGTACTCTCATATCCGATGAATCAGATGGTACCTTAGATCATCACAAATTTATAGATTTGTGATTGTTGGTTTTTTCATAGCCATGTTCTCTACCACTCTCCATCAGAACATGATGGTTAGATTTTTCTTCCATATCCATATTTTCACCTATGTTATCCTATGTGGAAACACAGTGATGAGTTACTTTGGGTAATCGTTACATTTGATACTTTAGTTTTTAAAATTATGTTTTAGTATTCCTTTTTACGATGTGGGTTTCTATGAATAGTAAACGATTTATAACCCCGACGAATTTTGAGGGTGAAATTCATTTTAAGGGGGGTAGAATGTAACACCCTGAGATTTTATAAGATATATTATTTTTAATTTCTTTCATATATTCTGTTATACGCTACAGGAAGATTATCTTGCGCTATATGCAACACTATATTAGCTTGCAGTATACGCAACACTATTCTTGGATCATGTGACACACAATTTCAAGTTTGTTTGATAGAAGTTATTCTACGAAAAATTGAGTGTGTGTGTATATATATATATATTAAATGTATAAATGAAATATCATTGGATTCTGTTATAAAAAACTAAAAAGGATTCTTGCACTACATGTAACCCTGACTTGGTTGCATTACACGCAATCGCGGCCTTCCTCGATAGTGTGTGTTGTACGCAATATCGGGTTTCACTAAACAACGATATATGGTTATAATATTATTATGAACTAGCCGTTATGTATAGTATTAACTATATTTTGAATTTTATAAAATTATTATTCATATTAAACATTTTCTAGAACATGGTACGAGAACAAAATAAACTTTTCGGGTAACATAAGTATTTTTTCAAAAAATGCAGTTTTGCCACATTTTGATGGCACACCCAATTTAAATATAGTTTTTAACATGTTTATAAGTTGAATTTGACAAAATAAAATTCTTCTTTGGAATCAGGATATAAAAATTTACTTTGGATAAATTTTTCAAATTAATCTGATAACTTTCATATTTTAATGAATTCTAAAAACACGCTATATTTTAATTAAAAACAAATTTTTTCATTGTAATAATTTATATGGTTAAATTATAATATTGAATGGTTTTAAAGTATTAATATAATATATTTTTAACATTTAGTATAATTTATGTCATTAGAATTGATTTTACATTGAATTTGTAGGTCAAATCAATTCAATCTTTTGCAATGTTTTAAACAAAAACCCATTTTCTTTCGACAACGAGATTAATTTTAATTTAATTTATGAAATTTCTGTGTATTGAATTTGAAAAAAAATGGATTCCATATTTGGAATTAGTGGGTCCAAATTATGTTAATAGGCTTCTTTTTATTTTTGGGAATTATGAATAGTAACTAAGGTAATTTTTATTTACTACAGTTAAAGCTAAATCAGTAATTAAGGGTAAAAATAAGATTATAAAATTACCCTAACACTTTCCAAAATACTATTCGATGAATAAAATTCGACCCATATCACCTAAGGGCTGGACTATATTCATTTCATGGACTTTTGACCATGAAATAACATAATTATTATTAAAACCAAAGAATGTGACAACATGTCACTCTCTTAAATCTTATAAGTGTAATAATTTTCATTTAGTGATAAACATTATAAAAATTCAGATATAAATAGTCTCCATAAATATAATAAAATTATCTACATCATATGAATTTATTTATAATTTTTAGGGATTAAATAATTATCATTAATTATGACACAATAGTGATGTTGAAATTATTTTATTGATTGAATTATCAAATAAATGGTTTTAAAAGTATTAAAATAAATATTATATGAACTATTTAATGTGCTCCAATAATTTTCTAGATAAATATAAAATTTTATGAATCTATTAAATATTTTAGTTCGAACATATATTCTGTGTATATTTTATTTAAATACAAATAAATAAATAGGGTCAAAATTGACACTATTGTTATTTTCAAAAAATTACATATTATAAAATTGTTTAGAAATACGATTTTTTTTAAATTATAAATTAAAATTTATATGGTCAAAAATGTAATAAAATATACAGTTATGGAAAATTCACAACATATATGTATTTATTTATAATGATTTAAAATTTAGAATATTATTACCACAAATAAAATTAAATAGATTAAATAAGGATAAATCAAGTTGATAATGTTTAAAATAAATTACCAACTTGTCTAAATTTTATTGGTTAATGAGATTACAACCCTATCTCATCTAATCTCTGGATTTGAGCCATTTTGGAGGTTTTTAAGTGGGGTTTGGATTTATTATAAATTAATATTTCTTATGTTTCCAAAGGTGCCCCTCTCCTCCCTTATAAAAGGGCACCTCCTCCCTCTCCTCCTCACACCATTTTGGCCTTGATGCTCGGCCAAAAACTACCCATTTCACTTCCCCACTTCCCTAGAAACCTTATAAAGGTACTTTTCTTCTCAAAAGACCAACTCTAGTGCCCTAAGAGGAAGTTCAAAGGAGGCACTTCGAGAAAGAGGTAATACCTTCTACTGATTCATTCAAGTTTCTTTCTTCTTATACTTCCTCTTATTTAGTGGTTTCATTATGAAGTAATAACATTAGTATCCCTAATATAATTATATTTTATTATAAATATGAAACAGCCTTATTTCACCTTCTATCCATCCTAAGGAAAAAGAAATCACCGCGCGTGCGTACGTACGGAATACCATCTCTACGCCGTGGTGTAATCTATTTTCCACCACCACCATAATTGGATGGGTATAATGGTGTAAAGAATAACTACATATGATTATTATAAAATCACACTGATTCTATGATATTATATACTCCAATTCCATTCAAAAAATTTGGGAATGATATCATAGCTCGTGCGTACATATGGATTACCGTCTCCACGACGCGATGAGATTCATTTTCCATGTTAACAATTAAAGAATGATTATAAAGTATATATAACGAATAATAATGAGATTTATGACATAATAATGATACTGGATTTATGAATATATTATTTAATTACATCCATTCAATTTAATAAGTAAACGAAAACAATGTTCATGCGTTCGTAAGGTCTACTGTCTCCATGAACGGTGTATTTATTTCCATTTATCGATCATTTATATATATTTATATTCTGAATATATATTATATATAAATAATGTTTTAAATTCTGGATTTAAGTAAATCATGATATAAGTAATAATAATATCAAGAACAACAAGTCTAAACACGTACGATAAATGAAACGATTGTACCGAAAACGTTGCTTTAACATGGAATTGACAAAAGAACGGGTAATATAAAGTCATAAGTGAACCATATAGGATATCATAACAATGAATATGATTCTATAATAAGTCAATGAAATTATTTAAATCATTATACAGGAGTTTTAGATACGTATGAGGAATATCAGACCTAAGGTAAGGGATAATTCTTCCAATCTCGTTCTTATCTAAGATTGTTTATTCTTAAGTATTTACTCGGGTTGTTGTTATTATCAATGTCCATGTTTTATAAAAAGGTTTTCATGTATGTTTAAAGTCCTTTTACCCATTTTTTTACTTTTACCACGTGGTATGGAAGGAATATTTCTTTTGTTTACCATATGAGGAACTTTTTGACTTTTCCGACAAAAGTACGAGGAGATTTTTTTTAACTTATACGGCATAAACGGGATTTTTACGTTTTCAAAACGCCTTTTCTTAATGAAGCTTCCTCTACAAGATTTCATGACTATTTTCAACAAAATCCTTTTATTTTAAAATTACATGGCATTTTGTGAGAAGAAAATGATTTTGAAAAGAAAGGATATATTCCTCAAGAATTCATTTCAAGTGTTTTATCAAAACTATTTTCCATCTAAAATGACATTATTTCATATGTGTATGTTTAAAGTATAATGTCTATATGATTTACATGGTTTAACTTTTCTTATGATGAAATGATATCCATTTTCGTTTTATGGATTATGTTATGATGGGATGATGTGTATGAAACCCATTTTATTCGTTGGGTTATGATGAATGATTTATGATTGTTTGTGTCACACGTAAGAATGATTTCAATATGAGATGGGTGGGACCTCTATATCCCTCAAATTAATTGGGTAAATATTTATATCTCATGAGATAGACATGGTTGGAATGGAAAGTTAATCCGATTCAGTGATACAGGACTAGAACGAGGAGTGAACTCGATTCAGAAAGGGACTTTGTCCACTAAGATGGTCTTGGCATAAATTCCTTGGCTACTATGGAAGTAATAACATGTGCTTAATGGTTTCCACAATTACATGTTTTATTCCCATGCTATTTTATCATGATTAATGTTTCTTTATGATCTATGCCTCACGTACTACAATGTTTTATGTCACTGCTCATGATTTTGATGTTTAAATATTATGTTCATGTTTTTTAAGTTAAAATGTATATGGTTTGTTTTATTTTCTCCATGCTTACCCTTAATGAGCATTTGAGTTCACCCTTTATATGTTTTATTTTCCCCAGGATATAAAGAAAGATTTTAGGTAAGAAAAAAAAAGGGGAAGATCTTTATGGGAGATGTTGAAGATCTTTCACCATGATTAGAAGATTATGTTCCGAGTTTCCAAAGACGCTAAACTATTACAATCCTTTGGTGTCTGTTTTTGATATGTATTATGTATTCCACAAAAGTAATGTAATGTCCATGTACGTCAAGCTTCGGGCCTCTAAATTTTTTTTATTATAAATTAATATAATGTATCAAATGATTCCACAACCTTAAATAATTAATAATACATATATTATAGTCTATTTAAACCATAAAAATGATTTCAGGACCCTAATTGAAGACGATAAAAGAAATTGAAAACCTGTCATCCTTGAATGTGATAAATTAACATATATTGGATAATATTTTCATTTCTAGTATAAAATGAGGGGAATGGAGAGATGATGATGAATTATTTCATTATAAAAAAAAATCCAGTACATGTAAGATACTGGAGTTTCATAACATCTTGATGAAAGTAGGTGAGGAAAGTAAAAGAAATAATGGAACTTGAAGTAAAATATATAAAATGAAAATACGAATTTACCTCTTGAATAAATATTCCTTGATAACCTATTTAGGGGAGATGATATGGAATTTTAGAAGGAAAAATGGTTTATGGAATTGGGATATGGGATTAGGGAGTGATTTTAGCAGAATTTGGACTCAGCACAAGGCTTTTAAAGTGTTAGGATAAGAGGGGTGGGGTTGTTTTTATAAAGTTGGATAGGAGGGTTTTATCATTATTTTATTATTTTTCTCATTAAAATCAATAGTAATGATTCTTATGACCAAAAACAGTAATATGTGCATGTGAGTTACAACCAAAGTTTCTTACCTTAGTAGAACATCATCCATGACTCAATAAATCATGTATTTAGATTATTTGTTAAATTATTCTATTTTACTATTCACAAAAATAAAAGTATTTTTGGAAAATCCAAATAATTCAACCCATCTATTATTGTTGTGTAGAATCCAAAAATGAACTCCATTTTTTGAAAATAATTTTCAAAATAAGAGATATTTTATTTTTATATAAAATCATCATTTATTGGAAAAATACATATTTTGAAATTATAATTCATTTTATAATACTTTGAAAAATTAACTATTGTATCATAAAAATATCTTATAATCATAAGACCTGAAAATAATAATTTATTTCTAAATTTTTTGAAAGTACATTTTCCTTTAAATTATTAAGTTATACGTAAAAGTTTAATTAAATATCCAGGAATTATAAAAATACCAACACTATGATATAAATATATAATATTGTTACTTATAAGATAGATAAATTTTATTTATACTTTCACTGGTAAGGTTAATTATTCACATGGATGATTTATTATATGTTATGGTTATATTAATCTTCATAGTGGTAACATTACTACTCATAAAGGTCAGTAACAATTCAACAGAAATAAAATTTATCCTATCAAACTGTGAATATCTTACTGATCACAACAATGTATGTCACATTTTCGAAATTCAAATTAAAAATATGGAAATATTATGTTTAAAGTTCATATATTACTTAGTTTTCCATTGTGCTGTGATTTCATGTTATTATTCAATATGAAATAATTATATGTTGGGAATTTCCATTGATTAAACATTGGGTCATTACATATATCATCAGGTGTTCCCTTTATATCCTTTTTTATGGGTACACCCAAATAGCATTAGATGCTCCTGTTATACATTATATGATGGTTTCACCTAGATATATCCACCAATGCCTATTATACCTTATACGATGGGTGTTTCTAGACAATTCCATGTGAGTTTGATATATCTTATATGATGGGTGCACCCAAATAGTGATCTAATGAAATGGTTAATGAATCATTTATCTAGGGAATTATAATGCAAGTAAGCCATATGTTATTCTAATTTTATGGTTTCTATAAGGGTTCTATTATTATGATGTTCCTAAATACAGATATGTTTTACTTATGATTATAATGATATTATAATGTTTCCTTTTATTAATATTAATATTCTGTGGATTATAATTAATTATTTTTATGAATATTTCCTTTGTTAAATCCTTTTCCATTTATCATGATTTATTATTCATGTATTTATGGGTATTACTAATTTTATGATTCACTCATTCACTCTAATTATTTCATTATACCCTAATGAAATTTTCATTCTCATTGATGTCCTTTAATTTCAAATGATTATGTTTACCCTTACTGAGCATTTCAGCTCATCATTCTTATGATTCCTCTTCCTCAGTTTATAAATAATAATGTTTAATGAATAATGTATATAAGGGATATCATATGTGTGATAATGATGAATTATGTTGAAATAATAAAATACGGGTTTACTGGGATAAATTATCAATTAAAAACACTAGTATTGTTTTTTGTTTATTTTTTACTAATTATATAAAACTAAAAACGTAAAATTACCTTGAGAATGTAAGTGATCAAAATTTTCCTTTTGATGATATATTTTTTTTTGGGAAAACAAATGGCTCATAGTTATCTATAAAAAATTAAAAAATGTGATTTTTATGATTCCTTCATCTGAACCAGGAGTGTGGTTCTGGGCATTATAGTTGGTATCATTGGTTAGTATAGATAAAATTGAATATTATGAGGTTTTCATGAGATGTTATCTTAAGAGTTATAAATATATTATTATTTCTATATACTTAATAATATTTATTAGTTCAATTTCATTGAAACCCCTGTTGAGGTTTTATAAGATGATATCATAAAGTGATCAATGAAATTATAGGAGACATTTTTTTTGGATGTATTATCTGTAAATATTTGGATTAATGATATGTATGTATTTAAATTTTTTTAAATAATATTTAACATATTTATAACCATTATTTTTTATATGATTTTGGATATTATGGTAATTATAGGTAATTGAATTGTATTTTATAGAAAAATCCAAAAAATGAAAAGTGATTTGGTAAATAATTGATTAAGTATATTCATATAGAAGAGTTATCAAGAATTTTTTGGGATTAAATTTTGAATCGTATGAGATAAAAATTTAGGTTGAAACAACCATTGCATTAGAGCAAGTTTTGGAATGACTTATTTTGATCATTGGGTATTACTATTGAATTTTAAATATTAATTAAAAATATGATGGTAAACTCATTTTTGTTATGATCTTACTAGGTGATGACCATTTTGGTATGGGTTAATGTTAAAGGAAATTTGGAATAGATTTATATCTTTATAATGGTCACAAGATTCCCTAAAAATTATTTTCATTACTTCAACAATGAAAAATCAATCTTTAATACTCATCATTTTGAGAAATAATTTTTTAACTCTAAGAAAAGTATCATTACACAAAAATGTTATCATATAATATTCATACCTAGTGAATAAAATGGATTTTTATAATGTCACTGATTTAGGTTTTGGAGGCCCTTAACATTCTATTAATCTATCACTTTTTGTTATCAAATACCTCGATCACTCTCTAAAATTATTTACACCTTCCATACATGTCCAAATCATCAAACCCACACATGTTCCTGTTTTTAGAAACATAGTTATGTGTTATTCTATACGAACATTATATATACCATTACATCTTGTTTAGAGGATGTTTTATTAAAAATTATTCAGATGTGGGTTCTCGACAAAAGTATTTTCAAATTTACATATTTTTATTACTCACATAAATATAAAATTGTGATTCCACGATTCCTTAATAAGGGGGATGTGCCGCCATGATATTTCAAAATAATAAAATTAGATTCAATTGAGTGAGCGACAAGAAGAAATGAGCATAAATGAGAATGTAAAACCATGAGAATTAATGATGTATTACTTTTAAAATAAATTTAATCTCTCTAATAACTTTTGGTCCATGCAACATTGATATTTTTATAACTAATAGAATATTCAAGACGAACACTGATATTAATTTTCCAATGACATATATTACATTTATAACTGTGCTATTAAATTTTTAGCTATGAATATTATTCAATACATGAAAAAATATATAAATATGTAGATAAATCTTCTACAAAATATAAATTAATGGTAATTTTTTCATAAACAATAAATAATTTCTTAATAATGATATTTTATTCTTCAAATAATATGTTTTGCTAAAAAATATATTATCTATTTAATTTAATGAAACAAAAAATTTATAATTTTCTAGAACTTTTAAAAAATTAATTTTTATAATACTATCTTTATTCAAGGAATTTTAATTTTATTATTTACATTCTAAGACATTTTTGGAATTTTTTGAAAATACTTGTTTTTCAGTGAGTAGTTACAAATAATGATTTTAATAAAAATAAAATCTTTTTTAATAAATTATCTAATTTAAATTCCTTATTATGCTATAAATCAAAAAAGTTATTCATTAGTACTACTTAAAGTGTACAAATTTTTTGGAATCAAATTTATATTTGAATTTATTATAACTATATATTCATAATTAATTAGTTTTTTCTAAAAATAGTTTAATGTGAATATTGTTTCTCCATTTTAGTTAATTAAAATAATCCCTAAAAAATAATTTTATAATTGACATTTATAGTTTATAAATCATTAAATTTTAATTTACATTAAAAAATTTATTATGATTACGCATAAAGTCCGTATAAAATTATCTTATGCATAAAAAATGCACTTCTTGAAAACACTATTTTGTAATGAGAATATGGGTTTTAATTTATATTTTATTTTTTTACACTTTTACAAAATGTATTTTTAACATTAATCCTCAGTTATGACATCATAATTTCAATTTTTTATAGGGTTTATTTTTTATAATTTTCTGATCAAATTATTTTTTAATAAATGGTAAAACAAATTACTAAACAATTGTACTTTCATTTAAATTATTTAATAAGTAAAATTATTTTTTATATTTTTTTTAAAGTGAAATTAATTTATTTATATATCTATAGATAAAATTTTGGTCATTAGAACCTAATTAATATAAAATTTGAATTTAAAAACATTGTAAAATTTTGAGTATTTTTTATTTGAAATCCAAAATTTTTTTATGTGTGTACCACCCCAAGTTTTATGGTACATAAATTCTTAAAAAAATCAATTTACTCTTTAGATTTAGTTTCAATAAACTCCAAACTTAAATAAATTGTTATATACTATTTAATATTAACATTACAGTTTGAATAGTAATGTGACCATCCGAAATAGTAATTTGACCATTAGAAAAAAACACACCAATGAAAGTATAAAAAAAATGGACATATCCCATAAATGAAAGTATTTCATATTTATGTCATAGAATATGTAAATATTTCTTTTAAAAATGATAAATTAAGTGTTTTTTTGTTAAATGTAATTGTTTATTTGAAATTTTATAATTAAAATAATGATTTAAATGGAAAATTATGTTCATAAAATATATTAATTAATTAATATTTTTTTGAATAATTATTATAATGTAATTTTATGAGATCTTAATTTATTTTTTAAAAGAACATAAAATCTGTCATAAATTTTGAATCTGTATTTTTTTAATACATTGTAATTTTAATTAAAAAATAAATTTCACATATTTTAAAATTTATTTTCATAAAATGGATCATATTTTATAAATATACATATCTTAAAACTTTTAGGGATTATTTTTCTTATTTTATTGATATAGTTGAATTTTTGGAGAAGTGAAATATTTTAATTTATATTATTTAATATTTTAATCTAAATACATGAATTTGTTTAGTAATTAATTTAATAAGAAACCACGAGTTCTAAGTAACCTTCATGAGTCACTAAATATTCACAGTCATGAACACTATTTATAGTCTTGATCTCAAATAATAAACTTATTATTAAAATAATCAAAAAACACTTCTCTCCACCACTATAAATACCACCCATTCTAATCAAAACTTATATATCATGGGGAATTCTTATATTATTCCCAATTACTATCTTAAACCTCTTACACATGTAATGGTATTACAATTATTACCAAAATACTAATCCCATGTTCCTTAAGGAGGAACTCAAGAGATGACATACATGAGGTAAAATACTCTACCATTGTCTTTTAATTTCTTATAATTTTTACCCATATCCTCTCCTTACCTCATCTATACAAACATGAATGATAAATCCAGTATCATATATATAGTGGAATTTTTTTATTCTATTTGAAAATCCATCATCAAACCATTTCCACTCTACCTTTTAATCTAAAAATGAAAACATCACGAGTGATGTGTCGATTTACCACTATCAAGGATGATGCATTTTCATTTTACTTTAACACATTCATGGATGGTCATAAAATAATTGATATGGTTAAATAATATTTTATTGTACATATTATAATTAATATAATGTTCTGGAACTAATATATAAACATCATATAATTTAAAATTATATAAGTTTGTGACAGTCCTAAAAGCTGTAGAAATATATTAAATCATTTTCATTAACATTTTATATAATGAAAAATTATAATAACATATAACCAAATTATTTATAATTTTAGTTAAAATTATTTATTTTCATTAATAACATATAATTTCATTTTAATATTCATACTCTAATTTTACATGAACCTTTATTCTTGTATACAAGTGAACCGATGGATAAAAACCCTGAAAATGAATGCTCTAGGAGCAAGAAAACTGAATATTATAACACATCAAAAAATCCATTCATAAAAATAAGAAAAACATCCTAAATAAAACACTTATTGAAAATATAATTAATTAATTTATTAGGTAATCCATGAACTTTATTACAAGTGGAAAAATATTTATACACATGGTAAGGGATTTTTAATCTCATTTATTTTTATGAGATATGCCTTATTAACCACAAATTTCTTGTGTGTGGTGTATATATACTGAAATTTTTATTTATGATCGCAATTAATTGATTATTTCATCTAATATCCATATTTATTTTATCATAGATATGTTTTTTTTCTAATTTGTATTCCATTTTTACATATAGTGTTTATTTTGAATGTTGTTTTAACAAGGAAAATATTGATGATTCTGTATCCTGTACTCAATATGGATATTTTGATAAGAAATATTATTATTGAATTAAATGTGTCTATGAATAATTATTTGTACTTTGAGTTGTGGGTGGGGTCTGACATTTTATATACCCTTGATGCATTGAAAGGTCTCATTGGATAATATATTTTCCAACAAACCCTTCATGTTTGTTTCAATGTAGAATCAGAAGAGTTTCAACTCATAAACTTAAATCATCATGATGGAAGAATGGTTTATGTTGCAGATTAATTAAGTCTAATAATTAATTATTTTATTCATTTAGTATATAGTAATTACCGTCCATGATATTTTCACTATAAAAAATCTATGTATTCTTTTTCATTCTCATTTTATTGATGGAATGTGTTTTTATGTTATTTATATTGAAATAGTGACTATTGATTATTGAATTTGCTTTACTTATTATTGTTTCATCTAATTATTATAGATAATTTCATCTAACCATTTTTTTTTCACCCCTAGGTTATGGAGATGGAATCTTTTAATAATTTTCAAGTGAGTGGTTTATTTTCATTTTTTATATTCTATGATTAATCACCATTATAATAAGGAAACAATGTATATATTTAGTTCATTGATACTACTAAACTGATAGATACTTAGTGATTATATCTCCAGTATCAATTTCATTATAATAATATAACCACCAACTCTAGGATTCTAGTTTTGGTGTTATTATAGTTGATATCAGATTAGGTATAATAGAAACCTTGGAAGCAAGATTTTAAGTAAACATTAGAATTATAATAACTCCTTACAGTGAATTTTTGGATCAAAAATCATGATGACTATGAACAAAATTATTTTCTATCATTATTTATTGATGGATCCAAATTGGATAAAGGGAATCAATGTAACGACCCGAAATTTTGAATAAATCTTGTTTCCTAATTTTGTGTGTTATTTTATACTCAACAAAACTGTCTCATTTGATAACATGAGTATAATTAAAATGAGACTGTTAGGTTTTGACTATTATATGATCGTTGGCCAATATGACCACTGGAAACTAAACATTTTGATTATTGTCTCTAAATACAAGTGATTTTGGTTAATTAATATAGAAAGAAGATTCGATGGCCTCACCCAGTAGTCTTGGACCGATCGAAGACCATCTAACAGAACTTGGGAAGGAGGTAGCACCACTGGGCTTTGCTCTGGACCCAACCTAAGCCGAACTTCATCATGTAAATCTAGAACAGAATCACCTTCGCGAGAAGTTCAAACTGATAGAAATTACTACTCATTCGATGTTGGCAGAGCCACCCTCAGATTCCCTTACCTTAGCACACTTTACACTTAAGTCCTATGCTGGTGTAATAAGGGCCAATGTAAGGAGACCGTAACTGCCTTTTGTAATCCTTTGTTTTAAATAAAAAAAATTTGATTTTTTCTTTTGATAAAGTTTATGAATTTTCAAATTACCGGATATATATAGTATGCATATTTTTGATGAATTTTAGAAAAATGATATTTTAAAAATGTTTTTGTAAACCTTAAATAATTAAAAATGTGTAATGATTTTCAAAAAATGGTCTTCTACAATTATGTTCAGTATAAAATTTAGAGTCTTATAAGATCAACTTTATTTTTGATGAATAGTAAATTATGAATAGTGTTTTTTCGCTTGGGATTAGTAATGTGACCAAATGGATTAGTAATCTCACTTAAAGAAAGTTTTAATATAATTTAGACACCTTGTTTAAGTAATGTGATTCAATAAAATGGGTAAATAACGGATTCATAAATTATTAGTCAAGTATTAGTTTTTTTGGGTGAATAGTGTTTTTTAATTAAAAATTAAATTAAAAATTATTAGAATATTATTTTTATAAAATGGACTTTATTTTTGAACTCAGAGCATCAATATTATGTTATGGTAATTTTTGGGGATTTTTCTAAAAAAATGAATTTTTGGTGAATAGTGTATTTATTTAAAAATTAAATTAAAAATATTTAGAAAATTATTTTTATAAAATGGAGTTCATTTTTGTAATCAGATCATCGATATTTGGGTAAGGTGAAATTTTGGGATTTTTTTGAGAAAGATGAATTTTCAGTGAATAGTAAAAATGCAGTTTTAGGGTTTCAGTATGTTTAATGACATCATATCTGTGTCATGATGATTTCATGAGATATTTTAAGGGTTGGATGACAAATGATGATGCATTATTGTATGGGGGGGCCCCTTGTGGCCTAACTCCATGGGAAATACCATGGGAGAGCCCATGGTTTTGAGAAAACCACTTGTGAGGTGTCCCTTGGCCATTAATGCCTTGTCCCCTCACATTCCCTATAAATACCCACCCTTTCCTCCTTTATTTTTCACTCCCAACTCTCCCCCAACGAATCTATGGTCTCATTACCTCCCAAGGAGTCCTCCCATGGTGCCCCCAAGCCCTCAAGGTCCCAACCATTGAGTTTTAAGAGTTACGTTTTAAGGTAAGGGATCCGACCTCTCTCTTTCTTTTCAAGTAATCTCTTTTATGGAATTTCTTTTATGCTCCATGTTCTTATATTGGAGGATGTTATTTTATATTAATCCTACTTACCTTTTCGTGTTCATATGATGAGAGACCCCCTCTTTCTCTCATCAATTCTTTTTAAGAATGTTTAAGTGGCGCCGTTAGGCTGCCGAATTTTTAAGGGATTCGTTCACCTTTCTCATTTTTCAAAGTTCTACTTTCATGTAAAGTATTTCAAATTTCTTTTTATTATGTTGGGGTATAATATATATATCTATCATACTGAACTTTTATGCTCATATTATGAAAGACCCTATTTGATCTCGTCAAATCATTTTTTTAAGTTTAAGTGACGCCGTTAGGCTGCCGAATTTTCATAAGAGAAATATTATTTTTTCCTTTCATGTTATTCATTTAATATGGTATGTATTTAAAATTTCATTTCCATGTTCTTAGATCCTTTATATTTTTTTCCCCTACTGTTTTAGGGATCATTTATGAATGGGTGACCCATGTCCCCTCTCTTTTAAATGTTTTCAAAAACCCCAAAACATAACCGTTATGCAGCGAATTTCCATCTCAAAATGTCTCTCTTTTTTTCTAAAGTTATTTTATTTTATTAAGTGAATACTCAAAGAATTATCTTCTATAGGGGTATTTACATATATACCATGTTGTTCTATTTTTAAATTATGGTATTTACATACATGAGACCCACCCTCCCTTTCCGTGGGTTTAAGTTGATGTAAAGATCATATCTTTAAAGCAGGTTTTAAACGTTATGATTATGAAATGAAACCCATTCCCTTTTTTCTATATGGCTTTTTTATGAAATGATTTATGATGATATATGTGGATCACATGATAATAAAGACAATTTAAGGGTTCTACCTGATAGCACTCCAATGCATTGGGTAAAGACTTAATCTCTAGAGATGACCTTTTAGACTGATACCTTGGTGAATAACCTTGGTAATTTTTAATGACACCTTGGGAATGAACCTTGGTGAAATGAAATGATTTTCAATATTAAATGTTGTAGCCACATCGTTAAGTTATGAAAAATGTTATTTTTATTATGATATGCCTCACGATTTCTTTCTCATTCCTTAAAGTTCATTTTCATGACATTGTTGATGTATCCCAAGTTCACATGTTAAATGTTTCTCCTTGTTTCCCTTACTGGGCCTTCTGCTCACCCTCTCTTTTGATGTATGTCCCCAGGTTATGAGATGCAGTAATTAACTTAGGATGAACATGAGAAGAAGCCTTTCAAGTTTTTAAGAAGAATGTTTTATGTTTTCATGTTTTAAGTTCCTTGTTTCTAAGACACTAAACCTTAAAGATCCTCAGTTTTGTAAAATGTAATGAAAGTTTATGTGATAAAAAGGCGGGATTCTATAGTAGGTATCAAAGGATGGTTTAGTTATTTTTGGAAATTAGGATATGAAATCTTTAGGAAGAATCCTATATAAAAGTTTATATATATGAAATCTTCCTTATATTTTGGTGAGTATTGAGTAAGGGGTTGCCAAGAAAATACATCCCTGTCTGGATACGAGCAGGTAGAGGTGGCTCTGGCACAGATGTACATAGGGGTAAAACCCGAAAACACTGCTTTGAGCTAGACTCAAACGGGAATTGGTACACAACAACGAGCCTTGCTGCACTCTTGGTTACGACACTCTCGGGGGATATGCTTTGGTAAATTCATAAGCTTAGTATGAACCATTATTAAAGGAACAAAGATAAAATAAAATAAAGATTCACATAAGAATATATGATCATGGATAACCTAGTTTGAAACCTAGGGGATCAAAAGTTAGGTTATACTTTTCTTCTACAAGTTATCCTTATATGCTTTAAGTTCCTTTTCATGATTATTGGCTAAGTATTTAAGACCCTAATTATACTTTCTCTTCTTAGTTAATGGTGGGAAATGGAAGAACATGTCCCAACAACCAATGTGATAGGAAATACGAAAATTTCCATATTAATATGACAGAGATGATTAGGGGATTAAAAGATAATTATTATTTCGGAAGATGTTCACTATTTTGGGGACTCTATATGATCAACGTAAATAGATTACTACAATATTTTTATTGAGGAGTAAGGTTGACTTATATTTTGAAGAATTGATGAATTTAAGGTGGACTTATAGTAATTTAGGTTACTTATGGAAATGATTAACCTATCTTGGGTAAAATTTGTTTAGGTTAGATAATTTTGTATAAGATTTTAGGTGTGTTTGATGTTGTTTGGAGATGAACAATGAAGTTTATTTTGGAAGACTATGTTATCAAATCCTTCTTGTATTTGGGTTTCAATATTAGTTTGGTTTATTTTGAGGAATTTTGAGGACCGTTTTTTATGGAATGGTCTATGATGAACTTTGGGTAGTACCATGGAACTTTGAATATTTAAAAGTAGTTTCCATTCCTATGGGATTCTTTCTTTTTGAAGAGTTGTTTTACCTTACGCTTTCTGTTTTTGGGATAATGTTTAAAGATAGAAGAAATAGATAGTTAATCTTTTGTGGATTATGTGTTTCTCTAGAAGATGATTCTTATGCTTTTGATGAGACCAATTGTTTTTGAATTCTCATTGTTTGGAGAAAAGATTAGTTTTGGTAGAGACTTATTAAAGGATGAAACTATACTTGAAGGTAAGTATATTTCCTTATGTTTTTTTTTCTATGTAGTAAATGAATTCCTCAAAATTATGAAAAGAAACATAAAACAAAAACATTGTTGGTTTATGTTTTCTACTAGGTAAACAAAGACCATTTACACACATCATAAGTTTCGGATTTTCTCGTGGTTAACTTTCTCCTAATCATGTTTTCTATCACTCTCGTATTGAACGTGACCCTTTGTTTTCTCCTCCATGTCCATGTTTTCCTACATGGAATCCCAGTATGGGTAAACTCAGGTGGACTTTGTACTTCCTTTTCTTTCTTTTAAATTAATAGTGTTACTGACTCTTTTTCTGATGTGGGAATTTCAATGAAATTTCAAAACCCAATTTTAAAAAAATTGTGAGGACGCAATTTCTTAAGGGAGGAAGATTGTAATGACCCGAAATTTTGAATAAATCTTATTTCCTAATTTTGTGTGTTATTTTATACTCAACAAAACTGTTTCATTTGATAACATGAGTATAATTAAAATGAGACTATTGGGTTTTTACTGTTATATGATCGTTGGACAATATGACCACTGGAAACTAAACATTTTGATTATTGTCTCTAAATACAAGTGATTTTGGTTAATTAATATAGAAATAAGATTCGATGTCCTCACCTAGTAGTCTTGGACCGATCGAAGCCCATCTAATAGAACTTAGGAAGAAGGTAGCACCATTGGGCTTTGCTCTGGACCAAACCAAAGCCGAACATCATCATGTAAAGATAGAACAGAATCTCCTTCGCAACAAGTTCAAACTGATAGAAATTACTACTCGTGCGATGTTGGCCGAGCCGCCCTCAGATTCCCTCACCTTAGCACACCTTACACTTAGGTCCTCTGTTGGTGTAATAAGGGGCTATGTAAGGAGACCGTAACTGCCTTGTGCAATCCTTTATTTTAAATAAAAAATTTTGATTTCTTCTTATGATGAAGTTTTCGAATTTTCAAATGACCGGATATATATAATATGCATATTTTTGATGAAATTCAGAAAAATGATATTTTAAAAATGTTTATGTAAACCTTAAATAATTAAAAATGTGTAATGATTTTCAAAAAATGGTCTTCTACAATTATGTTCAGTACTAAATTTAGAGTCTTATAAGATCAACTTTATTTTTGATGAATAGTAAATTATGAATAGTGATTTTTCGCTTAGGATTATTAATGTGACCAAATGGATTAGTAATCTCACTTAAAGAAAGTTTTAATATAATTTAGACACCTTGTTTAAGTAATGTGATTCAATAAAATGGGTAAATAACAGTTTCTTAAATTATTAGTCAAGTATTAGTTTTTTCGGATGAATAGTGTTTTTTAATTAAAAATTAAATTCAAAATAATTAGAGAATTATTTTTATAAAATGGGCTTTATTTTTGAACTCAGAGCATCGATATTATGTTATGGTAATTTTTGGGGATTTTTCTGAAAACATGAATTTTCGGTGAATAGTGTATTTATTTAAAAATTAAATTAAAAATATTTAGAAAATTATTTTTAAAAAATAAAGTTCATTTTTGTAATCAGAGCATTGATATTTGGTTAAGGTGAAATTTTGTGATTTTTCTAAGAAAGAAGAATTTTCAGTGAATAGTAAAAATGCAGTTTTAGGGTTTCGGTATGTTTAATGACATCATAACTGTGTCATGATGATTTCATGAGATATTTTAAGGGTTGGCCGACAAAAGGTGATGAATTATTGTATGGGGGGCCCCATGTGTCCTAACTCCATGGGAAATACCATGGGAGAGCCCATAGTTTTGAGAAAACCACTTGTGAGGTGTCCCTTGGCAATTAATGCCTTGTGCCCTCACATTCCCTATAAATACCCACCCTTTCCTCCTTTAGTTATCACTCCCAACTCTCCCCCAACGAAGCTATGGTATCATTTCCTCCCAAGGAGTCCTCCCAAGGTTCCCCCAAGCCCTCAAGGTCCCAACCTTTTAGTTTTAAGAGTTACATTTTAAGGTAAGGGATCCGACCTCTCTCTTTCTTTTCAAGTAATCTCTTTTATGGCATTTCTTTTATGCTCCATGTTCTTATATTTTAGGATGTTCTTTTATATTCATCTTACTTCCCTTTTCATGGTCATATGATGAAAGACCCCCTCTTTCTCCCATCAATTCTTTTTAAGAATGTTTAAGTGGCGCCGTTAGGCTGCCGATTTTTTAAGGGATTCGTTCACCTTTCTCATTTTTCACAGTTCTACTTTCATATCAAGTATTTGAAGTTATTTTTTATTATGTTGTGGTATTATCTATATATCTATCATACTGAACTTTTATTTTCATATTATGAGAGACCCTATTTGATCTCTTCAAATCATCTTTTGTTGAAGTTTAAGTGACGCCGTTAGGCTGCCGAATTTTCATAAGAGAAATCTTATTTTTGTCTTCCTTTCATGTTCTTCATTTCATATGGTATGTCTTTCAAATTTCATTACGATGTTCTTAAATCCCTTATATTATGTTACCCTACTTTTTATGGATCATTTATGAGTGGGTGACCCATGTCCCCTCTCTTTTCAATGTTTTCTAAAACCCCGAAACATAACCGTTATGTTACCGAATTTCCGTTTCAAAATGTCTCTCTCTTTTTCTAAAGTTCTTTTATTTTAGTAAGTGAATACTCAAAGATTTCTATTCTATAGGGGTATTCACATATATACCAAGTTGTTCTATTTTAAATTCTGGTATTTACATACATAAGACCCACTCTCCCTTTCCGTGGGTTTAAAGTGACGTAAATATCATATCTTTAAAGCAGTTTTTAAACGTTATGATTATGAAATGAAACCGATTAACATTTTTCTATATGGGTTGTTTATGAAATGATTTATGATGATATATGTGGCTCACATGATAATAAAGAAAAATTAAGGGTGCGCCCTGATAGCGCTCCAATGCATTGGGTATAGACTTAATCTCTAGAGATGACCTTTTAGACTGATACCTTAGTGAATAACCTTGGTAATTTTTAATGACACCTTGGGAATGGACCTTGGTGAAAAGAAATGATTGTCATTATTAAATGTTGTATCCACACCTTCATGTTATGAAAAATGTTATTTTTATTATGATATGCCTCACGATTTCTTTCTCATGCCTTAAAGTTCTTTTTCATGACATTGTTGATGTATCCCAAGTTCACATGTTAAATGTTTCCCCTTGTTTCCATTACTAGGACTTCTGCTCACCCTTTCTTTTGATGTATTTCCCCAGGTTATGAGATGTAGTAATTAACTTAGGATAAACATGAGGATAATCCTTTCATGTGTTTAATAATAATGTTTTATGTTTTCATGTTTTAAGTTCTTGGTTTCCAAGACACTAAACCTTAAAGATCCCCAGTTTTGTAAAATGTAATGAAAGTTTATGTGATATAAAGGTGGGATGCTATAATAAATATCTTCAAACAACATTGTCATTAACCAACATAGAAATAAAACACAATTATTATTGGATATGAACATATCATGACCATTTTAAGAAATCTTACTCATGTTATGATGTATAACCATAATAAACCTATGATGGTTCACCTCATGCATCGGAAGACCCCATAATTTAGTGGGATAACTAATCCAATGAAGGTTTACCAGCAGATCATGTCCAATGAAAATATATATATGGAATTATGATGTAGGGAAAATGAACAGGTAGTTTTTTTTGTGTATTTTCTCAAGGGAGATACTGGTTAATGGTGTCCATTTATCCATAATAGTAAGGAGGAATATGAAATATAAGAAATGGAATGGAAGGCCAATAAAATAATCTTCGATAAATATTTCCCCTAAGACATAATAACTGAAATAAAGTGAAAATTCATAAACCTAAAACAAAAAAATAATAACATAGTGTTTTCAAGTATGATAATACCTTCACAACACTTTCTAGGCATGATACTGATTATATATAAGATTCAAAAAAATAATTTCTTTATTGGTTTTAAGCCATATATCTAAAGGGAATTGGATTCTAAAACATTTTCATCATATGATGAAATACTTTTACGTTTCATCAAAAATGAGAAGGTATATATAGATCCTATATATTTCAGGGACATTAATATAAGAATATGTATCATACTAACCATGATAAATGTAAATCATACAATACTAATATGCAAATAAATAAATTACCATTATGTAATAATTGTTGAAAGAATCATCCTCGGAAATATATGAATGGAATCATAATTTTTTATATGTTTCGAGAAAACATATATATAGATAATGAATACATGTGGAATAATTTTTTTTTTATGTTCAACGATTCAAATAAAATAAAATGAAGAATTATTAAAATAAATTCTATAAGTGAATATGAAATCTACTGAAGAAGAGGCCAATGGGAGATTTCCAAGCTTATGTGATCACTACAAATGAAGTAGATGTACCAAATAATATTTTAGGAGTTATATTAATCATATCTCCCAATTTATGAAATTATTTATCTGATTATAGATGATAAAACTATTTAACATCAAACCATTTTCCCTAAAAATTGTATATTTTCCTTCTGATTTAATAAAAGAGTTATTAGTCAAAAATCCTAAGGGAACTCTCATTACAAAAAAATGGGTCACGAAGTTCCCATTATGGCATATGAATATGATTTATTTTTAGACCTTATCACAACAATTATGGTCTAATATTATATAATTCATTATGCAGACTAGATTTCAAACTATGATATTAATTTTTTTTATAAAAAGTAGGATATTATAATTTATGAGAAAGATGTATAATTACTTATCTTTAGAGAATATCTCAATCATATGATTCTTATCTAAATACACCCTCAATATCTTGGCAAAATGAAATTATTATATTAAAAGTGAAAATAACTTCAATGGATGATGAATTTAATAATAAATTTTGGGATGTACCAATTGTACAAGAATAAATTGAAGTGATTATTGAGCAATTACCTAGACCCCTGAGAGTGTGATGTTGAGTTTAACATTGATTTAATCCCTATTTCAAGACCAATATTAAAGACATAATATAGAATTGTCAATATGGAATTAGAAGAGTTAAAGTAACAACTAGTGGAGTAGACTAATAAGAGAATTATTCTCTATTGCCTTTATTCCTGGGGAGCACCTACTCTCTTTGTTAGGAAGCATGATTGATCCTCGAGGTTGTGTATTGACTAGAGAGAAATCAATGATATTATAATGATGAAAAATTATGTCATGCCACGCATTGATGATTAATTTGATCAACTTCATTGAGCTCAGTATTATCCAAAAATTGTCCATCATTTTGGGTTCCATAAATTGTGATATAGAAGGATGTTATTCTAAAGAAAGAATTTTGAATGAGGTAAGAACATTAAAAGTTCACAGTAATTCCATTTGGATTGACTATTGAACCCTCTATTTTCATGGATCTAAGTAATTGATTATTCAATAAATATATTGCCAATTTTTTGTTCATATTAGTTTATGATATTATGGGATATTCTAAAACATATGAAGAACATGATAATCACTTTCAGATTATTCCTCAGAAACATAGAATGAAAGAGTGTATGGTATATTTGGCAAGCCTTAATTCTGGATTCAAGAAATTACTTTCCATTTCCATATTATCTATATTAATGGAGTCTCATTTTATCATATAATGACATGGGAAATCCAAAAATATCCTACATTTACAAAAATAACATAGTTGTGTATTTTCATTGGATTATAAGGTCAGTATTATTGTTTCATTTAAAGTATTTACAAATTGGATAACCCATTAACCAAGAACACATGTAAATGGGTTATGTTTTTATTAGAAAAATATTGTGTATATTTTCATGAAAGAATTGATGAAAAACTAATCAAAGATAAGATATGGACTCTACCATTATGAAATCACGGGTTTGTGATATATACTAATTCAGTTAAGAAAGGTTCGGGTTGTGTCTTTAAGAAAAATGATAATGGTATTAGATATTTATCAAGGCATTTGATGAATCCTAGACAAAATTATCAATCTTGGGATTTAGAGTTAGTAGTTTTAATCTTTTCTATCAAGATATGGTGTTACTATATCATAAAATAAAGATGATATATGTGTATATATATATCCATGAAAATATTTTGAAATACATATTTATATAGAAATAATCCAACATGAGGAAAAGATGATGGTCCAAGTTACTCAAAGAATATTTTTTCTCTATACACTACCACCCAAGAAAATGAAATAAGGTAGAAGACGCATTAAGCGGGAAGGATCATGGATGTTTGACAAAAATGAGGATTTAAAGCGATCTTATATTCCGGGAATTGTATTAACTAGAATGCTAATTTTTAACGAAAGGGAAACATAACTACTGTTTTCAAATGATTACTAAACCATATTTAATAGAGAAGATAAAAAGACATCAATCTGATGATGTTAATATTCAAATGAAAAATAAATTTTTTAATGATGGAGTATTGGATGACTTAATGTTTAAAGATGGAATTCTAAATTTTTTAAATAGGTTATGTTTTCTATCAATACCTAAGCTAAAAAGATAACTATTTTATGATTATCATTACTCAATTTTCCCTATACACCATGGTAGTAAAAATATATAGAGAGATATGATGTAACCTTTTTGTTGGGATAATATTAAGAGGGAAATTTCTTAATATGTGTCAATATGTCCACATTTTCATGATATTAAGGCTGAGAGATAACATCCTATAGGATCCATGAAACCTATTCTTGTTCCTCTATATAATTGGGATGACAATACTATAGACACCATCACTAGATTACCAAAGACTCTATGATTAATGATGTAATATGAGTAATTTTTTATCGACATACCAAATCTATACATTTACCCTCTATAAGGGAGGATTTTCCAATAGAGCGCCTATAAATACTCTATATTAATGAAGTTGTAATCCATCATGTTGTATCCCAATCGATTATGTCTTCTCTTGATCCATGGTTTACATAAAAATTATTAAAGGGATTTCAAAAGGATTTAGTGACTAATCATAATTTGAGTAATTTTAATCAACCTCAAAGTAATGAATAGTCTCAATAGATTATTCCAACACTCCATTTCATGTTGAGATAATTTTCACTACATATTCAATGTATGTGGGATCAGTATTTACCTTGGGTAGAATTTTCCTAAAATAATATGTTTAATTCTAGTATTCAAATGGAACCATAATCAACTTCATAAGGAAAGAGTTTTTATACTCGGACATGTAGGGATGAAGTTGGTGAGTGAAACAAATATGCACGGAACTTATTGATGACATAATGACAATGTTAAAGACTATCCATAATCATATTAAAGAAAATCAATGCTGGAAAAAGAGTTATAATGACAACTGTTTAAAGGATTTGGAATTTCAAGTTGGAGATCATGTCTTCCTGGATGTATCTTCATGTAATCATGTCATATGGTTCTGTAAAAAAGGGAAACTATTCCAAAAGTACATCTAACCATTTGAGATTATGGATAGAATTGTTTTTTTAGATTTAAGATTAGTAATGCCACTATGTCTCCCCAAAGATCATGAAGTGTTCAATGTATTATCATTAAATAAGTACATGTCAGACCCTACACATGTACTCATTTATGATGAAATAGAACTAAAACCAGATTTTTTTTATAGTGAAGTACCCATATTAATTCCTAAAAAAGGGATATATTATTATGAAATATGAAGACTAGACTAGTAAATGATCCTTGGAGAGACTACAAAATGGAAGAAGCAACATGAGAATATCATGATTTTATGAAGAAAAATGTCCCTCATCTTTTTAGAATGAAATATTCATAAAACAATTCTAGGATGAAATTTCAAAATGTGGGTTGAATATAACACCACATGATTAATGCTATATATATTCTTGAATAAATTCAATTTACCCTATTGCTTATGTTTTGTGGAAAATAAAGCTAAATTGAACCGTTATATACTATTATATATTAGCATGACCATTAGATTAATAATGTGATAATTAGACTAATAAAATCATCTATAAAAGTATAAATAAAAATTAGGTATGTAATAAATGAAAATATTATATACTTATATCATAGAATAAGTAAAAACATTATAAATTATAAATGAATTTTTCGTATTTTTGTGAAATGTAACTATTTTTTTACAACTTATTAATAAATATAATAAATTAAAAGAAATTTTATTTTCATAAAATAGATTCATAAATTAATATTTTCTTTTCTTACGATTATAATATAATATTATGAAACCTTAATAAATTTTTAAATGTGTCATAAAATCTATTATAATTTTAAAATAAGTTTTTTAATAAATGATGATATTATATAAATATTAAATTTATCATATTTAGAAACAAAATCATAAAATTAATTCCATTCTTTATGTCAACATATGAAAATGTATTTATGGTGATGTTTTGGGATTTTTATGAAATAGGTTATTATTTTGGTGAAAATGTGATATATGGTAATTAAATTATTTAACATTTTTATCCAAATACATGAATTTTTTATCACGAATGATGTGAAAAACAATTATTTTGAACTCAAAAATACTAGTTATAGAACAAAGCCACAATAATCCTTACTATTTATAGTCTTCATTCCAAATAATTAACAAATGGATAAAATAGTAAAAAAACACCCATGTCTTCCACTATAAATACCACTCATCACCACCCCTTATCTTAAGACCATGTTATCCTTGGAGAGTTCATATATTATACCCAATTCATCTCGAATACCCCTTGCCCACGTTCTGATCTAGTTGGTCTCACAAAAAAGACCAATCCCTATTTCCTTAAGGAGGGTTTCAAGAAGATGTTATACAATACGTAAAATTCACTTTCATTCTCATTTAAATTATTATTTTTTACTTTTCCTCTACTTACCTTCTATATCAAAAAAATTAGGGATAAATAAATTATCTTATATATATATATATATTAAATTTATTATTTTAATGGAATATCTATCACCAACCCCCTTCTCCTCTCCCATATATTATAAATATGAAAACATTATCTTTGTTGTGTCAATTTACACCCATTGTGGATGATGCATTTTTATTTTCTAGTACCTCATTTAAGGATGATCATAAAACCATTATTATATATAAGTAATATTTTATTATACATAATATAATTTATATAATGTTCTCTAACAAATATATAAACATGATATCATTGAAAATGATATAAATTTATAGTGGTTGTAAAAACTGAAAAAAATCAAGTCATTTTAATTAAATATTTATCTAATGAATCATTATATAACATATAAACATATAATATATTCTATATGTCCATTTAGGAAATATTATTTCAATTCTGGGGAATTATTTATATTTTACATGAACTTCAATACTTGAATACAAGTGAACCGATCGTGAAAACCCTTGAAAATAAACATTAATGGAATAATGAAATTTAATCTTAAAAATAATCAAAAAGGTAATACATGAACTTAATATAATTAAAATTAAAAAATACATTTATAAAATTTTCTATATTATGTATTGAATTATTCAAATTTTATCGTATAAGACATGGTGTACAAATGAAGAACACTTTTAGACATAAGTTAATGGATTCGTCATCCCACTTTTATTTTTATGACATATGCCTTATTTGCCACTATTTTTTTGGGTGGTGTATGTATAAGTATCATTATATTTATTATCAAAATTAATTTAATTTTTCATTAAATATCCACATTTTGTGTGTAATGGATATGATTATTGTCTTAATTGTATACCATTTTTACATATTTTGTTTATTTTTAATGTTTTTTTAATTAGAGAAATATTGATGAATACATATACTCTAACAAATACATAAATTTTAATAATGAGTAATGCAATTTAACTAAATATATGCAACAATAATAATTTGTATTTTAAATGATCGGTGGTCATGACATTATATGTCCCATTAATGCATCAACAGGTGTCGTGAGACAAAATAGTTAGTGAAAAACTCCTTGGGTTTATTTCAAATAAGAATCAAACAAGTTTCTACACATAGGATTAATCCATATTTAAGTTATAATTTTATATGTTCTTGATACATTACATACAATAATTAATCATTTACTTCATTTAGTATTTAGATATTACATTCTGTGATGTTCTCACTATGAGTAAATATATGGATTCATTTTAACTCTATATTTATTGATTTAATGCATTTTAATAGTTTGTAAGCATTTTATAATGATTATTACTTATTAAAATTTTATTCACATACTATTTATCAATATAACTCTTACTGTGCAATTTATCTCACAATTTTATTTATTTTCATTCCCCAATTTATGGAGAATACATCATTATATTAGTGTCATGGATGAAATTTCTTTTCCTTTCTTATATTCTATCCTTAATTTATAATATAGTAAGGAAACCATATATTTATATAGTTCATTAGGAATAATAAATAGATCGATCCTAAGTGATGTGATCTCTTGTATCTATTCAATAGAAATTACACAACAGTCGACTCTAGGATACTGGGGTCAATGTTGTTACGTCAGGTCTATGAGATTAATTTTAAATTAAAAATTTCAAACTTTTTGAATTAAATTTAGAAAAAATGTATTCAATTTTTTTAATCATAATAAAATATATTATATATTATGGTCATCTGATTTTTTGACCGAAATGGATAGTGAAAATAGTAAATATTAATTGTTATGATTAATGAAAAATAGGGGTTACCGAGTATTAATCTAAAAGAATTAGGGTTAGAATTGCCTAAAAATTTCTATAAAATAGAATGGATGAGTTTATTTTGACCTCATAAATTTATTTGTAGATAATTTTCGATTTTTGATTCATTGTGTAATGGAAAAATCATGGATGTAATTCAATCATAAAAAAAATTGGAAGTCTCACAAAAACCTTACTAATAAAAGTCCACCAACTATCCACCACTCTCGAAACCATAAAATACATTTTTATGGTCCAATATTTTCCTTAAAAATTATTTATTTCCTTAAATTCAACCTAAATTTTTTTTAATAATCTTGACCTCATAATCCTTTTACTTAAAACTAGAATAAGTTACCTGGTGAAATGGTATGGTTCTTCAAAGATCCTTTTTATGTTATTTCTTCCTCCACATCCTTAAATAATTATTAAATCATGAATATATATTAACCACCATATAATATGTAAACTAATATGTTTTTATACTTATTTAATAACCAAATCTTTCTTATTTTCCGTCAATAGGGTTACAAAATCATCAATCATGTGTATGGTGGATTAACCCATCGAAAACAAATGTGATACATTTTCCCATTACTACATATCGAGTTTCCAATTTACATACCATTCCTTATGTGATAAGATAATATCTCTCGTGTGTTTAGAGGACTACCGCCTTGAAAAGTGACGTGATTCATCTTCCCAAAACCCAATACATGGGATGCAATAGGGATAATTTTAATTAATATATGTTATATATATTCACATAAGTATTATATTCATGATATTTTTATCATCATGAAAAAAATAATATATCACTTTAATTTTTATATTTAAAAATGATAAAATTGTCCGTGTGCATGTGGACTACCTCCTTCATAAAAAGAAGTGACCCTATTTTCATCACCACACCACATGGATGATGTATATAACTAAATATAATGAAACAATATTGTATATATTTATTATTATCATTCCATAATGATGTAATATCACTTACCACCTTTCCATAATTACTATTGGAAAATAAAAATTCTACTCATGCGAACGTACGACCTAACGTCTCCAAGATCAAAACATAATTCAATTTTCAAAATCATATTTCCATATTGGAATTTAAAAAAATTATTAATAAATATTATAATTATATCATGACTACTATTTTGGATATATCAAAAAAATTATAATATTCACAAGAATCAAAAATAGAAAAACAAATCACGAATGAAAATATGAGAAAGTTGACATTCAAAACAAACAAAATAATCAAATATTATCAATGAACGATTGATATAATTTTTTAAAAGTATAATATATGATATTATAAATATTAATAATCTTCTTTAATCAGTCAATTTCATGTTTAATTCCACCATGCCTGAGTCTAAAACTTTTTCAACCAAAAATAATTAAGTAGTAATGATATTTTTCATCTATCTTTTACTTCTGTGAGATGTTTTCATTAACACTTATATCATCTTATGAACCTATCATATTTTATGAGGTGTATATTAAGAACTATGAACATGTAATATTATATGATTATTTATTTTTTATTCTTATGTTTCATTTAATTTTATCCTTTCATGTGTCAGACGATTCAATGTTCCCAATGCGGTAAGAGTTTGATGTTACAGTGTCGTCATCTATGGGGGTTGTTTGTGATTAAGTCCCCGATGTTAAAATATTATGATATAAATCTCATTAATTTTCATGAAATTTATTACAATCTATATTTTTAATGTGAATACATGTTTTCCAATAATTTTCGACTCTTTTTGTAATCAATAGTTGAAAATAAGATTAAAAAAAATATTTCTTTAACTCTTCAATCGATAACCCTTTTTATTCCAAAAACAAGTTGTCTAAAAATTTATTCAAAATTCATTTACCATTATTGAAATAATTCAACAATATTTCAATTATTACAAAATGTTTTGAATGGAATATTCATGTCATTTTCCAAATAAATCTAGTATAGATATTATCAAGAAAATTAAATTTTTTGTACTTTAAATTACATGGAATGAATATAATTTCTTATCATCATGAAAATTATTTACTTTTAATATTCCATTGAATTTATTAAATTTTATTTTTAGTGAACATTATTTTAACAAATTTTTTATGTTTCAAAAAGGGCATTAAAAAAGGAATGGATGTTTTCCAAAAGAATAGTGTTGAATGATTTTTAAATCTTAATTTATATATTTCCACGAATGATTTCCATAAAATGTATATATTCTACATATTTTGATTTTTCAAAATTTCAATGAGTGATTTTAAGAATAAATACATTTCATTACTCAAAATTAATTTAATAATTTTTTAATGGTACCTTTTTTCCTCAGTTTCAACAATCCTTATTATTACTTATGCTCTAATGGGGATATTTTGAGTTTATAATGTATGTAAACAAATTTTTGATGGATTAAGATTGTTTGGAATACAATTTTATTTAACCTATTTTTTTACACAGCTTTCTCATTTTTCAAAAAGATTATTATGGAACCCATTTTTTCATGTGTTAATCAAGTTTTGAAGATATTTTTATGAAACCTGTTTCACTTCCATGAGTTGGTCATGATCCCAATATATTTTCATGGAACTCGTTTCATTGTAATTTGATATTCATTTTTCAAATATATTGTTTTTGAAGACGTTTATTTTCCTTAGGGTAATCAAGTAACTAAAGGGATAATACTTATTTTTATGAGTTTTTTGATGATATATAATCTCTATATACATTATTTTTTGTTCCTTGACCTTATATATGAGTTATTTTCTCAGATTTAATTGGGTGATATCATTATAGATTATATTATGGGTGCGCCCAGAAAACACCAGGTGATCCCATTGTAGCTTATACAGTGGGTGACCCAATATAGTGATGGGTGAGCCTGTTATATGTTATATTATGGGTGTGACCAAATATAATTGGGATATCCCGTTATGTTATATATCTTGGGAGTTCATAGATAGTGTTCAAATTAATTGGTTAATTAGTATCTTATCCCAAAAATAAGAATTGATGTTGACCATGTGGTTATTCTAATTCTAAGGGTATGGAATGGGTTTTATGATAACGATGTTCCAAGATGCCAAAATGTTTAATCTATGAATTACATTAGTTTATAATATTTCCTTTCATTAAGATTATTTTCAAATAGATAATTATTTTAGATTCTTCTAATTATTTAATTTTGGAATGAATTGTTCCATGATTCATGATTAATGATTTTGGAATTTATGGGTATGATTTGTGTTATGATTTTCCAATGAAATCTGATTTTGTCATCGTACCCATATGAAAATTTTATGCTCATTGATGTATTTCAGCTGTTAATTCTTATGTTTAACCTTGATAAGGATTTTTTTACCCTTCTTATGTTTCCTCTTCCTCATGTTATAAATAATGAAGATATATTAATTATTTCTATTGGGGATTACATCTAGATGATGATGATAACATTATGTGAAATCATAAAATATGGGTTAAGTGGGATAAATTATTATTTTAAGACATGGTTATATTTTATATATGTGTTTTTTATAATCCCCAAAAATTTAAAACCTATAAGGTCCTTGATAATGTAGGTGATATATATTTTAATTTTGATATTTTTATGTTCAGATTGAAAGAATTGTCTCACAGTTATCAGTATCAATGATGAAAATGTAATGATTATGATTTTAGCACCAGATCTGGGAGTGATGGTTTTACGCCATTATAACTAAGGCATTTAATTTTGAAATAAAACTCATTTAGATCATATGGGGTTGAAAAATATAAAAAGGTTTGACTTGGATCATATGTTTTGTGATAGAATATGTCATATTGATAAGACCATGTCTTTATAATAGAGGAGTTTTAGATGGAAACTTATTCTATTAGATCTCATTCTCCAATATCATATCACATTGAGATAAAATAAAAGAATAATTTGTGATAAGAAAAATGATATCATTCATTAAGAATATATCAATATGATATTTTTGGGATTGTTATCCGAAATCCCTTTGTGATTTTATATTATATTATTTTCAAATTAAATTATAGTCAACCATTTACCTTTTTCTAACTTAAGTGAAACTAAATATAATGAATAAAAACATTACATCACTTCAAAACATCACAACATTTTTTATAATGACCCATATTTCATATGGATGGAAATATTTTATGAGATTATTAAATATTTAATTCACCCATATTAAATCTATATATTGGGAAAATATCTCCACTATCCAATATTTTAAAACACTAAAAAAATAATGAACATGTATCTATTACAAATAACATCCTAATGAAAGTCAATTATAAAATCCTCACAAAATTCAAGTAAAAAAATGTTTACTCCCACATTCGCCATTATCATAATATCATAATAATTAATATTAAAACTTTGTAACATACCATTCATTACTCCACTGCATAAAAATTTATAACATGATAAAAAATCTTTGATAAAGCATCATACATGTATCCCTTAATTAATAGAAAAGCCCGCACTCTCTAAATAGTTATTGATAAAGAATAACCATTTAACAAAAATTCTTATAATCATAATTTATCTTCTCATAAAACATATCATATAGAGTGATTATAAACTAAATATCCAACATATATGGATGTATATTCACTATCATATCTACTCGAGTTCATTAAATAAAATTTATTGATATCAAAGTCATTTGGACTATCTATTAATGTAAATAAACCACTATTTGAAATTCATATGATCCTTATAATTTTTCTGTTTTATAAAATTAAAGTATGAGTTACATGTATTTGGGGAATTATTTGTGTACCATAGAATATATTTTTTATATATTATACATATATGAGTGTGTTCTATTCCATGATTTTTTATCCATTACAAATACAGTGGAAGATAATGCATGATAGTACACTATATGTTTTATTTTGGGGTATTTAATCCAATCATTGGAGAAAATACCTCAAAAATGGTATCTATCCCCTCTGATATTAAAGTAATTTCCAGGTAGATCACTTATTAGTATATATTTACATGATTTTTTGTTATCGTATTGTTTGTTTGAAGATGACAGGAATAACATGTTAATTTTCTTAGAATGCTTAAAAAAATTATAGATGAACTATAGTTTATGTAATCAGTATTGTTTTATATGTAATTTTTATGGAAGTATGTTGTATTCCTTGGTACAATTAATATTATTGGATTATGAAATTGAACATAATATAATACACCCTAAGAATAATATAAGGGAACTTGTCTCTTGTAAAATAAATTCATGAATGTATGATTTGATATGTCATTAATTTGTTCTGTTTTATTAATGGTCTATATTGAACTTATTAAAGTGTTATATACTAATATCCACATCATAAGATATGATTTCATATTCAAGATAATTTACAAGAGACTGTAGGTATCTTATCTACCATAAAACATATATACTGATATCAACTGCACTGAAATATCACTTATAGAAGTAACATATACTGATTGGACCCCATGTAAGAATCCACGAATGGGAAAGATTAAAGAACCAATATCGCAAAAAAAATTTAAAAATAAATCATAAACACAAATATTACTATAATAAATAATGATAATAATAACACATAAATGGAAAAGAAAAATGTAAAAATAGTATTTGGTTTCAACATTCACATTAATCCATAAGGGAATGTTACATTAATATATTCGATGAATCATAAAGTGTATTGTTATAATTAATTGACAAGTTAGTATGTCCCTTAGTGAAAATAATTCTGACTAAATGTTATACAGTCTTCCATATATATTATATTATGTATATCTTTTAGAGAGTGAACATTTTATTACAACACACTTTCTTACCATACTCCATATTTTTTTATCACACTTGGATGTTTCTACCACTTCCTAAGGTACTAATCAGAAAAAACGTCACCAAATATTTACATAGAACTAAACTTATATTACCTCATTCCATAGAACCATTGATCTCATGGTGAAAAATTATAACTTGAATACATTTTTTTAATTATAAAGATACAGATTATGTTTGAAAATAGACATACATAGTTTATATTTAAAAATGAATCTACATGATTCCCAACTATACCATATTTATGGTCATCCCTTTATTACTGAGAAACAAAAATTCCACAGAACATCCCATGTCTTGACATTTTTTAACATATCAGATGAATTTTATATCCCCTTGGTGAATTTTTGTTGAAAAATATGCTCCAAAATACTATTTTAATGAAGTAATGAATTTTAAATATGTTCTTCATTAAAAAAAATAATTCGATTTATTCCCAATGAACCATACTATATGAGTCAAAAAGTATCAACATAATAACCTTTTATTTTAAAAGATCATCCAAAACCCCATTAATCCATTCCATCTACTTCCCCGATTCAATGGATTTTAAGGGAGAATCGTGATTTGTGAGAAACACAACCACTGATTGATGTTTGGTTATCAAGATAACCATCATTGATCCAAATGTCTATACATACATTGTTGTTCTCTTGAAGGAATCTAAATATCCACAAAAATCATATTCATTAAAATATTTCAAAGGCTAATCCTATGAAAATAAATGATTCAATTCATTTAAAGACTAAAAATTCCAGTAGATCCATTTTCCAACCTCATATTTTTTTATTTTTGGGTTGAACATATTACTACTACAAATTCTTATTACACGTTCAATGCATGAAATAGTAAAAACTAGGGATAACATCATATTTATGATAACTAGTTCATAGATAACCTTATCCATTTATACAACTATTTAATACTTTCAAATAAAATTCAACATATTTAGCACAAAATTATTTAAATAATGTGTGGTAATTGGTTTCACTTCCAACAAACTGAAACATTCTACCACCTTCTAGATATATTTTTCCTCAGTCAGATAAAATATACCAAAACAAAAACCTATAATAATCTATGCCATCAAATGTAACATCAGTCAACTAAGATCCTTCATCTCGAATCTTCAGAAAAAAACAGAGTCTCTAGTTCATCAATTATAAATTTCATCTAACCCATAAAAATTATATCATCCACATAAATTATAAGTATGATGAAAAATTGATAATAAAACATATCTTGAAATCCAAATTTTACATCATTTTATAGAATAGACATCTATTCCCTTGTGAAATAATTTGTCATCAAATTCCAACCCCTTCATGTTTTTTTCAATACAAAAGTATTCTTCTTTTCTAATACACGATTTCATGATATTGTCGATATTAAAAATGTGGTGACATTATATGGGAGAAATAAGGTCCATAATTATACTAAATTACCTTTAAATATATAATATTCTTGTATTTATGAATAACCTTTTCCACATTTTTCCACCAATAATCTTATTTTTTATGATGAATTATATTTTCCTAAATACTCTCTAACAACTCCCCGGATATATTGACCTGGAGGGATATATCATTATCCCTTAAGGATATTCCCCACTATTTATATTATATTATATTCATTTTCACCAATAGGTATTTATTCTCTCCATCATGTACTATAATTAAAAAATTAAATATTATCCCATATCAGTCCACTCAACGGTTTCCTTTTATGAATTTCATATTCTTTCCTACAACATAGAACCTTCGAGTATTATATACTATGATGTTTGAACTTTCCATTCTTAATATTTATTTTCCCTTGAGAAATCCAGCATTTTATTAAGAGAAACTCTATAATAACATGACTAATTACATATACTGACCCTAGTGATTTTTCTGGGATTTCCTAAACTAATATGCTTCTTGAATTTTGAAAATGTTGTGGGTATTCCGTTCACTTATATATATGAACCTCAACTTATGTTGATAATTTTATTTAATCTAACAATCTCACTAGGTTTTTATCATTTCACATGATCTCCACATTGATGACCAAACCTTTAATTATGTTGATTTTATTATAATCCTAACACAGGAATGAAAATCTATATTCATCATCATCATTGAATAAGTTATAAAAAACTCAGTTCTGTTTCAAAATTATATATGGGACTAGATTTTTTGTTGAACACTTCCTTTATTATTATTCGTTATTATATTTTATACACGGGTGTTATAAAATATAATTGTTTTTTGAAATTATTATGGAAATCTTAAAGTGGTTTTAATATGGTTTAAAATTTATGTATTTTGTTTCGAGGTCTAAATGTTATTTATAAGTAAAAGTTGGATTTTTTGAAGTAATAATATACCCTTGTTATAATTATTTACACACTACTATATGTGATTATTTCTGACTTCTAACTTTACATTTACCCTTATGCATGTCCTTTCTTATGAAAAATGGTAATGCTTATTTGAAAAAGGCAGTGTAAAGGTAAAAATACATGTAATGACATTCATTAAGGTAAATAGAATTTTATAATTCTATTATAATGGTATTTCATTGATTTTAAAATATGATTAATGGTTGGTTTCATGTTAAATTAAGGTATCCCTTAATTTTTATGGGTTGTTAAAGGGTAAAAAATCATCGTGCAAGGGAAGGAATAGTTTTCGGACACTTTGAAAGGGTAACCCCTTCATTTCACAGGATACATAATTTAAATACAACGTTTTAAATGGTTCTATTATGGTAATTGTATTACCCTTTTACAACAACTATAAGAAACACGATGTTAATGCCATGTTACCCACACACATTTTCCCTTTCCTAAAAAATTAGTTTTTATCAATGTTTTTTTTCATTTTATTCTTCCTTGAAAAAAGTGTAAATAATTATATTATTTTGAATACCAAATACCATATAATTTTATTCTTCATACTTATTTCATATTATAAATGACTTTTATAATGATTTTAATTTTACATTAACGAAATTTTGATATAAATAAATGTTAAATGTGGTTTAAATAGAATGTTTTATCCAGTTTCGGTAATACAGATGATGAGATATTTGTGATTTATAAAGATGAATTTGATTCTATAGTTTTAGAATCAACATTTTTCTTCCATTTTTTGATTATGAAAACCATGATGTTCAAGATTAAAAAAACTATTTGGAAATTATATAAGTCTTATTAAAATTAAAATACTACTTTATCTAGGTTGAATCAATATTCAAATCCATTCTATTTTGGGTAATGTGTGAAACTAACATTCTTCACAGGTTGCGAATTTGTTACATCTCCACTATTTTAAGTGAAAATATTAATCAATAGTTATTTTTGTTCTTTGTATAAATGGATTTGATTAACCATAATAAGATGAAATCTTGAAACTTATCTCATGAATAATGATTATATGAAAATAATGAAATTATAAAGGATTGAGATGACATGAAAGTAGTAATATACTGATATTGGATTATTATTTGTATTTATAAATATTTGATAGATGGTAAATGTATATAGAAAAATATTAATGGAATGTTGGGAATGGAACAGAAGTTAATTTCATGGATAATAGGAATAAAATGTTACTATTAATATTCACAAAATGAATTAGATATAATAGTAAATATTATGAATAATTATGAGTATCTTAAAATATGGAAGTAATATGTGGTAATATATATATATATATATATATATATATTAAAAATAATTGATTGAAATTAAAAAAGTTGAATTTATAATCTCTTCACGCGAAATAAATAAAATTATTACCTAAAGAAAGTGGAAATACATAATTACATGTTGTTGAATAATGATAATTATTCGCGAAAATATTAATGGGAGAGAATGAAATAATTTTATGTAAATTAAAAAAAATTATTTTCTAAAATGTAAATGATATTATTTAGTGGTTTTAAAATTATTGATATCATTATAAAGGTAGTCATTTTTGTAATTGTGAAAATATTGTCTTTGAAATAGGAATTACAACATATTTTGATAAAATAATATCATAATTAAATTATTGAATATTACTTTAGGATTGATTTTTTTATTGTTTCCCCTAGATATTTACTAAATACTCGGAAATATTTTCTTTTTATTAGTAGTCATTATTTATATTCTTTTAAATTTAATAAAAACATAATATTTGTAATGTCTTGATTATAATAAAATGAATGTTAGATGATCATAGAATTGTGGATTTATGATTGACTAGCAAAAGGTGGAATTTTAAAATAAAAAAATATATTTATACCAGAAAAATTTAATATATACTCTTTATGGGATTTATTTTTTATTAATATATTAATTTAATAATGGATGAGAATTTAAATATTTCATAAATCCTTACTTTTGTATTGAGTAAGGTCACGATTGTTTGATAAAGGCTATAATTCTTAGTTTGATTTTCCTATAGTTGAATATGAAATAATATATATTTAATAAATTAATTAATTATTTATGATCAATTAATTTAATACCCTGAAATGATTCAATGATATCCTTGTCTATTTAGAACAATTGATGAGTAATGGTTTGGGATGTTCATTGTTATGATTGTGGAAAAAGGTTCTTTTTATGATGGTACTAATGATATGAGTTTTTGAATATTAGAATGATATAGGAAATCGGTGCCGAACATGATGATGATATAGGAATGTAATTCAAAATTCCATATTATGTGATGGGGCGTCATGTATGTGCCTAGGAAATTGTTATGTCTTTATAGTAGGGGTTTATTATCAGTTATTAGTTCTTAAAAAAATTTCTTAATGGACTGATGCATGGATTTATTTATATTATTATCTTCCAACACTACGATTCATTTTGGGGACATTAACTATGGGTATATTTGAACATTTTAGATTTTTTATATTCCTAGATTAGGTTGATATTTTTTGGAGGGTGTTTTCCCCAACATATAGGTAGATGATGAATGGATGGATGACTACCCACTCTATTCCATATCTCCTCAACTAATAGTTTTATATGATGGTATGCATAGTGGATATCATTCCTATATAAGTGTGACTAGGGATTTAATGATTGTGGTTATTTAACAAATATACAACATTAGATATTTGTTGGGAGGGATTATTATAGTTTTTTTTGTATGGATTGTGTGGGCCTGAGGTATCATATATGACATGCATGTTGTAGTGGCTCCTTGAATCTACATGATAACTATCCATAGATGTGGATGTGATGATGAGATTATGGGAAGAACATGGTGTATGATATGATATAATATCTCTTATTTCATATGGATGGTTTAATTTTTAATATTAATTAATCTAAACATAAGGCTTTAGGGTAATGTTAAAAACTAGTTGGTATGTGGTAACAGGGTACCTTCATATTATATTATATTAGATATTATAAAATTAATTGTATGATATACCTTGTTAGTGATCCATGGTGATAATCAGTAAAAAATAGTAAACATTTATAGGATACTTGCTAGTTTCATTTCTTTATTCAGCAGTGTTGATTACAATTCAATCAAATATTATATTAGAGGATTCTAGGTGGATCCAACAAATTAGAAATTTTATACTCACCGTGAATATATATAAACTGTTATTTGGATCACTAAGAGTTTTTTGGTGATATTTTTGGGCATTTAGAGTTCATAGACTTGTTTATGAGCTGTTAGAGATTCATGTCCACTACAATGGATTTGTTTCATTTTTTAATAGTATCAGTTTTAGGTTATTATATTCATGTATTGGGAATGGTTCTTTATATATTATTTTCATGTTTTGTTTTCTTTGTTTTCTCATCATATCCCACACATCTCAAATATTTATGATGTAAATAACATCCATGCTTTTGATTATATTCTCCCTGTATTTTTTATAAAACTGTGGCCTAATAAGGATGTACTTTTAGCTTCGTTATCTATCATTGAAAATTTAAGGCCTTAGAGGGGTTCCATTTGAGGTATTATGTGATGATAGAGTTTTATCAAAAGAGATGATTGTGAGATAGGATGATGTTTAGAGTAAATAACTAGTTAGGAAGTATCCGTTTATATGAAAAAAACATCATATGTGATTATTAAATGTTTTATATATGGAAAATAGGGTAAGAAATGATATTTTACTCTCCCTTATGATCTGAGAAAATGGCCTTCAAGTTTACTAGAAATTTCACATAGTGTGATGATACATGTGGGGTAGAGACAATATAAAGGATTATGTATCATGTTATTATGTGAGAGTTTTTAAATATCCAGACCATTGTAAAAGAATTGAATGTTTTAAATAATAAGATAAACAAATTTTTTTTGAAGAGGGTAAAGATCCCCTTATGTTTTTTATATTTCAGGAATAGATACTTGTCAGCATCAATTTTTTTCATTGTATCATTATGACAAAGATGTTCTTTTAAATTTCAATAGAGTGAGGGTATAATAATTTAAGGCTCATAAGAAGAACCTAAAGATATTTTGTACTAGATAATATATAGTCTGAGGGATCCATTTTAGTTAGAGGGATAGAGGATTGGTTGGAGGAGGAAGTGATACCAATTGGTTTGAAACTTTTTAAAGAGATAACTAATCTTCTTTAAAAGTGATTATTCTTCATCAATAGATTAACAATGGTGTTTATTGGCCTTTTTAGTTTTTTATTAGTTTTTTGTTTTTGGTGGGGAGTATCAAGATCAATTTTTAGAATGTATTTCCTTCCTCAACCACCATGAATTATTTTTTTAATGATGTTTTCCCTTATAATTGGAATCCTAAGTTCATTTCTTAATGTGTAGTGAGGCCTATGAATTTTATTATTGATTCAAATAACCCTTTATTATTATCCCAATGAAGTGAATAACTATGTTTATCCTCATTCTTGGATTTATTATAATTTGGAATAAGTGTAGGAAAACCTCACTGTTCACTGGATTTATTCCCACATGTTATATCCTTGAAAAATAATTTATTTTTAATTTAATCTATTATTTACCAAAAAAAACCTACTATCCTTCTAAGATGGTAATTATAACCCATTCCCAAAGTGTAGTGTTTAAATGGGAGCATGGTTTCAGAAAAGGGTTTATCTGACCTTATTAATATCATTTTATAACTCCCTAATTGGGATTATAGATAAAAAAATATGGTTAAGCGTAACTTTTATCTATAACTATATTCATCTGATACTCTTCACTTGGCCTTGGTGTGGTCAAGTTCGGACAAAGGAAATAGTGTCCTGTATGACTTTTATTATGTTAAGATGTATAATTTATACAAAAAAATAGATGATATGGTCCTTGATTGGGGAAAACAATATTATATGTTTCTATTTAATTTTATCTTTATAATACTATAGAAATTTAACTTTCAAATATAAATTAAATTATTTATAATATGGTTTGTTTAAGAGGAATTTTTAATTATTTTTTTGAGTCCATGTACGCTTACACACACAAAAGGGATTTATCATTTTTTTAATGTGTTATATGTCCATGAGAGTATAAAAATGGGTACACTAGGCCCATCATGGAACATTACATTCTATGTTTCATTTTAAAACTATGTGGTTGAGACGGTGCCACAAAAATTAGACAATATTATGGTTAGTGTATATTTTTTCCAGAATTTGTTTGTTTATGGAATCTCATTTATGTGGATTTAAGTGGTTATTTTGGATAAAAATGATGTGTATTAAATGTTTATAACTCTTGAATGTAACTAAATACTACCATGGTAAATGGTACATTGAATGAGTATTATATTTTAAATTTTTTTAACCCATTGAATAAAATAATGTTAACTATATTGTCAAAAAAATAGTTTGATCAAGTAGATTTTTCTAGAATCATATTTTAAATTTAGATGAATATCATATTATGACTATTTCCATTTAATTTTTATGATATAATTATTTATATTATCTTTTTAAAGAGAATGTTAGATAAATTTTACATGAATAAAAATAATTTGATAAGTGAATTTAAATTTTTTATCAATTATATATAATTATTTGATTAATTTATTCACAAGGTGGATTGGTTTAATGAATAATTATATTTTTTTGAAAAAGGAAATTTAACATTAATTTTTTTATCTCAATATGTCTTCTTAATGATGCGTAATAATATTCATTAAGAATCACATAGAAAAATTTATTTTATGACAATAATTATCATTAAATAAATTTCAATGTTTATTATGTGAAATTTATATTCTATTTAAAAGTAATGTATAATATATATTATAACTGTCTCAAAAAGTGAATTTTTGATAAAATGATGTTTTTATGGAAGGATTAAAAAAATTTATTTAAATTTTACTTCACAGGCCATAACTTTAACACACTAGACCTGTTGAAACTTTTTATCAACATTCAATTGAATTTATCTAATTTTTTGTGTGAAATATTTGTATACATGTCTATAAAGTATTCCTCATTTGAAAATCCTTATTATATTCTAATTTAATTAAGTAATGAGACATAATTAATTGATATAAATATCATATCCATGAATATGAAAAAATAATTATACAAGAATTTCAATATACCTTTTTTTAAGACATGTAAAACCTGATATATTGAAAATGGTATGGACTGAATTTTAAAATATGAAAAATATGTAGAATTCATGAATATATTTCCATAATATGACATGAATATTAGATGTCACTTATATGAAATATAGGTTATTTTTTTCTAAATAATGAAATTCTTATAATCTTATTCAAATCATGTGGTTTCATTGTTTCTAAAGGATTTTGTTTCAAAAGTTTGATTTTCATGTAATGTTTTTTTGATTTGATATTCATTTCAAGATGGTACAATTTTGTTAATATGATTGGAAATTAAAGTTATTATGTGATATTAATTATAAAATAGATCCATATAAGTGCTCTCAGTATTAAATATTTTATTTATTGATTTTTTTTGGGATGAAGTGTTTCATCTCATATAGATATATGAGAATCCCTCCCCACTAGATGAAAAGTATTATAAACTACATTTTTGTTTTTAATGATATATCATGTAGGATAATACATAGGATCTATTTTAATGAGTTTAAGGGCATTATAATTGGATCCTCTAAATGGATTTTTATGTTATAAATATAGAAAAAACATTGAGAGGTATGTCGCAGGGTAGTTAATTTATCCTCCATCCCATTCCTCTTCTTTAGTGTCTTTTATCTATTATCGAGTATGATAATTTTGTGAGATTTATCTAATAAAATTTTTATCTTACTTCAAAATACTATCCTTTGTTATTAGTGTTTTGTGTTTTGAGATAGAATTCAAAAAATATATTTGTTCTCTTGAATGGAAATTTTAAATTATAAATAAATTTGAAAATTTATTATAAATTATAGATATGATTTCAATGTTTTAATATATATTTTGAAGTAAAATTGGGTGTTTTTGAAGTGATAATAAATCCTTATCTTAATTTTTTACATTTTTTTGTAATTTAATATTTAATATTTCCAATTTTACTTATACCCTTACACAATAACTTATATATATAGGGGTAATTATTGTTAATAAAATAATGTTTAATTGTATAGGATTCATTGAATTATATACATTATAATTAATGAATGTCTATTGATCCCACATAAGGGTATTCTATGGTTTTAATAATAGGTTAAAAGGTATGTTACACGATGTCTATGGGTGGAAAAGAATTTAAAGGGGTTATGTAAGGGTACACAACTGTGGAGTAAGGGTAAGAATAGGTTTCATCTACTTTGTAGTGGTATATGAATATTTCAAATCGTCACTTATGGGTAACAATGGTCGTAAAAATGTTTCACAATTGTAAAAATCATAAACACAGATAAATTCATATATATGTGTAAGTGAAAACCAATTTTACACTTACATAGATCTCATTTTTTGAAACAAGTGATTTTTATCATATGTTTAATCATTTTATTCTTCTAGAAAAAGCATGTAATTCATTTTTCAATGTAAAATTCCAAAAAAACCTGGAACTAAATTCATTTCACTTGTTTAAAATTAGATCTAAAATTTTTAAATATGTTAAATATATTACATTCATGTTTATACATAAATCAATATTAAATAAAAAGCAGAATTCCCAATTGAGTTTTTATAATATCCACAGAGAGATGTCCATGAGTCTTAAAAATAGGTTTCAATCTCTTATTTGATTCGTTATTTCTCTCAATATTTTGTGATCTAAACCCCTAATATTTAATATTATCAAGAATTCCACTAAATTATCTATATATCATCATAGTTCTAGAACTATGTTATCATAGCCGATGAAATCTACATATATCCTCTATTTTTGGTAAAATATGGCTTATTTTTTTATCTAGGTAGGGAGTTTCTTACTTATCCTTTATTTTATGTGAAAATTTGAATCAATAATTATCTATATTCTTATAATTATATGTGATTAATAGTAATAAAATAAAATCTGTAAATTAAATTCATGAATAAATATTATATGATAATATTTAAGTCCCAAAGTATTTAGATGAATTGAATGATTTTTTTGAAGAGGTGTTAATATTATTAATTGTATAATTCTAGTGGGGGATCAACGCATTAAGTAAAATATTAATGATTCAATTGGAAGGAATTAATAATTTATTTCAATAATATTATTTGAAAATTGTTTTATTAATTATTCATAAAATGAATTTGAGATAATAACATATTTCTAGGATATGATTATCTTAAAATAATGAAATCACCTGTGGGAATAGTTATATATATATATCTAATATTTTATTCAAAATTCCACCATTTTTATTTAAATTTTAATCAAATGATATAGATAATAATTGTAACACCTGGACCCAATAATTCATAGAGCCTGTACCTTAATATAATACATTATAATAGATAAAATATTAAAATTTTAAAGGACTATATCATTAATAGTACTTTGGGGCACAATGTTACCTACATAATATCTCTATTACATTGGGGAAAAAAATAAATCATAAAAAATCTAAATGCTCAGTATCCCTGAATCATATTCTACGAATTCAACTTCACATCCTGAGGAAAGGTAATTTAATAAGGGAGAAATAAAATGATTAGTTATGATAAATTATAGTGGAATAAATAATGAAACTATGAGAATAATAAATATAGAAAGATAATAATAGGTCACACATTCCATGTAAGTAAATTCATAATGCATAAACAATATGTGAAGGTAGAAAATAGAAAACCCATTCCATTTAATCAATAGACTGAAAATTTAATGTATCTATAGATTTTCCACAAAGACAATCCTCACGATAATAATAAGTAAAAAATTAATTAAATAAATTCTTAAATATTGGATGTCATTTATAAGGAACATGAAAACTTATACCTTAGAGACCATTCAAAAATATTTTAAAATTATAGATAGAAACCCATATAATTTAGATATGTAATTGGCCTCATGAGAACATGTTTATGCATCGTGGGGATATATAATGTCTAGTACCCAACCATCACTGTATGTCCAAATAATTCTCCTTATAATAAATAATCTATTTAATTAATTAATAATGTGCCTTATAAAATATATGTATTGAGTATATAATATAGAAATATCAATATTTCCCCAGATAATCAATTACTTCTCAAGCTAAATAGTATTTGTAAAAAAGGTATATGGTTTGTGAAATGAAGATATCAATAATGATGATATGGTTATTTATGATTAAAATAATTTATAATTCAAAATTATTACAATAAATTTATTTTTTCAAGAGATAGTTATGAATCATAGGAGAATGGGAATTTTTTCAATAAAATATATCACATTGTAATTTTGAAAACAAATCCACTTAAATGAGATAATTAAAATTGAAACATAAAATAACCTAAGTAATTAAGTAATATTGATATTAAAATTTAATTTAAATTTATATACACTACATAAAAGTGAATTGGAAAATAATAACATATAAGTATTAATGGAATTTAAATTGCGATGAAATCCCTTACCTCACACATTCTTTTTTGTTATACTTGACAAAATATTCTATATAGTTGTTTCAAATAGGTTATTAACATATTCCATATCCATATTAATATTTATGGTATAATATATGATACCTTTATAACATCATATCACCCTCTTGTTAATAATATTTTAATATATTCGGCATACCATGTGTTAATTACCTTATTTTTGAGTATGTTTTCACAAGTAATTTTCAATTTCCTTAATATAGATAATGTTGTAATCACATACAGAATGTAAAACACAATTTAAATCTCAAAAATATTTAATAAATATATTTATTTATTAAATCCATAAATTTGGACATAGGAAATTGAATACACCCTTCATGGATATGGTGGTCCATACGTACACATGAACGTTGTTTCCATTTTCTTATCATATATAGAGATTAAAAATTAAAAAAAAATAAATGTATATTATCCTTATAGTATAATAGTTATGTCATATATATTATATATATTTATATATATTAAAACCATCCTTAATACATTCTATATAAATCATGAATTATTCTCATCACTTGGAGGAGGAGGTAGTCCAGATCCACAAACAACACTATCGAATTTACAAAATATAGAAATACTAAAGTTATGTGTTATGAAATAATTCAAGAAGAATAAATAAATTATAAATATAATTTATATCATATATAAATAATAAAAACATCATTATTCCAAATCATGGAATAGTTTAATGGAATGAAGAACGATATCAGTTCGCGAGGCGATAGTGTTCCCTATACACGAATGGTGATTATTTATCCCATTTGATGGAAGTGTGTTTTGTGTAGGGAATTAACTTAAGATAAAAAAAAATTATTATGTTTATTATAGTATTTTTATTAAATATTCAACATATAAGAATAAATTAATGGGTGGTAACTTAAATGAAACAAAATTGCTCTTTGAAAAACGATACCTCCTTTTCAAGTATCTACTTTTGATTTATACCAAAAAAACATCATTGTCTGTAATTATTCCAAATATGAGGATTATATGAATAAGTTATTTATTTTAGTAGATTATTTTTTTAATGTTATGTATGATACAATGGACTTGAGTATTTTAAATTATTCATGGGGTGATTTCATTTTTATAAGGGAGGAGGAGTGGCATTCTTGTAAATATAAAAAGGTTAACACTATTAAGAGGTATCCCATAAATAATGTGCCAAAAATAATGTCCAACATTTGATATAATGGATTATATAGTTTAAATATGTCCATAACATTTTTTTGACAAGTTTCCAGTTCATTTTAGTCCTTATGATTAATATTTGACCATTATTTAAACTCATATTCACCTTAGACACTGTAATTAATTTTTATTACATTAAACATTATATTTGGTCAAAATAATATGTTGACCTTACTAGAAATTATAAATTATTCTAATTAAAAATATTTAATATTTTTTCAATTTAAATTAATATTAATATAAATAAATTAATTTAAAATTAATCCTATAGATGAGAAGGGAAAACGAGTTTTTAAAGTGAAAATGTTCAAAAGTTCACTAAGTTTTTTTATAAAAATTCTTTATAAAATGTATTTACATGACATAAATTTTATTAATAGATATAAAATTGAAATAATAATACACTTTAAAAATTAAAAATACAATTTAACATATTGAATTATTAAGAGGAAAATATAGTTTCCAATTAAAATTCGGTATTCTCCACAATTCCTCAAAAAATTAAACATCTGAGAAAAATACCAAAAATTCACCCAAATATAATTTGGACATTTATATTCAAAAAATGATTTTCATTTTCTTGGTTATATTTCATAATATTTTTAAAATTTTATATTTTAGTTAGGTCTACTATTAAAATGCAACAAAAAATGCCTTGTAAAAAATATAGCTTTTCTTACATTAAATTTGATTTAATCTTATCCTATGCCTAAAAAAATATAGGATAAAAGTAAAAAATAATTTATTGAATAAATAATATATACATTTGATTTATATAATAAAATAATATAAATTAATAAAATTTATTATTACAAAACTACTTTGGATGCACGGAATATTTTTCTTATAAAAACATTTCCTTTATGATTATTTTGATTATATATTCATTTCTAACCCCAAATAATTATATAATAATTTGTAAAGAAAATTTTCTAAATTTTTTAAATCATTTCATCCATGTATTAAAAATAATTACTTGAAAACTATCATATCGAATAATAATAATAATAGTATATTTTAGTTTGGTAAAGCTCGGTCTTGCGTGTACCACAAGCTATCAATAAAAATCAATATTGTAAATAACACAAGAAAACATAGTGTTTCAGGTTCCAAAATCTAATATTAGTATTTTGTGTAGTGTAATATTAACATGGTGGTTCATTGAAATCAATCAAGAGATAAAATTAAATTAATTCTAAATGGTAAATATTATAAAGTCTTGGGATGTTACATTTCCCCATATTAAATATAGTATGTCCTCACAATTCAAACTTGATATCAGTAATTAAGGGATTTATATTTCAAAGTAAATTTGTGGAAAACATCCACATCATAAATATGTTCAACAACACATGTTATTAATAAGAGGTAAAATTAAATGTGAAGGTCACCACAATATTAGGCTTTCCAATAGGAGAAATTTTTTGAAAACATAGAAATTGAATAATAATATAACTATCATGTTCAGATGAAGAGTGAAATAGAACATTTTCACGAGAAAGTTGTTTATAAATAATAAATAAACTAATGGTTAGAAAAAGGTCATTTATACCATCAAAATGATGATAATAAAACAACATTTTTTACCAATACCATTTTCACATTGTTGAGGAAGCTATTCACTCTAAAATAATGTAAGGAAATATAATTACAGGGTATTTTCCACCTCCACAAGCACAATATTATCCTTCAGGTGTGTCTTTAACTATTTATAATTTATCTCTTAGCAGAAGTAGAATAATCGTGTGAAGAAATACGTCAATCGCTAAAACTAAATCCAAATATCAACATAATCCATTTCATAAATGGATAACCTTTAGAAAAGACTATGATCATATACTTTAGAATCATTTTCATGGTATTCAATAGTATCCAACTTACATTATCCATATCATCCATCTCTATACCCAACATTATTATCTCAAAATTAGGATCATTGTAAGGATAATATTTCATTAAACATGTTTTTTCTAAAAATATTAACTTCCTACTGAATCACTTTTCATGATACTATTCCCCATATGATCTCAAATAATTACTGAAAATGTATTTCATTAAAATAATTATATATTTAATAAATCATATGATTACTAATTAATCAATAAAATACATTTAAAACATATTTATTAGATCACGATACATATACTAATTAATCATACAACTTTGGATATGTCAATAACATATGCTTAACCTTGACCAGATTTCTTCTTTTGAGGTATATTCCCTTCATTCTTGGGGCATTCTTTTCCATAGTTCCCTACCGCCTTAAAGTGTTAACACTGAATAGATGAATTTTCATTCATCCCTTTACATGATTTTTACTTGTGAAACATTTCTTCACACATATAACAAACTCCGAAAACATTAATGCATTTCACAAGGTGATTCATTCCACTATTATGAAATGTGGGAAAACACTATTTCCAGTCTTCCCATTATCTGTTATTTTTCCTTTCATCCTCTAATTCTCTTAGTTCACATTGAATAAATAAGGCTTGGAAAATTATTTCTCTTTTTTGATAGCACATATTAGTATTTCATCGTTTGAAAAATGGTTTGATACATTGGATCCCTTTGGAGAATTTCTTTAAACCCTTAAATAAAAATTTTAATCTAGAATTCTATGTTTTTTGTGAAGTCAGTATCATTACTTGGTAACATTCAAAAGGTATCTTCAAAATATGTAACACTTTCTTCATAATTTTTCATTAATCTAAGGGAAATTATCTTTTTCTCAGTTTGTTTCTCATGATATAATTATCTGTAAAATAATGTATCCTTATAAATATTCAATAACATTAATTTTATTTACTCATAATTTCTTGTATTCTATATCGATGACCTCTATTTATCACTATTTCACATGAAACAAAACAAAAATAGTATAACGTTTTCCATTCACCACATCCCAATTATAAAAATATATTTTCAAAAGTATTCATACGTTTTATAGCTTTAATTAGATCTATAGTCCCAAAATATTATGTGACCCTCTATCGCATAATGTGATCCAACATCAGAGAAAATTAATTTAGAATAGGTTGATCCATCCAAGAAATCTTATATGTCATAACCTGGTTAATACTCTATAATATATCCATAACTTTCTTTATTCCAATACCATCTATTTAGACTTTATCATAAGGAAAGCCTCTACGTTGGCCACAAATATTGATACACTTCTTCCTTCCATGATCTATCTCTAATCAATGTTATATACTTGATTGTATCATGAAATGATTAAATTTCTATAATTGAAAATATTTAATAACACTAAACATAAATTAATAATTTTATGCATAGCTAATATCATAACAATAGACATTTTTCATTTAGGGATATCGTGATTTTCAAGATATTCATAATGGTTTGTAAATAAAGTTAAATTATCTTAAGAATATCCCATGGGAGTGTCAAACGAGTTAGATAATAGGACAGGAAATAATTTACTAGGTCATGATTGAGTTTTGCTGAATGAACCATTTAATATTCTTTATACCTGGGTACATCAATACAAGAACTAAATCTACTTGTAGTATCTATATAGGGATATATTTATATCAATTTTAACATAATATAAACCTTAATAAAATTCAAGTAAATTATTCTATACTTATCCATAATGTCTACCATAGTGTTGTCTTCCCTAATCTATGTTTACTTTAATATAATTACTATGGTTTCTACTAATGTTTTTCTGATACCAAATATAATTCCCTGACCCTAGAAACCATGGAGTCGGTGAATTACTTTGTTACATCGGCATGAACACATGATTCATATCTCAAAGGACCAAATAGTTTAAAATAATTGGAAAACCATATTACATATATAATACCCGTATTAAATTGGGAAATGAAAAAAAATCATAAATAAAGTAAAATCTCAATACCTTTGAAACTAATTCCATGAATTCGTCTTCATATACTAGGGAAAAGAAAAAAAATAAGGTTGAGCTAAAATTCTCAGTAATATTAAAGTATAGTAAAAGAAATAATCAATAATTAAGTATAATAAATATGGAATTATAAATAACTTAACAAATAATCCATTTAAATGAATTGATAATGCATAAACAATATAGAAAAATAGATGACTGAAAACACATGCCATTTAATCAATAGACTGAAAATGAAATATATATATATATATAGGTTTTATTATTTTGAAAATAATATCAATAATATTAATTGAATATTGAATGATGTAAATACATATATTTTTTATTTCATTATTTAGGTAAATTAATACTTGTACTTTTGAGACCTTCCATAAGATGGTTTAAAACTACCGGTAGAAGCCCTTTTAATTTGGCTAACTGATTTTTCTCAATAGAACCGGATGATGAATCATGGGGATATATAAATTCCAAGAACAAAAAATCAATAAATGTATAAATAATTCTTAATATATCAAATAATATATTTTATTAATTCACTATGTTCCTTAACAAATATTCGTACTGGGTAAATAATACGGATTTCTTAATATTTTATGAGATAATAAAATAAATGTAAAGGTCAATACCATATTTAAAAATGGTATAAAGTTTAGGAAATGAGAATATCCCAAATAATGATATGGATATTTTGGAGGAATGTAAATTTCAATGATAAATTATAACAATAATGCGATTACCTCAAGATAATGTTTACAATCACAATAGAAAGTGATATTTTTTAATAAATTATATCACTTTGTAATATTCAAATATAATACCATTTTGTGAGATAAATAAAATTTAAACATATAATAACATTAATAATAATTTATTCATTACATTGAAATAAATTTGGGATTTATATACACCATATTATACTGTGATTGTTTATTATAACATATTGGTCTCAATTGAATTTAAATTTAGACAAATACCTTACCTCACGCTATCCTTTTTGGTAATACATGATTTAAAAAATGTTATAAAGTTATTCTATAACAATATTAATATATATGATATCATGTATTATTATTTTAAAAAATATTATAAAACATTGTTCAAACATTCATTCATTATTTTCATTATTTTCGGTGTTAATTATCTTGTTTTTCAAGTTTGTTTTGACTTGTTTTTTTTTCTTTTAGATATTTCATGATTTCATAATCTAAAAAATGTAATTAATGAAGTAGATATCATATATATTTAATATATAAATATTTATTTTAATCAAAAATTTGAATACCTGAAATGGAAGACACCATTCATGAAGAGGGTAGGCCCGACATAAGCATGAATATAGTTTCCATTTTATTTACATATTTAATGATTGAAAAGAAAATGACATAAATGTATATTATATTTAAAATCAAACATTTTGGTAATATATATCATATATTTTAATTAAAACAAATTTTAATTCATTCTATGTTAAGTGTTATGGAATCCCAACGCTTTGAGGATGCGGTAGTCCATAATTCCATAAATGGTGTTATCATATACCCAAAAAATGAAATCATGAAATTATGTATTATGAAATAATTTTAAAATCATATAGAAATTATAAATATAATTTATATCACATATAAGTAATAAATACCTCATTTTCATCAACTATTAATGGTTATAATGGAATAAAAAACGCCATTGATTCACGAGGTGGAAGTCTGCCTTACTCACGAATGATGATTACATATCCCATTTAATGTATGTGTGTAAATGGGTAGTTCATACCCTTAAGATAAAAAATAGCATTATATTTATGGTACATATTTTCTTATATAAGGAATAAATTATAAAAATTAAATGTGTGGATAATGAAATAAAATAAAAGTTCTTATTGATGAATATTACCACTTTATCAGGTAACTCATTTTGGTTTATACCGTAACAATTAATTGGATGAAATTTATCCAAAATTTAGGATTATTTGATTCGGGGAGTTATATTGGGATAATATTTTGGATGTTATTTAATATTTCAAATGGATTTATAGGTGTGTAGAAGTTAGGGGGTTGGGTGTCCTTTTAAAGTTGAAGAGAAGGGATATTCATGTAAATATAAAATGGTAAAACCAATAGAGGTGTATCCCTAATATAATGTGCCTCAAATAATGGTCTATTTTATATTGAAGGGATTATATGATCTATATATATCTATATAATGATTTTTTTAATGATTATAGGACATTATAGACTTTATTATTTAATACTAACCATTTATTAAACTCACTATCATCTTCATTGTTATAATTTATTTTAATTAATTTCACAAGTACATTTGGTAAAAAACTTTGTTGACCAAACCAGAAATTAAATATTATACTTATTACAAATATGTAAACCATTATTTAATATTCCAATAATATAATTGGCATAAAAAATCTAATAGTTATGGGACACACTGGAAGGGAAAACATGTTTAAAAGTGAAAATGTTCCAAGGTTCACTATGTTTTAATATTTAAATCTAATATAAATGTTTTTAGAATTACCTAAATTGTATTAATAGATTTAAAATTCATCCAATAATACATTAAGAACATTTATGAACATAATTGTACATTATATATTATTTATAAAAAAATTCGTTATTCAATCAAAAGTCATTATTTTTCACTATTCATTTAAAAAATGAAAGTCATACAAAAATACAAAACAATAACACTTATATAAGTTTTACACTCATATTTCAAAAATGAATTTTTTTATTACAATAGAATTAATTAATTTGTATAAATTAAAATTTAAAATGGGGTCCCCAATAAAAGGCACCAAAAATATCTTTAGAAAAATATATCTTTTTTGTAGAAAATTGGACTTCTTCTTCTATTTTTTCTATCTGACCCATTGGTTGAATGAGAAAAATAATTGACGGAATAAATAATATATATATTTCATTAAAATAATTAAATAATATTAATTAACTTAATTTATTAAGACAAAACTCGTTTGAGTTCATAAAATGTTTTTCATATAAAAAAATTTCCTTTATGCTCAATATGATTCTATATTAATTTTTAACACAAAATAATTATATAAAAATTTGTGAAAAATATTTTTCAAATTTAGATAATCCTTCTAATAAATGTGATTATAATGTCTATTTCACAAATATCATAATAAATAATAATATTAATAATGTATTTTTTTTGGTTATTCTATGTCATTAATGTAACACATGTTTTTGAAATAACTCAGAATTTTGTGTAACACAAGCCAACTTATTGTTTCATGTACCGAAAGCTAATATCAATGGTGCGTTTAGAATAAGATTTAATTGTTGTTTTTTCCAAATAAATCTAGAAAAAACATTAATTTTATTCTAAAAGGAAAATACTGTAATGTCTTGGGGTGTTACAACCACAACAATAGAATAATGTAGAATTAAATAATTGTATGTTATAGAAAATTGATAATTATTATTTAAATTATCAATGAAATTGAATGAAAAAATTTCAATCCATTTTCTAATTATTATTTGATAAATTAAAAAAGTTAGTGAATCATGGTATTAAATTGATTCATATATTTATGAAAATAAAAACTTCTATTATTGTGGAATGATTTATGATTTTTGGAAATTCAATAAGAAATATAAATTATTGACTAGTGCATTGTGATCAAATGGGTTTATTGTTGCATCGTTGTATTTTATAGATTTTTTGAATCATTTTGGTGGAATTTCTAATCATTATTGACAAGTTTGAAAATTAAATTGACATTTAAAGCTTGTAATAATTCGAATATAAAACATAGTCAAGTTAATTAACCACCAAGTTTTTCAATATATTAAATAAAACCTAATATAGAAATACTAGCTTAATTAAAAACAATTATGGGAATTTTTATGTGTTGTTCTACTAGGATTTAAAATTTACTTATTAGTTAATAGATGATAGTAATAATAAAGTAATTATTAATTAAAAAATTTATTTTGGGAGGAGTGATCCCATGAATTTTTTATAAAGGATATAATTACAAGATTTATTTCCCCATAGTTTCCTTTGAATTTATGATTTTACAATAAATTAAATATATTTTTTCTCTATGGATTTTAAGAATTGATATAGTTTAATAATAACCATATGTGGATTAAATAATGGATGAGTAATGTGTGAGGATTTTTTATGTTGTTATTGTGGCTTGAGGTGTTAGTTATGATGTTGATTATGGAGTAAGGTGATAAATATAATGATTATAGTTGAACGTGGGTCGGAATAATATAATTATATTGTAATGGAATTCATTAACAGATATTTAGTATTGTGGTGTTAGGGATTACATTGAGATGGTTATAATGAGTTCAGAGTGGGTTATGCCTGTCATTTTTTAAATTTTTGTTAATTCATAATTGAGTTCAAGGTGGAAAGATGTTATTTATATGATTAGTTTGGAATTGTAGGAAGTTGGTTGATGTTATACAGTGTGAGTGAATCTTATATGTGGTATCTTAGGTCATCTCCTAGAGTACTGGGGTGTTAATGAAATAATGTTGATCTAATTGAATAACATGGATGGTTATGATAATTTTTAATGATGATTACATTCATGAGAATACAATAAAAAATTATTAGTGTTTTTCGGAATTGGTTAAGAATATAAAATTTTAATTATTGGAAATTATAACAGTATTAATTAAATAATGATTAATTAGTTATGTTTGTTAGTGAAGATAAATGGTTTTATTCATATTTATTATATATACCATAGTTGTGGATATCAAGAGTCCATAATATAGTTGTGATCACTATATATCATTTATTTCTTTTAATTTCTTAAGCTACTCTAATTTTATTTAAAGGGAAACTGAAACCCAGTGGACTATATGATGTGTTTACCCATATTCCATGTTTACGAGGAATGTATGGATAACTACCACCTCTATAATTATCTCATTTGGAGGTAGTCTTATGTTATCATCAAAATAGCGTTTACCATTCCCATAAATTTGTGTATGGGGATATAATGACTATTAGTTATATGAAACAAATGTATCAATATATATAGTATTATAGGTACTAATTTTATTGGTTTTGGGGTCTTGGGGACCATTAATTTTATATTATTTTCAATATTATATTAGTAATTTTATGTATTTGTATGGATCCTTTAATTGTTATCATCAAAAAATGTTCAGCATATGTTCTCTAATTTTTTTCAAATATCTCTAATCTATATGTGTTTAATTCCTTTAATTTGAGTGATTATACACCATTGGTACATATCATCCGCCATTGTCCTGTTGGAGCCTAGCACTAGGTGCATTAATCTCTCTTTTTCAATTGTTGTCCCATGATGGGTAATTTTGGATGGAGGGGGTTGTGACACATCATTTTTCATTTTTTGTAATTAATGTGGGTGTTGAAAAATGTACCAATTATTTTTTGTTGATTTAAATCAACATTTCAAATATATATAAAAATCCCCAAAATTGTTCTTCATAAGGGGTGGGGATTAGCATCAAATGACTATTTGTGACTAATAATTCACTACCTGCAACAAAAAAAACTTGGAGAACCCTATATAAATATTTATTCTCCTTGGATTTTCCCTTGATATCATATTCCTCCAGTATTTAAATATATTCTTCTCTATATTATATAGAAAATATTTCTTGATATGACTCCCCTTCCTCTAGATAAACCTACATAGCTCTCTACCTCTATACTCACTAGTGGTGTCTAAAAATAAGAACATAATGGTACTTTTTCTCTTTTCAAACCATGTCCCTATATAAAATCAAACTGTAATAAATATTATAATTATTCAAAATTGTGTACAAAAATACATTTTGTGTGAAATAATAGATGAATTTTTCAAAGAATAGTAATCTATTATGAGAATGAATGACATATAGTCCCGAAACATTCATGTCAACCAACTCTAACTTTTGGTGTCATGAAATTTTCAAATCATATGGAAAGGAAACCATCAAGAACAATCAAAATAATCAATCCTCTAATATTTTATAGTTTTTATTTTGTATCTAATAATCCTATTATAGATAAAATCATTATTCATTTAATTCTGATATTTCCAAGGTGGTAATTCAAAATTTTTCTGAATGTATATTCTCTATCATGAATCACCACTACTAATGATCTTATATAATATGGGATCACATTCACCACTCATTTTTCAAAAATCATATCCCATTGTAAAATTTTCTATAAAATATTTAGATAAAATATATATAATAACAATTCACCAAATTATCCCATAAAAATATTATTCTTTGCTAATATGGGAAGCCATGAATTCATTGCATGTTCAATAATATTTTATTCATCGTCTATATTAATACATCTCTCATTCCTTCAAACTCAAATTCTTTCTCATCTAAAATATAAAACCTTATGAAGAATCATGTGTTTCAACTCTTCAATTATTACCACATGGATGTTTAGTTAAACGAAACTCCACAATCTATCTCTCAATATTCAAATATAATTGGATTATATGGGATAAAACCACTTTTCTCCCTAAAATTGGATTTACATACCATTATCTAAATTTATATATTATATTTTTACCGCTTTTATCAAGAATCTATTTGGAGGTATCCATTCTATGAATAGTTTCATTATTTGAGAAATTGTTCAATTGATCACTGTATGCATCAGCAACTCAGTCCTTTCACATTCTGGTGGTATTTTTATCTCATAGTAAATACTTTTCAATTTGGAATGTGTGAATTTCTTCATTCATGACCATGGATTGTACATCGTTGAACATAATATTTATCTTTAGACAAGAATTTCCCATAACAATCACCATTTCACCTGATGACTCTAGAAGTGATGAATGTAATAACAATGCCCATACCAGGAAAAAGAGTCTATATTTATGGATTCCTTATAAATAAAAAATACAATGAATTCATTCAAATGATCCGTTTCATATCATCATTCAAATATTTGAGTGTAGATTTTCAAATTTAGCAAGGAAACGTTATTCATCAAAATTTTATTATCAATTATATCATTTAATAAAATAATTATTTCTAATGTAGTATTAAAATCTTATATGTCGAATACCACATTCATGGAATGTAAAAAATGCATCCTCCCATGATCTTTCTTATCCAAGATCTCTATTTGGTCGGTTTTCATCACTTTTGACATAGATTTTTTCATTGAATGATTAAGGTATTTATGAAAAATAAAAAACATGATCATTATTTTTCAAAACCTAAAACCCATTATTTTGAACATCTCTAGGGAGAAATTTTTATCATATGACACTCTCAAACTAGAAACTAGGAACTAACAATACCTCTATTAGAAAAATGTGATCATGAACTGCCTACTGATATTATCATATAAGGAGAAGGGAGACAACATACAATTGATCTAATCTATGACACACCATTAGTAAGAACTTATTATCAATCATTACATCGTCTTCAAGAATTGATAAAAAAATATCGATCTTGTATCTAGCATCTGATTAAACCATGGGAATCCCCTTTGTAGGGGCAAGATATTTGTTTATAAGTTTCCTCTAATTAGGTGAAATGTGTTTGATGGTCTACTACAAAAAATGCCTTTAACAATGCTACCCTTTAAAAGTGAATTATTTTTTGCATTGATAAAGAGTTCTATTTATCAACACTTTATTTTTAGGAAAGATAAAGGTATACTTTACCTGTGCATTTTTAGTGCCAATAATGGTCCAGAATAATATGAATTAGTTAAACAAACAAAAACACAAATTATATTAACAAATTAAATAATTAAATAATTATCGATAAAAATTAATATATAAGATTTACATATATATAAATTATAATAATTAATTAATATTTTCTATTAAATAAGTATATATGTAAAATGAATAAAATGAAATAAACAAAAATAAATATAAAAATTAGTAAATTAAAAAAAATAGGAAACATTTTATTAATTTAGTAATTATTTATAAAAATTAAAAAATTTAATATACATATATATAGATTATAAATATTAACAAGTGGGATATAAAATATAAATACATAAAATGAATAAATTTAAATAATCAAATAAAAAATGAATAAATTACAAAATTATTTAAAAAAATTATCAATGAAATTATTATTTACAAAAATGAATGATTATAATATATATATATATATATTATAAATATTTATTATTAATATATATTAAATATAAATATTTAGAAAATGAATAAAATGTAACAATTAAAAACACTTTGATGTCACATTCATTTCTAATGTAGTTTTCTTTTACAATTTAACATATATTAAATGTGTATTGTATTAATTTCACATACATATATGCGATTAATGAATTTGTATATACGACTCTCACACACAAATATTTATACAATTAATGAAATCTTATAGATAAACACATACACCTAAAATTTATGTACTTAATTCTAATTTTTGTATGTTATTGAATTTAATTATGACATGATACATGTAATATATTATGTTTTTAATCCGTCAATTTCATATTTAATTTTAATATTATTATAGTTATGTTTTTTTCATTCATTTTTAATATGTTTTATTTTTTAATTTTTATTTTATTTTGGAATTTAATCATTCTATATTATTTATTTAAATTTATTTATTTACAATGTTTTGGTGTTTCGAGTATGTATTCGTCTTTACTTCATTATATCATTCTATTTTTTTTTTAATAATTTATATTTATTTAATTAAACATATCTATTTTTTCAATATTTCTAATGTTTTTTCATTTTTAATTATTCAATTTCACTCATTTTCAAAATGCATATATTTAAGTGTATATATTTAATAATAATGTTTAAAATATATTTCTAAATAAATATTTATAAGTAAATATTTTTATAAAATTATATTTAATATAATTCTAAATTTATATACATATAATTACTATAAACAAATAAATATTATTTTTTAAAAAATTATTTATACAATTAAAAATAATTAATTAAATAATTAAATAATTAGATAATTTTATTAAATTTATCAAAAATTATTAATATATTATATTTATATTTATATTTATTGTTATTTTTGTATTTAATATATATATATATTTATATATATGTATATATATATGAGCTCAGATCGAAGCCTCATATAATTAGGTGAATCAAGGCACATTATATTGAAAATCATTCAACATACAATGTAGCATTATACTCGGTGAGACTCAAACTCAATACCTTACCGAGACCCATTGGGGTAGTTACCACTGAGTAGCACCGAGGGGGGATATATATATATATATAATTGTAATATTTAAAAAAAATACCTTACACAAGTTTATAAAGAAAATAAAATATTTTATTAATTATAAAATTATTATAAATATATTCGAATAACGAATAAATTTATATTTTGATTAATTTATTATATATGTAATGATTTAAATATATTTATAATTATAAAATTATTATAAATATATTTAAAAAATGAATATATTTATTGTATTTATATTAATAAATATTTATTAAAAATAAATAATTATAATTAGATAGAGTCATGTAAATATATGAATAATTATACATAAATAATTACAAATAAATATTTATAAATTAATATCTATAAGAAAATAATTACAAATAAATACATAAAAGTAAATAATAATAAATATATTTATAAAATTATACAATTAAAATTATAAATAATATTACATATTTTTTAAAAAAAAAATTGATGTCATTATACATAAATAATTATAAAATTATAATAAACAAAATATAAATTTTTATAATTTTTTTTCACGTTTTTTATTTATAATTATAATAATTATTATTATATCACAACTAAAAAACACGGATAAAAGTCATCTTCATAAGCACTAAAAATTTACTTCTCATAAAAATCGATCTTTATCATCACTAAAAATAGCTAATAGAGATTCCTTTTATCAGTTTGTAAAAAATCACTGCTGATAAAAGGCCTATTTATCAATGCTTTTTTGAAAGAGCTTATAAAATATTCCATGTCTATTTAAATTAAAGGAAACCATGACTCATTTTTTCATGATTCTATAGATCTTTCAGAACTCCCTTATTGTCATCACTACCCCTCTATGTTCTCTTGGATGAATCATGCATATAATCCAGGGAATGTAATTTTCTCATTTTACTCTCTCATTGTTTGATTTTTTTGGGTCCTATTGTCTGTATTTTTTCAGTCTTCCCATCCATAATGAACCCTAAATCTCATATTTATATCTCTCTCACTGACTTACCCATACCTATAAAACAACACCCATACTCTGAAAACTTTTTTTATCTTTAGATGAGACCACTACGAACATGATATCCATAAGATGTTGCAATTGATAGTGATTTTCTTGATATTTCCATTATATTATTTATTTTTACCATTTAAATAGTTTGGACTATCATTATTTGTATATTGATTCTACAATATTGAATTCACAAAAATATGAATAAAAGTTTAACACAATAAAAAGAATCGTGAATATATGTGTATCTATTGAGAAAAATGTCTTTATGAAATTTCATAGAATGATGGGTGATGATTTTCACTTAATTAATATTGGATGAATAGTGTCACATATTTAATGTAGTAGCCTAAATAAATAATGTTTTTTCCAATGTAATAAAATGATTAAATTTAATGGCGGTTCCTATATATTTTATTTGAGTTTATTATATTTTGTTATTAATAAAAATTTTATTATAAATCTGAATATAATTTCACTTGATGAATATATAATTTTATAACTATATTATGATATACTGAATGGAATAATTAATGAAGGAGGTAAATTAAAATTGTGTGAAATATTAGAATTTTTTTGATTATTATCACAGTTATATTATATTTTTGAATTTCATAATTTTTACCATAAATGAAATGATATATTCAAGACGGTTAAATAGAAAGGTGATCGATGGGATTACATTCTGGTTCATGGTTGGTTGTTGTGGAATATGAATTATATTTTAGATGGAGGTCATACCACCATTGTGATTTGAGTAAAAAATATGTGTTCTTAAATATTGTTATATTATTATTCTTATGTATTAAGAATTCATAATCCTTGTTAATTATACGCAGGACCACAGGTTTTAAAAATAAGTTATTGTAAATAAATATCCATTTGGGTAAGATATATATACAATATAATACAATTCTTTTTTTAAAGTACAAAATTTCTTGCATCTTTCATGAAAATTATTACTATCATAAACAAATATATAATACTTCAATACTCCATTATATCAAATGTTCATAAAATTTATTTAATCTGCCCTCTGATGCAAGATTTCCTTCTATTTCTTAATTATGTATTGGACTCCCTCATAAAAATGATCCTTCCTCCAATCATTGTGGTTCTTATGTACCTCGATAACATTCTTCCCGCTTGTATTGTATTCATTAATCTCCTTCAATGTCACTTTTGTGACAATGAATACCACAAATCCCAACCCATTCATCAATACTTTTATCCCTTCATCCCTCTGATTTACTACTTCTTTATAACTCTAAAAATGACACCAAATAGGTAATCAAATAATAATGAATCAATTTATTTGGTTTCTTTATATTCAATTTTATTATACAGCTCCCCAAATTACATTAAACACAACTTTATCAAAAATTACATTTAATATTTGTGAATTCACATTGGATCCTATTCGAACTCCTTAGTTATTCTTACATTGTTTATAATACTACTATGATGGGTGGCCTTTTGAAAATACTCATGTTGCACATTTTTTATGAAAAAAAGAAAACACACCTTTTGATTTACTTCCCCTTCAACCATGGTATATTTTAAAGGTTTCCAATCTGACTCTCAATGGTATTCCAACCAATAATGAGAAGAGATCCACGTTTATAAATTCATAATAATCTCCCCTACAATTTATTTATTTGGATAAAAATAAAAAATATTTCATTTTTAATGAATTCATTTTCTCCAAATATGTCGATTACGGGGAATAGGGTTGCCTGAAAGCCTAATAAAAGTTATAATTATGGATATGATTGGGGAGAAAAAATAGTGATTTAAAAAAATGAATTTATTAAAGAATAATGAATTTAATATAGTAAAGGAATATGAATTTTTGTAATTTTTATTTGAATGTTTATTACATCATTTATGTAATTCAATATTTTATAAATCATAATTGATAATTACATTTTGTTATATTTTAATACGATTGGGTTTATAGTATACATTGTATAAACATATTTTTATAAAATAATAAGTGGTAGGATTTATGTGAGGGATAGGTATGGTTTTTTAGAATGTGAGTTACAATATACATTCTAGTTATTCATCAAGGGATTGATTTAAGGTTATATCACACTTGTGTTTTAGTTTATTCTATATTATCGGTTTCCATAAGATAGGTTTAACTAATGTATTGTGGAACCCAATTGTGGTTCTTTCTTAAGGGATCCAATTAGTGAAATGATTTGAATGCCATGGAAAAACCATGGTATAATAAAATTGTTTGATTATGATTATTCATGACTATGAAATGATGTTATTTAATTATATTATCAAGGTATCCTAGTTAGTACACAATGAATTGACTTACTTGTGTATTTTATTACAACTTTTAATATATACCCCAATATATGTGTTGTACGTTTTAGGTAACTTATTAGTATAAAATTGTTTAATTTTATATTCACTCCCAATACATTAACCCTCTGGAAATGAATCTCTTATATTTGATATATAGGTGATGTAAAGTACTAGTAGTATAGATTAGAGTGAGTGAAACTCATTGGGGATGAGGTGATGTTATCATGGTAGTGTTAGGGGCATTTTAGAATTTTGAGATGAGATTTGAAATATTATAATAAGATGTGGTAATTTAAATAGATTTATGGAGTCGATTATCATCCTCACCAGATTCAACTCTCTAATAGTTATTAATGCATTTTTTACATGAGACTCATCCCCCATCTATTCTATGTTTTCTCAAATACTCTAAGGAGTAACATTCAAAAATGATCACCAGTACCCGGTATGGGATAAATTTTGGTAACATTAGTTCATGATACATATTTCTATATCCATAGGATATGGGGTATGAGTATAATGAAACAAAACTAAATAATTAATGTTTGGGAGACGAAGCTTTTGAGGATTAAAATTGACTATAACATTCACCTTTTGATGAATTCAAAGGATAACTCCTTTTGTAGTGGGGAAATTCTTATCATAAATTTAATTACCTTCTTCATTCATAATGGATGAACACTAATCATTTGACAAATGATTATGAAATTTTAGTTGAAGAGTTCGTAATGTTTTCAATAGTGAATGCATGTGACCCTTCACAAATAATTTATCCTGGTTTACATTGTTGTTATTCAAGACAAATTAAATGTTTGACTACTCGTGCAGATGATGTCTTCTACACATGATGATGTTACAAATCCTGATGAAGAAAAACTATTGATTATGAAACTATAGAATTATTTGGGGATAAAAAACTTGTTTATGAAGAAAAAAACAACTATAAAACATTACATTGTTGAATAAAATGATCAAATTAATAAGTGAGGGTATACAATTTGTGGTTGGTTGAAATCAATGTGGAAACCTATTAATTCCAACAATTCAATATTAATTATATATCCTTGGGTCATAACAATGATGAATTTAATGAGTGGAATTGATTCATTATGTGTGTGTGTAACCTTTAATAAAGTAACTTCTTTTGAAATATTCAATGATAACGTTATGATATACTTTCTTTATTTTTCTAGAAAATTATATAATGAGAAATTCATTAAATTTTCATTATTCTTTATATAGTTCATTTATTTAAGAATATTATGGTAATATGTTTGTATTAATGGGAATTGTAAAATCCCATAGAGTCTTATAGACTCTTAATAGTAAGATTCATCTTAGGGATACTAAGTGGAAAGTAAATCTACAACCACAAATTAGTTATGAACACATTATAAATTAGGAATTAGAGATTTCATTCATCAATCTGCATAGTGAGTAATATTTTATGTTGAATTGTAGTCGATAAAATATTATTTGAAATTATTTATTCTAACTAACTTGAATCAAAATTTTAAATTTGTAAAATACGAAAAGAGTGATGAAAATAAATAACATTCAACAAAACCAATCTACCCCTATCACAAAGCAAGGTTGGGGTACTCTTCATTAGAGAAGAAATCAGTATCTTTTTCCAATCAAAAATAAAAGTTTACTTATTTAATATGAAATGTCATATATTCCTTTGATTATATGAATATGGATGAATCAATATATGAATACTATTCTATCCCCCATCATGTGTTATTTAAGGAGGATCATGTAAATGATGAGTTTAAACTACCTTTTGAAGAAAAAAAGTTTGGGAAATATCATTAAGTATGATATAATTTTAATTTGTTATAATTTATTACAATATTACATAAAGAGATCTATTTTTGTTTATATTTTTTTATATGGTTTAGAAAAAAGAATAAAAAATTTACATACCCAAGGAAAAGATACATTCAGTATCTTTGAATAGGCTAGAACAATATGGTTATGTTAGACGACAAGGTTTTGGAGTCCTTCCTCAAACGCATTTCAAGAAGATAAAACCACATGCCGACACATATGATATGATGAGATGATTGATGATACCAATTGAATGACTTTAATATATTATTTTTTATCCTAGTTTGGAAAACCAATTTATAAGAAAAGACCAAAGACAACTGGTAGTGGAGGAAAGATCCACACATGAACAAAATGTTTACCATTAGTTTGAGGCTAGTCATTCCCCCCAAAAAGCATACCCTTCCTAGTAAAATCAATTTTATAAGTACTCCTTAACCTAAATGTGAAGAAAACAACATCAGATAACGTTTTATTACTAAAATTATATAGGGTACAATTTTATGTGGTTTGTATCTTTCAACACCCAGACACTACTGTGTTGTGATGGGTACAATGTATAATGTCATGGGAGAAAAATACACAATAATGAGATCCCAAAAGATCGCATGAGAGTTGGGATTCAGGTAGATCATGTTCCTACTTTTTTGTTTCATGCTTAACTTTATGGTTTGGATACTACAATGGTCCATGATGCTATTGGAGCATTCATATCAAGGACATTAAGTCATATAAATATGTATGAGGTATTTATTTAATAAATTTTTCATAAGAAAAATGAATTAAGGTTTATTATAAAAGGTCTGAAGTTAGTTATAGTGATATAGATGGATAAATGGGTGGTCAAAAGGAATTTTAGATCAAGAAAATCTACTAAATCGACTAAGAGTTCGAAATGATCTTCTGAGAGTACATTCTCCCCACTAATTCTAGAGAAACATTTATTATAATTACAACATCATATAGAGACCAAATTTAATGATAAAAATAAGTATTAAATTCCCTTTGAGTAAGAAATATATAGAATATTTTTCCTGATACTATAACTAATATTTTCAAGCATGAATGGCTGGGAATATTAGTTCTGAATACAAACATAATGCACATTTTCATAATATATCTTCCCAAGTAGTGATCTAATATGTTTGTTAAAGATATTAACTTTTAATATTTTCTATATCCATTTATATTAAAAAATTATGAAGGGAAGATCATGAAATTCATAATTTGGATTCATTAATTCTAGTATCATATCTATGGGAAATAATACATCTGATAATAAAGAAAAATTTAACAAAAAAGATGATTTTCTTGAATCATTTGATAAAAAAGTGATAGTGGAAAACTCATTATTTCCTATAATATAGAAGTAAAAGTCTACCATATAATCAAAAAAATATATATTTGCTTAAGCTTCAGCTGATAGCAGATACAACATTTAATGGGAGTCATCTGCTCACAACCACCAAACCCACACCTCTACCCTGTTGGATTGTCTATAAATGGTAGTGCAGCCCCCACCCCCAAATAAAGGAGTACAATTAATAGAAGTTAATATTTATAATATTCAATTAAATACACCTCTTTATTTTCTAAAAACTTATATATTATCTTCAAATTTTACTCATTTAATTTTTTTACAACATGTTATCAGCACCAATGCTTGAAGAGGGGGAAATATATGTTTAAATTTTCAAAACATTATTTCCACTACATGGTCGGATTATTATAGTTATTTTTTATCGAACACCTAATTATCACTTCCTATTATAATGGTTCTAATTATTTATATAATATTATTTACTTACCACCATATTTAATAGTTTGTGTGGTTTATTTAATTAGAACCATAAAGTTCAAGTTGGTATATGTTTGGACAGTTTTAATGTATCTATTTTACACTGCCTAATTGGACAGTCTAATTAATATATCAACATATGAAACTATGTTTTTAAAGAGTAATGAGATTCATTGATTTATTTATTTTAAACCCCCTTTTGAAAGACTTATTAAACGATTAAGGTGGGATATATATATATAATATTAAATGATAATATTAAATGAATTTCATAATCAAAGAGATATTAGCTCCAACACATTGATGAACCATAAATATTCCTGTTATAGGTGTGGTTCAAAGTGGCATTGGTATCAAATTTTTCTAATCCTATAGAATCTATGTATGTTATGTAAAGAATCTCTTGAATCACATAGGAATTAACCACACTTTTATGATACATACTATAATTGGAAAGAAAATTAGGTTAATTTTTCTGAGAATCCCCAGAAATAAAATGTTGATTTCACATTCGTCAAAGAAGGTTGTTTCACTTGTGAATTTTTTGAGATGATAGCTAGAAATAAGTTTGAAAAATTATAGTCATTTTAATATATGATTTTTTTTGTTCTATATGATTTATATTTTGAATTTTTTTATTATTTGAATTTCATAAGGGGTTTATTATAGTATTATTATATTAGTTTGGAAGAATTAAAATGTATCGGTTAAATGAGAAATATATATGCATACCATAAAGTAGAACAACACATAAAATTCTTAATAATAAAAAATATTTCTCAGATCAAAAATCAATAAGAATAATTGTGAATATTATATATAGTCATGTAGATCTGATAGAAGGGACTAGTGATGCATGTTTTTCTTTACCCAGTGAGACATAATTTTTTTAAGATATCTGTTACCCCCAATTTCCAAAAGAAACTTGTTATTTTTCAATGATATATAACAACATGGCTATGATACTCAAACTATATCTCATAGAAATGAAAAGTTCATGTGAATTACAATTAATATGTTCGGTAAGATTCACGTACTAGAAAAACTACCAAATTTATCACCTAGATTGAAATATAAATAAATATGTGGAATTAAAAAGCATATGGTAGTATGGAATAGACCAAAAATCATTAATTTGTGCATGTACGATTAGGTTATCCTTGTTCAATAATGATATGAAAAATAATTGACAGTTATCATAGACATTCAATGAAGGTCCAATAGACCTCTCTAATAAGAATCATTCCATTTGAGACTTATTCAATTGGAAAGAAGATTACGAGACCATATACATATAAAAATTTAACGGTAAAATTACATCCACTCTTGAATTAATACAAGGGTATATATGTGGTACAATTCATCCATGGTGTAGGACAATTAAATATTTTATGGTATTAATTTATGCATCTATAAAATGGAAACTCATATATTTTCTCTCAATATGTGATGTTTCATTTTAAAATTTTCTTTCTCCAATAATTAAATTGGGAGAAAAATTCCTTGATTATTTCATCAGGACAGAAATTATTAATAATTCTTGATAGCTTACCTCTAAAGAATTTATTGATTATTGTATGGTAATGGAGATCACTATGAATCATCTAGTCACCCATGTGCATACAGAAAATTGTTTTATTGGAACATTGATAAATCTCGTACAACATATTTCAAGATCATTAGTAATGAGAAAAATTCCTTGATCTCTATATGGTATAATGATCTGTGTTTTCAATTGGGCTAAAACCTAGAGGAAATTTTAACTTTTTATTTACTAGCTGGTTCAAATTTAAAACCAATATTAGGAAACCAATTTAGAATATTGGATCACTTTAATGTAATGTTTTTTAAACATTGGTAATGGACTAAGTTTTTTCCTGGTTGGCTCGAGGAGTTTTGAGAGTGCCATATGTTGAATATCATGGTTTTGAAAAGCTGTAGAGGGTGAAAGGTTTGTCTAAAACCATGAAACCCATAGCAAGAAACTGTGTGGCATTGCCCAATTTGATAGAGGTTGCCGCATGACCACCACAAGGCTGATGAAACTGTGCTCCTGTCTGGCATACTTAGTTCCATGGGTAGTATCTCAACATTGTTCAACACATAGTTAGACAACACTTCTTAAACTGTGCGACCAAACCTTGTGGGATGTCCCTTGTGCCGAGTAAATGGACACATTGTTGTTGTACAGATTTTATAAACCTTTTTTGGGTTTCTTTTTTAAAAATTAAACATATTTAAAATAAAATAAAATAAAAGTTAATAAAACCTAACCTCACACCTCTCCCCTAAAAAATGTGATGTAGCCCATTTGGGCTCTTCCTAGGTGGAATGCATAAACCCCCTTTTTGGCTCATCTTGGACTGAGTTTCTTCCATACATTTCTTGCGTTTTGTTCTTTGAATTTCCATGGAAATTCCTCCACTCAATTTTCCTTCTTTCATTGGAGAAATCATTCTTCTCCTATCGCCCTATTTAGGTTTGGTTGAACCCTTTGTTTGGGATAGTAGGGGTATTCATTATTTCATCTGATGTTAGGCTATGTGAAAGGTATCTTGGGTCATGTTCCTTTGTATTCTAGAATATTTCACCAAATGTGAGGTAGATGGGTTTTATTGGGCCATGCATCAGCATTTTGGCTATGGTTATACACCCGTTGTTTTGTTTCACACCCTTTAATTGAGAGTATTAAGTTTTGTTTAGCGTCTAAAATTTAATATATGGAGTTTTAATCATCTTTGATGGTGAACACACACATACATAGGCATGTATATATATATGTGTGTGTGTGTGTCTATATATATATTCCTCATGGGTATTGCCTCATTGAAAAGGGAAGAGGTTCTTTGGATTAAAGAATATATTAATGTGTGTGTGTGTAAGAATTTCTATGCATGTGAGTGATGGGTGATTTGGAGGAGTCACTTCCTAAACTAGAAATTGTAAAAAGTTGGATTGGTCTTTGGCTTGAAGTAGGGTCACTTACCTTTTCCTTTTAATTTGATAAATGCGTCATTTAATTACAATTATAGAAGTTCTTATGTTTTAATTAATGTTTTATTATTTTAAGATTCAATGATTCCTTGATAAAATTAATGAAATGTATAGATGTGAAAATGGATAATTTGATGAAAACTTCATGTTTTTTTATAAACCCACTCCAACGGTGGTACGCTGTCTTCAAGATAAAAATTAGTGATATGAATCTATGATATCATTCCTTGTTGAATTTATGTTTCTTATTATTTTATTCTAAGATTGGAAAGTTTATTGTTTAGGTCATTAGGTTATTTTTTAAATTGAATCAGTTTCATTTTTAAATGAATTATCCCCTTTTGTTTTTTATTTAAATGATCCTAAGAAACCCCATGGGTGTTTTGTCCCATTAGAAATATAATTTCCCAAGTTTTTAATTGGGTTGTCTCCATATCCATTTCTTTGAACATGACCCTCGGGTTTATAAGAGTCATTTCCATGTCTTAGTTTAGTTCATGAATCAGTTGATTTGATTGAATTGGTTTAGGATTCGTTAAAGTAAATAGTGTAATCCTTTGAAGAAAATGACCACATCCCATTCCTTGGCCCTTATATTATGTAAACCAATATTCTATTATGAGGAAAAAAATTTAATAATGAAGTTTTGTAGGATGGATCATACCAAATGTCTTTCCTTATGTTAAATGGTTTAAATGAAATGGCTTCCTTGGAATGGAATTGAACAAGGATAATGACATGCATGAGAGTACCTTTCCTCTTTTATTTAATTTAATGTGATCAATACCATTTTAATGCATTAATTTAAATGCTTATGATGTGTTCCTTGAGTATGATTGTGATATTCCACTTTTATGGATATGGATTAATAAGGGCATGAGAGTTTATGTCTCATGATTTATGATATAAATAGAAAGGGGATATTGGGATGAATAAGAGTTTTATGATTCATGAATTATGTATTATGAATGATTATTCTATGTATGCATGTTCATTCCATGAGACTATGGTCTCTTGGACCTTGGATAATGGTAGACCATGAGAGCTCCCCAGAAATTGGATGGTGGTGGAACGTCCTGATCAACCCCAACATTTAATAATTGTGAGAATGGAAAGAGATGAAAATGGATATTGGTATTGGGTTTGGGGCAGATTGTGATACCTCCCCTGGAACTGTATAGTGGTGGAATGTCTTGATCCATCCCAACATATATCTAATGCATGGAGGATAAGAGATTATAGGAACTTTGACCTGGGTTAGGGGTAAGTCGTGAGAGCTCCCCTAAAATTGGATGGTGATGGTATTTCTTAATCCACCCCAACATAGATCTACTGCTTTCATGCAAAGAGACTAAGGTTACTTGGTGTTGAGTTATGGGCAGACCGTGAGAGCTCCCCTGGGATTGGATGTCAGTGATATGTCCTGATCCACCCCAACATAAATCTGTTGCATAGAGGATAAGAGAACGAGGGCTCTTATACATAACTTAGGGGTATACAATTAGAGATCCCCTGGAATTGGATGGTGGTGGTATGTACCATTCCATCCCAATATAGATCTAATTATTTCATTCTAAGAGACTAAGGTATATTGGTATTAGGTTAGGGGAAAACCATGAGATCTCCCCTAGAATTGGTGGAAGTGGTATGTCCCGATCCATGCCCACAATAAATATAAATCATAGAGTCTAAGAGACTATGGGATCTTGGAACAAGGTCAAGGGTAGACTATGGGAGCTCCAATGTAATTGGATGGTGGTGGTATGTCATGATCCACACCAACAAGGATATAATTATTCCTTTCCAAGAGAATAAGGGTTCTTGGTATCAGGTTAGGGGTAGACCATGAGAGATTACCTAGAATTGGATGATAGTGGTATGTCCTGATCCACCGAAATATAAATCTAATTCATGGAGGAAAAGATACTAAGGGGTCTTGGACATAGATTATGGGTAGACCATGAGATCTCCTATATAATTGGATGGCGGTGGTACATCTCGACCCACCCCAATTTAAATCTAATTCTTTAATTCTAGGAGAATAAGGGATATTATTTTTGGTTTAGGGGTAGAGAGTGGGATATACCAAAAAATTAGATGGTGGTGGTATTCCCCGATCCATACCTACATAAGTTAAATGCATTGAGGTCAAGATATTAAGGCCCCTTGGATAGTGGTTTGGTCTAGACTGTTAGAGCTCCCCTAGAATTTGATGGTGGTGGTATGTCCTGAATCACCCCAAATTCTCTCTCTCTATATATATACACTCCTTATATATATATATATATATATATAAGGTTGACACGAACAAAAAAACCATCCATGGGATGAAGAATGTGTCACTGTTTGGTGACCCTTAGGATCCTGGATAAGTGTATATTTGTTCTTTTTTTTCAGCTATATCTGCACAATGCATCGATTAATTTAAACTGGATTTGTCTAGACCATGTGGGTTCCATCCTTCTGAGATTTTATCTCATGCACTTCTATTGTACCCTTTTAACCTGAGTACACATTATATTTGTAAGATAATGGTTGATTGTTGCATTTGATATACCTGGGTGTTTGGAGAAAAGGATTGAGCTGGATCTCAGGATGCTCATATAGATCACCCATGGGGATTCTCTTTTTCTTTTCATTATTTTGTACATTATTGAAAAACATGTTGTATTGTTTACTGCTTTCAGTTATGTATCATCACCATGTCATTCATTCATCTATTTTACAGATAGTCAATTTACACATTTATAAAATTGTTATTATATGTCTTCCACTATTGTATTTCATTTTTATACTAATTCTGCTATTGAATTCTATTTATATTCAGTTATACCATTGTGCATCTCTAATAAGAGGATATAGACTACCAATTGTCTTCCTCTGAGACCCTTGCTGCTAGTCGGAAGCCTCTGGCATATAGGGAGACACTATTGAGGACATGTTCTCCATCGTTCCAGCTATTGTTTTGAAGGTAATATGGGTGGGGAGATTACCAAGTGGTACCACGACTAATTTTTCCTTTGTTTTTATTTTATAGTTTTGTAGATATAATATTAGAAATTTTTTGGTGCTTGGTCAATAGTCATGCTTAGGACTGATCACCCCACGAACTGGAAATGGGAAAGTGACCAGGGATGCTATTTTTGTTCATTATTGTCCACTATTACATTTCAAATTATTTCACAAAGAGTGATTCATGTACATTCTGTTGTTTTTGATTTATGGACTTTGTGAAATTTTACCCTTGGACCGGTATGGAACGTAAGTTACATTTCATGCATCATATTAGGAACATTGTAAATTCACATTCCATTCATAGTTCTATTCCACGTAGTTTAATTTTAGTTGCCTTGCTGACATGATTTTTTTCCTACGTTGATATGCCTTGCATCTGTGATTACAATATGTTTATCCATGTTACTATTGTTGATAAAATTATATGATTGGTTAACATATAATTGGTTTCATGGGATGAAAATATATGGGTAGGGAATAGACAAGAAATAGATTTTGAGTGTAAGGTGTTTGGGAACCTTGCAATCGAGAAAGGAAAACCCATTTATTCTACCCATTTTGATTATAATAAAAATACATTTTAAGGTTGTTAATAAAATGTAAAGTATTTTAATGTTTGAATTTAAAGGTAAATTGGATTATACTAATGGGATCCAAATACAAAATCGTAAAGTGTATGGGAACATTACAGGTTGGTAGGTGGCCACACATATGATTGGACCATTTTTTGAGCAAGTTAAATTCTGAAATGTATGATTTTATTAAAAATGGGATCCAATTCTAATTTTTTGGAGGGAATGGGATCTTCATGAATTGGAAAATAGAATCCTATATTAAATACAATGACCACGATTCATTTGAAATTGTTATAAATGTAAGAGATGTCAATTTTTAATCAGATATATATTCTTTATCTTTTAAAATAAAAATTGACCAAAGTATATCTACTGGGGAATTTTTTTATTAGATTTCCTAATTGTATGTTTACATACTTTTATATTTGAAAAAATATTATTGGGTTGAATTCTACAGAACACAGGTTGGGTTTGTGGAACCCTCATAGGTCACATTAATTATTAAAATGTATTTTTTAGTTCTATTTCCTAATAAAAATAAGAGGCCCAGAGTTATTTAGTGTTTTAAAAATAATATTTTATGACTAACTGACTAAAAATTAAAATTTTTATTACCAATAAATTTTAGGAAAATTTATAAACCGCACGACCCTTAAAACATACCAAATAATGACTTGAAAAACTCAAAAAAAAGCACATGTATAACAACCACAAACCAAAAAACCCATCATGAAACTATATATCATAATAATTATAATCATCTCTGCATCCTACACAAGATTCTCCTTCTGCCATAGTCAATTCCCACTCAGAGGCAGATTTATGCCACCTCCAAAGATAATCACTTTTTTTTGTGGTTCCTCATCTGGTCCAATAAAGGATGCACTAGGCAAGGTTTCTTGATCAATCTATATTTTTTGAAATTAAGAATCACCCCTCTATATTGGTTAAAGGAAGCTCTAGTACTCCCCAGTCATAGTAGGTAAGAGTAGTCATTTCTTGTTCTTCTTGTTGGTGTAGCAGACATAGCTCCTTCACACCCAGTCATCCTTTAGTTCCCACTCTGCACAATGTCAATGTAGGAAATGTATGTTGGACCACTCACATTTTCTTTATTAACCATATAAAAATATCCCCCTTTTTCTTTGAGGAATTATCCTCGAAACCAATAGCATTCCCCCTTCTTAGATCCGGCGTTTTACTATCAATCAAGCCAAGACACCCAACCACATTAGCAGCCACTCCCATTGCCATATGGACTTCCTCGTGGAGAAACCATCTAGCATTGTTCACTTTCACGCAGGCCCCATTGGCATCACCACCTACCAAAACATTAGCATTCAAATCCTTTTCCAGCTTTCCTTCTGAAATGCCTTCAAATCTATTACTCAATCTTAGAAAAGGCCTGGCCTAAGGGTCTAAGCCTCTAGTACCCCAGCACTGTTTAGGCTATCCATGCCTGAATTGGATCCCTTGCCCCCCACCCTCTTCCCCTTAACCATTTTCTCCCCATCCATGCACTTTTCTGAACGATCCTACTGATAACCCAAACTGGTATCCTTCTGAAAATTGGGGTTAGAAGAGCCCTCCAAATCTTACCGCAACCTGTTGAACACATGAGCTACTGTTGGGTTAACCTGAGTCATCATAACACTTGATGTTTCAAAACCATGAACATCCTCTATCATCACCTTATGAACACCATCTAGGAGGTCCTTTTACACTAGACATGAAGGCTGATGTCCCACATCTTTGGACCCTGAAGCCTCCTTAACCAGACCCGTCATCACACCAACCTCAGGATCCTTACCTGGTGAAGCATCCCCTTTTATTAGAGAAAACTCATTCCCCCTATGACTAACCTATATCATATGAGGGGTGCTTCCACTTCATAAAACCTCTAAAGGGCGGACCAAATGCTTGCAAGACGAATAGAAATCATTCCAATTTTCATAAATCACCCCTTTCTTACACCATTATTCCTCACCAATAGTAATCCACACATAATAAAAGGAAAATTTAAAGCATCCATTTCAACATAGACTCAAGGGTTAACCAGGTGAAACATGGCCTCAGTGAGGCTATCAGATAAATGATATCTTCATATGAGATTTCCTATGAGTTGAATCACCTAAGGGTTCTGAAAAGGTAAAGGTAGATTGGGAAAGCTTACCCAAACTATCGTAGATGGAGAATAATGATTCATGTTCAAATCTAAGGGCCATCTTTGGAGGAAGAAATAAAATCTGTTTAGGCCATGAGGTTCCCTAGAACATGATTTGACGATATCCTCCTCTAATTCAAACATAATCATGATATGGTGGATGTCAAGAAATCCAACAATCACCATTTCTTGAATGTCCCAAGATCCGAAGATGAACCTGTCAAAATCATCTACAGAAGGTCTCCTATGATTAAAGAGAGAAAATAAAGTTAAATTAATGAGTTTTGAGGTTTCTGAAACCTCATAAGATGGGATCTAAAGATTAGGAATTCCATTGAGAAGATCCAGAGCTTTCGGGCTTAATGATGCTTTGGGGAAAGGGGAAAGAATGTCTGGGATGGATAAGGGTCAGAAGAACCATTCACTCTCACGAGATGACAATTTCCCCTCCCCCACCAAGGGGGGAGGAGCCAGCACTGGCTCGGTCATCAACGAAGAGAAGAGAGCAACCCCAAAGGTTTAGTCGATGGAAGAATCGTCCAAAAAAATGTTTTATGAAACATACCTATTTTCCCTTAGGGTGTTGGTTGAAATCATGAACATTGTGTTTTGATTTTGAAGATTCATAAATCATGTTTAGATTAAATATTTATAAGATTAAATAATATATTTGATTAAATATAAAGGGCATAAAAACGAATCCTATTGTGGGTTTCTCTATATATAATCCTTATGTAAGGGCAGGTAGGGTTTCTATTTGATTTTCCTCGTAATGGAATTTTTTCTGTTTTCTATAGGCATTCTTTTACTTTTAAAAATGGATAAAATGTTTGGTTGTTGATCCTTTGAATTTATTTTGGCATGAACAAATGATGAGGTTGAGGATTGTTCTTGTGTGGATCTATCCTATGGTAGGTAGATCCATTATAGATTGATTCATTTCTAATCTCGTGAGCTATTTGATGTTTGGTGTAGTTTGGGTTCCGATATCCCTGGTTGGACTCCTAGATTCTAGTGACACCTTTGTTCAGATGGGTATACAGTCTTCCCTTGACCTTTTTATGGGTTTGATCATTTTTTAATGATCATTTTCAATTTATTAGACATTCCTCTAGCATGGTCAGCTACTTTGTAGGTCATATGACCATTTCTTCTTATTAGTGATGGATGAATAGTTGTATAATCTTCCAAGATAATGTTAACATAAGGAAATAAAACTCTAAAATAAACCTATTTTTTCCATTTAGTGTTGTCCCATTTCATATTCATAGTAAAGTGACCTATGATTTAAACAATCATTTTAATCCAAATGATTAAGATGTCTTTTGGGTGTGTGACTCATAGGACCGTCACATATTCATTGAAAGTGTTTTTGTCCTACTATACATGTGAGAAGTTATTTTTATTTTTCTTTTAAATAGGACACTCATAAGGTAGGTTCTATCATGTTTAATCTGGAAAATGTAACCTTCCAAGTATAAGGAAAACAACCTGAAATTCTATTTGGGAATGGTCGATCATGGATGAATGCTCTGAGTCTTGAGAGATTTGGAAACGTGGTGGTTCATGTATGGTAGAGAAATATTGTTGAGGTTGGTTATGTGTAAAACCATTGAAAATAACCATTGGAATTGGTTATAATTTATTGGAAAAGCTTCAATGATCACATGATTCCTCATATGGAGACAACATCATTATTTGGTTAGTGCTAGTTCATTGGTGAGTGAAACCGATTTTCTTCTTTGAAGTCGACTAGTTTTGGTTCGAATGTTCTTATTTGCGATTTTTTTTGATTTACTAGAAATAATTTCAATACTTGTAGTTTTTTCTACTTAGTGACATTCATTTCCCCTATATTGAGGTCTTCCTAGTTTCATAAAGACATTTTTTATATTACGCCATGCTAAATCTTTAAACCCTGAAGTGATTGTTGGGTGGTTCTTCTTGTTTAATGCTCACGGTCAGTGAAGCATCTACAATGGAACATTGGCAGGTGAAGAACTGATCAGTTTGTTTTGGATGATATATTTAAATAACTAACAACATGGCTTGGGATTTGAGTTCAATAGTGATTTACCACTTAAACCCATTTCGGGAATCACATGAGAAGCTTTATTATAACCCATAGATACATTCTTGTAAGGAAATTCCAATGGTGGTTAAAATCATGGTTTGAAATTATCTTATTAAAGTTAAATCCTATGGTGAGAAGTACACTTTCCTAGTTACATGAAGAGATAACAATGTCATCATGTCTCTAGTTGTATGAGCTTTAGTATGTTCTTTCTCAGTGTTTCGGTTGGAAATCGAGTGTTGGATTGGGTTTCAAATCGCTCAAGTGCCTTTTTCTTATGATATATTGGAAGTTGCATTGGATGTTTGGAAATTAAACATGACCTATTCAATAAATATTCGTGACCCTTATAGTTCATATGATGTTTATGTGGTTCCCAAAGGCTTCTCGAGGATACAAAGTTCTATGGTTGGATGGTTGTAATGACTTGGGTTTTCAACTGGAATAAAACCTATAAGAAATTTTCACTTTTCATTTACTGGATGAGTTGAATTTAAAACCAAGAATCAGAACCCAATTTCACGAGTTGATCACTTTAATGTGATAATTTTGGACTTTTTAATGGCCCAAGAAGTTACCTGGTTGTCTCATGGAGTTTGGAAAGTGCCAGACCTAGAAAATCATGGTTTTAAAAAGCTACAGTTGGAGCACAGTTTGCCTAAAACCATATGGCCCATAGAAGGAAACCATGTAGCCCTTTCTAAGAGGAAATAGGCTCTAGCACAGGCTTTTCATGGTTTACCAAATAGTTCACGTAGCCCCCACACTTTTTAGAATAGGGAATGTCGAACACTATTCACTATATTGTTAATGCACGGTTTCTAAATACTACGGGGTGCCCTAGGTTCTCAATGAAGGGTCGATCGGTTTGAATATTGTTTTATAAACCATGAAACATAAACCATATGTAGGGTGATGTTGTAATAATAAAATGAAATTAAAATGAAAATAATATAAAATTAAAACCAAACCAAACCTCGCCTCTATACCCTCAGATTCACGACACAGCCCCCTTGGGATCTCCTGAGTCCGCGCACTTAAACCCCCATTCACCTCCACTTGGATCAAGTTTCTTCCACCAATTTCTTGTGATTTATTTTTAAAATGTCCATGGTAAGATCTCTCCTCCCTTATCCTTTCTTCTTTATCCAATTTTTTCTTCTCTCTCTACCCTATTTATTGTTCAGGATAACCCTAGGTATGGGTTCAGCTGATTGTTCTTTTTTTTCCTGGATTTTAGGTTATGGGGAATGTCTCTTGGGTTGTGTCTATGTGTATTCTAGAATCTAATAATAAATTTGAGGTAAAAAAGTTCAATTCACCTTACTTTGATCATTTTGTGTAAGGTTCAACACCTTAATTTTCATCTTGAACCCTTATATTAAGTATCTTAATGTGTGTTGAGTCTAAAAAATATATGATTGTGAGTTTTAATCATTCATGTTGGTGTGTATATACAGAAATTGGTATATATATATATATAAATTAATCATCTTATTCGCTCATGGATAGGGGAATACATTATTTGGATTAGATGATATATATATATATAAGAATGTATGTGCATGCATGTACGAGGCAGTTTCATGTGGTCACCGACTAATCTGGTAAGTGTAAAAAGTTGTATTGGTCTTCTTCTTGTGATGGGGTCCCTTGAATTTTTTTTATTTATAGTAATTCAATAATGAATTTCTGTTATCATTGTTCTATGTTTTTAATTAATGAATTATGATTTTTAGATTAATTATTTCCTTGAAAAAATTAATGAAATGTTTAAATGTGACAAATGATTGGTTTGTTGACAATGTCAAGTTTTAGTAATAAAACACCTAAAAAATAGTTATGATGCCTTTAAACTAAAAAGTAGTGATATAATTTTATGATCGTTTATACCATTTAATTGATGTTTCTTATGCTTTGAAGCTATGATTGAAAAGTGGAATGTTTAGGACTTTTTCCAATTTTATAAACTAATTTACTTCACATTTTAAGGGATGTTTCCCTTGTCTCTTATGTGTTTGAAATAACCAAATACACCCCATAGATTTTTGCTGCACATAGACGTGGAATAATCCAAGTGTTTAATTGAGTTGTTCCCATAACCATTCCTTTGAACATGATTATGGGGTTTATTAGTGTAATTTCCATGTCTTTATTGAATTCATGAATCAGTTGAGGTGAATGAATTGATTTAGGATGGTTTAAATGAAATTGTGTAATCCTTTGAATGAAATGAACATGTCATCTTCCATGGAACTTTTATTGGGTAAAAAAATTTCCATGTTAAGGAAAATTGTGTAAAATGACCTTTTGTAGGACGGATCATACCAAATTGTTCTACATGTGTTAAATGGTTTTAATAAAATGGTATCCTTGAAATGGAATTAAAAAAGGGACAATTACATGAATTAGAGGCCGTTCCCTCATTTATTTAATTATACTTGATCAAGATCATTTTAATGGTTTAATTGAAATGCTTAATATGGCACCATGAGTATAACTGTCATATTACTCTTATATGGATATGGATTAATAATGGAATAAAAGGTTATGCCCCATAATTTATGATATAAGTGGAAATGAGATATTGAGTTTTATGTGTGGTTAATGCCTCATGAATTATGTATTATTAATGATTCTTCCATGTAGGAATTTTCATGGCAAGAGACTAAGGTCTGTTCGACATGGGTTATGGATAGACTATGAGAGCTCCCCTATAATTAGATGGGGGTGGTATGTCCCAACCCACCCCATAAAATCTATTATGAGAATTCCAATATATTATTATTGATCTTGGAATTAGATTAAGGGAAGACCATGAGAGCTCCTCTAGATTTGGATTGTGTTGGTATGTCAAGATCCACCCAAACAAAAATCCAATGCATGGAGGCCATGACACTAAGGGCTCTTGGACCTGAGTTATGTGTAGAATGGGATAACTCCCCAGTAATTTGATGGTGGTGTTATGTCTTGATCCACCCCAACATAGATCGAATACATGCATGCAAAGAGAATAAGGGATCTTGATATTGGCTTAGGGGAAGACAGTGAAAGCTTCCCTAGAATGGGATGGTGGTAGTACATGCTGATCCACCCAAACATAAATCTAAAGCATGCGGGCCAGGTGACTGAGGGATCATGGCCTTGAGTTAGGGGTGGGATATTAGAGATCTTATATAATTGAATGGTGGCGGCGTATCCCGATCCACCCAAACAGATATCTAATTGTTTCATGATATGTGACTAAGGGCCCTTGGTAATTAGTTAGGGGTAAACCATAATATATCCACCAAAATTGGATTGTAGGGGTACACCACAATCCACCCAAAAAAATGCATGGAGACAAAGATACTAATGTCTCTTGGGACAATGTCTGGGGTAGACTATGATTGATCCCATATAATTAAATGGTGGTGTTACATCTCGTTCCACCCCAACTTATATCTCTCTATCTATATATATAAAAATAATATATATATAAGGTTTAAATGATAAGAAATTCCCTTAATTAGATGAATAATGTGTTGGTTTTAGGTGTTTTTTAGGAACTTGGACGGGTGTTTTTTATTCTTTTAGTCTTGTTGTTATTATACTATATCTTCACCTGATATTTTTTATGTTACACTAGATTGGGCTTCAAATTGTGGGTGATGTCCATCAAAGATTTTATCACACACTCTACTTTGGTACCATTTCACCCGATTAGACCTTATATTTACAGGATGTAGGTTCATTGTTGTATTTCTTATACATGGGAGTTTGGAGAAAAGGACTGAGCTGGAGAAAAGGACCGAGCAGGAGATCGAGATACTCATGGGGATCAACTGTGGGCATTAATGTTTTATTTTCATTATTTTTTACTCCATTTAAAAGCATGTTTTAATATATTTTTCTTTCAGTTATGTATCATCACTATGTCATGCATTCATCTATTTTAGAAATCAGAATTGGCCACTTTTATAAAATTATTATCAACTATCTTCTATTGTTTTCTTTCATTTTCTTATTTCTTCCGCTATTGTTTTCAGATTATATTAGGTTTTACCACTGTGAAACTTTGATAAGAGGGTATATTTTCCCCACCATCACCTCCTAAGACACTCACAACTACTTGGTAGCCTTTAGAATATGGGGAGTCGTGCTTAAGGCCATGTTACCCACCAAACCAGTAACCTATGAGATGGTAAGCTAGTTCAGGATGATATAATGGGGTCATACAATATTTAATTCCTCATCAATAATTCGCATCCAACCATGTTCATATCAAATTAACTTTCTACTCCAATTGGATTTTTGTTAGGATATTGACATCTCCCAAATAATAATATTTGTTTTCATAGTGTATGTACCAATTGATCCCACAAAACATAAAAATATGGCACATCAATGGAGGTTTGAAATTTATGTAGGATATGAATACTCATCAATCAGAAAATATCATGAACAAAAATAGATGATATATTTAAAGATTGTTTTTCTAATTGTCCCTTTGATGAAGTATTCCAAATATCAGAGGGATAGATGAATTAAAAATAGGATATTTACTAGAATGTTTAAATTTTATCTATTCTTGACCCTCCCACCTAACAGTGTGAGATGGAAGTGAAAATGATTTTGCATTTTCCAGAACTAGGAAATCAATTTCCTGAGGCATTTACTAATTTAAAAAGTCTGGGTAAATCACATGTGTTGGCTAAAAATGCAATGGTAATAATTTATGTCTGAAAGACACAATTACATAATGATTTTACAAAAATCAAAAAAATTCCTAAAGCATGGAAGAACAACTGGATATAAGGATATAAATCCTCTAAAAAGAAAATGGATGAATATAATTGAAAACACCATTATGGTGGAATTTGTTCAATAATAAAAATGTAAGTGTTCTTAGAGAAACACAAGGTTAAAATCATAAAGAATATTCACAAGATATAGAAACAGATTTAGATTTTCAAAATAATGTAATATATCAATATTATACCACTAAAAGTGATGTAAGGAATTTATGTAATATGGAAAATATTTATGAAATATTTTCGTATTCTTTTTCGTGTGATATAGAAATTGAATAACCTGAACCAAGGATTTTTATGGATTTTAAAAAACGAACTAATTTGAATAAATGGATAGACACAATGAAAATTGAATTAAATTCACTTAATAATCAAAATGTTTTTCGACTTATCCTACCCAAACCAGAATTTGTGTATCCTGTTGGATATAAATGGGTTTTTAAAGAGTAATGAGCAAAATGAGCTTGTAAAATACCAATCTCTTCATGTCAATGAATATTTTTCTCAATGTTTAAAATTGATTATGAGGAGACAAATTCTCCAATTATGGATGCTATTTCTTTCAAATATCTCATCAGCCTTATAGTAGTCGAGAAGAATAATATATATCAAATGGATTTCATTATAGATTATATATATGGATCACCAGATAGTAGTATATATATCAGAGTACATTAAGGATTCAATGTATTTGAGGTATTGGAATAACAACCCAAATACCTATATTCAATTAAATTGAAGAAATCTATATATGGATTAAAAAATGTAATTTTATGTGGTATAATCATTTGAGTGAATATTTGTTAAATAAATGGTATGTAAATAATACAACATGATGATGTGTTTTTATTAAGAAAGCAACATCTAGATATGAAATAATATCTATTTATATTGATGATTTACATATCATCAGAACTCAAGAAGATATCAATGAAGTAATGATTAACTTCTTGGATAAATTTCTAATTAAATACCTAGGAGTAACCAAGTACTCTCTTGGATTAAAAATTTAGAATATTCCAAGTTATATGTTTTTATATTAGTCATATTACACAAAAAAGTTCTTAAAACTCTTTAGTATAATTAATTAAAATCTTTTATGTACTCTAATGCTTGTAAGGTATTTAAATACTGATAAAGATAAAATTCTACCATGTGAATAAAATGAGAAACTATTTTTCCACAAATTACCATACCTTAATTATATTGTAGTAATAATGTATCTTTATATCCATACACATCCTAATATATCTATCTCTACTGATTTATTGTTTAGATTTTGTTTATCCCCAACATGAAGTCATTGTAATGGAATGAAACATATTTTTCATTATATTTTTAGCACTATCTATTTGGATTTATTCAATTCTAAAAAATTATAAAATAAATCAATCTATTTTGTAGATTCATTTTATTAATTTGACATGTAGAATGAGTGATCAAGAACTATTTTTTTCACAGTTAGAGGTATAAGGACCCATCCTTAAAACGTTACTTAATCTTTAATTTTAGCAAAGAACATACATTGTTAGACATTGAGGATCATTTTGGGTTTGGAGTTTACAAGAATTAGGATATTTTAAATACATAACATACCAAATTCATAGAAATATAATACTAATAAAAACAGTATCCATTTTTTTATAATATAAAACATTAAACTAATACATGATTTCTGTACAACACTCTATATCATTCATCAGGACTCCATTATTTCTCAAACCTATCCTTATTTAATTTGAAAAAGAATTTTAAATATTAGGATGAGTATGAAACTCAGTATGGGATATATAGAAAAAATCGTTAGTCATGTGGTAACATAAAAACCAATAAAACCAATAATAATAATAACTCATATGCATAGAAACATCATGTAGTTTCCTTTGGGAATATTTACCATAACACTCTCCCATTCACCCTTACTCATGGAATAACCTTTTGGTCAACATCCATCTCTAGTGTACCCAATCCATCGGAGAGCTATAATGGGGCACACCCATCATATATTGAGTTATAATGGGCTCAACACAACATATCTTGAGATATAATGGGATCAACCCAACATATCATGAGCTATAATGGGGATCAACAGTCATATCTTGAGTTATAATGGGCTCAACCCAACAAAAATAATGTACAAGGAACATATCATGAATAAATCACTTCATAACTCATTTATACCCTTAAGAAAAACATATTCATATTTTAAAATCCCCTTTTTTGTTAAAATCACTCTTAGAACATAAATACTGCTCACACAAAATACAGAAAAAATTATTATTCACAAATAACTATAAAATATATAATGGATAGACTATAGTATTAAAACAACATGAAATCAAAAGAGAAAAATCATGTCATGAAAAAGAAATAGTATCATTGTATTTCATAAAGGAGACATGTAGAAGGATTTTAAAGGGAACGTCCTTTAAAAATACCATAAAATTTAATCGAGAATTGATTAAATGAAGGGAACATGTATATATATTGTAAATATGCATAATAAAACATAATATACTCAAATTACATTTCACAAATCCCCTTATCACGACTATAAACATAGGTGAGTTAAAACTAATGGTTTTTTACATCAGCTATGATGTAGGGAAATGTGTATTTAATTGATAATTTATATATATGGTATTTTACCATGTTTCACTATTCAAAAAAATTCAAGTATTTCAGAAAAATCTAAAAAAATCACTCAAACCATTTTTGGACATGTAGAATTGAAAAATGAACTCTATTCTTGGAAAATATCTTTTTATATATGATTTATTTAATTTTTAAATAAAATTATATTTTATTCCAAAATATCATTTATAAAACATTTATTTACTTATTCCAAGATATGGGTATATCATACTTTTAATCAAATAATATATTTATATATTATCAATTTGTGAGGTTAATATTCATAAGGGTATGTTACTATATGTAAGGGTAACATTATTATTCATTTGGGTATGATAGGATTCACCAAAAATTACGTTGGTCCTATCAGACTCTAAATAACAGGGTGATTGCAACCTTGTATGTCCTTTTTTCGAAATTCAAAACACAAAAGTGGGAAAATTAATTTTAGTGCTAACTATAACTATATAATTAAAACAATTTCTCATGCATTTCAATTTACATTTAAAACCATGTGGTGTTACAATATCCCCACCAACTGGAAATTGCGTCCTGACAATTATATTTTCTTTTTAAACAAGTAAGGGTACCTTTCCCTCATATCATTTTCAGATTCCCATGGTGCCTCTTCTACCATGTGGTTTCTCAACGAAACCATTACCTATGGGAATAACTTATTCTGTAATACATTCTCTATATGATCAGTAATATGAACTAGTCTCTCTTCATAAGCAGGGTGTCCTTCAAACTGAACTGCTTCTAGGCTCAAAACAGGATATGAATCTGGAACACACTTTCTCAACATCTAAATATGAAAAAAATTGTGTACCTATGACAAAATTGGAGGTAATTCTACTCTGTATGTAAGGAGTACAACATTCTACAAGATTTCAAAAGGACTGATGAATAGTGTAATTATCTTTCCTTTCTTACCAAAATGTATCACACATTTCCCAGGAGATATTTTAAGGAAAAAATGGTCACCTACATCGAAATTGAATTCCTTCCTTTAGTTATCTCCATAAAGTTTATGCCTTATCTAAGTTTTCCTCATGTGCTGCTGAATCATATTCACTTTCTCAGCCACATCCTCTACAAATCTGGCCCAAAAAAAATTTACTTTCACCAAATTCAACCCAAAACAATGGAGTCAGACACCTCTTCCCATAAAATTATTCAAAAGGATCCATTTGTATACTGAAATAAATACTATTATTATAAGGAAACTCAACTAAAGAAATATGTTTATCCTAAATTCCCTATTAATCCATTGAATAAGCTCAAAGAATATATTTGAAAGTCTGAATTGTTCATTATAACATCCCATCTGATTGACAATTTAAAGTTTTATTGATATTTAATTCTTTTTTCAACGAATTCTAAAGTCCCTTTAAAAAGTTAGAAGTGAACTTGGGATCCTGGTCAGATACAATGGAAATAGGAACTCCATGTAACCTAAGAATCTATTTGAGGTACAAATGGGAAAAAATATGTAAAGCCATTATATCTCAAATAAGTAGAAAATGTTCATATTTAGTCAGTCGATCAAAAATAACCCAAATCACATTTTTACCTCAAGAAGTCTTAGGTAGTCCCACAGTAAATTCCAAGGATATATTCTCCTATTTCTACTCTAGCACAATAAAGGGTTGGAGAATCACCTTCAGTAACATCCACTTTGTTTTAACCTATTGAAATGTCAAACATTTCAAATTAAATTGTCTAATATCCCTTTTCATTCCATCTGACCAGTAATTCTCTCGAACGTCTCAGTACATCTTAGTACTACTAGGATGAACTGAAAACAGAGAACTGTGAGCTTCAAATAACAACTAATTCTTCAACTGAGAATAAAAAGGTACATACAACCTTTCACTAAATCATAAATTACAATCTTTAACAAAGTTAAATTCTAGAAACATACCAATTTTAACCAATTCTACCTTTCTTTGTAGCTCACTATCTTTCTTCTTTGCTTTCTTAATTCTTTTGAACAAAGATGAATTCTCAAAAACCTGAAACAAAGTAGATGTATTTCCTACACCAAAAAAAATCTAATCCAAAATTAATCAAATCATTTACCAGAGGATGATGTTCCAAATGTATCATGGTTAATGTAGAATTACTTTTCTAACTCAATGGATCAGCCACTCTGTTTTCTTTCCCTGGATGGTAATGAATCGTGCATTCATAATCCTTGACTAGTTCTAGCCATCCTCTCTGTCTAATGTTTATTTTCATCTGAATCAATATATACATTACAATTTTCTAGTTATTATATATTTCTAATTTTCCTTCATATAAATGATGCCTCTAAATTTTTAATGTAAATACAACAATAGCTAATTCCAAATCATGTGTCAGGTAATTTAAATAATAGGGCTTCAACTGATATGAAGAATAGGAAACTACCTAATCATTATAAATTAGAACACAACTATGTCCCTTAAAAGAAGAAACACTATAGATGAAAAATTATCTATTTCTAGAAGGTAGAGTCCGAACTAGATCATTTACCAATGTTCTTTTCAGGTGAGTTCCTTGCATGGTTTCAATGATCAGTTCATGATGGATATTCCTGTCGATTGGAAGTAAAAAACTATAATTGGAATGGAATGGAATTTAAATATTTCCATAACCATATATTATTCCATTTATCATTTGGAATTTTGACATGATGATGATTGATAAATTAAAACATTATTGTTAATTTTTATGTCATTTTGGCGTTTCTTCGATCATAATTAACTCATTTTTGTTTTATAAATTTATAACATGCGTAAATAATGATTACAATACCTTATCTAATATTTAATAAAAAAATTTAAAATCTGGTTCATCAATAAAAATGGTTTCATGAATAGTCATGAATGAAGTAAAATAAATTGAAATCAGAACGTCCACGATGTTGGTAAATCAACACATCACAGGCAGTGTTTTAATTTTATTGAATAATTGGGAGAGGAGAATAAGTATAATAGTGAATCTTCCATAAACATGATGAAATCCATAATATGTAAGATACTGGATCATTCAAACCTCTTGGATAAGGGGAGGTGGGGAAAGAAGAAGAATAGAAAATATAATGAAAAGAAAACAAAGAAAACAAAAGAAGACTTTAACTCTTGATCTCTTGTCATTGAGATCCTTCTTAAGGCCCTTGGTTTTAAACACATGGTGAGACCAGTAGGTCTTTGACGTGGGGAAGGGTATTGGGAGTATTTTTGGGTAGAACATAGGCATGTCTCGGGGCTTGAGAGGTGTGGGAGGAAGAGGGGGGAGTGGGGTGGTATTTATAGTTGAGGATAGGAGTATTTTTATATAATTTTAATCATTATTTTATTATTTTACTACAAGATAAGAAATAATTATTATTCCAAGACCAAAAAAAGTAATAAATTTATATCAGTTTGAAATAATAGTTTCTTGTACGATCTATGATTCACTGTATAGTGTATTTAATTGATAATTTATATATAAAATATTTTAACATATCTCACTATTCATTCAAAATTCATGTACTTCAGAAAAATCCCAAAAATTCACCCTAACCATTTTTTGATGTGTAAAATTAAACAATGAACTCTGTTCATTGAAAATAATTTTCTACATATGATTAATTTACTTGTAAAATAATATAATATTTAATTCCGAAATATTAATTTTAAAACATTTATTTACTTATTCCAAGATATAGGTATATCATACTTTTAATCAAATCTTATATATATACACTATCATTTGATTAGATTAATATTCATAAGGGTATGTTACTATTCAAATGGTAACATTAATATTCATTATGGTATGTTACTATTCACTAAAAATTAAATTGGTCTTATCAGACTATAAGTAATATACTGATTGCAACAGTGTTTGTCCATTTTTCAAAATCCAAAACACAGAGGTGGAAAAATTATGTTTAGTTCTAATTATAACTATATATTTTAAACTATATTTCATGAATTTAAATTTAATTTCAAATTATTGGGGTGTTACAAGAGGTACTTAAATATCTGGGTGATTAAAAAATGTAGAAACTCATCACAACATTTTCAAATCATGTATAAGTGATTGCATTATATAAAGAATGGTGTGAATCTGTTTGGTTGTTGTCTATGACTCAAAAAATTCATGCAGTAAGTATATTTCCTATGGATATTATCAAAAAAATGTTATTTGAAAATAATATTGTGCGAATCACACAATTGAAGTAATGTTTCATTAAGAATGATCAGACAAAACACATATCACTAAAAAGTTTCTCTTTCTCATAGGAGTTAATGAAAAATGGAGATATCAACATGCAATATGTTCGATCTAGAGACAAAGTTTCATATTCAATTAAAAATGAAGTACTAACTATTATATTTTAAAATCCCATACATAACATATTAATGTTTAAAATGAAAAAAAATATTCTAATGTGAATTTTATGGGGGTGTCTACGTGACTGTACTCTTTTACTTATTCTAGTTTTTATCCCTCAAAGTTTTTCTAAAAATGTATTCTAATGTGGTAAGATAAAAACATGAATAATATTGGTAGGGGAGTGAATCCAAAGGGGAGTGTTAAGAATCCACTTATGGGAGAAAACAATTCAATGTGGTTGGGGTACCCACCCTTACTAAATCAACTCTTCAACCTTTATGTACTACCTATAAATGGCAGTGCAACCCCCCTGAAAATTTTCATTCTTGATAGAAGATAATATTTGGAATAATAAATTAAATATATTTTTTCTTTTCTTCTCACTTTTACATTCTCTTCTAATTTTATTCATTTCAATTTTTATTCTACAAAAAAACTATTTTTTCTTTACTTATTTTATTTATTATTTTATAGAGCACGGGATGCTAATTTTAGTCAATCGGGACACCTTGAATACTTCTTTTTTGGATCCAATGCAACGATTTCCAACCAAATGACCACATATGATGTTTATTATGAACATGTAATACACAATGACCATAATTCTATATATAAAAGCATAACTAAATGTTTCACTATGTGTTTCATCAAGAATTTCATTATGATAGGGAATTTACTAAATATAGGTTAAATCAAGGAATAAAGTGTGTTACTGAAGAGACAAATATTGTAGATTATTAAAAACGAAAAAATAATGTATATTTATAAATATTTAACTATTAAAACATTTAAAACTATTTATTTATTTAGTTAAATATTTATATAGTTTCTAAAGAATATTAATGGCCTCAATTTTGGATATTATGTTTGAAAATTTATAAGGGATTTCACAAAGACGGAGAAGAATATCACCCCCTAACATGCACTTTCCAAAGTTCATTACAATTTCATTAAATATTTGTCATAATAATTTTCTTGTCTAAAATTTCTTAGAACTATAAATATTACACACAATCATTGTGCACAAAATAATAAATATTTTTTTAGAGTTGAGTGGGAAGGGAATATTTTTTCCGAATGCATGCTAGAAAAAACATTGGGTGATTACCTACTATGTATATCATATTGTATGAGTTATGACCATAGAAATATATTATCAATATCAATAATTAGTGTTAGAATGATTATATATAACTTTTTATCTCATTATCAAAGATATGTATAATATTGGATATCAATTTTTTAAAATTGATAACCTTCAAACAATAAAATTATTGGGTTGTGGCTAATTTGGAGGCAGAGGATGAGGCGGAGGTGGAGGTGGAGCAAGAGGAAGATTTAAAGTTGGATCCAAAGTAAAAATCAGAGACTGGGGGGAGGATCAAGAAGATGCAGAGACTAAGTAAGTGGAGGATATGGATCACTAGCTTGAAAAATATAAAAGTATTTTTCCCAAGAAGCTGAATGAGGACCGTACCATGATTTTTTTGAGAAATAATGTATAAAATTTTGTACAAAACATGTAACTTATGATAGAATCCATTGCATAATTGTTTCATGTGGTATATTAAAAAAATAACCACTTGTTTAATTGTTTTATAAAGGTTGGTAATACACCTTTAAGGTCATTAGGAAAAACATTATGATATTCATTAATCAATGAAAAAAAGACACACCAAAAAATTATATTTTTATAAAAAAATCCACTCACTGAAATCAAAAAAAAGATCTAATATTATTGTTAATTTAGGACAAATATTAATAATTAATTGGTTACATGTAAGAAACTGTCACATGTAAAACACATAGGTTGTGTGATATGTTTGATGGAAAGATTATATATCCAGTTTAAAATGGAATTTTAGTAAAAAATACACGTGGCGAACTCAAAAACAAGGAAACACATTAAAATTGATTTTAGAATTTATGAAAACAATATTTATGTAGTTTGGTATATGTAGTAATAAAACACACATCAATGAAACTCATTTTGTGATTGGTATGTCTCTATTTGTGTCTTTTTATACAAGATGGACATTCATTTCTCTAAAAAACCAAATAACATACTCAAAATTGAGAAGATATAGTCAGATTATTTATATACATTAGGGAAAAAATCATTATATCATTTAAGACACGTAGGAATCCTTATAACCTAAATATCACACAATATGTGATCGGTATGACATCCAATGTGTCTTTTTATTAATAATATACATTAATTTTAGTAAAAAATAACTGATATATTGAAAACAAAGAAAATTAATTTTTATTATTTTGGTTAATTAATAAAATTATCAATAAGTCATTTTTGAAATGTAGGAATCATTCTCACCTAAAACTGATTCATGATATCCCCGGTATGACTCAGTGTGTCTATTCCCATTATAAAATTGACATTTAAATAAAAAAAGTGGCATAAATTAAAAATATATAAAACATTCTCATATTTTTGTTCTAATATAGGAAAATGATTCATAATTTATTTCTAACATTCAAGAATTAGTCTAATATCAAACCCACACACTGTGTAACATGTATGACTCAACGTGCGTGTTTCTAGTTTAAAATTACATTTTATTAAAAACCCAAACTTCAAAACTAAAATTTGAGGAAACGCATTTGGAATGTTTTGATAAATTAGGGAAAAAATCCTACAAACATTTTGAATTATTAGGAATAAGAAACAAAACAATCTGATCCACGATTTGATCGGTATGACTCCACGTGTGTATTTTTATTCAAAATTTACATTTATTAAAGTAAAAAAATATGAAATGATCAAAACCAAACATGAACATTTGGATTGATTTGGTACATTATGATAATGTTACATAGGTCATTTATGAAGTTCTGGAATCATTCTCATGTCAATCTGATACACAGCTTGACTGCTATGACTCAAAGTGTGTTATTGGTTTAAAATTGACATTTTAATAAAAAAAGTAGCACTACCTGAAAACCAAGAAAAATTAATCTAATTATCTTAATAATTTATAAAAATGAAACCTAAATTATTTTTGATGTGTATGAATAATTATCATTTCAAATTCATGCATTATATCACTTTTAAGACATACAGTTGGAGTTTCTAGTTTATAATGATATTTCAGTTAAAAATAGAAGTGGAAAACTCATTAATAGTGAAAACACAATAATAATGTTTTTATAATTTTTTAAAATGATAAAAATGTCAATATGGATGTTTAGGAATCCTCAACACCTCATATTAATGCATCTTATAATAGATATGACTCAAAGTGTGTCTTTTTATTAAAATTGACATCAATTTTAGTAAAAAAATCAACATAATCAAAATCGAGAAAATGGTTTCTGTTTGTTATGGTACTTTAGTAAAATGATCCATAAGTCATTTTTTCATGTTTTAATAATATTCACCATAATACGATCAACAATTTGACGTATATGACTCATTGTGTTTGTTATCAGTTTAAAATTGACATTTCAATAAAAATGTGTCACTCACTAAAAAAGGAGAAAACACAATTGGACTGTATTTATAATTTTTAAAATTGATTAATAATTAATTATTTTTCATTTATGAATCTTTCTAATGTCTATCACACACATGATGAATCCTATATGACTCTAAGTGCATCTTCCCTGTTTAAAATGACATTTTCTTGAAAAACACTACTAACATAAACAAAACCTTGGAAACCCATTTAGATTGTTTTGATACTTTAGATAAATGATATATATGTAATTTATAATGTTTTTGATTTATCCCCACCACAATCTAAATCACTTTGTGACTGTTATGACTCCATGTTCATCTATTTGTTCAAAAATGAAATGAAATTTATAAAAAACAATGAGCATACCCAAAACCAATAAAACACATTTATATTGTTTTGGTAATTTGTGAAAATTATCCATAAATCATTTTTCCCAAGTCGGAATCAGACACTCTCAATCGGATGCACAGTATGATCAATATGACTCAAAGTGTCCATTATTGGTTTAAAATTTATGTTTTAATACAAAATGCGTCACTCCCTAAAATTAAGAAAATGGGCTTGGTTTGTTTGGAAAATTTAGGGAAAATATTAAGAATTCATTTTTGATGTGTACGAATCATTATGATGTCAGACCATACATGATGTGACCTTTATGCCTTAATGTTAGTGTTTCTATTTTAAAATGAAATTTATGTAAAAAACAGAATTGACATACTCAAAACTAAGGAAACATATTCATATTGTTTTGATAATCTAGAAAAATTATCCATATTTAACTTTTAATGTGTAGGAATTACCCACACATCAGTACGCTGCATAGTTTAATCGATAAGACTCCAAGATCATCTTTTTATTCAAAATTGACATTCACCACAATACATTCGGATGCACAGAATTTCTTGTATGACTCAATGTTTAGATTAAAATTAAAATTATCTATTAAATTTATTTCATTATATTATTACTAGCATTAGAACTATTTTATTATATAGGTGTGTTATTTTTCTCAATCAAGAGTTGCGTGTTCATTTATATAGGTGTGTTATTCAACTCTATAAGAGTGTTTTTTTTTGTGTTGATAATTTTATTTCATTTAAATTATTTATTTTTGTTGGATTTTTCTAATTTCTTATTCTATTAATTGTGATATGCTGTGTTGTTATAGCACTCTGGATGCCATGTTTCTAGTTTTGCAGTGTGCTCCAACATCACACTACATTATTCACCTTTATCAGTACTAGAAGAAGTAGTGATAAAGGTCTCCATTATCAACACATTTAGTAAAACATATAATCGTGTCCTTTATTAGTGATAAACAAATGCAGTGATAAATGGTTCCTTTTATCAATGCCTCTCAATAAATGATAAAATCCTTGGCCATTCAATCATGTAATGGTATTCAGTGCTTTTTAGAGCAGATAAATCCATATTCTTGCAATATTAAAGGACTCTTTTATTATAGTGTTATCTTTCTCCACACACAAAAAAACTAAAAATAAAACAATTATAATTTCAAAATATTAAATTATATCCAATTAATTTGTAGGTATAAATTGGATTAACTAAATTTCAATATATTTTAATACATAAAGTCATATATATAATTGTGATTTTATTGATTATTGTCATTAAGAAACTATAATTTTTATGCGTAATTTTTTTAATCAAAACATATATTATTATAATTAAATGAATCACTTTTTAAAATAAAATTAGCATTGGTAAATGATTTCATTATTATAGTTTTATATAAATTATGAAGAAGTATAAATTCCCTTTTAAAAAAATATTCTCCATTAAAAACAATTTCTAATGTTATATTATAATTTCAATTCAATGTTATAAAATAATTCTCAAATTATAATTTTAGGAAATAATAATTTTTTGATGTTGAATATCATAATAATTTTAATATTATATTTTCTATTTTTCAAAAAGGAAATTATTTATTTTTTGGAGATAATGGAAAATACTGATATTATAAATAACATTCCTTTAAATTATTTGTAGAATATAAGTATTAATTGTAAATTCAAGAAACCATTTTATATGACTAAATAAGTGTTTTAAATACGAGTTTATGATATTAAAAATGTTTGTTTTAATTTTCAATCCCATATTTTGAATTTCATAACTTAAGATATATTTATTAAAAAAACATTTTATGGACATATATCTAAAACCAATTTGTATCACTAATATAATAATATTATAATAAAACTAATTCATTTATTAATGTATCAAAAGAAAATTATCTACTAACTAAATTTTATGTATTTTAAAATATTATATATATATGTTTTAAATATTTATACTACTGATTTTACTTACAATATCACTTTTATGAAATTATTATACAATAATGAAAGGATTTTTTTAAACAATTTTTTAATGCCCAATATATTTATTAATGTTAAAATAACTTTTTCTAAAATAGTATATTTATATATTAATCTCATTCTTCACCTCAAACATATTTCAGGAAATGTTAAAAAGAAATTGTTTTTGATCTTCTTCATTTAAAAAAATCACAATGTTGAATTAAGTATTAAAATTATTTTACTATTAAGTAAATTTTTATTTGTTAATTATAAAAATAATTTTAATTTCAATAAAATCAATAAAATGAATAATTTTATCCAAAACATAAATCTTATTCTTAAAATACAATTTTTCCAAAAGAAAATTTACATCATGTGTGCTAGTTGTAAAAATTATATATCCAACTCATAAAAAACTACAAATTTTTTTTTAAAAAAATTTAAAAACATCATGATAAATTTAAACTCAAGATTTTATAATTTAAATTCATTACCATTAGTGAAGGTGGAGTAACATAATTTTTGCTATACTAGGTTAAAAATGGATTAAACCATGTGAAAGTGGAAATAACTTGTTTAAAAACTGTAAAATATAGAATATATTTTGATGAGTCCAGTTTCTACCTATCTAGACACAATTATTGGAAATATTAGGATCCTTTGAACTTGAATAATAGAATGAAATCATTGAGAAATAAAGGGTTTTAAAAATGTTTTCTTTTACTCCCTTATAAAATTTGGTTACTTCCTTTCTATTTCACCAACTAGTCAATAGAAATATAATAACAAACACTCATTCCTTGTCTGCCCTTAACAAACTCAACATTCATTTGAAGCTTTAGAATAACCAAAATATCAAGCTAATGAGTCTTAAAGATTTATCTAATAGAGAACTTCCAAGATAAAGGATGTGATGGGAAACTATATAGTTTTTTAATCCAAAGGTACCATTTTTGTACCTCCCTTATATTTTTGAATGATTTTATTTCAAAATAAATTAATTTCATCAATATCTTCAATTACACACAACACCAATTTATAATGATCTATGAAAAAATATTAATATTATTATTTATAAAATAATTTAATTACATATTTAGTAAAAATGGAATACTTAATATGAATAAACACATTTTAAATATTATATATACTGATTTTATATAAAAAACATACTAGTAAAAAAGTACATAATATTTGGTAATTGATTAATATGTTTCAAAATTCCGACTGGTTTAACATTTGGTAACATAATTTTTTTTTGATTTCACATAATAAATAAATTTAATATTTGTTATAGTGATAATTGTTTTAGGAATTTTCAGCTACCTTAACATGCTGGTAAAATTGTTAATCGATTTTTTGTATTGAGCAACCCACCATGAAAAATGGTTAAATCTTATAATTCATATGTGTTAAATTTGTATAAATTTCATACATGTACATATGGGGAATTAAAAAAACAATGAATATTGGTGTCTTCTTGAGATATTATCATCATTGAGAAACTAAAGATGACTTTTACAGCATGCTGGAAGAATTCATTGAACTGTGTTATCTGGGACAATATTACATAATAGGGGTTAAATGTAAGTTGTTGGATAATGAGAGAGTCTTGTGTGTTCATCTAATTCATGGAATCATTTATATTAAATATAAAAGTCTTCTTCTAGTAAATTAACCATTTTTATTCTCTCATGTAGCACATCAAATTTATTATAATAACTATTCTACTACTTCAAAAGAGTTGGGTGATTTGTGGAGCATGATATTAATTAAATCTCGAGAGAATCAACTTACTAAAATTGAATGTGGATCTACTGATGTATAAGGAATTGAAATTTTTCAAGAGGCTGCTTTAAATCAATATTTTTAAAGAAGAGAGATAAATATCAATGATGACACCCCACAGTTCAGGGTCGATGGTGATGATGATGTTAATGATTTTACAACTAAATTTTAAATGAAAATAGATGATGAAACTGAAAATAATATTGAAATTGATGATGCTAAAGAGGGTGATGATTACATTGAAAACAACATCTATGAAAATGAGGATTAATATAGTTATTGACACAGTTAAATACTAGTTATAATCATAAATAATATATATCTATATATAACAATTGTCTTCAATTGTTTGATAACAATGGTCATTTCATGTTTCATATGGATAAGGATATGTATCGTCTATTTTAGAAGGATGGTCTACCTTTGGATAAGTAGGATGTCACATCATCTAATCCTATGACTACTTGTGGTCTAGAGATCACTCAGAGGGGGTGTTGTCTTGCCTGGATGATTATTCTTGACCCTATACCTTACCAACATCCACGTCATAGGTTTGATCATTTCACACAGACGTATGTTTACCAGTTCATTTTAGTTAAGTTTTATTAATGTATTATATTCTAATTTTTTTTGAAAAAATGTTATTTTTTTCACAGCTTTATGCATATAGCTGTTTGACATGGGAGCACAATATTTTACAATTATTTTTATAAATCTTGTGTTTCATGGGATCTTATTACCATTCCTGTTCAGAAACACATGTTCGAGAATTATATAATACGTAAATAAGAAATATTTTTTAAAATTAACTTAATTAATAACTTGATATTGTTAATTACTTCTAGGGTTTATGGTATCTCACTAATGGGAGCATGCATGAGGATATCTAGAAGGCATTTCTAGGGGATATGCATTTGTATTGCTCTAAGTTTTTATATAATCTAAAAAGAAAATTAATTAAGAATGAAAAAGTGACATATTTTAAATAGAAATGTTGCATCCACCAACATGATTATATTTAATCTCCAGTTTGGGGTGAATTTTGTACACACTATTTGAGTAGGAGGTTTTTTATTAGATCATCAGTAAGTCATCACAATCAAGGGATTCATGTGGTAAAACATCGAGATGGAAGTTGTACATTAAATACAAATAGAGGGCATATGATAAGTAATTTTTTTAAGGATTTTATATAACTTTAAATGTAGTCGGTTTATTTTATATTCATAAAGGTAGTTTCAGAGCCTGATATTATTGAGTGTGACATTAATTGGAGGATTTATAGTGATCCAGCCATTGAAGAGATTAGAGGTGCTCGCCACCATCAAATTGTAGTTAGTTTAATAATTTTTTGAGTTTTAAATTTAATTGAAAATATTATTTTAACTATTTTAATTTTAAATTTCAATTGAGGGATTCAAATGAGGCGATGACATCTCAAAAACATAGTGAGAGTCAGGCTGAGAATGATGGTCAGACTAGTGCTCACCAATTTGATGATGCAACAAGGATGTTGGAAACCCAATATGTGTTCGAGAAAGGCTGAGTTGTTGGTGTCAGCTCTCAATTGACCCTTGGGGTTTTTATGTCACATTTACGATGTCGACATGCAGTTCGAGATGAGCTCGTGGAGAGTCACCATCATCTCTTGTACAGTATTAGAAGCAGCTGCGAGCTCAGAGTGAGTTTCTAGAGACATTGTGTAGGGAGAACTAGGAGATGCGTTAGTGGAAGTAGTAGTAGTAGGAAGAGTTACTACGACAGCCTAAGTAGGATATGCAGGATGATATGCATCGATGTAGGCATTCATATGATCAAGAGAAGATGGAGTACATGTGACTTTTGACTCGTAGTTTATATATGGAGTTCCCTCCACCATATCCTTCAGCTCCCACAGCTCCTCCTGATGACCGACCCCTGAGTGATGTATTATAGTTTGGTAATGAAACATTTCAATGTCATTTTTTTGTAATAATAACTATTTAAAGCTTTAAATAGTTTGTTTTTTATATTGTTACGAATATTAAAATTTTTATTATTTATTTAATTTTTTTACTATATTTATTATTTTGTTAATGAAGATATTTTTATATTTTTTTGATTACTGTTGTTATTATTATATTACTGATATTTACATTAATATTTTATTAATATTAACTATTATATTGTTGTTATATTATCTAATTATTTTATAATTAATTTTATTTTACTATTAATAATAATAATATTATTATTATTATTAAAATTATTTTATACGTAATTTTATTATTCTAATATTAGTATTATTATTTTTATTTAATTTTTATTAATATTTTATTATTAAAATTACTTTATTTTATTTTTTATTTTATTTTTCTTCCCTATTTGTGATGGGCCCATCCAGATCAGTATTTCTGACAGTCTTTCATAAATATTTTTTTATAAAATTGGGAAAGCCATTTGTGATGGGCTACTGGCCCATCACAATTAGTTTTTTTTAAAACTCACTAAACCCATTTGTGTGTGTACCACAGCCTGTCACAATTAATATACTTTTGGGTCAATCAGTCAGAAAATGTAATATTTTCAATGCCCTTTTCTCTAACGGGCCATTTGCAATGGGCCCCCATTGTAAAATACAATTGGTGACAAGTTCCATTAACAAATATCCCTTTTTTATTAGTATAAAAATAATTTAAACATTCGAATATTTTACTTCTTGAAAACCAAATAATCTTCTTTGTTGTGGGATTAATGTTATTTTTTTTGAATGATTTTATTATTTTTGATTGATTTATGAAATTTACATGTTGTTTTGATGTGGGTTCCATTCCCCAACATATAAAAGGACATAAAACCCATCACATATTCACACATAATTAGAAATTCAGTTTGAAAATACCATTCCAAAGTCCCTCTTATCTATCCTTATCCAGGTTTTAGAACTTCTGTTCACCCCAAATGAACAATACTAGGGTCCTTGAATAGAGTTCTAAAAGAGGTTTTTCTATGCAATGGTAACTATCTTCACAGAGCTCTTTATTTTTAATTCCTCATTTTCTACCATAAATTTTTATTTTACATTTAAAATGTAATAACAACAGCTTATAATTTATACTTAGGTGTTATTATATGAATTTAATAACCTATATATATCCCCACTTATATAAAATAGAAAATGATATTTTCAATCATGTGTATGAAAAACTGCCACATCACAATATGATGTTATTTATTTTCCACTTCTAATTATCACAGATTTATATAATGGTAAATTTATTATTTAATTATGATATTTATGATCTTATTATTCTTTTTTAAAAATTTTATAACATATTACTTCTTATTTTCCATTATTTGGGATTATGATAATATCATTCGTATGTATGGTAGACTACCACCTCATATAGTGATTTGATACATTAACCATTTAGATTAAATGAAATAAGAATAGGTTTAATTAAAATATTTCATATATACGAAATAAAAAATATTATTTATTTTCAATATATTATTTAACATTCACTTTTTCTTTCCATCACAAATGGAAATACTGTTCTTGAGAATGTATGGCCTGCTATCTCCATAAACGGTTTATTCTATTAAATATAAATATATTTTATAGACTATTATAAACATATATATACATATAATCATTATATATAATATTTATATAATTATTGTCATTAGAGAGTATATGTAACCCAGAAAAATCAAATGGGACCAAAAAAAATAATGAATCAATACATACATAAAATCAAAGAAGTATTTTCCCAAAACATGTCGTTAACATTGAATTTTTAATAAACTGGTAATAAAAATAAATAATTAAATAATATATGGTATGATATATATATTTATGTTTATTTAATACATATATAATAAAATTATATTTATTATATAGGTGGATCGAATGTGTATAGTGGAATTCGAGACTTATGGTTTGGTATTTCTCTCTAACTTTTATTTTTTATGAAAGTGAAGCCATATTCAGTACGGTTTTATTTTCCATGGAGTATATATTACATATGAAAATATATTTTTTATTATTATATGTAAATTTATGGTGATTTATATATCCATTTTCATATCTCTCTTTCATTGGGTTTAGGGTTATGTAGTTTCAAACATGATATGATTTTTTTTCTCAAATTACCCTCTTGAGGAACAAAGCCATTTTATACACCTATATTATTCAGAGAGGTATATATAACTTCCCCATGAAATGTTATATCATTAAAATAAATATTTTTATGAAATTATTTGATTCATTTTATATTATTCATTCATAGATATTATGATACAAATGATTCAAATTGGTAAGAGTTTTATGTTACAATCTCATCGTTTGTTTGGATTATATACGATTATGCTTTTAATGATGAAATATTTAAATTTTTATCTCAAGAAACTCATTAAATTTTAATCATATTTTTATTTCATAGTAATTAATTTCCCCTTAATTTTACTCTCGTAATATAATAATGAGTGGAAAAGAATTTTATTTATGAACTGTTTTCTCTCTTGGGCCGAAAACACTTTTTATTCAAAATCCATGTTTTATAAAAAGGTTTTATTTTAAAAAAACAATAAAAAGATTCATTAAATATATTTCTACCAATGTTGGTTTTCAAAATAATTATTAAAGGGATAATATTGTAATTTCCTAAATAATAATTGATTGATTTTTACTAAAAATTTATAAGGAATCTATTTCTAACGTGTAGGACATGAATATTATTTCCCACCATCATGACCATAATTTTCTTTCAAGATTTTATTATAAATTTTAAATGTTATTTTCAACTAATAATATTTTCATAATTATTACAGTTTAAAATAGTTTTTTAAGGAAAAACCATATTTTCCTAAATAATATTTCAAATTGTATCTAAATCACCCATTATATGTTTTCAAAGATATTTTCAAAGAAAATATTTTGATAATATTTTCAGATATTATGTCACATAAATGTATGATTTCAATTATGGGAGGGTGGGTAAATTATTAATTTTTATGGAGGTAACATTATAACCAAAAAAATGTGGGTCCTATATGCCCCTCCAATTCATTTGGTAAAGATTTATAACTCATTATATTGTAATGGGGAACCGGTCGATGGTCTCTATCCATGATGGGAAATATGTGAGTTCTGATTCATTATTGGAAACAAGTATGTCTTGATCAGCAATGTTAAATAGGTTCTTCTTGATCCACTATTGGAAACATATGCATCCTAATCTACAATAGTAAATAGGTGATAATTCTTGATCATCTATATTGATGGACTTTTTTGTTAACTTTTCCATAAGAATTTATTTTCTGTTATTTATGATAGTCACACACTTTTATGTAATGATCATATTGTTAGTGACTGATAATTTACGATTTCTCACTATTATGAAATTGGATTTATTAAATCATAACATTTTATTCCATGACTCATATTTATGATATATGATATGTTGGAAATAAACATCCTCTACTTTGTTTGTGATCATATTCCATTGTTCTTGTCGTGTGATTTCATATGATCATTGATCAATATATCATATGGTTAACTATACTTAGAATTTTATTTCATCCATTCTTATGTTTTAATCCCGAAGATATGAATAATTATTTATATGGGGTATTCTTAAGAGGAGTTCTATGTGAGAATATCATTTTGGGATATTTTTTAAAATCTTTCAGGAAACAAGAACATTATGTTTATATTATCCAAATAAACTAAACTATTACAATCTTTAGGATGTTTCTATGATAAATATTTAATATTAATATAAAAAGATGTGATATTTATGTCTAAAATCATAGGTCATTATAACTTCCTTATCAAATAATAATTCATTAAGACAATTTTTTTAATGAAAGTTCATTTAAATGGTTTGTATTCTTGAAATTGGATATATAATTTCATGAATTATCTTTATAAAATGTATTCAAACTTTAAATTATTGTTTTATCTTTTTCAGGGAAATTTATTTGATTATATATTTATTTTTTATGTTTTTCATCTCAATTTACATTCATTGACTCATGTTTTATTCATATTCACAAATTTCATGTCTGTAAGTTATATATGCTACTTGAGATTTTACTTTTCCATATGTCATAATTTAATGAATTTGATTTATAGAAACTTGTGATTTTAAGGATCCAATGACTTTTGATTAAAAAATCACAAAATTGTTAAATTTTTTCAATAAATAATTCTAATTTCTTTAGATATAAAGTTTTTTAATGAATTAATTTCATAGCGTATCCCCTATTTCTATCTTTATAGATCACTTTTATATTCATTTCTTCTTTAATGACAATTTAAAATTATGTTTTTTAAATTAAAAGATGTTATGAATTATTCATATCCATTTAAATGATGGTTTCTCCCTACATATCTATAATTTACCTTCCAATTAATTTCAACCATTTCAATTGGAATCCTTGTGTTGTTTTATCTCATTAAAGCCTCATATTTATAATCTTCACTTTTCAAAATATTTTTTATATTTTCTTTTAAATTTTTTTGTTTTATTAAAAAAATTTAAAAAAATTAAATTTATCTTTCATACATCCTTTAAGAATAGTGTCATGACCCCCTCCCTCCAAAGACTCTCGTCTAGGGATGGTACAAAATAAAAGGGGACGATGATCCCTCAGTCCTACCTCTAGTAGGCCTGGGGATGACAATTTGAATTGAGGGTATAAGGATATAACGATGTGGTATGAATTACCCTATGCTAGTAAATAATATTAGGATATATAATGATTCAACCTCAAGTAACTACATTAGACAATATAAATAATCTAAAGTTAACCAAGGCTGCTTGTGTAATTTGAACAAATATAGTAAAAGGTTTCCAAATTAAATACCCAAAATAAAACTAAGCCGCAAAATAAAAATTACCGCTAGGTATGAGCTATCAATTCCTATAATAGTCTATGAAGTCCTCTTAGAGACCTAAAAATTGTTTTATATACATAGAGTGAGTATACAAATATACTCAACAGGAAAACTAATGTCTCTCGTTCACACTTGATGGAAGCTTACTAATGACCCCGTGAGAAAATAGAAGATCCAACCAACATCTATAAGGTATACTAACCATCCCAACCTCACTACAGAATGATAATTAAATAACTTAAGCTAATTAAAATAATATAAATAAATCATATCGATGATAGTTTACCCATTAGCACTTTCCCACAAATTTTCTACTCTCAAACACCAATGAAAGAGGTCATTGAGCTCCCACATATTCTGAATATACCACATCACATCCCGCCAGCATACACCCGGGCCACAGACCACAACACATCCAACCCACACACACATGATAGATAAACCACACCACATCCTGCCTACACAAGCCTACAATATGCACCATATCACATCACATCTCAAATAATTATGAAGTTTCCAGGGATACCACATCAAAAATCATCCAGAAAAAACTTGGTACACCATAGCACAACTCACCAAAAGAATCTTTGTCCATCATCTCTTGTAATAGGGATGAGGGAAGAGTGGGTGGCCAGCCACCATCCTCCCACTATAATTCTAGGAAAGGAACCCCCATCCCCTGGAATTTTTTTTTGGAAAATAGTGCTCAACTTGGGTGGTGTGGAAGAGAGTAATACATTAGGTACTTATAAAATGATTCTCTCCCAGGATAATCCAAAACCACGAATAAAAAAACAAGATCATGCCAACCAATCCAAAAAAAAAACATCTGAACAACCACCCCATGGGATGCCACTCAATATTCTTGTCATACCTCAAATATTTCCACCATCAAAACATGCCAATCAAAAATATCAAAACACACACTACACAGAAACATCCCCATAACCACAAGTCACCTCATCCCACACAACCATAGAACCAATGCAAAGCTATCACAACCTCTATGTTGTCCAAACCAAAAACCACTACAACTAACAAACTACACTATCCCAAACAGAAAAATAAATGAATTTTTTATTCTATGTCAAGATACTATCATCTCTGGGTGGCACTGACCTACCCACGTGGGTTTAATCACATCACAGTTAATGCGTATCGATAAGGAATTAGGTACACTATTTTCATATATCAATAATTTATCACACATCACACCACACACATAAAAAACAAAAGAAAATAGATAGTCTCATAAAACAATAAGGTCTCAATAATTATATCATATATTAATATAGAGAAATGTAATCCTCAGAAAAACTCTAGGTAATTGGAACACAACTTCCTTTCTCACTCCTAGGTACTCTCCTCAAGACCACCATGCTTCCACCACAAGGAAACCAAATAAATGGTTCGTCCAAGAATCACCTTCTATTAGTGATCCTGAATCTTTATAGCCTACTCCACACATGTCACTTTAACTATAATATCCATCTCTCCCCCTTCAAGTAAACTGGATTTATCTTGAAGATACCGATGTAGCAAAGATACATTGAAGGCATAGTGGATCCTCTCCATCTTTGGTTGCCATGCAAATAGGTAACCCACTTCACCAACTCACCTTAACACCTAAAAGGTCCCAAAAAATCAGGGATAAATATTACTCCCTCTTCCAAACCTCTACTACCCATATAGAGGGGAAACCATCAAGAACACATGTTCTACATAATTGAATTCTAAGGGCCTCCTTCTACAATCATTATAAGACCTATTACGGTTCACTATTTCTCTTAAAATCTCATGAACAAGATGAAATTTCTTTGTTGTACACTGAAATACATTTGGACCAATAAAGGTTATCTCTAGAACCTATGTGCAGCATAGTGGAGAATGAAATGGTCACTCGTACAAAGATTAAAACAGATCCATTCCAATTGAAGAGTGATATCTTTTGTTATAATCAAACTCTACGAAAGGAAGGTTTCATACCCAAGATCCAACAAGGTCCAAAACGCATACCTACGAAATATCCTCTAAACTCTAGATAATCTGTTCAGTTTACCAATCGTTCTGGGCATGGAAAGAAATACTGAAGACTATTGAGTGCCTAAAGCATGAAATAATCCCCTCTGGACTCTTGAGGTATAATATGCATCCCGTTCCGAGACGACGGACCCCAGAACTAAATGAAACACCACCACCACATCCACATAACTCTTATCCATGGAATCCATTGTGCCAAGCTCTGTGGTCGCTATGGAGTGGGTTGATTTCTTTAACTAATCCAATATCGCCCAACTATCATTGAAGAAAATAAAAATACTATTTTATTTATGTAATATATCCAATAAAATATGTCTTACATTAAGAATAAATAAGAATACTTGTTTCCAAGAAGATTTTATGTTGATTCTAGTTATTACCATATTTCAAGAGGATACATAGTGAAGTTATTCACATTTTTGTGGAATGTGAAAATTCATAGCTTATTCATGTTGACTAAAGGATAATGATAATTTCAGTTTGTAAATCTAGTGAAACTCGTTATAAATAAATAGATCTTGGTTTTTAGGAAAATTTAACCATTAATGAAATGGTATAAGTTGATATTTGGACAATTTTTTATATATTGTTATATAACTTTACCATAAATGAAGAAAATCAGAAGTAGTTCAAGTTTCAATAATAGATAATATTGTACTTATAAAATATATATTAACTTATATTATTATAGATTGATAAAACTCCTCAACTATAAAAAATTGTCTTGAGAGAAAAATAGTTTTCAATTATCATAAATTTTTATGATATCAATGACCTTTATTCATACCTATGATTTATGGTTTTCTAGTTTAAAATATCAATCTGATCATGTTCTTTAGCACTCTCCATCATAACATTATTTTCAGATTTTTATTATGTGTCCATGCTACAATTTCTCACTTATGTTATCCTACTAGGTAACCTAGTTACGTGTACGTTATACTTTCATTGCTCTCTTATTAAAAATATTTTATATTAACCCTTTTTACGATGTGGGTCTTCGAAAATAGTAAAATTCCAATACCTCAATCACTGAGATCATGTTTAAATTGCAAGGATCCAATTTATTTAAGGTGGGAAGAATATAACACCCCAAAATTCTAAAGTAAGAACCTTATATTTTATAGTGTGCATGACACCCGACACCATTCACGTTAGGGGATATAATAACATGATACATTAAAATATCTTTACAATATTAAATATATTTGATGTATTGTATATTTTCAATTCATGAAATGTCGAGTTATCTTACATTACATGTAAGAGAGACTCTCATTAAATGCATACTTTACACGAAATACCATGTTTTAACCGAATAATAATATATTATTTAAATATTGTTATTTAATAAAATAAATATTGACCAAGCCATTAAATTAGTTGTCATGTATATAATTAACTATGATAGGAAAATATATGATTTTCACAAATATCAAATGAATTCATAGGATAACATTTATTATAAATGAATATAACAAATTATTTAATATAAAAGAAAATATTATTTTTATTATTCTCACAAAACTGTTTTACCACCAATAAATTAAATTAATTCTAATCAGTTAGTGATGCTAATATGAAATATATATTATATATCCTGTCAAATAATTTTTATTTTCATCCAATATATTTTATGGAATTAATTTAAAAAAATCCCAATTTTATGTATAAAATATTATATTTCTATTAAGGCATTTTTTCATCTTTTATTAGAGAGCCTATTTTAAATACTAAATTCGAATATTTTATTGATTTAATATTTCAAAATAATCTTATGTTTTGGAATATAAAACAAAAAATTATGTTAGTTTTGGAATAAAAATAATTTATAATATGTATTGATTCCAAATTGGTTTTTTACCAAAAATATTAGTGAATTACATTAAAATTAATTGTAATGATCAACTTTAAATTATTCATAATTATGGTCTAAATCATAACCTTACGACCTAAAATGATCTATACACTTTTCCAAAAGCTATTATATATCTATATATCAACCCTATCCTCTCTTTTATCGAATTGGTTCCATTATTGGACCCACATTAAATGTTCAAGACATGGTAGGAATTTCATTGTCAAAATATTAAAAGAATGTTACTCCTCCTCCATTGTAAAAGGATACCACTTATCCCTTTTCCACAAACCTCTCATCCCAATTAGGCTCTTCCAAGATCTGGCCAATTAACTTCCCAAAATCCCTCCCCTATACCATGAAGTCTCTATTCCATCAAGAATCCATCCAAGGAATCCCTTCGGTATAAACCAAAGAGTGATACCTAATTTTTAAAGTAACACATTCCAATAATCTCTTTTCTTTCATATCATTTTCCACCACCTAATTATTTTTTCTTCATTGTTCATATAATAAAACTGGTATGATAAATTTTTTATGATATTGTTTTATAATGGGTTTTACCAACACTACCACACACTTCCATCTAATTGATACAAATAAACTATTTTTGTGTATGGTGAACTACCGCCTCACGAAAGGATGACTGTCCATTATTCATTTACCAACTTTCATGGCAGGGAATTATGATAGATACTATATTAATATATGTTATATATTATATGTATTACATATTTATATTTATATTATCCTTTTATAACTCATAAATTTATTACCTTACATTTATCATTAATATAATAACATCATTTGAAAAAGTTTGGACTACCACCCTCTCAAAGCAATATGATTCATTCACGCTAAAAATGGAACATATTAAGGATAATTTCAACAAAAATATATGAAATATATTAGATAAATAGGGAACTATAATTATAACATACATGTATATACATATCATTTACTTTTCATTGTTTTAAAATATGATAATGAAATGAAGGAAGCTTTCATGAATGGACTATTATCTCCATGAATAGTGCATTCCATTTATTATCTCTAATTTTTATAGATTGTTGTAAATATATTGATACTAATTATATATGATAAATAATTAATTTTTTACATTTTGGATATTATGAAACTATTATATATTTATTTATAACAACATGAAACATGTTAAAACTTACTCGAGAAAACTAGGCAACTAACACCTAAAATTCTCAAATTAATGAATTTTTGTTAACAAACTGATAAAGATATATTATAAGAAGTTATTTTATGATATCATAAACATGATTATGGTTATTATATTTTTTAATAACATATTTCAAACCAATATACCTGAGGCTAATGACCACACAACAAGAATAAATGGTACGGTAAGGGATTATTATTTCAGTTTTCCTTCCCTAGGACATATGTCATTTACACGGATAACCTATTCTATTTGTAGTATATAATTCCCCTTGTGATATATTACATCATGAATTATATTATATTCATGGTATAATAATATTCACTTAAAATTTATTCACCTAAGAGGTTTAGTATGGAAATAACCAGGTCGTGAAAATAATTTTCATAATCTCACTTACTTTTGAGATGGTCAACTTTCTCTTTAGAAAATCACATTATTATAATAATTTCTCATTGGATATTCCATTAATTATTGGGTTATGGATATAATTATTTCCCAAAGCATATTCCATCATACATATTTTATATACTTTGATTTTTATTTGATTAACTAAGGAATTATTGGTAAATATGTATTTCTCATTCAATATTGATTTTTGATAAGGTATATTATTTATTTTGATTATTTTATATGAGGAATGTTTTGGAATGGAAATTACTAGTGAGTCATGGACTTTATATAACCCATAAATTCACCTATAGGTTCTCACGAGAAAAATTAGTTGTCTTAATTAAATAGGGTTTCTCCATAGTTATAAAGCTTTTTGTGAAAGATGTTGATGGTATAGGTTTTCATGTGCCTCAGAAATATAATCCATTAAGAAAGCACTGCCCTAATTTAGATTCAGTTATTAATCATTGATGATATTTTGTATCAAAAAATCTATGGATTTATTTTATTCTAATTTTATTTATCAAATGGAATTAATTTCATTTTCATATTTTTTCATACTGATTTTTCATTATCTTTTCATTTGAATGACATGTGTAATCAACTATTTACCTTGCCATCTTTTTTTATTATCATTCATTCATTTTTTATTCCCCAATAATAAACCTTACAGAGCATTTCAGCTCAACCTTATTATATTTACTTTCCCCCTGATAGGAATAATAAATATTTGAATAAGATTTTTAGGATAGAGTTTACTTTGATTTATGTGTCATAGTTGCATTTTCTATTTAACAATGTATTATTGGTATCATGTATGTAATATAGATTACTAAATATTAAAAACTAATTTGTCGTTCAGGATTTGTTCTCTTGTAATCATTCCAATGTAATAAAATAATGCACTCATTCCTAGATTTTTGGGCTGGGAGTTATAATTGGTCTCTGAGGATGTTTAGAAACAACCTTGGAAACTAAATTTAGAAAACATAGATTAGGGAACATAACACAAACATAGACATTGAGGATAAGTATAGAGGAAAAAAATAGAATATTGGTATGGAAGATATTATGTGGGTATTCTTACCAAAACATCCATGTCTCTATACTACAAGTCGACGTGGTTCTGGCACAAATGGACATAGGACTAATAACTCCGAAAAAGTGTTCTGAGCCTATCTCATTGTAACACGGTACACAAAAATGGGTCTTACTACACACTTGGTTTTAAAATCCTAGGAATATTATGAATATATATTTATTTTTATTTAACTACCATTTTATGTAATTTGAAGAAAATATTTTCCCAATATAACCAAATTTTATGATTTTAGGATTTTTGATGCATAAATTAATTTTATATTCTATTCAATATTTAGAGTTATAAAAAGTTCCAAATTTTTTAGAGCTAATCCAGTATATTTTATTGTTTATTAATGGAAGGAATAATGGTATCAATACTCATGACCAATTTATTGGTTTCCGGGTTAAGAATTTCAATGTAGCTGGTACTATTACTGAGAATGTTTTTGATATATTTGGGCATCTAAATCAGGTTTTTAAAAATAACATTCCTGGAATGGATCAACATATTCCATATAAAAATATCCATTTCTAGATTCATTTATGCAGATAAGGCCCCCATAATTTAGTTAGAATAGAAATGCAGTCTCAAATTAGTGATGGATTATGTCTTTAGAGAAGATATTTATTTCCATAGAATTCTGTGAAAAAGAAATTGTTACACTTTCATTATATTATCTTTTAGGTGATGTTGGTCAATGCTGGTAACTAATCTCGAATTCTAGAAATGAAATAGAAATTGAACTCTTGTAATGGATAACTTTTAAGGAGACATTATTTGATAAAATGTTTCCTTCTAATAGATAAATTAAGATGAAGGGGAAGTTACTTAGTTTAAAGGAAAATGAGGAAGAATGTTTTTTGATGTATGAAGAAACCTCTTCCTAGTTAGCAAGGTATGATATACATTTCATATGCATCACATGATGTAATATTGATCCCTTATTTTAAGTACTTAAGCCAAATATATAAATATTACTAATTTTTTTTAAAAAATCATCATATGATGCAATGGATTTATTTTCACTCAAGTTAGAGAAACAATTATCCATGTCCTATGCCTTCAACGAAAACCATGAGAAGAATAGATCTTCTGAACACTATGAAAAAAGTAATAACTCAATGAAAATGAAGGTAAATACAGATTTTCCTACATGTGATATCTATGGAAAGAATCACCGGGTTAAATGATTGAAAGGATCGGGAGTTTGCTATAAGTGTGGAGAAAATGGTCACCATGAAAAAAATGTCGAGGGGAGACGTTAAATACTGACATTTAGTTTCAATAATGCATGTCGATGGGGTAATATGAAAAGAAAATCCTCATGCATCAAGGAAATATTTCTCCAAATAAGATAACAGATCAATGTTAAAAAAAATATTGACACAAGCAAAGTAGACTAATTAATTTACTTCTATATTTGGTCCTAAGAAATATGTTTTAAATTTATTTTATTTATGATGTTCTCATAGTTTAATTTCAGAAAAATTTAAGTATTGTATTTTTGTACTTTTTTGTTTAGGATTTGAGATATATTCAGAATAGTAATAAGAAAATATATTTATTAAAAAGTTAAAATTTCTTGAAAACACATGATTGAGGGAAATACAACCTGTAATTTGTTCCTAATGATGATATAATGTTCAATAAATGATTGATTTGGATAAGTTCTTACTACCTTAATGAATTGTTAACAAGTGTTCTATGATATAATTGATGGATTTTACAGCACTATGGGATTTAAGTAATATATCCAATAAGATTTTTTATTATACTTGGAATAAAGAGAAATGAATTTTTTTTAATAATGTTTTACAGTAATTAAAGTTATTTCCATATTTGAAGAATATATAAGAGGAATTTATTCACATTTTTGGAATATCAAAAATTTAAATCTACTTCATGTTGACTAAATTATAACGACAATTTCATTTTGTAAATTTTGTGTCATTATTTCTGAATTACTAGATCATAATATATTGGAAAAGTTATTCATTTATTAAATAGTTTAAGTTGGTCTTTATAAAAGGTTATATATATTTTTTTATTACTTCACCATATAAGAAAAATATTAGAAATAGTTCAAGGAATAACCAATGGATGATATTGTATTTATAGAAAATGATATTTACTTGTATTATTATAGATTGATAGAATTCCTCCTGTATAGAAAAAAAAGTGTCATGAGATAGAAATGTAGTCATATTACCTCATTTTTTATGATATTAATTACCTTTATTCATACCTCTATTTTTTAGTTTTGTGGTAAAAAATGTTCATCTGAACATGTTCTCTAGAACTATCCATCAAAAATTGGTAAATGGATTTTTTTCCTCTTATATCCATGTTCCCAGTTCCTACCTATGTTATCCCACTAGGGAACCAAGTTATGTGACCGTTGATCTTTTTTTTCTCTTATTAAGAATATTTTATATTACCACTTTTTACGATGTGGTTCACTGAACAACTTTTTATTTTCAATACCTTTTTCTTTAGGATAAATTTTAAATTGAAAATATGAAATTTATTTAGGGTGAGTAGAATGTGACACCCAAAAATTCTAAAGTAATAAGCTTATATTCGATAGCGTTCATGATACACAACACCAAGTACATAAGGTTATATAATACCTTAAAACATTAAAATAAATTTACTATTTTGAATAGATTCAATGTATTCTATATTTTTTAATGAGTGAAACACTGAGTTATCTTGTGAACACGAAAGATAGAATTATTTTGAATGATTTCATTACAAGAAAGACCCATTTTAACTGAAAAATAATATATCACTAAAATATTATTATTTAATATAATTAGACTTATCCTAGACATTAAATTCATTTTTATAATATAATTTCCTAAAATATGAAAATATATGTTTTAAAAAAATATAAAACCAATTCATGGGTTACAAAATAATTAAAAATTAATATAAAAACCTACTGGATATAAAAGAAAATATTATTATTTTTATTCTCACAAAGTTGTTGTACCCTAATTTATTTAATTAATTAAAATTGGTTATTGATATTAATATTATATATATATATATATATAATTTTTATCCAATAAAATGAATTTTATATTAATATAATAGATTTGATGGGCTTATAGGAGAAAAACCAAATTTTATGAATAAATACTATATTTTTTTAAGTCATTTTTCTAGACTTTTACATGAAACCCTATTTTAAATACAAAATGTTAATTCATAACTGCTTTTTCGTCTAATTTATTTATAGGGTTAAATTAAATTCATAATTGGTTTTAAAGTCGCATTATAAAAAATAAGTATCCATTAATCAAATTTTAGTAATTGATATCAATTTGACATTGAAATTGAATGTAAACACTTTTCAAAATATGAAACGTTTTTACTTTAAAAAACTGAATAGTTGTCACGTTTGTGAGATAAATTTTAAATTAAATTCTAACACTAAAGTGATTAAAAATTGAAAAAATTTATTAAATATTTTTAATCATACAAATTTATAATATCTAATAATACCAAATTATTTTTTTACCAAAAATATTAGTGAATGTAATTAAAATTAATTACAACAATTAATGTTAAATTAAGCATTATAAGAGACCAAAACATAATATAATGGAACAAAAAGACCTATTACAATGTACAAAAGCAATTTTATATCCATATATCTACTATATAATATCTTGTATTTAATTGGTTCCATTACTGGAGTTACATTAAATGTTAAAAACGTGGCTGGAATTCCATTATCAAAATATTACAAGAGTGCTACTCTGCCACTAAACCTCTCAAAACACTTAGGTTCGGTCAAGATGTTCCCAATTAACTTTCAAAAAACCTTCCTAATGACTTTAGAGCATCCATTTTTTCCGGAAGTTTTACATGGACACCCTTTGGTATAAACCTAAAGGGGTTACCTGATTTTTAAGGTAACACATTCCAACGATATCTTTTCATTCATTTACATTTCCACCACATCAAATAAAAAACATCCATGATAAAATATAAGAAATAGTATCCTAAATATACATTTTTTCTATTAATATTTAAACCAACAATAACATACACTTCCATCTAATTGGTAATGGACATATTGCTTCTATGTATGCCGAACTATCGCATCATGAAATGTAGATGGTTCATTTTTCCTTTACAAACCTTAATAGTTCTATATTATGATAAAAAATCATTTAATTTATTTTATATATGATATTTATTATGTATTTATACATATTTAGTCCTTTTATAAAACATAAATTTAATACATTTCATTTTGTGTTAATATGGTAACATCGTTTGAGGAAGTCTAGACTACTGCCCACTCAAAGTGATCTGATTTGTTCACACTAAACATAGAACATATTAAGGATAATTTTAACATAAATATATGAAATATATTGAATAAATAAGATAGAATCATTATAATATACTCTTATATACATATAATTTATTTTTTATTCATTAAAAAAGGATAATAACAAGAAGGTAGCATGCATGCACGGACTACCATATCCATGAACAGTAAATTTCATTTCTTATCTCAAATTATTATAGATTATTCGAAATACATATATAATGATTATATATGATAATTAATTCATTGTTATTTTTTTTATATAATTACATTATGATCTAATTAATTATTACAACAAGTAACAAGTTAAAACTTACTCGAGAAAAGTAAGAAATTAACACCAAAAATTGTGAAATTAAAGAATGTTTGTTAACAAACGGGTAATGAGTTATTATAGGAAGTTAATATAAGGTATTATAAACATTAGTTTTGATATTATATTATTTATTAACATATTTTAAACCACTATAATAGAGTATAAATACCACAATGAAAAAATTAATGTTAGGTTCATGCATAACTGTCTCACTTTTCATTCTTTGAGTCACACATCATTCACACTGCATACATATTTTGTGTGCGGTATCTACAAAACATTTTCATATATTGTATCATGAATTATTTTATCATCATGAAATTATAATTTTCATTAAAATTTCCTTACCTAAGGGGCTTCGAATTAGAATTACTAAGTTGTAAAAATTATTTTTATAATCTCAATTTTGTTTATGATTATCAACCTTCTCTTTAGATAATAACTTTATTTTAATAATTTTTCATTGGATATTAATGTAATTCTAGGGTGATGGAAAATATTATTTCCTAAACTATATACCTTCATACATATGGTGTTTTATTTTATAGTTATTTTATTAACTATGGAATTATTGATAAATCTATATTTTTAAGTAAATACGATTATTTGAAAAGGATTACAATTTATTTTTACTATTTAATGTGAGGAATGATTTGGATTGGATATGACGGGAGGGCCCCAGATATTATATATCCCCTCTATTCATCGATTGGTTCTCATGAGACAAATATGTTGTCCAAATTAAATGGTTTTCTCTCTATAGTTTGAATCCATCTTATGGAAGGTCTTGATGGTATGGGTTTTCATGTTCCTATGACATGATATCCATTACGCAATCATTTACCTCATTTAGTTCCAGAAATTATTCATCTATGAAATATTTCTTCGACATATCTATTTAATATTTTCATTTTCAGTTCTTTGATTAAATGTTATGTTTTAAGTTTCAAACCTTTACACATATATCTTTCCTTATCTAGTTATTTAAATGGCATGTGTTATCATCTATTTACTTTACCATTTTTTTATCCTTATTGATTCATCATTGCTTCCACTTTTATTACCCTTTATGAGTATTTGATCTCACCCTTATTGTGCTTCCTTTCCCCATGTTATAAAGAAAAAATATTAGATTAATAATTATATGATGAATTTGACACTCTTATATGTATAATGTTTTCATTTATTATTTCTAAATATATTATGGGTATCATATATGTAATCTTTCCTTTCTAAACTGCTAAACCGCCCGTTCCATCGAGAATTTTTCCCTTGTAAACAAGCTAATGTATTAAAATAATGTATCAGATATAGGATTGTAGAGCTAGGGCCTTATAGGAACCCACTCTACCCTATCATCTATTGGGGTCACAGATATCTCATCCATCATGGAAATAAAGGGCTCCACACATATTTTTTCAACCAAAATTCTTTTCTCACCAACGAAAACCGCAAGATGCGCCTCCACATTTGAGAATACAATTATCCTTTTATAGAATTCAATATTGTAACCTATGTAATACAACCATTAAATGTCAGGATGAGATCATATAGTTTCATATACAGTAAGAAAATATCCTCAAGGGACTGGAGTAGCCCCATAATCATTTTACGCCCCAATCAGACATCAAAAAGCTACATTGTCCTTTGACTATAATAGTCAACACAAGGGGTATGGGAATCCCTTCTACCTATAGTCCTAGAAAATGAGATAAATTGGGTGAATGATAAGAGTGAGAATATCCTAAATCAAAAAAGGAATAATGAAGAGTATTAAAGAAACAAATGACACCTATGAGGATTTCTAGGCCCTTTTGAACTTCTACATCTGTTGTGTGAAACTAACAACTACCAACTCTTAAACCTCTCTCATGATGACCACCCCCTTAAATATGAAAAGGTATCTATCCATGAACACGTGGAACATCATAAGGTTGGCCTCTACCTACTTCAGCTCCCCTTGGTAGAACATAATCCATCTTCACTTGTTGCTGAAGTAACCTCACTATAAACTACTATTGTGGCTCACGTTGAACCTGTTCACCTCCACCGAACTGATCTCGAGAACAAACTGGGCACTAGCCTTGTTGATGGATGTGAACCCCCAAAAAGAAACACATCATCCCCAAACCCAAATAAAAGGTACGTAAAATAAAATTTCAAAATGGAAGCAACCTTGGTAACTCTCATATGGTTTAAACCTTGAAGGCCATGGATCCTGAGTCCTACCACAAACTACTATGTCCCTTAAGGAACCCTATTATTTCTCTTCCCATCAAATCCTCCTCGTGAGTGATTCACTCGATTGGGTCCGCCTTCCTCTAAACCTCCATGAATGTTGGCAATGTAAAAGGAGTAAATACATACATGATAAAAGGATGAAGTTACTCCTCAAGGAACCCCACATGAGACACCTCGTTTATAAGATGATTTTGGGAAAACATAGATGTTCCATGAACTTAATTCCCCACTCATAAACTCTCATTCTCCCCTTCTAAAGTGAAAAAAGATTATGCATCTTTATTACCTTCATGGTCGACAAATGAAACACATCCTATAACTCTTTCTAGATGATGACCCATGAAAAATAGGCCTCCTGCTTACCACCAATGTAGAATTTCCAATACTGACATGCAACCCCTCGTATCTGACTAACTGCCAAAGGGACCTAGTACTTGATCTGGGATCTACTCAGAATTATAGCGATCTCTAGATCCTCTATATATCTACATGTCTCCATATCAGAAACTATCCCCTCATACTTTTCAATTCATGCTATTGAAAATATCGTAACATTCTCATCCACTGATCATAATCATCCTCCAGATCAGATCTTAATTGATCAAACTGGTGAGTCTGTTGAACATCCACTGCCTAACCCACAATCAGATGATGACCCAGAGCCATAGTTGTAATAATAAAAGTACTTCTTAAGAATGGTATTATGGATTTTCATTATTATATATTTTAATTAATTTCAATCCATTTAATTAATTTTATCCGTTCTGACATTCCCTAAAAAATAAATTCAAACAGGGCATCAAGTCAATAGGATGCATGACCTCTCCTAAATATCTACCCAGAATAGTCACATATCACTTGTTCATTCAATAGGCATTGAATCCATACCCAAGATTATGGGGGACCTAAAATATCATGTCCTAGTTGGTCTCTTTAGCATATGCCAAACATCAATATTAGTTAACATAGTTTCCATACCGAACCATGTATTCCTTACTTTTCCTAACTCTGAACTCCACCCTATCTCTCTACCATAACCTTTGATATCTTTATTTCATTACCCCTCCCTCTAAAGATACCCCTCTTGATCTTGCAGTGAAGAAAAGTAGATAATATCCCCTGATTCCGTCCTCCATTAGGCCCTGGGACATTGACTAGCACAAAGGGTATAAGGATATCACAACATTGTAGGTAATAACCTCTATTTGTAAAAACTATTGGGAGATATAATGATTAAACCCCAAGAACGTGAGAGAAATAATATTAATAACCCAAATACCTTTTAATATACATGTGTAAATAGAAAAAATATATCAATATTTATGAAAGGTAAATACCCAAGATAAAATAACGCAGAAAAACATCAATTATCCCAGGGTTTGAGAAAGCACTACCTAGAATAGTCCCCAAAGTCCTCCTAGAAAACTGGAAATTGTTTTATAGATTTAGGGTAAGTATAAAAATATACTTAGTAGGAAAACCAATGTCTCTCATGCACATGTGTCTGATGCATACTAATGCACCTATGAGAAAACAACAAAACCCACAAGTACCTATAAGGTATACTAACAATATCAACCTCACCGAGACACTCTCGCCAAATAACTATAGCCATGTAATATAATATAAACTAGTTCACATTGATGATAGGGTACCCCACACCACTTTACCAATAATTATCTGCTCTCACACCACAATAGAAAACATTTAGGAACTCATGATTCGTTCGAATATACCACATCACATTCTACCCACACTGACTAGGGCCACACTTCACGATACATATGACCCACAAACACCTACACCACACACCACAACACATCCCACCTACACACACACATGCCACACACCATAGCACATCGCATCTCAACTCATCCCGAATACACCTGGGATGCTACATCACAACTAATCCAGAACACACCTAGGACACCACAACACAACTCACTCAATGAATTGTTGGTCATTATCTATTGGAAGATAGAGTATGGAAGAGAATGTGGACATCCATCCATATTCCCACCAATATATTGTGAAATACTCCCCCCACATGAATATTCCCTTTTTAACACATAGTGCTCAACATGGGTGGGGTGTATATAAGAATCACAAGGAAAATACAAGAATATATATTGTATTAAGAACTTAATCCCAACCAATGGGTTTGAAAAAAAACCACCAACTAAAAACATTGTCACTTTTGCGACCACCTCTAAAAACATTTATTATTATCTACAAAAATCTTTTTAGTGGGTGAAGATCAAGATTAATCTAACACAGCTTCACATTTCCCCCACAATTGACACCCATAAATTTTATTATTTAAAATCAACCACAATTAATCACACAACACATCATTAAATTATCCATTGAAAAATTTAAAACCCATTAACAAATCCAACAAATGTTATTTCAAACAATATTAAACATTAATTATTTCCATCACAACTCATGATTCTAGAAGAAATCAATAATGTTTCTCAAGAAAAGTTTCATCCCGAACAATCTCACCTCGATGCGACATAATAACAAATGAAAAACAAAATTTCACCCTAGAACCCATTACAATCACACAACACCATCTCACAAACACAACCAAACAACCAAATTTTATCCCACACCCCATTACAATCACACATCATTATTCAACAATCATGACCGAACAACCAAATTTCATCCCACACCCCATTACAATCACACATCGATGTTACCAAAGCATGAACTCAAATCACAACACAACACAATTTCATTACATGTTTTCATAAGGTATTTTATCACATTCAACTATGTTTTAGGGATGGTAGCACAAAAATGAAAATCCCAAGGAAACCAATTAATTAACCAAAAATAAGTGGTTATGAAATTTCCATTTTTAGTGTGATAGCACAACAATCACAGTAGAACAAAAATCACATCACATATATCCAATGGTACAAATCTCCCAACATCCACACTATTTAGTAGGTCATATTACATATATAGTCCACAATATCACAATAATATCAAAGATGTAAAATAATTCAAAAGAAAACCATTTACCCTTAAACTTAAATTCAACCAATTTATTATATTTAATTAAGAAAGCCTGATCATAACCCTTGGGTAAACAAATGAAACCCCATCCCACATGACACTCAATAAAGAGAAACAAGGGTCAATTCATTTCAAAGAATCCTTTTTGACTCACTACGCACCATAGGGGAAAAAAGAACACCCACAACCCACAAATTCCCCATTAGAAAACATAGAACAACCTATATTGCAACTATATAACATAAAATGAATCCCAAACTCCCAACCCAACCCAAACCAAACCAATACAGAAAAACCCAAAATAAGAACAGGAGGAAAAGGGTGATAATGATAGGATAACTCACCCTGGATCAAAAACAGGATCTCAAAGATAGATTCTCATCGGAGGGAATATCACAATGATCAAGGAGAAGGTTTTCGGATTCCAGGAACAAGAGAAGAGCCGCCGACAGTAGGATTTGGAGAAAACCCGAGAATCTGAAAGCTTTAAAACTATACATCATAAAGTAATAAAATGATGTGTAATCATCTTTCACATCCTATAACTCGGGGATTCTAGGTTCCTCTAAAAAACATGTCACCTTTAAATTATTTAACCCTAAAAACAATGTGTTGTGAACTAGACCTACATATATCAGGAAACCAACATTCTGGTTGTGTAATACACATACACAGTGTGAATTTCGTACATCCATTTTGTGGTACCACCAGCTTCCAATAAATACTCCTATAAACTCCCCTAAACACCCTAAACACCCAAAACAAGAAAAGTAATATTTCAGGAAGGCTCATACCATTACAGTGATACCATCATGAATTCATGTTATTTTTTAGAGTTTTTATTCTTTATTCAACTCAAATACCTATTCAATTTTTAATATATTTCCTATACATATAAACCTTGTGGAATATCCTTTTTTATATATGAATGTAAATGTTTTTTCACATTAAAAAACCAAAATTTATGTAAAAATAATTTAAGGAACATTATTTTTTCTAATTTCATGGAAATCAATATACCCATAATTTTTTATTAATCTGTAATATCTTCTAAAAACAATCATTATTTAATGTAAATCTAACATGGTTCAATGTTGCTTTTATATGAAATGAAATTCGTATTCCAAATAACATAAAATATTTACTTATTTCATAATGTTTCACTAATGGTCTCACATTCACTCATTTATCAATGGAAGTTTCTCATGAAGTTTCAACACTGTAGATCCATGTTGAATGTCTATATCACTTATTTTGGAATGAAAGTTTAAAATGATTTATTTATTTCTTCTTCATGATAATCTATATTTTTTTAAATTTAGTTTTTTTCTTAATAAAACATTCTGAACAACACATTCTTTTATTTGGTATAATCATGATTAGGATTTTTGTATATTTTTTATTTTCCATAATAGAACACAGAGGATACTAAAGAGAATAATGTTTTTTATCATATGTTCTAATTGATTTTGTTGTTATAACCTTAAAATGTTTTGGGTAATGTTAATGTCTCATGATATCCATGTTTCATTTCTATTTGGATGACAAAATAAAAATATGTTATGATGGAGGTTTTCCAATGTTGTGATGGTTGGGAAAAAAATAGTCCCAAAATTCATTATGTAATATAAATATATCTTGATATTCAAATTATAGTACATTTTTTCTGGCCTAAGAATAGTTCAGATGTTGTATAAGCTCTTGCCTTTTGTAATTTATTTTTGGTACACAAGTGGATAGACAAAGAACATTATGTACGGTTCCTGGGCAGTAAGCATAAGAACAAAAATATTATATGTCAGCATCCAAAATAAAAAAATTATAATGATTGATATTATCTTATATTATATTATATATCCTACTATCATTGACAATGATTATGATATCCTGCTATACAATTATTCCAAAGTCTTATGACACCATGATCTTTTCCTTTCATTTATTGACACCATGTTTTAATTTTTATGTTCATTTTCTTTATGATTTCATATTGTTCCATCAGTTAGGTATTTATTATCATACAATCATTTATACATTGATCATTCGCATACTTAGCATTTGATCTCACTCATTATTATGATTTAACATTCCAAGGTTATGAAAATGTGTATGTCTTATGATATGTAGAGAAGATATTTATTATGATTGGATATAGAGAAAAGTTTGAAATTATGTAAATGAGGAGTATATATATATCTACTATCAAAATACCCTAAAAATTATGGTTAATGGGTATTGGGATAGTATTATGAAATGTAATTTTAATGTTTTTTTAATGATTTATATAATGGTTATTATACTACGAGAGACTATAGATGGTTCCATAAAAGGGTATTGTTATCTTGGATATTAGTATAAATACATTTGGATTAGTTTAATATGAACCCTTGTGAAAATAGTAACAATATCCTATTATTATAGTAATATCCTTTTGTTTTGGAAATATAAATATTATATGGTTTTCAGAAAAATTAAATCATTTTCTTGATTTTGGAACATATATGTCGTTTTAGAATAGATACACTTAAGGTAAATAACTTCAAAATGCGTTTTTTGAGTATATATGGATCATAATTCAGGTGCATGGTGAATTGTACCATTCAGGACACCTGGAAAGACACTCATGAAGGATCCACTTTGGCCATTCATATTATCCTTATAAAATATTATAAACAATTTATTTTATAATTACCTTAATGTATTAGGTTAATATATATGAGATAACATATCTTAATGTGACCAAGGTTGAACCCTGATAGTTATAAGATTAACTATGTTTTACATATATTAAATTACTGTATCATATGACGAAATAAAGGGGCCAATTGAGAATAAATCATAGGATATGGATTTAAAATTCATATACCCTAAATCTTATGGATATTATCATAAATAATGTGGTTTTAGTATTGGGATACAATATTATTAAGAGGTTAACTGTGTAAAATCTATGTGTCTAAAAAACCACAATGTATTATAATAGAATAGTGGAGCATGAATAAATAGTTTATAATAATTTTATATTCATATTATGATAGAAAATGATAGTTTCCTAGTAATCAATAAGGACAAAAGTTTGATTCCATTATGGAAATTGATTTTTGATAATCATATCAGCTTTCATTAGTGAGTGATACATATATATAGTATTTTGATATATTCTAAAAACTAATATGTTTTATGTGAAACATATATGGTTTTTTCTTCATTCATTATACTTAAAATATTTTAATCAAATCAGTAACCTCAAATAGTGATTTTATAAAAAAAATTATATTTTAGAGGAAATATATTGAAGAAATTATGATTATTCTATGGATAACTAATAAGAATTAATATAATATTAATTATGATGTAATAAATCGATGAATATTATTAATAATAGTAAGAAATATAATATTCAAATCCTTATAACTATTTATGGGAAAATTTGATCCATGATAATTTTTATTGTATTTTAGTTATCATATTGGGATTATAATATATATTAAATGTTAAGAGACCATATTAACTAGTTCTTAATTCTATTTAATGATTCGTAATATAGTTTTTGTAAAAATTAGATGTAGGTGTGTGTAAGTGTAGCTCGAATACTTCTTATTACAACATCCTAGTATATTAAGTATACTGGTGTTGTTACAAAAGAAATGAATAAAAAGAGTTTAGGGGGGTTGGAGAAGAAAAATAAAACAAAACAACATTAGAGAAGACATTACCTCAAAATCGGGTAACTCTTTTTGATTTGAGAAAAAGGCTTTCTTGGGAAGAGTTCTGCCCAAATTGAGGCTTCTAGGAGTAAGAGGGGGAAGTTGGGAGGGTATTTGGGCATAGTTTGGCCGATCCAAATGGCTTGACGGTGTGAATAAGGTGGGAGAGGTGGGGGCCTTTATAAGTGGAGAGGAGGGGCTCTTTTGGAAAGATTGGAATGTTACATTATTATACAATGCTTTTCGGATTATAAAAATCCCACATTTATATAATTCGTGTCTAAGGTGATAAGGGTTCGAAATCTCCTCATCCAATAGGCTTTGGACAAGTGTAAGACTTGGATTTTGCATTATCTTCTCATTTTATTTAAATCGTTAAATAATGAGGTCATCGCTGCATCATAATGATGTCATAAATAATTTAATTTCTTTAATCTCTAAAAATTATAAAAAAAATACTATGATGTAGGAAATCGTTTTAGCTTTCTAATGAATATTTATAGTCAAAATTTGGACTTGTGTAACCCCACTTAAAAGCTATTTTAGTAAAACAACTCATGTTTGTGTCAATTTAATTTTAACATTAAATAAATATATATTAATGTCATTTTCCAACTAAAGTGGCTCCATGGGGTCCCCAAGTTGACCCATGGGTTTTCTTGGTCGGCCATGACTCATCCAAAAGGAGTAGGACAAGTTTCATGCTCACATCATAGTATTCAAACATTGTTTTTACCTTAAACTACACTAATTACCTCTAATCGCGATTAAGAACTTAAAAGTTACTATTCACCAAAAAATTATTTTAATCTCATTGAACAACATTTTACTTCTTAATGACAACCATGTATGTCGGATTTTTGAAAATCAAATCACAGAAGTGGTAATATTTCATTTAAACGAAAAATCAGTTATTTAACTACCACTTAGTGGTTTCACTATTCATCAAAAATTGAAGTTTTTCAGAACAATGCCAAAATTTCACCCTAAGCTATAATTGATATTCCGAATTCAAAAATTATGTCTATTTTACAAAATTACAAACATATAAGTTGAATTAATTAATTTTATAATTATTTCCCGCTGTTACAACAAATAGCGTGTTTTTAAGAAACAATTTATATCAAAAGATTGGCAATTGTTTATGTCCAATTTCAATGTTAAATTAATTCTAATGACCACCTTTGGATAAAATGGTAAAAATATATTCTAATTATACTTTAAAACCACTAAATAGTATAATTTATCACTATAAATTATTTTGATTATAAAAGTTGTTTTTAAGTATTTTTCACTATTCATAAAAAATAGAAGTTCTAAGAAAAATACCAAAAATTCAACATAGGCTAATTTCGATATTCTGAATCCAAAAATGAAGTCCATTTTGATAAATAAAATTTATAAAATTTCAAAAATTAGGTATTACTATTCACAACGGCTAGTTTAATTCGTTGGGGTGTGTGTTAGAACTCGAGGTTGCGTACAACACACGCTATTGCATTATTCGAAGTGAAACATACCGTGGAAGCTTGGGGTGTTACATTCTCCCCTCCTTCAATAAATTGCGTCCTCGCAATTTGAAATTTTTCTTTGAAAATAAAAGGTTGAAAAGAGAAAATACCTTTGAGGAAAACCCACATCAGAAATAAGGTTAATAAATATATAACATTAAAAGAAAGCAAGATAAGTACAAAGGTCACCCGATATAGCCCATTCTAGGATTCTATGAAAATATGTATATGGAGGAGAAAAAAACCATCAAGGTCTGATGGAGAGTTATAGAAAACAGGATTAGGAGAATGTTTAACTACAAGAAAATCACAAACTTGTGATTGGTTAAACAGTCATTGAATCCCCAGTTGGAAAAGTTAACCGACAACATTTTTGTTTTAAGTTACCTTTTATAATGTTGAGGAATTTATTTAGGAGATTTACTAAGAACGTAAGGGAATATACATACTTGTTATTTATACTTTCATTCGTTAATAAATTTTTACCACAAACCCAACTTTTACTCCAAATGGTAACGGACCTCAAAAATATTCTATTTATCCTAATAGTATAAGGTTCCAAATGTTAACACATACCATTTAGATTAGTAAAATTATTTTTTAATAACCAGGGACTTCCTGTAGGCTAGTGGTAGGAAATAAAGGCCTGTCGAACTATGATTGTGGGTTCGATTCTTGCAGCTTTGTCCGACGCGACGGGTTATGCCCCACCCTGCAGGTTGTCCTTTTCCTAAAACTATAGTATCATAATATTCCAAAAATAATCTTCATAAATTTTTTAACCTCAAACAATACTATCCAAAGATCAACTTAATCCACTCCAACCTTTATAGTTATCCAAAATACCTCTGTCCAGAGTTTTTATAAAAGGTCTCTTAATTCCAAAATCAATTTATCAGATTCCCCAAACAAAGTAAGGTTTCTCTTATTGTCACATACTAAAAATATAATTACCTTCATCATATTAAAACCTTACTGAAATCAACAAGTACTGAAGTACAATCCTTATATATATATCACATTATTATAATAACCAGAATATAATCCATGAGTCCAAAAGCACCAATACATTAGTTATTCTTCTTCAACTGTAGTAATAGCATAAGATTTTCCTTGATCCCTTGGCCTTTTCTGAGGTAAGTTTCCCTGACGCTTAGGACATTCATTTTCATAATGACCCATTTCTCTACAATTGTAGCATTCAACATTGATAGCCTCTTTCTTTCCCTTACAATCACGCTCCTGGTGACCTTTTTCCCCACATTTATAACAAACTCCCATTCCTTTTAGGAAAGTACCAGGGTGATTCTTCCCACAATTATGACATAATGGAAAATCCTTCTTTCCCTTTTTCCCTTTGTCTGTCTCTTGTTCCACCGTTCTCTTCTTCTCTTTCTTTACTTTGTTGTCATAAGACTTAGAGAATTCCTTTTCTGTCTTGATAGCACATGAGACAATATCTTCGTATGTTGAGAACGATTGTGATACTAAAGCCCGACGGAGAAATGGTTTTAAACCATCAAAGAAACGATCAGTCTTACTTCTTGAGTTACGTATGTAATCTGCAGCATACCTCGCTAACCTTGTAAAGTTAGCCTCATACTTTGCGACATTCTCATCCTCCTTCTGCCTCAGACTCTGAAATTTCCTTTCAATATCCGCTCGATGGTCTCGAGGAAAGTATTTTTCTAAGAACAGATCTTTGAACTCCTGCCATTCCATGTTTGTTAATTCATCATCTTCCTTTGTGTTTTGAATTAGTGACCACCATTGATCGGCATCTCCAGTGAGGCGTTAAACTGCCATGACAATTTCGCCCTTTCACTACCCCCCAAGGCATGGAATATTTTCTCTAAGGAATTTATCCATTGCTTAGCTACTATAGGATTTGTACTCCCATTGAATGTTGGGGGTTGTTGCCTCATGAAACGGTCTAGCATTGATCCTCCACATTGCGGATCAGGGTGCTCCATACGAGTAAGGTTATTATTCATAACCTGCGTGAGTTGTCCCAGTACGGTGAGAAGTTGATCAGCACCAGTTGTATCACTAGATCCACCATAATTATCTTGAGTAGGAGGGCAATCCCTACACGGAGTGCATGCATTGATACGGTTTCCATTCCTTCCACTAGGTGCCATTTCTAAACAATGGCATAAAGTAGATTAGTTTATGAAATAAAATACATAATTCCATATTTGTAAAATACTTTACATAAATTGAACTATTTATGGATATAATCCATAATCATAAAAAGAAATGTTTCCTTTGAGGAAGTATATACTCATAACCCTTCAAGTGGTTTGTAAATAAAATGAGAATTATCCTAAGCATATCCCCCGGGAGTGTCGTAACCAAGAGTGCAGCAAGGCCCGTTGTCGTGCACCAGTTCCCGTTTGAGTCTATCTCAAAGCGGTGTTTTCGGGTTTTACACCTAGGTACATCTGTGACAGAGCCGCCTCTACCTGCTCGTATCCAGACAGGGATGTATTGCTCGGAAAACTCATAACATCTCTATAATACCAAAATTCAAGGAAGTTCTTCTATACTAATCCTCAAAATCTATCTTTGGGATATGTGCTCTAATCAGAGTTTATCTACATCTAGATTCCAAGGTTAGTACTAAACTTCCTCTGATACCAACTGTAACGCCCCGACCCCAGCTACCCAGAGTCGGTGCATTACTTCATAACATTGGCATGATCACAAAAGATCAAGTCTCGAAAGACCGATTAGTTTAGTAGCCTTGGAAACACTAGATACATTCATAAATGTTACATTACATCAAAAAGTGAAAAAAATATAATAACATAGTCTCCATAGTCCACACTTCTATCCTCTTCGGACTATCCCTGTAGGTCATTCATAAAATACTTCTTCACATCCTGGAAAATATTAAAACATTGAAAGGGGTGAGCTCAGATGCTCAGTAAGGACTATTGCGGAAGATTTCATAAATAAACATTAACATTTAAGGCAATGTATAACTAAAAAAAAGCCTTTTAAACATGAACTTCAACATAATATGGCAAAAGTAAAATGAGATAATGTCATTTACTTATTCACATGGATATTCTACTGGTCGAATAATCACATGCAATATCAATAACCACTTTCATAATGAGGGAATGTATAATGCCGGACATTCTGAAACATTTTGTCAAGGCCTCGTCCAAAACCATAAATCAAATTGGGAAAGGGACTCGGCCAATTCCAAGTCTAGTTGTCTCATGAGACCTACTGATGCATCAAGGAGCTATAGCGGGCTCCACCCGTCACTTATTAAGTCCAATACATTCCTCATATTAATAGGTTTAAACATATCATAAACCATAACATAATCGTATCACATAAACATGCATAAAGGAAACATAACATTTCCACATTTCAATCACAAGATATCAATACAACACATTGATATAATAAAAACGCTTTCAAAACCATTTTCAATACCAACATAAAATAAAGTTAAAACTTTGTATTTATTTTTCATTAAAAAAAATGATGGCTTGTAGAGGAAGCCGAAACTCAAATAATGGTCACGGCGGTGGAGAAGTCGTTGTCGCCGCATAAGTATGGAATGAAAAACATTACCTTTTTTCATTTAGAAAAACTCTTCTTATAAAAAAGATTCATTTTGAATAAACGTAAAAGTCAAAGGGATTTATACACCATATAAAAGAAAGTTGTGTATAAAACCAAATATGCCTCAATGAAAGGAGATTAAGACGAAGTGCTTAAAAAGATCATTTTTAAAATAAAATAGATATATTATGTGTATTCACTATAAGTACACATAAATAAAGTAAAAATACAAAATAGGACATAATAATATCAGGACATAATTTGAAAGTATAAGATTAACCCAAAGAATGGAAGTTGGGTTAAGAAATTCCCTTACCTCGTGTCTGACTTGACTCAACCGTTCTTTAACCTCCTGAATAATAAACTAGAGTTAATATATACCTTATTAAGAACCATTTTCAATTTAATTATCCTTTTTATATCACTTATTACAATGATATGAACATTATGTAATTATTTAAGTTAATAACAGTCGTTTTGTCGATCTTTGGTACTTGAGTCAACAATAAACTTCTTATAATTACAAGTTGTTTATGTGGTAGAATATCCATTATCTCCAGAATTATATTCATGATTTAGATGTCATATATATCTTATATATCCAGTATATACATTCATCTATAATATTACGTAACATTTAGAGGTATGAAATGAAATGCACCGTTCATGGAGACGGTAAGTCGTACGTACGCATGAACGATACTTTCATTTCAATTTCATATTTAATGGTATGAAATCATAATGATATAAATGTATAATATAATTCCAGTATAATATAGTGTATAATACCATTTACTCCATCCTTTATACATCCCACATATGGCATTAATGATTCAAATCACTTTGAGGGGGCGGTAGTCCGCACTTCCTAAAATGAAATTATCGCGTTTTACCCATAATGGAAATCATAAAGTATGCCATAAATTGGAAATAAAGAAGCATAATTAAAACATAAACACATTATATATCATATATAAATATAGTGACATCTTAATGGCCACCTTTGAAGGTGTTATATGAGTGTTGAACAATCATCGTTTCGTGAGGCAGAAATTCGCCATCCACAGAAACCGTATGTTCTTTAACCATTAGATGTAGGTGTGTGTAAGTGTAGCTCGAATAATTCTTATAAAAACATCCTAGTATATTTAGGATACTTGTTTTTTTACAAAATAAATTAATAAAAAGAGTTTATGGGGGTTGGAGAAGAAAAATAAAACAAAACAACATTAGAGAATACATTACCTCAAAATCGGGTAACTCTTTTTGATTTGTGCCAAAGGCTTCCTTGGGAAGAGTTCTTCCCAAAGTTAGGCTTATAGGAGTAATAGGGGGAAGTTTGGAGAGTATTTTGGAAGAGGTTGGCCGAGCCAAATGGCTTGAAGGTGTGAATAAGGTGGGAGAGGTGGGGGCCTTTTATAAGTGGAGAGGAGGAGCTCTTTTGGAAAGATTGAAATGTTACATTGTTATACAATTCTTTTCGGATTCTAAATGTCCCACACTTATATAATTCGTGGATAAGGTGATAAGGGTTCGAAATCCCCCTCATCAAATAGGCTTTGGACAAGTGTAAGCCTTGGATTTTGCATTATATTCTCATTTTATTTAAATCGTTAAATAATGAGGTCATCGCTGCATCATAATGATGTCATAAATAATTTAATTTATTTAATGTCTAAAAATTATAAAAAAATTACTATGATGTAGGAAATATTTTTAGCTTTCTAATGAATATTTATAGTCAAAATTTGGACTTGTGTAACCCCACTTAAAAACTGTTTTAGTAAAACAACTCATGTTTGTGTCAATTTAATTTTAACATTAAATAAATATATATTAATGTCATTTTCCAACTAAAGTGGCTCCATGGGGTCCCAAAGTTGACCTATGGGTTGTCTTGGTCGGCCATGACTCATCCAATAGGAGTATGACAAGTTTCATGCTCATATCATATTATTAAAACATTGTTTTTACCTTAAACTACACTAATTACCTCTAATCGCGATTAAGAACTTAAAAGTTACTATTCACCAAAAAATTATTTAAATCTCATTGAACCACATTTTAATTCTTAATGAAAACCATGTATGTCGGATTTTTGAAAATCAAATCACAGAAGTGGTAATATTTCATTTAAACGAAAAATCAGTTATTCAACTACCACATAGTGGTTTCACTATTCATCAAAAATTGAAGTTTTTCAGAACAATGCCAAAATTTCACCCTAAGCTATAATTGATATTACGAATTCAAAAATGATGTCTATTTTACAAAATTCCAAAAATATAAGTTGAATTAATTAATTTTATAATTATTTCCCGCTGTTACAACAAATAGCGTGTTTTTAAGAAACAATTTATATCAAAAGATTGGCAATTGTTTATGTCCAATTTCAATGTTAAATTAATTCTAATGACCACCTTTGGATAAAATGGTAAAAATATATTCTAATTATACTTTAAAACCACTAAATAGTATAATTTATCACTATAAATTATTTTGATTAAAAAAGTTGTTTTTAAGTATTTTTCACTATTCATAAAAAATAGAAGTTCTAAGAAAAATACCAAAAATTCAAAATAGGCTAATTTCGATATTCTGAATCCAAAAATGAAGTCCATTTTGATAAATAAAATTTATAAAATTTCAAAAATTAGGTATTACTATTCACAACGGCTAGTTTAATTCGTTGTGGTGTGTGTTAGAACTCGAGGTTGCGTACAACACACGCTATTGCATTATTCGAAGTGAAACGTACCGTGGAAGCTTGGGGTGTTACATTATTCATTTCACAATATATGATTAGTGTATAAAAATGCAATTTAGTTTTAATAAAGATATGTATATTTTTCTAGTTTAAGATAATATTTCATATGTTATATAGGATGTTATATATAAATATTTAAAGAATACACCCTTATAATTTAAAAAGTGTGTATAAATAGAAAAGGTAAGAATATAATTTAATTAATGTTTTAGACTATAACGGCTTCAGATTTTAATTTTTTTAATCTAAGGAAAATATGTTTGACATCTTTATATTAATGCCACACTGAACTAATTTTTTTTGGAAACTTTACACCAAAAGATTCTAGTTTTGAAAATATTAGGTATGAAAAGTTGAAACTAAATTACAAAATATATTAATATATATATATATATGTTTTATTTTATTCATTATTTTTCTTTAGATTATATTTTTTACATGTCTTAAATTTTATTATAGGAAACTAATAATATTATTATTAAGTTATTATTTTTATGAAATATATTACTCAATTATTAAGGATATATTTTGTAATTTTTATATAAATTTAGAACAACAATGAAATTTTTTTTGAAAGTTAAATTTTGATAAAAACAATTTCTCAGTGTATTTGAAAATTAAAAATAAAAGTAAAAATTTATAATTATAAAAATATAATTTGGAATAATTATCTTCATTTTTTGAATTTAAACTTTCAATATTAATTTTAGATGAATTTTTGGGGTTTCCAAAAAAATAATTATTTATAGTTGATTAATGGAGAATACTATTTTTATTAATAACTTAATTTGACTAATTTTATTATTATAATTATGAATTTTAAGTTAATGAAACCTATTTCAAGTCAAATTAAATATTTAAAAAATTATATTTTTGAAAATATAGTATTTAATTTAAATTTTTTTTTTGAAATTTTATATCTGATGTTATATTATTTAAAAAAAATTATTTTGTTTTATAGAATTATATCAAAAAAACTTTTACTGCATATAAAAGAATAATATATTATAATGAATCAAATTTTTTTGATTCATTCTACTAAAATTATCTTATTATTAATTTTTTTATTTCTCTAAAATAATTTATTATTTGGTTAATATTGTAAATTAAATATTTTACTAACACTTTATCTTTTAAGAAATGATTATTAAAGGATGGAATGAATGGTTTCAAACCAATTTATAAATTAGAAATATATCAATTTATGTTAATTGATTTATATTAAAATATAATTTTAATATATAAAACCAACACATAAAATCTTATAATGTTTATCTTTTATTTTAATGATTTTATTCATTTGTTTATTTTAATAAAATATTCACATGGTTCATTTAATTTTTAAATTGTTTTTAATGTTTCTTGAATATTAATTGAATATAAATAATTTTTTAAAATTAAATAAAACAAATAACATTGACAATTTTATCGTAATCATAAATCTTATGCAAAAAATACATTTTATTCTAAAAATGGGTATTTACACATTTTGTGAGCTAATTCATAAATCAATTTCACGAACTCCTTGAAATGTTATATCATAAAAAAATTTAGTTATATAAAATCATCAAGTCCATTGACAATTTGAATTTTTCTTACTAGAATCAGTTCTCAATGATGAAAGTGGGTGTTCCCTGGTAATGAGAAATTATGTTTAAAATTGATTAATCCTTGTTTATGTGGATATTAACTGTGAAAATGTGTTTTAAATTGAATGGTGATGGATAATAAACATTATCAATATCCATAAATCATTTTTGGTAAATTTTTAAGCCATTATTCTTAGAATAATGGAGTAGTATTATTGTAAAAAAATATTTTTTACAAATATTCCATTTTATTCATTTATAAAACTATACCACTTACTCCCCATATCTCCCCCAATTCTAAGGCCTCTGATAAAATTGAACTCTTCACTATTGAAACTTAAATACCCTAATGATATCATTAATTATTTTGATTAATAATTACTTTGAATATTTTTCTAAATGAGTTTCTTATGAGAGCACATCAAAGGGAATGGAAGTTTAGTGGAAGTACAAATAACTTTCAAAAACATGTAAGGGTTTCATCTCAAATAACCTACATGAAGAACATATTATATTATAAACCAAATTTCATTTAAATAGTGTGTATAATTATAATTTGACATTTAATTTCATGAATTTTTCTTATTCTTGATATTTTAAAATCAATATTAATCTTTACCCACTTTATGGACGTTTTTGAAAATATTTCTTAAGGCCTAAGGGTTTTCATCTCAATTTCCCATCATTGATCCATGTTTTGTTGTTTTGATCCAATTTCATATTATAATGGTTTATATGTATACCATGAATATAAATTCAAATGATTTAATTATTTAATGTATCATAGTAACATAATTATATGTTTTTGATGTTTTGAATTACTGTTGATATAAACATTACTAAGGTGATAAGTGTCATCCATAACTCAATCATATTTATTAAGATATACTGTTTTCTCATTCTTTTTTACATACATTTGACATGATATTATTCATTTTTATATTGGATAATTATTTTTTTTATATCCTCAACGTTACTAGTGATAAATAATAATTTTTTAAATGTAAAATAAGTTAATAATAATTCAAATACATTTAAAAGATTGTTTCCTCATCCTAATCCATAAATTTTATTCCAAATAATTTCTTATTATTTAACTGAATTCATAATTACGCATTACCTTATGTGAAATACATATTTAAAATTTTCCATTTTCAAAAAAGTGTTTCATTTTTTAATGATTTTTGGATTAAACAACATTATTTTAGAATATAAAAAAGGATCTTCTAAACCTCATTTAAGACTATCTAGTTGTACATTCCCTTTAATTATCACCCATTTTGTGATATATTATTATGATGTTATGATTATTTATTTTTATATATTTCCCTTTAATATATCCATGTTTTATATTCATTTAGATGCTAGATCATTATAATTTTTTTCCCTTCAAAATTCCCAAATTTATTTAATCATGATTTAAAGGAACATTCCTTTTTCTGATATCATGACTAATATCGACCCGAAAAATGATTATAATACCTTAATATAATTTAAAATAAATATATTTTTCATTGAGTTTCCTCTTTTTCAACTCTATGTTAATATTAAATGACATTCCCTTTCCATCATTTAAAATATACTTTACTTATTCCAAAAAGTGTCTTCAAACTGGTTAATATTTATTAATTATTTTATGGGTCATTCTCAATAATTTAAAATGTTGGAATAGAATATTCAATACCTATTCCCCTATTAATAATTAAAATTTAAAATTATTTATTTCCTTATTTTCTACAGAATATAGTTTATATAGGCATTGTTTTAATCTTAATACAAGATTATTCAACATACATCTTTGTTATTAGTTTTCTAAAGATTATGATATATATATATTTTTTATTTCCATTCATGGGAAAAAATCTTGTACATATTTTCCTGGAGTGTTGAACATAATTTTTATAGGTGGGATTGTTATATACCTCCAATTCATTGGGAAACATTAATGTCTATGAGATTTAATGTATGATTCATGAGTGGTTTTCCTAGAAACACTATTTTATTTTGGTGATGAGGAATTCGATAATTTTAATGATTCATGCCCTTACATTTTGTGGTGAATAGTTTTTTAGACTAAGAACATTGTGTGGTTCATGGGATGTTATCCTAAGAAGAAAAAGTTTATTGCATTGGTGGTTAGCCTAGGGACACAATGTATGGTGCGTGAGTGGTTATCCTAATCACATGATGTTACGATGACAATTCAACATATCATAAAATGTTTATGATAGATATTATCCTATATTATTTTCTCCTTTAGTAAATATTAACATAAACTTATAATTTCAATCATCATGATGTTTCTATATTCTTAATACTCTATGATATTATCCTTTAATTTTTGTATGCTAGGTCTTCATGAATATGATTATTCTATTTATGATATCATGTAATTTCTCTTGATATGAATTTATTGCCTCACCATTATTATATGAGTTTATTACTTCATTAAAAATAACTACCTCACCCCTTATTTGGTTTTCCCTTCTCAGAGATACGTATATATTTATTGTTTATGGTATATATTAATGATTATTATTATTTATTTATTTATCAGAAAATTTTTAAATGGTTTAAATTTGTTGTTCATGTATATATTATCGAAATACACTAACCATTTTTACTCCTTTATATATGATAAAATTATGTAATGTAGTTTTTATGTTGTTTAAAGGATGTAAATAAATACTAGTCTAGAATGATTAACTAAAAACTGCACCAGAACATCATTTCAAAACCCCATTAATACGGTATAAACCCTATGTATAAACTCTTAAATCATGGTAGATGAGTAAAATTATATCACATAATTATTAAATAAATCCATTTGAGGATAAAAGAGAAAAATATTAGAAACAATGATTTAAAGAAAAAGTAAATGGAAAAGAATAAAAAATATATATTTCATTATTTATTCTTACACCATAATCCTGGAAAATATTTCAATACAATATTTAAGGAATTTGGAGGAAGAAGATTATAATTAACGAATGTATCTCTATATATATCTTATATAGATATTTTTTAGTAATATGTGATCCACTACTACATATAGATTCATTTCCTTTTAATGCTTCCATCCACCTACATCATCTTATCTATAAGGGTCACAGTACACATCCTTTGACATCCATAGATAGACCATTCACATAGTGAGATATTTCTATATCTTCAATGTACCCAACTGATCATATTTTCCCTTAATTTTGATATCTTGGAGATTATATTAAATATATCTAAATGTGAGTTAACTTCTAATGGACATGATCATATACTTTACTCTATATCATCAATTCCTTTAAAATTGTACTCACGAAACCTGTTATTCTTGTGATCATTTTAAATATGGTAAGTGGATATTCTATTTATAGTGAACTAACATACACATCATTTGTTTAAAATATTATCAAAACTCAATAGATACCAAATATAGTTTTTTATAATGTTTCAATTGATATGACATATAGTATAATTGTAATAACCCATATCTTTTTTTGGTATGTTTTTCTCTTTTCTGGTGTTTTTGAGAAAAAGAGGAGTATCTGGAAATTTTTTATGTACACACCATGTACTTATATGTACACACCATGTACTCAACTGCCGCACATAGCCATGTGTTGTCCGTGTAATGGCCAAGCACATAGCCGTGTTTGGTGACCTATTGGCTGCCTAAAGCAGAGTCTGGTAAGGGCATGTACGTGATGAGTACTTATAATGTACACATTGTGTACTTCTTTTTTTCATTAAATGGACTGGGGTCTCATATAATTGGAAGAAGTGTATTTTTCATCACCTTCTTCGACTGAGAGAATCCGTACAACAATGATCCTTCCCTAAGCCCTTGATCAAGCATGGGTTCTCTGATTAGATTGTCATCGATAGCATTGGGATCACCACTGCAAGTTATTCCATCTTCTAGAGGTTTATCTCTTGATTTCTCACCTTTCTCCGGTTATCCTTAGTTGAATTTTATAGATGTTGTTTTAGATCTTCCACATTCTTGGTCTATCCAAGGGCCGACGCCAGAGTAAATCGATCATACAACACTGAGGTGGGTGGTTTGTGCCTTTCTGTATATGTTTATTGAGTTATATGTGCAAAAGTACCCAATACCCATGATTGGGGTATTGCATGTTTACTTTTTTAGCCCTATTAATTTCCTGCTATGACTTTATGGATGAGTAGATGTTAACTAAATGTGAATAGGGTTAATTACTATTCTTTGGAAGGGTTTTCTCATGCATGTTTTGTTTATGACTCTTTGGTCTTGCTTAGTGTGTTGGGATGCTTTCTGTCCATTCCTAGTATTGATTGAATGGGGTAATATTATTTATTTGACATGATGTTATGTTGTAGACTATTTATCCATGTAGTTCTTGAGGTATACTTTGGCCGTTATATATCACTGTGCTCGATTGACTTACACTGGGCCGTGAGAGCCTAGTGTAGTAGACCATAGAGAGAATGGACGTTGAGGGCTTCTACAGAGTGTATGTTTACTGTTACGATGTGAAACCATAATGGGAATTGATGTAAGTGCTTCTATAGAGTGTATTTAGTTCCTCGACGCGGGCCACAAAGGGAATTTGACATTGAGTGCCTCCTTAGAGCGCCTTTTTGTTACTGATATGAAACTATAGGGAGAATTGACGATGAGTGCTTCCTCCGAGAGTATATGCTAAACTGAACTAGAGGGGTTAGACTATGTGTACATACAAAATGGTTTCTTGTGTTTATTTTGGTTGGATGAGAGGGGTAAGGCAATGAGTACTTCCTAAAGAGTTCCCAGCTTATGATTAGCTGTATACTTGATATCTGCTATTTGAATGCATTTGAAACGATTGGATTTTTTACTTTTGATTACTTCCATGTTTACTACTTCTCTTTACTTATTACCTACCATATATATTCATTGACTGTTAGGCACAAATCTTGGGGTGGTTTCCTAATTTGATTAGTCTCACACCATGGTTGGGGAATTCATTTGGGTTCCAAATAGATTATGTTTATTTTGGTATAGACAAGGGAAAGAGCCCTTCTACTTCAGGTACTTGATTGCTGAGGAGCTGGAGAGAATGGGATCAAGATGAGGCTTGTGATTCTCTTGGATTTTATCTATTTTCTTTTATACATTGGTTATTTTTTTATTCGATCATTTTGACTTATTTGGATGCTTTCCTAAACATCTGTATCATGCATCATTATATATATATATATTCTCAAGTGGTTTATTACCTCAGTCTTTTGTTATTTACTATTGTATGGTATTACATTGCTTCCCCTATTGCTATCTGTTTTCTTCTAAAATTTTACACCACCAATGAGGTCATAGTTTCCCCACCATCACACCCAATGCCCTCGCTTCTAGTCGGTAGCCTCTGACATTTAGGGAAATGCGCTTGAGGCCATGTGACCAGCTGGGTATGGGGTGCCTCTGGGCGACACTTGGAATCAAGATGTTACCAAGTAGTATTAGAGGAGGTTCTTTTCATTTGACTTACTATTTGGAGCCTATATCTAGGGATAGGTAGAAAATAGTTACTTGGTAATAAGTTGTGCTCGGGAGTAGCTAACTTGTGTATAGGGAAAATCCAATTTAACTGGTATATTTTAACTCTTCTAGTTTTGCAATTTTACAGTTTATTTCATTTCACCATTGTGTGTTTCGCATGTTTATTGTTTTTATCATTGATATTATTAAGGTTCTATTTCTTTTTCAACCCGATGAGATGAGGGTATTCCATCTCATGCATCATATGGGAACTTTCTAGAGATCACATTTCATGAATTATTTCCTTTACATGTAGGTTTCATTAGAAATTTCATGTTGTTGTGATAGAATTTGTGCTAGATATTCATGCTGTTGTGATAGATGCCTTGATAGAATAATAGTTTTTTATTGGGTATGGAATTGTGTAAGGTTTCATTTAAAGGAAAGCCATAATTTGGTACTTGAGGGGTTATGGGCACTCATGGACCATAATTTGGTGGATCATTGTTCTGTTATGTTATATGTGATTTGTATAATATGCCAACCTTTTATTCGCAATGAGTATGGGCCCTCACGGATCGGAATTTGGCACAATAATGTTCATTTCAGTGTTTTTTGGGCTTCTAGAGTAGTTTCTGAGGATTACTGTCTAAAAAACCCAAGAATAAATGGCATGTATTGATGAATACATGCCATGTGTCCTTCTGTTCAGAAAGGAACTGTTTTTTCTGGAGTACACACTGTGTTACTTTTGCATACGTCGTGTAGTCTCTAACTGTGTGGTAAAATACATGGGGTTTAGAAATCTTTGATGGGACACACCGTGTACTGGATGTACATGCCATGTTGCATAGACCATGTGTCCATCCATGTGACTAATGACACAGATAGATGAAAACATAAGTTTTACATGTCATGTCAAGCTTGAACACACCATGTAGTCTGACCTGTCTATCTGGTCGTGTAACTAAAAACATGGTTCGGTGAGGTTCGTCTAGTACACGCCATGTCTGGAACTAACACATAGATGGCTCGTGGGTGCATCACTGGCGCGAGTCTCGGATATCCCACGGATGGAGAGTTGGCTTTGGGTTGGCATCTGGCGGCGCCTCCGGCTTCGGGTTGCTCGGTTCTTGGATGGTTTGGGTGTGGAGTGACTCGGCAACGGCCCTGCATCTTCTAGAGTGGTCTGAGGTCGCCTCTGGAAAAGCTCGGATGGGGGAGGTATCCTGGTTCGGGTTTTTTGGTGTTTCTTTGATGGTGTGGTTTGTTCGCTTTGGCTTCTGGTTTGGATTTCCATTGCTTGGTTGTTCGTTTCCTGTGGTTGTTTTCTTGGAGTCAACATCACCTGAACTGCTCTGCTCTCGGTTCTTGATGCTTCTCCTCATCATTGTTCTCATGATCCAATTTGATTCGGCATCCGTTGTGGGATCTTACTCTGTTCATATCTACCCGGTTTCATCCCAGAGCGACACTTCTAGGGCAGGTCGACTTGGTTTCCCTTTCCGGTGGAACTCCTCTAGTGTGCTTGCTGGGTCTTCCAGCCCTAGGTGGCACTGACCTGACATCTCACATATGGGAGCTCCTGCCCCTTCTAGTTGCTTGTTTATGTGGAGATAAAGTGTGTCTGTGGGTTCATTGTGGTGGGGATTTTTCTGGTGGTCCGGAGTCCAAGATGTGACCATATGTGGTTATTTGTTTTCTAATGGTGATTATGGGATGATGGTGAATAGTTTTACGATGTTTCAGGTTGTTTGTACTCGACCACATGGAACAGGTCCTAGAAGAGGTTTTAGAGCTGGCGTCTCATCTTGGCAGAGTTGGAAAAATTTGGATGTTTGAGAGGGTATGGCGTCATCCCTCGGATCTGGCCTGTGCTTTGACACATGACACTTGCTTTCCAAAAAACCTTGCAATGATGGAGAGCGTCATCAAGATGACATGCTAGGGAGGGTTAGTTTCATGTTTCCAATATTATTTTTTCTCTCTTTGACCTTTGAGTCATGGTTTGTCCTATGTCAATAATGTCTTTTGGGTTTTCCCCTTCTTCCCATAAAAGGAGGTTTATCTATAATAATAAAAATTAAAGGCCTACAGTCCGTTGGATGGATGTGTTGGCATTATACACTCTATGTATCCATGTTTTAAAAAACATTATTTAATTATTTATCTTGTTCCTTTATCACACTTCTATGTTTCAAACCTTCTTAATCATGATCTAAGGTGTGTGCTTGACCTTGCAGATTCATGCCACTGAAATGTCCTCTGATTGTTCACCAGTTACAGGGCAGTGATCTGATGCTAAACATGGTTGATTAGGGACTACCAGCAAATCTTCCTGTCGTGCCAGTATTGGAACTAGCCATAATTCTGAACACAAGTGCTGATTCATAGTTCCAAGAGGTCTTTATGAGGTTTATGCAGCCTTCTGATGAGTACCACATCCTACCCCCTCTATGGCTGAACAAACATGGGATGTGATCTCACAGGCGGGATGATACAAAGATATGGTGTAGGATGAGTTCTGGCGTGCCTTTTATGACTACTTCTACCTGGATACATTGAGGGTTGATTGAGCTCGAGAGTTTATGAGTCTGGAATAGGGTACTCTCTCATTCTTGGAGTACTCTTCTCATTTCACTAAGTAGTAGTGTTTCATGCGTACCCCTGGAGGTGATGAGTTATTTCTAGCAAGGATGCTGTATAATGGTCTAAGGAACGACATCCGATCTCAAGTGAACATCATCAGGTTAACTTCCATCACATTTATCGTCAACCAGGTGCTGATCACAGAGCACAACCTGAGCAATTCTGGAGTGGTGAGCCAGGGTTGTTCAATATCTGGGGATGGAATCCCTCTTACTAACAGTAGAAATCACCGCAAGTAGTATACACACGGGGATATGAGTAGGCATGATGATTCTTCTGGTAGCCAAGTGGTGTGATACCAGTGTAGAAAGAGTTGGAATAAGAGGGCACATTTCCAGAAAGACCCAGTGGAGTTCTAATCATGCAACAAGATGGTCCATCTTTAGCATTTCTGCTAGTTTTTCTCAATGGAAGCTAGTGGCAGGGGTTCTTCTATGACTCCTTGTTTGGGAGAAACACCCCTAGTTTCTCACCAGTCTGGGAACTTGAGTTCTTACGGCCATTCATGCCGAGGTGGAGGCCATGTCCATGTTAGCTAGTTGACAAGCTTTCAACAACCATAGTGTGGATCAGCTCAGAGTGGTCAGCCAGGGTGACAGGGCCGCTGTCCAGGTCAGACTTTTGCAGTGGAGCAGACCTAGTAGGAGCAGGATCTCGGACCCTCTATAGTTTGAGGTAAGATCCTAGTTTCCTCAGTTTTAGCTTCTTCTCACTTCTATAGTGTCACTTCCCGTAGCATTATATTAGTTTCTTTTTTTGGAGATCCTTGGGATTTGTATCATTTCTTCTGCTGATATCTTATTTCTAGACACACCGTTGGGGACAAGAACTACTAGTGTACAACATTACAAGGAGTGACCTCTAGAGGTAAATGGGTTTCAGTTCTTGTGGGACCTTTATGTCCTATAGATGATAGGCTATGATGTCATTATCTGAATGGACTAGTTAGTTCCCTTCCAACAAATTGTCAATTGCAATTGTTGTAGGTTGAGTTTCACATCACCGGAGGGTAGATCATTTCTTCATAAGGGTGAATGGGATGTCTAGGAGAGGAGAGTGAGACCCAAGAATCATGGGTTGTGAGGAGTTAAAGTGCGAATTACTAGTATTTATCTGGATGAACAGGGGAATTCACAAATGGACATTACTCCAATGGTGGATCATTTAGGGACATATTTCCCATAGACATTTTAGAATTTCCTTCGAAGCGAGTGGTGGACATTATGACTGACCTTATTCTAGGAGTGGCAGCGGTGTCTATTCCTCCTTATAGGATGGATACACTAGAGTTTCAGGAGCTCATGAACCAGTTGGAGTAGTTGCAGGAAAAGAGTTTCATCTGACCCAGTACTTCCCCTTGGGATTTTCCTGTCCTATTTGTGAAGATGGTGGATGATACCCTTAGACATTGTGTGGATTATCGGAATTTGAACCAGTTGATGGTCAAGAACCGATGTCCCTTACTGAGGATTGATGATCTCTCTGATCAGCTAAGTAGAACCCAAGTGTTCTTGAAGATTTAATTAAGATTTGGTTATCATTAGTTGCATGTTAGACCATTAGATATACCGCTTACAGCCTTTTAGAGAAGGTATGATATATAAGAGTATGTGTTTATGCCGTTCGGTATCATGAATGCGCCTTCAGTTTTCAGGGCACCGATGAACCGAGTGTTCAATCCATACATGTATTATATTGTTGTAGTCCTCATGGATGATATATTGGTGTACTCTCACATTCTATGTGACCATGCCACACATCTTAAGAATGTTTTGAAACTGATAGAGAATCAGCTACATGTTATGCTCCCAAAATTCCACTTTTGGATGGACCATATTCACTTCTTGGGTCATTTTATCAGAGAGGCAGGAGTATCAGTAGACCCAGAGAAAGTGAGAGAAATTGTTTCTTGGTAGAATATGAAGAATGTCTTTGTGGTAAGAAGCTTTCTAGTGATGGTTGATCACTATAGACATTTTATACAGGACATTTCAATCTTAGCAGTACCACTGACCGACCTAACTAAGAAGGGTGCGATGTACTTGTGGCCAGATTCTTATGAGTCAGACTTTTAGAAGAGGAAAGGTAGGTTGACTTCGGCACTGATACTAATATTTCCAGATCCAGGAAAATGCTATACTATTTACTATGATGCATCAGGTAACGGGCTAGGTGTTGTTCTTATGTCGACGGAAAGAGTCATTGTGTACGGGTCTCACGGGTTGAGGCCACATGGGAGGAACTACCTGACACACGATCTCGAGCTGGATACAGTTGTTCATGCTTTACGCTGTTAGAGACACTACTTGTTGGGAGAGAATTTTGTGGTTTTCACCAACCATAAGAGTCTCAAGTATATATTCACTTAGCATGACCAGAATTTTACACAGTGAAGGTGGATTTAGTACCTTCAGTCTTTTGACTTTGAACTTGCTGACATGCCCAGGAATGGAAACATAGTGGATGATGCACTGAGTAGGAGGACTAAGGTACAGGTAGTTTTGGAGGCCAGTAGTGAGTGGTAGCTTATGGATCTATTCTCTGAGATGCATTTGGAGGTGCATGACAGTCAAGGGAAGACATTTCTATCTTCTGTAGTTGTTACCTCTACTCTTCATGGTCGAGTGCGAATGAGGTAGCTATCATATTTTGAAGGCCTAGACCTATGAGAGAGTGTTTCATGAGAGGAACCTATTCTTGGATGGACAATAGGCGAGGATGAGATCTTGTGTTTTCATGGGCGCGTATGGGTTCTAGGAGACATAAGCGACAATCTGATGTGGGACTTTCATTCCTCAGTTTGGGTAGTTCATCCTGGTTTCATGAAGATGTATCGGGATCTACATCGTCAATTTTGGTGGCCAGGTATGAAGAGTGTTTTTTTTGGGTTTTCCATGAGATGTTCCACCTGTCAATAGGTGTAGGCGGAGCATCAGAAACCCGCAGGGATTTTGCAGCAGTTACCCATTATCGAGTGGAAATGGAAAGATGTAGCGATGGACATCGTGATGGGTTTACTGAGGTCTTCTCAAGGGAAGGATGTTATATGGGTTTTCATTGATAGACTCATGAATGATTCTCACTTCTTTCCAATCAGGAGACCTTCAGTGTTGATGATCATGGGAGGTTCTACATCCGAGAAGTTGTGTGTTTAGATGGAGTTCCACACTCAATTTTTTCAGATAGAGATGCACATTTTAATTCTCGGGATTAGAAGGAATTACATAAGGCCTTGGGTGCAAAGGTGCTTCTGAGTACGGCTCACCATCCCTAGACAGATGGCCAGTATAATCGTACGATTCTGGTGATTGAGGACATGCTTCGAGCATGCATCATGGATTGTGGAGGTTCTTTGGAGAAGCACATACCTCTTGTAGTGTTTTCCTATAATAATAGTTTTCAAACAACTATTCAGATGGAACCTTATGAGGCTTTGTACGGTAAGCCATGCTAATCACCCTCATACTGGATGGAGGTAGGAGAGGCAACAATGTTGGGACATCATCTTTTTTAGGAGACCAGCGAGCAGATAGAAATGATTTGGATGTGGATGGATACTGCACAGTCACGATGGAGGTCTTATGCTGATCGACGAAGACGACCTCTGGAGTTAGAGGTTTGAGATCAGGTTTTCCTATGTTTCATATCGAGGTTGGGACACATGAGGATTCGGAGATAGGACAAGATTTCACTGAGGTACGTCGGACCGTTTGAGGTGTTGGAGAGAGTCGGGCCGATCTCCAATCTGTTGCAGTTACATCAGAGGTACCAGGTTATGCATGATGTCTTCCACATTTCTCAAATTTGAGGTTATTTGTCAGACTTGACACATGTTTTTCAACTTGAGGAGGTTGAGTTAGTGGTGGAAGACTCATTCGAGGAGCATCCTATCTGAATTTTTTCTGGATGTATGAAAGTTCTCTGTGGTCACTTTGTTCCCCTGGTACGCGTGCTAGGGTAGCAGGACCGAGTACAGGATGAGACCTGACTGAGGGAGGCGGATGTACAATCACAGTGGATGGTGATTTTTGAGGATTATTCTTCTATTCTTCCTTTCTAGGGAAATTCGAGGAAAAATTTCCTTAAGGGGAGAAGTTTGAAAGAACCTGGATCTTCTTTTCAGGTTTGTTTTTCTCTTTTCTGCTCTTTTTGAAAAAATAGACGAATTTCTAGAAATTTTTTATGTACACACTCTGTACTTATACATACAAACTGTGTACTAAGTTTCCACAAGTATCCATGAGTTGGTTGTGTAATGGATGAGCACCCAGCCGTGTGTGGTGACCTGGAGGCTGCCTAAAGCGGGGCCCGGTAAGGGCAAGTACACACCGTGTACTTATAAAGTACATGCTGTGTACTTTATTTTTTTTCATTAAATGGACAGGGGTCACATCTAATTGGAAAAGGTATCTCCTTCTTCTTCTTCTTTGATTGAGAGCATCCATAACGCGTCGATCTGTCCCTGAGCCCCCGATCGATCATCGGTTCTCCGATTCGACCATCGTCGACTGCATTGGTATCGCCACTATAAGCTCTTTCATCTTCTAGAGCTTTGTCTCTTGATTTATTCTCCTTTTCAATTTATCCTTCGTTGAATGTTTTTATTGTTTTTTTATATCTACTACAATTTAGGTCGATCTAAGGGAAAAAGATGGAGTATATCGATCAAACAACGACGAGGTAGGTGTTTTGTTCCTTTTTGTAGATGGTCTTTGAGTTATATATGCAAAAGTGCCCAATACCCTTCATTGGGGTATTACGTGTTTATGGTTTTAGCCCTATAAATTCCCTAATATGTCTGTATGCTTGAGTAGAGGTTAATTTAATGTGAATAGGGTTAACTGCAATGCTTTGGAAGTGTTTACCCATGCATTTTTTTTAATGACTGTTTGGTCTTGCTTAGCTTGTTAGGCTGCTTTGTTTCCATTCCTAGTGCTGATATGATGGATTAATATTATTTATTTGAAATGTTGTTATATTTTAGACTATTTAGCCAAGTATTTTTTGAGGTATAATTTTGTATTTATATATTGTTGTGCTCGACTGACTTACATAGGTCTGTGAGAACATGGTGTAGTAGACCATAGAGAGAATGGAAGTTGGGGACTTCTCCAGAGTGTTTGTTTACTGTTACGATGCGAGACCATAGGGGGAATGGATTCAAGTGTTTACTTAGAGTGTATTTAGTTCTTTTATGTGGTCCAAAAGGGGAATTTGATGTTGAGTGCTTCCTTAGAGTGCCTTTCAGTTACTGATATGAGACTATATATGGAATTAACCGTGAGTGCTTCCTCAGAGAGTTTGTGCTAAGCTGAACCAAAGGGGTTAGAATGTTTCTAATTCCTAGAGGGTTGCATGTGTTTGTTTTGGTTGGATGAGAGGGGTAAGGTTGTGATTAATTCCCAGAGGGTACCCTGCTTATTATTACCTGCTTACTTGATATCTGTTTTTTGAATTCATAAGAAATTGTAGGATTTTTTACTTTTGAGTACTTCTATGTTTACTGCTTCTCTTTGTTTATTACCTACCATATATATTCACTTACTATTAGGCACAGATCATTGGGTGGTTGCCTACTGGGATTAGTCTCACACCCTGTTTGGGTTTGGCATTTAGGCCCTAAAAGATTATATTGCTGTAGGTATAGAGAAGGGAAAGAACCCTTCTACTTCATGTACTTGATTGTTGAAGAGCTGGAGAGCATGGGACCAAGTTGAGGCTTACAATGTTATTGGATTTTATCTGTTTTATTTTGTATTTTTTTTATTTTTGTATTCCATCATTGTGACTTGTTTGGATACTTTCCTAGACATATGTATCATGCACTATTATATATATGTGCTCTAGTTGTTTATTACCTCTGTCTTCCATAGTTTAATTTTGTATGGTATTATACTGCTTCTTCTATTGGTATATGTTTACTTTCGCTTTGTTACTCTTCCAATGAGGGCATAGTTTCCCCACCATCACACCTAAGGCCCTCAATGCTAGTTGACAGCCTCTAGTGTTCGGGGAAATTCACTTCAGGCCGTGTGACCAACCGGATACGGGGTGCCTCTAGGCGGCTCCCAGAACCGGTACATTACAATAACATTATATTTTAGTAGATCCCATTATAAATTAACTTTTAATACCATACTAAAATAAAATATATATCTATTTTGATGGTGGTATTGAATTTTTACTAAAAGATAGAGAAAATTTTCTATTACATCTTATATTATGTCTTTCTTGAGAACAAAATTTCTCATATTAATCAAGTATTAATTATGTGTTATTAAAAAAATTCTATAGTAATATGAGAGAGAAAATGATGTGATAGAACTATGTGCACAATCATTAAAATTCTTCAAATTATTTATTCTATTATATGTATAATAAAGTAGAAAAGTTAAAGTACAGATCTGTATTTTAAAAATTTATTATTTTCATATATAATAAAATTAACCGAGATTATTTTCTCATAAATATATATTATATTACATTAAATTATAGAAGAAATTATATCCTCATTATAACAACCATGTAATAAATTTTCAAGGGGGACTAAATAGTAACCTCATTTTTGGTTCATATAAGTGAAGAGTTCAAATGAGAAGTACATTGACGATATTATTTCTAGATCGGATCATTATATTATATTTAATTATTAGTTAACTAGAAATATATAATTAATATTAGTGTGATATTCATAAATAAAGAGTGATGAGTATTTTTATAACTCATTTTTTAAAATATTATTGTGGTTTAATAAGATTAAAAAATGATTTTATATACCACGATTGTTTTTTAGTGATACATAAAATCATCTAAATGCGGTATAGTTAATATTGGTAAAATATTATATTATTTTTTAATCCAATAAATATTTTAAGTGATTCATTTTTTAGTTGATATTACAGTGTTTAGAAAATATTGATTATCTAAATTATTTCATATATAGAACCATATACATCATAAGTGGTGACATGTATCCCAATATAATATCAAATATTTTTATAATGGTTGTAAGAGGTAAGTTATGAATTTTTCTAGTCCATGAATAGAAATTTTTTAGTAGACCAATAATCTTCCCAAAGAATAATATTCCAAATATTTTCTTAAATATTATATAAAATTTTAGTGGAATCTAGTTTCTATATAGAGTAAGGATAATTAAAATTTAACTGAGATCATTCATTATATTTATTAGAGAAATAAAATTTTTATGATTAAGGGATGGGTGATTATCTTTTTCAGAACATCAAATTTCATGGTACTGAATATTCTACAGTGAAAAAGTGACATTATTACAATTCCCAATCACATGATTTTTTATTGAAACAATTAATAAACTAAAATACCTAATAAAATGATTGGTTAAATATAATAAAAAGAATTAAAAAATTTAATTAATAATTGATATAAATGATTAATAAATCAATTGTTAGTAATTAATCACAATCAAAATTAATCACTTATTTTGTTTCATTTTCATTTCAATTGAGAATCATTGTGAATATTATTCTAGTTTGATCAACCCATAATCCATAAATATCAATTAATAAAAAATGATATTGTGTTTTCTATTGTCATTAAATAAATTACTTTAATCTATCCTCCAATGATTATAATAATGATCTATTGTTGTATATATATGTTTTTGATAGATAGAGGAAAGATGAATATCTATCCAGGTATTTAAAACAATCTATATCCTATAAAAATTTGGTAAATAAATAAATTAGTTAAAAATGATAACTTCTGTAATATATATAAATGATTGAATAATTAATATTCCTAAATGAAAATTATCTATTTTTTAATTATAATTTATTTTCGAAAACTAATATGAAAAAATTATTATAATTATATCCTATAAAATGTGTTTTTATAATTTTATTTCTCTAATAAATAAATTAATAATTATTTAAAAGATATACTATAAAATATATCAATTCTAACTGATCAATAATCATAACTCATAGAATCATATAGAATATTTTAATCACCAGTATTATGAGAAAATAATTATTTTAATAAAAATGTATCTTTATTAATTATTTATTTTTTAAAAAATTTAATATTATATATAATGAATTATTTATATAATACATTTTTCTTAAAAATATATGTTTTTAAAATTTTAAAATAATATTAAATTTTAGCTGTGGATAACCTGACAAAAAATTGAGATCCAATCTAACGAAATAATCCTCTACATTTTATTCCCATAGAGTAAAAATTTAATTAAAAGAATCATAGTGGGTATGGTAATAGAATAATAGAGAATCCAATCAAAGAAATTGTGATACTTATGTGCCCTCCTTGGTCCATGTTCATTTTTAATTATATAACTTATATAAATAGGAATGTTACCCATAAGAACTATCACCACTTAAGTATTGACTTATTGTAAGACCTAGAACCATTGTTCGTGACAAAATTTTTTCATCCCCTATAAACCCAGCTAACCAGTCCATCAAAGAATAATAGAAGAAAAAAATTCACAATATGAAAAAAAATAGATTAAATGAAAAATTATGATGGAAATTAATCAATAAATCAAATATTCAACATTTACTTATAACATACTTTGTCCGGAAATTATATTCTTTATCACTGAGATATAAATATTCAATCAGAACATATCTCTATATAAATGAAATAAGAGAATCTCAGGGTAACTAAATTCATTCCATGTGGTTAAAATAGACCAATAGAAATTTATCCTTCACCAACCATAGGATCGGGATGCTAGAACCTGATTTTTTTTGATACTAACCACTTTAATGACACACAAAAATTAGATTTACCTTTAAATAGGCATATACTCGACAAGTAAAAATAATTATTTTGAATAAATTCTCAAATGAACCTACAAAGTGGACACCCCAATATAAAATCATAATTGTATAAGTGATTAAAAACACTAAGATATATTGGAGAAAGACTGATGAACCATCCTGATCCCAAATATCCAAAATAAATTGGATACTATTCGCACAAATCATCAACACTATAGGAACACCATGGTGAAATGAAAGAATATTTTACATGCATATCATTCTACATATAAAACCATCAAATGTGCAACCCTAAAATCTAAAAACTCACTTGGAACCTACTACATCTGGACAAAATGGTGTCTAATATGCTAGATTATAATAATAGAGTAGTTGTTTCACAAAACATTTTCCTTGAAAATGAGCATGACTAATGAAGGAAAAAGAGTTCTAATCTATCCATGTGTCTATGATCAAAGGATATATGAGAGGAAACAACAAAGAACATCAAGAAAATAGGAAGTTGAGAATATAAATATTGAGGAATCTAAAATAAAGAAGTCACTAAAGATTGATAGGGACCATCTCTTATGATGTGAATTAGAAAACATTAAAGAAATAATATAAAATGGAAATAAATGTAGAGTATTACTATGAAATATGAAATTGGTTTCATTACAGAACATGGTAGACTAAAAATGTGCAAAATCGAGAGGGAATCATTGGAAGGGAGTAAAGAACATTTGAATGATCCGAGTAATCCCCTCCTATGTATTTTATTCTATTTAAATAGAAATTAATAATTAAACTTTAGATTAAATTTATGTAATATATTATAGTATAATATATATCAATATTGAATTTATATGAGCGATATTTAGTCAAATTTTTATAATTCTACACACCATTAAATAAATTATTATTTAAATTTAATATAATTTAATGATATTTCTGATATAAATAATTTATGATTTGATTGTTTTTTTCCATATATATGTCTAGGTTTTATTACATAGTGTTTGAGATCCAAATCATGAAACATGTTAAAAAACCCATTACCAATGGACATCATCATTCATCCATCCATTGAACACATGAGATAGATCATGAAAAACCCGAGTAGAGTGCTATATCACCTCACTCGGATGAAAAGAGTCATTGTAATTGGAAAACATTGTATTGAATAATTTTCCGAATATTTGAAATTTAACATGAAAAAAATCTACTAAAATTTTAGAATGACATTTATATACATTTATTAACAATTATAAATCATATATATAGTTACAATCAAGTGTAATATAATTGATATAATGAAAATAATTTCCCTCAACCCACCTTTATATCCTCTCTTAAAACAACCCATTTCTTATCTTTTGAATCTCTCTATATATATATTGAACCACCTTTAAAATAAATAAAATAGATAATGCTCTATTTTTTCTGAAGCAACATTGGAAACTAAAATATAATTTGTATACTTGATCAAACTATCCCGTGTGACCTTTGGTTACTCTTCCACATCAAGACCAACCTACTATACGAATGATCATGAACTAAACCCAATCCTGAAAAAGTAAATAATATTACTATCATCATGTGATTTGAGAAAAAAATCCACGAAGGGTTTCACTAATATTTCCATATATTCTATTAAACAAAATATATCTAAAACGAAAATTTGAAATAAAGTAATTTTAAAATGGTTTTAAACCTTTTCAGGGAAAAAATTAAAATATTTTCATTTTTTTATGTTCTAAAAAATTGATGTTATAATTATTTTTTAAAATTTTAGTAACAAAAGGTCAATGTGTTTATATAAAATGACATGATATTTAATTTAGTAATGGAAAATATGGCAGTTGGGGTGGTTCTTTTGTGATAAATAGTGTAATACTTTATCTAAAAGACCCCCTATCAAATTAAAAAATGGTGGAATTTCTATAGATATTGTAGCAGTTACTATCATAGTATGATAATAGTTAGTTTATTGAGTACTAAAATAGTCGTACTATTCACTAGATTTGGGCTATTTGAAAAAAAATATTCCACCAAGCCCCAGTGCCTTCAAGTCCTTACTTGACCTTGATACAATAATGTATAGAGGTAAAATTATCCATTCCCCAAGAATGTAGGGACTCCAAGTATAAGAAGTAGAGTAGGTACATGTTTAATAGAGTAACCCAGTGGAGATAAATTAGAGCCAATGTATTCACTCGGTGGATCCAACCAAAACTAAGACTGAAGGAGGGATATGGTAGACAAACCATTATTTCATTCATTATCACAATGGAACAGTATGATTGTAAAAACACCAAGTGAAAGGGAGGTGGTGGACTTTCCAATGAGTTTTCTAGTGACTATTCAACTGTAGTATGGGTCAAATATATAGTAATTGTTTTTTTTATTAGGAATATGATAAATGTAGTTCAGGATTTTTACATTTAAACCTCTTGTTTATGATAGGGTTCAATCCCAAAATAGTTTATATTGGGATTATTGAGAAATTAAAATTAAATTACATGGCCCTTCATCCATTCTATCCTTCAAAGGATAAAATTAATCAAAAAACTAAAAAGAGATATTAATATATTTTGGAATATAAGTGAAAAAATATGAATTTATAGAATAAAATCTTATAAATAGCTCATACATGAAATGAAAATCATTTAAAATAACATCAAAACTATCAACTATGTAGAGGAAAAAAATGTAACATGGGAAAAAGATATACTATGTTCCATGTATTATCTCGGTGATTGAGCTATACATGGTCATTATCACAATGTTCAATCTATAGTGGTTTAACCTAATAATATTATCATAACCATATATATATCATCATGAATTTTAATAATTTTTCCAACATTTCTGAAATTCCATAGAAGTGGGATCTTTACCTAGAATACCTATCTTCGATAACACACCTTGGTTCACTAGTTTTCCTGTTTTTCTATATAAGAGAGAAGTTTATAGTTTAAAACATATGTTAAGAAAATTCATTAATATAATAGTAAAAAATAAATATAACAACATCAATATATTATATCACCATCACAACCTCTATTAAAAGACATGATGATTTTATTTTATTTTCCCTTAACACCAAATTTAATTTCATTATTCAATATATTGGGAACAATGTATGAATAGTAAAATTAGGAATACGTTTTTCTATATCTTTGTATGAAAATAATTCATTATTATGTATGGTTTATAAAATTCATTGTAGAATTTTGCATCCAAACAACACATTCAAAATGAAAATTTTATTTCTGAAATTTAAAATTTAAGACCTTATTTGCTTGTAATACAAGAAGATACATGGTTTTGTAAATATATATTTATTTTATTTTTAAAATTCAAACACACTACTCTAAATATGTTTATATTTAAATATATATCTGAACCATTGTATATGTGGATAAAACAAAAATCCAACCATATACATTTACAATAAATAAAAACAATAGAAACATAATAAGGCACTAAAATACCAAAAATAAAATAACAGATAAATTAAAATATATAATTTTAATAGATATAATCAAATAATTGCCTCATGTTAAATCACTAAGGACCCATAAAAGCATTCCAAATGGCCAAAAATAATATATTTAATTAAAATTCCATTATTGGAATTTTGTGAAGAACCTAGTAATAAAAATATTAGAAATAAAATAATTTAAAAACCATATTTATAAAAAAAATACTATAAAATTCATTCTATATATCTATAAAAAGTTTATAATTTCTAGTACAAATAATTTTATAAATCTCAAACATCATTTGGAATATTTAAAATCACCTAGAAATTACAACTAGAATTTTTTATAGATGCAACAACTCCATAAAAATATAGAAATGAGGTAGTAAAAATGAATCCACACATAAAATGAGAAAACTCATGAATGAGAAATTGGAAAACATCACCTATAATTCATATTTTCATTCACACACTAATGGAAAGAGAAAAAAATAACATGAAAACATGGAAGAAAAAATAATGTATGTGGAAGAGATGACCCAACATGGATCTAATTATTTATAGTGTGCTTACGAACGTTTTAATAAAGGGAAGATAGGGGATATTCAAGTCTAAGAACCTCAGTGGTCTTGGTAGACATGTTAATAGGGATAGAAGAAAAGAAAAAATGAAAAAATTGGTTATATAAGTTGAGGTGTATATTTAGAATTGATTTTTTTTATTCCCGGAGAAAATATTGGTTCCCATATAGTTATTCCAAAATATTCCCAATCGATGTGCTTCACACTACAAACACTATTCACATCAGATGCTTGGGCAAAATTTTTGGAAAATCCGTCCCCCAAACCTATAAGAAAGACATGAAATTTGTGGAGTATAAAATCATGGTTTCTCTATGGTATGAATAAAACTATGTGCTAAAAATATAACACACACAAATTTTATAATTTAATGTTTAAAAAAAATGAAATTCTGAAAACTAGTAAAAAATTTAAATCCAATAAAGAAATTTATTTATTAAGATAATGAGGGTCGGGTCTGACATTACTCCCCACCATAAAAATTTCATCTCTAAGAAAATATCAATAGGTCATGTTATATAAGGTAAAGGTTAGAATTCAACATCATCAAACATGAAACGTTTTGTGTCCAATAAATACAACAATATGTATTTATATGAATAAAACAATAAACCCATTGAATCTCTCTATGAATATATAAGTATATAATTAAGAAGATAATACATTCTTACCAAATTCATTGTATGGGCATGTTTCAGAAGGGATACTAAGGGAATAATGATTTGATAAAATAAATTGTAATCCCTACATAATTAGGATTCAAATGTGATACCATGTCTTCAAAAAATGATAATAACTACCCATGATCAAGGTGATATAATATCTTAAAGGATAAAAAAATATGTAAAATAAATTTAAATAACTTTCACTACTCATTATCTAAAACCTAATTCCTAAATTACATAAATGATTAATATAATGAGCCTCTATTACCCAAGGAAGCCATAGAAGAACAATACAAGAAAATTATAAGGTAAAATTGGAAATAATCCTAAATATTTATATATGATTCAAATAGATTTATGCCTCGAAAATTATATATATCTTATAAATTGGTTGGGTGTGGGATATCTGGGATTGTAATCCCAAAAGTACTCTATAATTCCAATGTCAAAAGGATCAAAATAAAATCTATAAAAAAATATAATTTCTTTCGACTCAAAGAACATTAAATTATCCAATGTAAAGATAATTTCCAACAAAATAAGACACTGCTTGAGGATAGATTATATATAAACAAGGGGAAAATATATTACAATCCCCCATAGGAATTTTGACTCATAGTGACTCTATAACATCAAACCTTAAATAATCCCATTAATAAACATGGAGAAACCAAATTAGGACTTACATTAGGGTTACATCCTTATGATGTACTTTCATATTTTTATTGAGTCCATTCTTTAGGAATACTCAAATTAATATAACACAGACACACCTGAAAAATTCATGTTTCCTAACCAAAAACAAACTAACCCTTTCTCTAATCACAGGGAAAAAACATATTAAACATTCATATAAATTCATTACTATAATTAAAATCACAAAAAACTACGAGCGCTATCTTAAAAAGAATAACACAATTATCATGTTAAAATTCTCACATTGGAAAAAGACCACTATTTAGAAAAAAATCACACTGTGATTTTATTTAGAATAAATATTACCCCTTTAATCATGAAGATAATTTATTTAGACAAATATAACCATTACCAAAAATAAATTTTAAAATTCTGTACTATATTCTCTGTGTCATCATGGAATAATTTTAAAAATAAAATTTTATATTAGAAATCACTTCTTTAGTTTTGAGACATAACATTAATTTTAGATTATTTTAATCATAGTCATTTTTATTCATTTTAATGGATTATATTAACCTTTTAAAAATCACCCCTTAATAATATCAATAAGAAAAAACCAATGCATATAAATGTGATAATTTAAACAATTTCAAACCTTGAAGAATCAATGAAATAAAATTGCACAATATTAAGTTTTAGTGAATGTGTTGGAAAAAATATTTGATACACCACATGCTAACCATGTACAATCCCTTGAGAGTTTCTTAGAACCATCCACATTGCATCCACATTATTTGTCAGACCATGTAAATTAGTAGTGTCATGCTTCCCTTTCATTTTCACCATAATCCTTAAATATCAGGAAACAATCAAAAATAATTAAATCAATAACCATATAAATCACATCCATAATTAATAATCTATGTAAATATCATATTAAAAACAAAAAACCAAACTACCCTTGAAACTTATGTTTATTCACGAATGATGGTGATCAATCCACAACACATGATATAGATCATGAGATCTAACTAGAGTATTTTCTATAAAATATATTTCTTAAATAAAAAGGAATATTTAATATGATAGGCTTTATATAGATCTAATCTATGATACCACTTTTTCAAGAGAAAATTTATGATGTCAATCTATTAGTGGCCACAGTCAGACCATGACATAACTAATAGTACTCTATGATCCTCTTGAGCTAGCGATAAAAATCATTAGCATTAGAGGAAATCATTTGAGGATGATATCGTGGAAAAATAATTTATAAAAAAAATTGAAAATGTATATTATTTTTTACATGAAAAATAAGTAATATTACCATTTAGGATATATCTCATAAGAAGTAAAAATTGAGAAAAATTAAAAAATTCATTTTAATTCATTTACAAAATTTCACATTCAACTCCCTAACATACACCATCCCCTTTATTTTCATACATACCTACACATATACAAAAAAAAAATTATCCATAATGTAATGGAATGTAGGAGATCTAAATTTTACACATGAAAAAGTGGAAACTAAAACAAATCTAGTATACAATATCAATAAAATTAGTGAAACCTTATGTCACACTCTATCCTCAAAATCATCTCACTATATGAGTGACTATGAACTAAACATATATATACAAATTCCACTCGTCCTATAGATAGTGAGTGGTTTGATTAGGTTTTGAGGAAAAAATAACAATAGGGTATAACCAAGTAATCCTTACATTCAATTAAAATAATCTTCCCAAAAATACTAGTCTGAAATACATTAATTTTAAATTATCATTTCAACTTTTTTAGAATAATAAAATAGAAAACATTAATTATAATTAGTTTCTAAAATAAATTTATTTTTTAGTTAAATCACCTAAAATGATATAACAAGAAATTAAAAATAGAAAACAAATGACAAAATAGTAATTTTAGTAAAATAAAGTCTAAGTAAAACATTCAGAAAATGAGGGTAGTAAGAATGAGAATTTAAGTGGAATGAAATATAAAATTAAAGGGGAAATTCTTTTCTATGGAAATTATATTTTTATTTGATTTTCCAAAATATTTTTTATGGATTAGAGGTAACCTACATACCATGTGATGACCCAAATAACAACTACATCCAAGTTCAAAATTAAAAATTCACCCAGAATGCCACATCTGAGAATCATGATTGAAGATCTTCAACATCACCCTATCACTAGCCATCATCCTTCTCCATCGTTATCCATCACTATGTCAACATAGCACTATAACCACTCTGAAATCTAGTCACATAAGATCATAAATAACCACCAAACCATGCCTAAAACATCTCATTGCACCAATTCATCATTATCTCCCATAAAATTAGAAAAAACCATACCATGAATTTAGAGATAAAGAAAATGAAAATCACCGGGGTACCATAAAAAATGGGTGCCACCACCATAACCAATATATATAAAAAAAATAGATCGATAAATCGATATAATACCAAACATCACTGAGTATATTAAACACTTATAATAAGAAAAAAACCATCACTGAAAGAATGGGGAAGAAAACTTAAAGAAAAAAAGCCATCATCAGTGGATGTGCTCCTGTAACCCTTATGGATTACAAAAAAACACCTCCAAAACCTCTAGTGTTTCCATCGCTCCAGATGTGACAGGAAGAGGATAAGAAAAAATTGATGTGAAAGCAGTATTAGAGTGTCTGAGGACACTAAACGATGGAAATAGTCGAGGATGAATAAAATCGGGAGCCTAAAATGCCGATTCATACCAACCCCATAGGGCCATGTGTGTCATCATCCACTGTATCTTGAAACCCAAAACCTCTTTAAACCAGATCACCAAACCAAACCTAGAGGGGAACTAATGATAGTTACGGAAGATCTACTAAAGGATCATCCAAGTTCAACAATAGCAGACAACCAACAGCAGGATCTGATGAGATCAAGAAGAAAATGATGCTGACATGAAATAAAAAAACAAGAGGAGTCACGCTAAGGAAATAAAGAAAGAGGATGCAAGAGGAGGGGAGGAAAGAATAAATAGGAATAATTAATGCACTCAGATGCACCATCAAAACTGAATCTACAGTCTTAGGAAGAAACCTTGGGCAGAGCTGTTGGTGAGAAGAGAATTTGGAGAGAAATAATGCATCCTTCAGGAGAAATTACTTTTCATAAATCATACATGAAACAAAAATCAAGAAACATACTATGAAATATAAGACCTGTGGGAAAAATCTATGGTAATAAGGGTCCACGGAATACTAGTATTCTTATATTATCTCATTTATCTAGCCTTATAATAGTGTTTTCTTGCATTATTTATGGGATATGATTAATCAAATGTTATAAGGGAAAAAAATAATTTCCAAATGTTTTTAGTTAGTTTATTAATAATGGAACACAATCAATGAAGACTAGAAATTTTCCAAGCATATTATTCCATTTTTACTCACCTATGTACTATATGATTCTAATTATTTTTGGGAATATTGGTAAGGTATCATTTTAATCATTCATTAATCACACTAATTATTAAAAAAAAAGTCAAAAAAATAAACATAGACATCATATCTCAACCCATGAACCCTTCATTAAAAGACCTTATATTTTCCTTATCATAAACAATGAAACAAGATTTAAATCCAGTCATTAATAAATTAGGAAGAATTTATGTATCTGAAATGTGTCTCAAAAAAATGTTATGAATCATATTATAATTTCAATACAATAAATAATCAAAATGGTCCTTAAAAATATTTTTGGAAACACGCCCAATAATAGTATTTTGTAAATCACAATTAAAAATATCATGTTTAATTTTAATGAATTTCATTTATCATTATTCACATATACGTATTATTTTGTGTATATAATTTCATTTCAATATAAATATTAACTCACCATTTTATAAATATATACATTTTTTAATCCATAATTTAACATATGTATATATGGATAAGTGTTAAAGACAACAAAATATACTTATAATATAGGAAATAAGGGGTAAAAAACTGAATGAAATGAATTATCACTAAAATTTACCAAATAAAAATATGACTCCAATTAAACACCTTAGACTCGTAAAATAACCTCATGTAAATTCATTATGGACCTATAAATTCCTTTTAAATTACACATAATAATAAATTTAATTTAATGACCCTATATGGAATTATGAAAACACATATTAATCTATATTTGATCAAAAATATTTTCATATACCATATTTAAATAAATACTCATTGATATTCATTTTTTATAACAAAAAAATTGATAATTTCTAAGGAAAATAATATCACAAGGGTCAAGAATTATTTTTCATATTTAGAATAAGGAATCACTTTTAAATAATACTATGAACTTTTATAAACGGTGTAAAACCATAAAAATATAAAAAGGGGTACCAGAAATGGTTCTCCATGGCCAAAGATACTACCCATAAAAAAAGAATAGGAAAAATCCTCCTTGATTTTGGACACACACATGGATGACACTGAACACGAGAGAAAATGAGAAAGGAATGAATAAGCTAAAAAATTTCATGAAAATGACAAAAAAAATTACATTATCAATAGAAATAATAAGAGAATCAAGTGAACTATAAAAATAGTATCGATGACGGCTTGTCAAAACCACCCTTACTGTGAAGCATCACATTACTAGTGAGATGAGTGAATAAAAGAACCCCAAATGGGTAAAATTATGGGGGTATATTTTGAATGATTTTTTTTAATTTTGGATGAAGTATATTAATTCCACAATTTTAATACTACATGTTCCCAAAACAATAACCTTATAATATAAATACTTGTAAGAGGATGATATTTTTATATATGAATACATTTAACTAAGTCAATGTGTTTGAAAACATGCTCCACACGAAACACCGAACTTAAACAAAACCTATATATGTTTATACGATTAAAAACATTTCATTTAATTATAATAATTAATTGGAGTAAATATGTTATGAAATTATTTATGAAAAGAAAACAATTACTATTTTTAATATAAATGATTTTCCATCAATAGTGATAATAACTAATGTCGTTGGTTAGGCTTAATAATTAACTTTTTTGAATTTTGAATTTCTCTAAAATGTACAATTAAATTTCCGGAATAATTTTATTAATGATGGGAAAAAACATTGAGATGTATAATTGGATATACTAATTCAATTAGTCCAAAAATATCTAATATATATTAAGAATAGTTAATATTCTAGAAAAGATTTTTCTTATAATTTTTTATAATAGATCACCAATATATTTAAAAACATAATTTATAAAATTTATAATGTATATTTGAAAACATATGTAATTTATGGATTCATCATAATAATATTTTGTTATGTTTATTTTTTTATATTTTTTTAAAATGGTTGATTATTAAGAAAATAGTGAAAAATAACGATATTAAAAATAACTTGAATTTTATGAAATTATTATCATATAATATGAAAAATAATTTCATAAAAAAACTAAATGATAAATTATTTATTTTATATATGAATATATAAAAAAATGAATTTACATACCCATATCAGATATTTTATAACTTTGGTAATATTTTTTCCAAATTTGTTTTAAATACATTATAAATTTCTCTTTTAAAATTTATATTTTTATATTTTTTATATTTATTATAAATAAATGTATTTGAAATTTTAAATTAGTTGTTCCTAATTATCTAATATGAACCACTTTATTTTTATTCATAATTATTAAGTTATCTTAGGTAAATTTAATTCAAAATGGTAAATGATTAAAAGGTAAAATTAATATTTCCCGGGGTTAAGGGATTGAGGAATGATAAAAAAAATTATATTTTAGATTATGGGGATTGGTATGACCTTACATCTTAACTAAATCCATTACTTATTAATTTTTGAGGCACATCATATTTATTACATGTGATCTCTTTATATTTAGTGGAAATCATTTTAAAAAATCTATTCTAGCCACTTACAAATTGGGCCCCTCACCATAGCTTCATAGAAATCCTAAAAATTATGTTTCCTACCTCAATACTCCCCATTTTACTTCCCTTTTTTATAGTTCAATCTCTATAGATTTTTTTTATAAGAAAATACCTTTTTCCACCCATTTTCAAGGGATCTTTCAAGAAAATGTAAAAATTATAATCATGAGTAATTATTTTTACCTAGCATCATTATATTTCTCTATTTTAATTTTTATTTTAAAAAACCTATTATATGTAAAAATTATTTTTTATATACTATTTTGTTTCAATTTATTGTATTAATAAGTGATCTCATTTCCCATTTTCAAATGTAGAAATTGAAACCACTATCTATGCGTTGTGTGAAATACCACCCCCATGACGTAAAATGTTTCATTTTAGTTCACCAATACTAAACGATGTAATAAGAGGTGAAATAAATAAATAAATATTATATATATGTTATTTTTATTTTTCATAAATATTAAACCACATTACCACATTCTGTTGTTCTATGGAAAATGAAATCATCAACTATACTTATGTGTGAGATACCACATCAATGGAACGATTCATTCTCAATTTTATTTTCATCGCTACCTAATTGGATAAACATGAGTATGGCTATAAAGATTAAAAAATATAGTTTTAGGATATAATTATTATATTGGTATAGATAATTGGACTAAAGTTTACTATTATGATTTTCAAAATATTATCATTATTTCAGTCATTTCATACAACAGAACTATGTAGAGAATTATCTATTAATTATAAGTAATGAATTTATATAAATTACATCCACATTTAAGATATTTTAATTTATGATATATCATAAAAATATAGAAAAATAATTTCATTATGATTCTGGTATAATTATATTAAAACTGAACCACCTCATAATCATCAAATAATCATTGTAGGTTAATTATTGTGTCATTTTAACCACCAACATGAAAAATACTAAGAATTTATATAATAGAATACTATTAAAACCTATTTCCAATTACAAAATAAAATAAATATTTAAATGATGATTTTATGGTATAGTCATATCATTATTTAACTTAATAATTAATTGAACTCATTTCATTATTTTCGAATCATCAAAACATGATCATCGTTGATTTCATCATCATGAATCGTAACATAATGTTCTGTAAATTTAAATTATAAATTTATAAATCATATTTTATCTTATATAATATTTACATGTATGATATAATAGTGACATATTTTGGAAAAATAATTACTATCGATGCATATTTTATGGGCGTAGTTCAACGAAATAAATATTACTTACACACGGTGTTGGAAATAGTTAAAAAATAACCTATATATAATGATTATAAATGAGGAGTATAAATGGATATTTGTATGAATAAGGAAATATAGTGTTAATTTAATAAACTAAATTTTATTTTTTAGAATGATTGGTGTTAGTGGAAAACAAAATCAAGAATGAAGAAATGGGTTTTTTCTTGAAATTACAATGTTTTAATCAATTTTCGTGTTATAAAAATAATTTAAAGTTATTTAATTATAAAATACTTATTTGAGATATCATGTCATGAATTTTATTTTAAATATTATATATTAATTTCAATAAAAATCCCTCACTTTCAAGGTCTTTTCAATAAAATAGTACTCAATCCCCAAGGGTTTTGTATCTTAAAAACTAATTCCATGATAAATGTTTTTGATATTAATATTTTTTTCCGTGTAATGTTGTTAAATTTCCCATCTATATGCATTTAGCACAAACTTTTTTTAGTGACTAGAAATAATATTTCAATAAGTAAATATTCATTACTAAATATTTATTCAATTTTTTCCAATTATACATCTTTTGTTAACTGGATTTTCATTTAATGAGTTCTGAACGTCCTATTATAAATGAAATTTGGGTATATTCATAAGAAATATTTTATTATGATTTATTATAACTATTTTCTTTTAATTTTAATTATTACTACATAATTAAATATTTTGAAATATTTCTTACATTAAGGGGTACTTTTCTCATAAGGAATATTGATAACTCAAGTCTTATTTTCATTATTTAAATTATTTCATCATGAAAATCATTCATACACTCGTGGGATCTCCAACGTTGGTATTTTATTCTAGGTTAATTTTTATTCCTCAATGGGAAAATATTTTGTAATAAAAAAGTACGCTTTTTAGGTTGTGAGATTTTAGAAATGGTTTTTTGAAAATAATGTAATGTGTTTTCCATTGAAAATGAATAATTTTTCTACCCCCTATTTATTTAGTAAAGATAATCATTACCACTTTTTAGTTTATTGTTATTGAATATTATATTTAAAAAAATAGTGGTGTTCTTAGAATTTCTAGTTAATCTGTTTGAAAAATCGACTCTTAGAAGGAACCCAAAACATTGTATTTTATACAAATGATAAAATTGATTTGTATTAGTTATATTATGTTTTCACTTACATTAAACATATCATTTTCAAAAGGATTTACCAAAATGGGTTTTATGTTTCATGATTTATCTAATAGTATATTTATATATATATGTATTCATCTTTAGGTGGAATTTAATTTCTATGAGAAGCACCCAAGGTTTTGTTAATGTAGATATTTTGTGATTATATTAGAAATTACATCACTATCTAGTGATTAAAAGCTAATTAGGCTTTAGATGAAATCTAAAAAGGGGTAATAACCCGAAACACGTGTGTTGGGTATTCTCTCGATCGTCACCTAGTTCATGACCCAAAGTCCACATTTTTAATAGGGTTTTAGACTCATGGGTAATTTTACTTTATTAATTCACATTATCCTTATGAATAATTGTGGGGGAATTGAATATTTTTAGGTAATACATCCTTATACCAAAATTAAAATAGGAATCATAGACTAAAACATAGCGAAAAATAATTTCATGTATAACTTAATTTATATGTTCCTTCCTGCCTAGAAAATATATTGAATTTTTAAGATGTAGATTCCATTGATTTTATGGTTCTTAATATTTTATGATTGTTCATGGTAATTTGAGATCTCTACTTTGAGGATTATTTTTAGAAATATAAGATAAATAAACATAATATATCCTATTTTAAACTAACTATAATGTCATTTAAACTAAATTTATGATAGGATAACATGATGATAAGCGTCTGTGTCTTAAGGGAATTATTCATTTTATTTTATTGATTATGATAATTCCCCCCATATTATTATTTTTCCTTTACTCTTTTAAATCTTTTTCGATTTTGTATTAGTCCATTCTAGAAGAAACCATGGGTACATGGTACAATAAAAATATTACCTTAAAAAAATACACAATGGAATGGGAGATCAAGAGAGAAATCATGTAACTATTATATAAAAAATATATCATGAAATATGATTAAAAAATGAACATTTTATTTTTCCTCACACCTATGATAGAAGAGAAATACTTAGTCACATGGATGATCATATGATGGTGATAAAATAAAAAAAATAAATTTTCTACAAGTAAAAAATTTATGAATAATGATGAGGGAAATTTAATAATATTGAAACATAAGGAAAACAAGTTTGTCTATAATGTTCAAAATAATCACATGTGTAAAATAAATATAGAAGATAACGAAATATTTTGATTTATTTACCATAGTTTTTTGAAATATGGCTATAAAAATCCAAAAAAAAAATCTAACTGACTGAAATAGTCACCAAAAACCTTATAAAAAAGGAAAATCATATAAAAAATACTATTATAGTGGATAATTAGTTTTAATTAATGATTTTATACTACTCTACATCATATAAATTTTCACTAACTATTAGATACTGGTTTGTAATTAAATAACAATAGTGGTGTGATTACCATATAATCTTTTTTATGGTTTTAGCGATGTGATTTTTTATAAATATTTTTTCATACCAAAATGGAATTATATGAGATATTTGGAATGTGTTATATATCTTTATAAATCTAATAAAATAATATTCTAAATAAAAAAACACATTCAAAATCTTAAATAAACCAATGATAATCAAGTCACGTATGGATTATTATAAATTCAATATAGAAATTACTATAATATTAGGATTTAAATATTGATCACATAGCTTATATATATTGGGGGGGAATGTAATGACATGAAATTTTAATATATGAATACCTGTAAATATTGAAATGTGTTCAATGGATAGCTCGATATGATACACAAATGTAAAATGAAACTGTTAAAATTTAATACCATTAAAACCTAGATATTTAATTCGCAGGAATGAATATTAGTAAATTCTTTTTTAATTGATTATATAAATATAGAAAGAAAATTTTTATTATAAATAAAATTTAATTGGAATAGAAAAAGGGACTAATATGGTCATTTTATGCATAGAAATGTACTTTCAAAATATTTCCATTCTATACAATATAAATTTATATTTCAAGAATCACGTGATTAATGATGATAAAATATATTTTATATGATTTTATAAATAATTAAATTTTATATATAAAATATTTATAAATATGATTATGATTAGTTTTAATTATGAAAAATCAATTTTTCTATAAGAAAGATATTTATAAATACCCCTAAAATTTATTTAAAATAAATATTTATAAAATCAAGAATTTTAATTCTAAAAATTTAAATTTTTTTGTATTCAACATAATTATATTATCATAAATTGAATATTTGGGATATTTTCTAAAATAATATGATTAGGTGAATAGACTAAAATAACATTTTTTAAAAATAACATTATTTTTATGACATTATTAACATATAATTATTATTTATAAATTATTTAATCATTTTTATAACATCTTATTTTTATTTTGAATATGAATTTTTAATTTTTTAAATTTGAGTTTTAATTAACAGACCAATCATTGAAATCTTTGAACATAAGTAATATTTTCTCAATAATTTTTTTAATAAATTATACATTTCAATATGAATAATGATTATAATAAAAATTATAAATTGAGTCAAATGAAATGGATTTTCAATTTACAATTAGTTTTTAAAAATTATGTAATAAGAACCAAATTATTTTTTTCATAATGATTATGTTACATTAGGTAAAAACAAGTTGTCAAGGTTAATGATTTAATGATAGATATAATAGCCTAGTGAGTAAAGGGACTGAATCAAGATAGAAATATGTATATGGTTGAATGAATGAGGTTTGGGTCAACATTCCCTATTAGATACACATTTTTATCAAAACGGGGCAATCTCGTGCATGCATAGTCTTGTCCCGATGGCAGGTGCCATACCCTCTCATTCATGCAAAATGTATAGCTTTTGTTGTGGTGAAAGATCCTTATTAATCCTCATATAAATATTGTTATTTGTAGGTTGTATGGTTTGAATATGTATTGAAGGTGGCTTGAAGGCATTACTGGCCCGAAGGGTTGAGTGGAACGAAGTCCTTAAAGGTCTCGAGGACCTAATCGGTGGCCCAAAGGATTAAAACAGAGGCAAATTCCTGGCTTATACAGTGCCAATCAGTGCCTGTTACAGTTTCCATTACAGTACCTACTACAATACTATACAGTTTCTACTACATTAAATGCTACCGCACTTGTTATAATACCCTCGGAAATTATTCCTCTTCCTGGATTTGATCCTGGGTCACCTGGATGCACATAAGAGTCTTCACCAACCGGGCTGAGGCTCATTAACTAATATCTGTGTTATTGTTATTGTTATTATTATTACTATTCTTAAAAAATAAACCATATTACTAATTTCTCCCTGTCATTGGAAAATGATATCACCAATCTTCTAAATGTTTTTCCTTCTACCTCTGTTGAATGGTTGATTTTATTTTTTGTTTTCATCACCACTTTATATATCTAGTCATGGTGATGATATTAAAGGATAAATATGATTTTAGTTATATCATTTAGGTTCTATAATGAAAAATTATACAACCTAATAATGATACGAAAAAATATTATTATCAATACTTCATTTGTTTAACCTAAATGAACTAAGAAGAAAATTATCTCATCCTTTTATATAATGAATTTATGTAAATTATTAACTCGTTAATCATCTTAAAAATTATGATATATGATACTAGTAAGAAATTATTATTGTTAATAAGATTTAATTATATTTATATTACAACTAATCCACCTCATAATCATCCACTGGTGATGGTATATTCATTATTAAGATAATTTAACGAGATAGTTTAACAATTCTATTAATTTATATCATGGCTTACTATAAGGGGATATTTAACAATATAATCTGATATAAATACTTAAATATATTTTTGTTTTTTTCTATGTTTATACCAAAATTTATATCATTAATTGAAAATACGCTTTTTTTATTTAGAATAACATAAACACGATTATCAATAATTTCATCCTGATGGATCACTAAAAAACTCCCAATAAATGATTGAATAGATTTATAAAATATCATAGAAAAACTATAATTATACCTTATATGATATAATTGTTATATAATTTGTAACAATAAAGAATATTAAAAACTATTTTATGAAACATGTTCAATGTGATAAAGTTACATACACACAGTATTGAATATAGCTAAATACTAACTCATATATATATAATGATCGCAAATGTGGTGTATAAATTTTGATTAATATCAACAATGTTTTTTGTAATTTATTATGAAGGATAAGTAAATTATTTATTATGTTTGATGTATGTGGATAATGAATCTAGGATAAGGTAGAGGTTTTTTCCCAAATTACTCGGTTTTAGATACGTTATTTTGTTATGCACCTAATTTAATTTTTATGGAATATATAATATCTATTTGAGATATAATATCATAAAATTCATTTTAATTATAGAATTTGATGTTCAATTACAAGACCTATTTTTTATCTAGTTTTGATTAAAATTATACTCATGCCATGATAGTGTCATGTCAAAAACATTATTTCCTTTAGATAAGTTTATTTTATGTATCATTTCTTCGTTTGACTGGTGTATTCACATCACCTAGATGTATTAATATCATTTATTTTTTTCATTCCATATTAATATTATTCCTATTTGGTAGATTTTAAGGAAATTGATTTTACTCAATTGTAAACCTAGTTGTAATGATTTTTGTAGCCCAACTTCCATTCATTGATTTGTGATCATCTGCATAAAAATGTAATGTTTATCATATTAAATTGGTTTTTAATATTATATGGTATTCTAAAAGTTTCCTATTAACAAACATTTCTACCACATAATTCAGGTTTTTGAAATATTTCATACATTAATAATATTATTGATGATAACTTATCAAGACCGAAGCTAGTGTCTACTACCATTTCATTGTCATGACTACAAGGAATAAAATCCTGATGGACTAAGAGTTTAGTATTCTAGATAATCTAGATGCGTACATGATTCCTTTATTAGATGTTTGTACCCTAATTACAAAATATTTTTTTCCTAAATAAAATCAACTATAACTTTTTTCTATCTATTATATCCTTGCATATCACTTATAGTACACTTCTCGGATTACAATGGAATGGATATAGAAATGGGGTGAGATCAAATTCTTATTAAGGGTAAAGAATAGAAAAATAAAAAATGAATCAATATGAATGAATCTACATGGAAAGGAAAATAACTGAACACATAGTCCAAGTAATCAATAGGATGGAAACAAATAGAATAAAATACAAGGTAAGGTAAATGAAAACAAATATGATTAAAAGAACGAGATAAGGAAAAAAATATCAAGGATATAAAATTCTAACAAATTACATTTAATCAATGAACTGAAAATGAAATTCATCAATAGAAATATCATTGAAAAATCTCGTGGATAAATAATCAATGAATAAAAATGATAGAAATGATTATTTAGTAGATTTATTATTTCCTATGTACATGGAACTAGTACCGACATAACCTTTCACAATAAACTTTATTACATATGTTGTACAAAAATATTTTCTTTCGATACCCTTATAACTACTTTCATGACCTTTCATAAAATATTTTGTAACATACTGGTTAAAAACCTAAAGGTTTTTTCCAAACTAATTTCATAACATGATAATACCAATACATTGATGGGATTTCACCAACCGGTCCCCAACCATTATGTATTACTTTCAAGGGTCCACAACCCATTTCTTACCAGTCTAAATCATACCATATATCTAATAAACAACATGCCTTATAAAATATATTTATTGAAAAAAGGATACAATATTTATCATGATTTCCCAATATAATAAAATAAATTTCAAAGTGAAAACCATATGAAAAATGTCATGAAGTTCAATAAATAGTCATATCTAAAAAAATATGGATATTTTGGAAATATTCAATGTGAAATTATCATAGAAAATTAAATATATCTATGGTATTAAAATGAATAATGTAATTAAATATGAATATTATCCTTTTCCAAGTGAATTATAAAACATTTAGAATGAGATAAAGGATGGTATCAATAAATCATTTTCCAAGTGGCATAAAATAACAGATTTTTATCATGGATGAATGGAAATACTATAAAGGGATCTTTTATTAATATTCTTGAGGAACATATAATTTTGTTCAGACAAATTTTCTAAAAAACTATTTCATTGAGAATGATTTTAAAAAAAATTCATTAGAAATAATCCTAATAAAATTGAAAAGAAATATTCGAATAAATTATTTTGGGTAACTTCATAAATACCAAACAAAGTAAAAAATAAAATTCCTCTTTTCACGGTAGAAGGTTAAAAAATAATTTTTTTGGGAAAGAGACTGGAAGATTCATTTTAGAGCCTATATAAAATAAAAATTATTGTAAAACTATCATTATTAAATCATTTTTTAATGATTGAAAATATTTTTAACAACCATTTTGAAAACATTATTTCTTAAATGAATATTGTTTATCTAACTATATATATTAATGAAACCTGCTTTTCATAAAAATATTTTCTAAAATGATGAGTACCAAAGAGTTGAAAATTGGTACTAATACTTGAAAAATTAATTAAAAACAATAGGATAGGAAAATTAAAGTTATTATGGAAAATTGTTCATAAAATTTCCTCATAATGAAATGAGGTGCCATTAAATGTATTCATGATTAAAATACCCGTTTACCATTATGAAGTGTTCGATAGCACTTTGAAATATTTTAAATCATAATCCTTGTGAAGGAATAAAATTAAATTAAAGGTTTAAATTCAAAAAAGATAAAAATAATAAATGATATAATATTTCAAAATTGAAAGTAGATACACCACACAAATGAGGTAAGTGGTTAATATTTTATTCATCTCCCATATGTAAAAATTGAGATGATAATATTGTACTACTATGGTAACATATGAATTTGAAGACCAAAAATTAATTATCAAAAAAATGAAACATTTTAAAACCATAAATATAAAATAATTCATGATAATTTATATCAAAATTGAGTATTAAAGGAATATGCCTCAAAGAAAGAAGTGAGATAAAAATATATTACCATGTGATTGATTTATCTCGCGTGTCTTTATATTCATGAATAAACAAATTATGTTAATTATTTACATAACAGAGATACTTTTTTATGTTTATAAAATTTTTTATTTCATTTATTATCATGCCTTATTCTATTTCTTAAAAAACTATTTTTACATCAGGTGTTTTGACCAAATTCGGTTAATGTGTCAAAAACTACATTTCTAAGTCAGCTGTGATAAAAGGGGGAATTATGTAACATGTTTGGAAAATTAATAATGAAATAATTATTATATTTATAAATAAATTACACCTTTAAAAACAATAATTAAATATGATTATGAAAGATTAACCAACCTTACAATCCTGAAGATGGTAGGTCGTACGTACGCATGAGTAACGTTCCCACTTTCAGTGATCAATATGGAAAGAAGGTAAGTTACAATATATCATTATAAAATGAAAATTATATCATAAATGGAACTCTATATAATAATATATTCATATATGTATTATTATTTAGATGAAAACGGAATCACATTGTGTCTTTGAGGTGTTAGTCCACATGTCCACGGACAACATTATCACTTTTTTAGTTTGTGAAAGGGTAACAATAAAAATGTCATATAAATATCTATATTATTTATAATAATGTAATTCTCTAAATAATATCATATTTATGTTTTTTATATCGCATATTATTAATTTATACCATTCTTTAGACTTTCCATGTATCATGTGAATAAATCACATCGCTTTTAAGAGGTGGTTGTCCACACTTCCACAAGCGATGTAATCATATTTACACAGAATGGAAACTATAAGGATATGTGATATAACATAATTAAATAATAATAAAGGCATAATAATTATCATATATATCATATATAAATATAGTTTCCATCACAATGACCACTATCCAAGGAGACAAAGGAAGAACGAACAGTCATCATTTCGTGAGGCAGTAATTCACTGTTTACATAAACAGTATGTTCGTTAAACATTAGATTGAAGTCTGTGTTCTATTAGTACGTAAAATTAGAATGAAAACATTCCAGTATATATATTATAATATTTTTTTAAATAATAATTTAAGGAAGATATTTGTGGAGTTTTATAATGGAAATAAAACTAAAGCATTTAAGGAAAGATTGGCATATTAATCGGGTAACTGTTTTTTGGTTTGAACCAAACATCTTCCACGAATATATTTATGACCAATTGGAAGATTCTTAGATAATTTTATATATTTTCAAAATCTATATGTGTAGATATTGTTCGAGAAAAAAATTTCATGATAGGTCAAAGAAAGTGGGAGGAGATGAGGCATTTTTATAGTGGGGGAGGAGTGTAACTCTGGTAAATTTTAGAAAAGGGATTTCAACCAAATTTTTCCCATTTAATGTGGATCTAATAATTTTAGTAATTATATAAAAGGGATTATAGGGTCAAAATATTTCCATAAAATGTATTTTTTAAAATAATACGGTTATTTTGGCCCTCAAGTGAATGGTTTAGTCCCATGTTAAGCATAATTTTACCATAGTCATTTTATTTAATTTTAATTAAATTCACTACTAATTTCGGTCAAAAAATAAGTTAAAATTATTATAAATTATAAATTATTATTATTATTACATATATTTATTCCATATTTCCAAATTAAAATCACATAATTGGAAAAATTATTTTAAATTTTGTCCCAGAGATGGGATGACAATGTGGGTTTTTAAAGTAAAAATATTCGAAGGTTTACATTGTTTTATAGTCAATTTCAAGGTGAAATTGATTAAAATGACATAAATTGTATTGATTGATAATAATAAGATCTAATTAATATTTAAAATAAATTTAAATTATTATTTATTCTTATAAATAAAATATATTAAAATGTAGTTTTATACAAAAAATCAGTTTTTCTCACTATTCATTAAAAAAGATACTTCACATAAAAATAAAATTAAATTTACTCTAACATAATTTTATTGTTTTATATAAAATATGAAGTATATTTTTAATCATATAATCATTAAAATTTCCAAAATTTGTATTTAAAATTTTTTCTTGATTAAAAGCCAGTAAATATTTCTTTAAAAAATATTGTATTTTATGCATAAAATTGGATTTGTTCTTATATTATGTATATTGAATATATTGGAGGAATGTAAAATTTTTTTTTTTGAATATATAGTAAATATATTTCATTAATATCACTCACTAATTGAAATTGATTTAATTTATTAGGTTAAGATAGCTCTTTGGGTATAAAATAGGTTTCTATAAAAATATCTCGGTTATTATCAATTGGTTCTTAAATTTATTTTGAATTAATTTTTAAAAAATGTTTTCATTTTTTATTGGTGTAAAATATATATTTTCCTAAATTAGTTAATAATATTTATAATCGATACTTTATATCTTCTTTAAATAAAAACATGATAATATTTTATTTTTGGTAAAATATAGAGATGTGTGAAACGCAAGCCATGGAAGAAGATCATTTTTACATGTGACATATAGTAACTCAATGTCACATGGATTAAATTATATAAATGCATTAATACCCCAATATTCCATGGTATGTTTCCCTTTTAATAATATAATAGCTTGTGTTGTACGTAACATGGAGTTCTAACACACCACGACCAATAAATCTAGCCCTTATGAATAGTAATACCCACTTTTTGAAAATTAGAAAAATTTATTTTTCAAAATGGACTTAATTTTTGGATTCATAATATAAAAATTAGATTAGGTTGAATTTTTAGTATTTTTATGAAAACATTCAATTTTTGATGAATATTGAAAAACACTCTATTATTGTTTAAAATCGAATTTTTATTTAAATAACTAGTTATTTTTTTTATTTTAGGTCAAAATACATACATAATACCTAGATATGTTCAATGAAATTCATTTGAGTCATTTTATAATAAATATAGATATATAAAGTATTATTATACTTTTTACCGTCTTTTACCCACCATCTATGAGCATTTGAAAACATGCATAAAACTTATACCTAGAGTATTTACATTGATTAGAAAGACAACCTAAATATCCCTTTTGATCAACTCAATAAGAAATACCTGAATAAGAGGTAATAATTTCACTACCCGCTTTCATGTTCTTTTCTTCTTCCACTTCCTCTTTCTTTGTTGTTTCCATACCAAAATAATAAATCCATTACCTTATACATAATGTGATTTTATTATAAATATGGTAAAACCATATTTTTATTCTATCCATCCTATAAATGACAAAGTCACCATATGTGTGTACGTACTGCTTGCCATCTCCATGTAATGGTGTAGTTTGTTATTCAAACACATAATTATTTTGATGGGTATAATAATCATTATAACTGATGTTAATTATAAATATAAAATGTTAATGATTCTGTATATATGATATACTAGTCAATTACATATTATTTATTCATCAATATAATGATATTGTTGCTCGTGCGTACGTACGGATTATCATCTCCATGAACGCGATGACATTCATTCCCCATCGCAATCATTCAAGAATAATTTTCAATTTATGATTAAAAATAATGTTTATGAAGTTAATATCATTCTAGATATGAATAAAAGACATCATGTCCAAAACAAACATGGTTTATGTAACTAAGTATATAAAGGAAAATGAATCAGTTAACACCTGAAATGATTATACTACTAAAATATTATTAACAAAGAAATATTTGAGGATCATATATGATATAAAATTTATGTACATAGATCTTTTGTAAATTAATACCAATGTTTTAACTATTATACAAGATGTTAACATACCATCGACCAAGGAAAATTACAAGGTAAGGGTTAATTCCACAATATCTTCATTATTCGAGGTTGTTTATAACTGAGTATCTTCTGAGACCTCTTTATCATCCACATATGTGTTTTTTAAAAATATATTTCAAAACATTTTTACTATTTCCTAGAATATGGGTTAATTTAATTTATTCCCTTATTTGACTTTTTATAAAAAAAATTAAAGGAATATTTCTGTTATTTTCCAAGCAATGTCTTTTACAACATTTTCGACAAAATTATGGAAAGAATTTTTTTTTACTTATATGGAGGGTGCGGCTATTTTAAGCCTTTATAACACCATCAATGATTCCCTTAGAAGATGATATGAATATTTTCGAAATAAATGCTTTCTTTTATAACTACATGGAATCTAAATGATTTCAAAATACAAAGAGATAATTTTATGAAAAAATTTTGATTTCATCGTTGTAAACATCCTTTGAAGGAATTTAAAGTTGTTTGAAGTTGATTTTTTATGATAAAAATCACCTATATTGTATTTAATATTTTCTGATATATTTTGCTGTGGATGTGTTATTTTTATACCATTCATGGTTTATGGATAAATATTTGACATTTTTTATGCTAGTTTTAATATGAATGTTTATTTTATGTTTAAACCTTTTCATATGAGGAATTAATTGGACTTAGTAAGTGATGGTTGGAGCCCGCTATAGCTCCTCGATGAATCAGTAGGTCTCATTAGAAAAAATAGTATCTTGGAATAAGGCCTTGAAAAAATCTAATTTATAGTCATGGAATAAGGCCTTGACTATGTGGTTATGAAGTCTAGCATTATGCATTCCACCATTATGAAATTGGCTATTGATATTACATGTAATTATTCGACTAGTAGAATATAAATGTGAATAAGTAAATGGAATTATTTGATTTATATTTTTCATATATGATAATGTTTAAGTTCAAAAGGATTGTGTTTTATTCTTATAAATTTTCTTAAATGTTTATGCTTATTTCTGAAAGTTTCCGCTATATTGTTATCCTTAATGAGCATCTGAGCTCACCCATTTCTGTGTTTTATTTATCCTATAATAAAAATAAGTATATTATGACTAAGATACAGGGATAGTCTATGTGATATGAATGTGGTCAATGGAGACAATGTTTTATTGTTTTTCTTTTTATAGAGTGATGTAAAACTTATGAATGTATCTATAAATTTTAAGGCTACTAAACTTATCGGTATTTTGAGATTTTATCCCCTGTGATCATGTCAATGTTATGTAATAATGCACCAACTCTGGGTAACTAGGGTCGGGGTGTTACAGTTGGTATGAGAAGAATTTTACTACAAACCTTGGAAGAGAGATTTTTAAAAACTCTAATTAGATAACATTACCCTAAGATAGACTATGAGGATTAGTATAGAAGAACTTCCTATAATTTTGTTAATGTAGAGATTTTGTTATTTTTCCAAGAAATAGATCTTTATCTGTATATGAGTAGGTAGAGGTGTCTCTGGTACAGATGTGCAAAGGAGTGAAAAATCCAACAAGGAGTTTTGGGCTTGACCCGGGGATTCCTAGTACTTGAAAACAAGCCTTGCTGCACTCTTGGTTACGACACTCCCAGGAGATATGCTTAAGATAATTAAAATATTATTTACAAACTATAATGAAGGATTTATGAGTATATAACTCATAAAAGGAAACATTATTATGATTATGTATTATATCCATAAACTGTTCAATTTATGTTAAGTGTTTTACAAGTTAGGATTTATGTATTGTGATTCATAAACTAATCTAGTGTATACCATTTCTTTAGAAATGGAACCTAGTGGAAGGATTGTAAATCATATCAATGAATTTAATACATTTAGGGATTTCCCTCCTACTCATGATATTATAGTGGAGCTGGTGATGCAACTTGTGCTGATCAACTTATTACCATACTCGGACAACTCACTCAGGTTATGAAAAATAACCATACCCATATGGAGCACCCTGATCTACAAAGAGTAGGATCAATGTTAGAACACATCATGAGGAAAAAACCACCAACATTCAATGAGAGTACAAATCCATTGTTAGTGGAGCAATGTATATGTTAGTTAGAGAAAATATTTCATGCTTTGGGGAGTAGCGAAAGGGAAAAAGTTGTCCTGACTGTTTATCACCTCACAGGAGATGTAGATCAATCGTGGTCATTAATCCAAAACAAAAAGGAGAATGAAATGGTATAAAACATGGAATGGAGGTAGTTTATATAGATTTTCATAAAAAAAATACTTTCCTCATGACCATCGAGTGGATATGGAAAGACAATTTCTGAGTCTGAGGAAAAAGGTGGATGAGAATGTGGAAAAGTATGAGGATATCTTTACACGGATATCAAGGATTGTAGCAGGTTATATATAACACAAAGATTAATATTGATCGATTATTTTATTGGTTAAAACCATTTATCCACTGAGCATTAGTCTCACAATCCTTCTCACCGTATAAATATATTGTCTCATGCATTATCAAGACAGACAATGAAATCTCTATGACATATTACTTAAAAGAAAACAAGAGAAGAAGAGATCTACTGAACACTCTGGAAAATGAAATATAGGGATAAAGGGAAAATTTGAATATCCATCCTATAGTAAATATGAGAAGAAACACCGAGGTACTTTCCTGAAGGGAATGTGAGTCTGTTACAAGTGTGGTGAAAAAGGCCACCAAGCTCATGATTGCAAGGGAAAGAAAGAGACTATCAATGATGAAATCTACAGTTGTAATGAAATTGGAAATTATGAAGATGAATTTCCTAAGAGTCTGGGAAACTTACCTAAAAAATGACAAGGGATCAAGGCCAAGCTTATCAGATCTCTACTACTAAGGTTGAAGCTCCAAAAGACGATGTGGAAGGTAATTTAATGGTTTCCATAAGTTTAGCCAAATGGTTTATTTGATTCTAGATCGTCACATTGTTTCATATCTTCCCAGTTTCCTAAGAAAATTAGATATTCCCAATTTGATTTAACAAGGGAGTTGTCAGTAAAAACTCGTAAGAGAAGTATCATTGCAACAATGTTTTGTGAATCAGTTTCTATCAGGGCATATAAATGTTCTTTATGCGCTGATCTCATCCCTATACCCATGATTGTATTTGATATAATCCTTAGTATGGATTGGATTTCGGACCACGATGTGAAAATTTATTGTAAGAATAAATAGGTTACAATTTTTGATGATGATAAGGAGTAACTTATTTTTAGAGTAGAAACATGACCATCTGATTCTTATCTAGATCCACCCCTAGTAGCCCTACTAAATTCAATTATCGAGGAGGAAGAGAATTAAATAACTATGGTTGAGGAAAGGAATGATAAAATAAAAGACATGCCTATTGTGCAAGAATATATTGATATGTTTCCAGAGGATTTACCTAGATATCTTCCAGCATGATAAATTTATTTTTCTATTGATTTAATTCCTGGTTCAAGGCTCATATCGAAGACCCCTTATAGAATAGTCACTATGGAATTAGTGGAACTATAGAAACAACAAGATGAATTGAGTAATAATGGATTTATTTTCCCTAGTGTTTATCCATGGGGCACCCCTGTTCTTTTTTTAAGAAGAAAGATGGATCTATGAGGTTGTGCATTGACTACAGGGTGATGAATGCTATAACAATATAGAACAAGTATCCCCTACCTCACATTGATGATTTATTAGATCAACTTTATGGATCTCAATATTTTTTAAATATTGATCTTCGATTTGGATACCAACAATTTTGCGTGATGAAGGAATAAATTCCGAAGATAGCATTTTGAACTAGGTACGGGCATTATGAGTGTATAGTAATGAATTTTGGAATGACTAATGTACCCTATGTTTTCATGGATCAAATAAATAAAGTTTTCAAGAAATATCTTGATGCCTTTGTATTGGTATTTTTTGATGATATCCTGGTATACACCAAAAGATGAGAAGATAATGAAAATCACTTGTGTGTTACTCTAAAGTCTCTTATAACAAATGAATTATATGGGAATTTTAGCAAGTGTGTATTCTGGATTCAGAAGAATTCTTTTCTTGTCCATATTGTCTCTGAGGATATAATTTCTATTGATCCTTCTAAAACAAGAGTAATATAATAATGGCCAACTCCGACAAGTATAACTAAGGTACATTGTTTTATTGGTTTTGTAGGTTGTTATCGGCGCTTCGTCCAGAATTTTTCCTGATTAGAAAACCCATTAACCAAGATCACACGTAAAGGGGTTAATTTTTTTTTGGAAAAAAGCGTTTGAAAAATATTTCAATGATCTAAAGAGAATATTTTTCAAAGATCCTATTTTAAATCTACCATTGGGGAATGATGGGTTTGTTATTTATAGTGATGCTTCAAAGAAAGGACCTGGTTGTCTCCTTATGAAGAATGATAGAGTTATTTCCTATGCATTACTACAGCTAAAAATTCATGAGAAAAACTATTCCACTCATGATCTTTAATTAGAAAATTTAATCTTTTTTTTAAAGATATGGAGAAACTATCTCTATGGTGAAAAATGTGAGATATATATGGATCACAATAGTTTGAATTATATTTTCTCACAGAAATAACTCAAAATGAGGAAAAGACGATGTCTTTAACTACTCAAAAATTATGATTTATCTATACACTACCACCCATGGAAGGTAAATAAGGTGGCAGATGCATTGAGTAGAAAGGATCATGGAGTTTTTAACAAGATGAGAGTTTAAAGGGATCTTATGTTCATGGATCTAGTCCAGCAGGATACGGTAATAACCATGGAAGGTGAAATATAAATAATTTTTCAAATGGTTACCAAAAAATATTTACTAGAAAGGATAAAGAGTTCTCGGACCCAGGATGGGGAGCATCAAAAGAAGATTAAAGCTGTGAATGATGGTAGATTGAGAGACTTTATATATAAATATGGAATTTTGAAATTTTGGAAGAGACTTTATGTTCCTAACATAACTGATCTAAAAATAGAATTGTTGGATGTTTCTCATACCACCAATTTCTCTATATAGCTAGGGAGAACCATGATCTATAGTGATTTAAAAAAAAATTTGGTGGGACCACATGAAGAGGGAGATTACTGATTTTGTTTCACGATTCATGGTTTGTCAATAAGTTAATTCTCGAAGGCAATAGCCTAGAAGAGTCAAGAAACTAATCCCATACCTGATTGGAAATGGGATAATATTATGATGGACTTTGTCATGGAGCTACCAATGACATGTATAAGAAATAATACAATATGGGTCAGTGTTGATCGTCTTACCAAGTTAGCACATTTTCATTCTATAAGAGAAGAGTTACAACTTGATTTTCTGGAAAGACTATATATTAATGAATTTTTAATTCTCCATGGTGTACCCCTATCGATTGTTTCTAATCATGATCCCAATTTAACATCAAGATTCTAGAACATTATTCAAAAGGCCTTGGATACTGAACATGGTTTGATAACTTCATACCACCCTAAAACTAATGGACAATCAGAATGAACTATTCAAACCATAGAAGACATGTTGAGATCTTTCTCACTTGAATTTTTAGGTATGTGGGATCAGTATTTACCTCTGGTAGAATTTTCCTATAACAATAGCTTCCAGAAATGTATTCATATGGCACCATATGTAGCATTATTTGGCATGATATGTCGCACACCAACTGGTTGGGATGATTTTGGTGAATAAAAACTCTTAGGACCATAACTTGTTGAGGAAACAATGGAAAAAGTGAATGTTATCCAATCCGACATCGAAGCAGCCCAAAGTAGGCAAAAGGGATTTTCCGATAACAGAAGAAAGTATTTGAAATTTTATGTAGGAGACCATGTTTTTTATGGTATCTCCATGGAAGGGTGTTATACATTTCGGTAAGAAGGGTAAATTGAGTCTCATGTACATCAGACATTTCGAAATTCTTGAAAAAATTGGATTTTTAGCCTATTGTTTGGAAATACCTCCATGTCTCTCCAAATTTAATGATGTATTCCACATATCACTATTGTGAAAAAACATGTTTAACCCAACGCATGTACTCACCTATAAATAAATTTATGTGGAACCTAATCTATCTTATTTTTAAGAGCCTATCGATATTCTCTATTCCAGAGAAAAATTGCTGAGAAACCTAATGACTCGTCTGGTAAAATTTCTATGGAGAAACCATAAGATGGAAGAAGAAATGTGGGAACCCGAGGAACCTATGATGAAGAACCACCTGAATATTTTTATGCAGTAATATTCTAGAAATTTTTAGGATGAATTATTTTAAGGAGGGGATAATGTAACACCCCCAAACTTCCATAGTACGCTTCCCTTTGAATAATGTAGTACCTTGCGTTGTACGCAACTTGGAGTTTTAACACACCAAGACCAATCGAACTAGCCGTTATAAATAGTGATACACACTTTTTAAATCTTTATAAATTTTATTTTTCCAAATGGACTTCATTTTTGGATTCAGAATATCAAAATTATCTTAGGATGATTTTTTTGTATTTTTCTGAAACATTCAATTTTTTATGAATAATGAAAAACACTGAGTTATTGTTTAAACCCGACTTTTTATTTAAATAATTAGTTATTTTATTTTAGTTTATGTTAGGTCAAAATAGATACATAATACCTATATATGTTCAATGAAATTCATTGGAGTCATTTTATAATATGATTACGTATAAAAAATTTTATTGAACTTTTTACCGTCTTTTACCCTCCTTCTAGGAGATTTTGATCATTTTTCATGAAACCTAATTTTTCCTTTTCTTTGAGTTGAATTTAAAAAATTTGAAAGACACAGTTAATATATGTAAGTAAAATGTGGTTCAATAAGAAGAAAATAATTTTTGGTGAATAGTAACTTTTGACTTTTATTTACCACGGTTAAAAGTAAATTGGGTTATTAAAGTTATGAATGATATTATAATTACTCTAAAACATGTACTAATTCTATTTGAGAAGTGTAATTAGACCAAAATCAGACTTAGTAATAACATATGATCCTTTTTTTCCACTTGTATTGGATTAGGAAATTTATTATTATTTTATTTAAAGAAGAGTTATGAGTGTTAAATTCAAAGATTAATAACTAAAACATTTTTAATATCAGGTTATACACAATATAAATTTGACTATAAATATTCATTAGAAATATATAATTATTTACTACATAATGGTATTTTATTTATAAATTTTACACATTAAATAATATAATTTATTTATGACACAATGATGATGCAGTAATTACAATATTAATTAAATATTAAAATAATTGATATTATAAATATCAAATTAATTTAAATTGAAAATTATGATAAATTACACTAATTTTTTAGGTTATTATGACATTTTAGGGTTGATTAAATAAATTTTATTCAAAGTGATAAAGTTTTTCTGGCATTCAAAAAAATCAAATACAAAATAGTGTCAAAATTTTCATAATTGATTTTTTAAAAAATAGTATATTATTAATTGATATAATATTTCTAAAAATATAAGGTTCGGCCAAAGGACTTAGATAAGGTTTTATATATTAATAATGAACCACTTGGGATTATATTGTTTTTTTATAGTATGTTTATTGACCATATAATATAAAAATACAAAGAGACATTGTAAATGTCAAACTATTTAACTAAGAGTTAAATATAAAATATAAGTTTAATATGTTAGTCTAAACCTGTCTAAAACCGATTGGTTGAGGGTTTTTTAACCAATCCATACCATAGCCTCGAAATAAATTATTTTTGATCCATTATAAACTGAAAATGATTTTATTATGAAATAATATTTCAAGCATTTCCTAAAGTGACCCTCACCTCTCTTATAAAAGGTTACTTCCTCTTCTCTTAGTTTCACACCTCCAAATCCATTTCGATCAGCAAACCCCTGCCCAAATATCTTCCCAACTTCCCTAAATTTAACCTAAAGGCCTTACTTTGATCATAAATGAAACCTAAGGAGCCCTTTTGTTCAAATAAAAAGGAAACACCAAAAGAAGATATAATAATTTCACCAACCTCTTTCATGTTTTTTCTCCTCCCACTTCCTCTTTCATTGTTGTTTCCATACCAAAATAATAAATCTAGTACCTTATACATACTGTGCTATTATTATAAATATGGTAAAACCATATTGTTTATTCTATCCATCCTATGAATGAAAAATTCACCATTATTTCAATAGAAATTAAAATATTAAGACAATATTTTTAAGATCATTTTCCTCATGTGGAGAAATTCTCTTACTACTTAAGGATAAAAGGAAATTTATATACATGATAAATTTTAGTTTCATATGAAAAATTCCATAATTTTTATCCATTCCATAAAATTCTAATTCAGGCCATACTTTATTAAATGGATATCCAAAAAAAATAACATTGATGCCTAAAACACCAAAATCCACTTCTAACGAATCGTAAGACCCATAAAAGAGTGAAAAGTTTTTTTATTTTGTTATAACTGCTCTCCAAATAAAATATACTTAATTTACTAATATCTAAACCAAAAAATAAATATAATAAATTCATAATTAATATTTATTAATCAAAATTTTTAACTATAACTAATGACATTTTAGGTAGGACATTGCATAGGTCGGTGGTTGGAATGAAAATATTATTGTACTTTACTCATGGGTTCAATACTAAAGGACTTGATGGATTTATTGGTTTTCATAGGGCCTATAGTCTTCTATATTCAAAAAAAATATTAATATAATTTTTAAAATAAATATGATAGAGAACCCTGAAATAAGGTTAATCACTAAAACTAATTTTAACTAAGTTTTGTTATACAATCTCAATACATAAATACAACATCTATTTTCTTAAACATAGGTCCTTCCATGGTCTAAAATTTAACCTTTTTCATTAATTTTAATTATCATTTCAAATAATTTAAAATGGTTTGTAAATAAAATACGAATTACCCCTGCATACCCCCAAGAATGTCAAACTAGGGGTGTAGTATGGCTTGCGATCGTGTACTGTGTTATACCAAGTCTGTCCCGACACTCCTTTTTGGATTTTTTACTCTTAGGTTATTTTTTTCTTGAACCACATCCACTTTTATTATCCTCATAAGGATTTATTTTATGGAAAATTACATAATATATATATGAAATAAATTTTAGGATGTTCATCTATACTTATCCACACATTCTACTTTAGGTTTATGTTCTCTAATATATGTACTCCTAAATCTAGTTCCCAAGGTTAGTACTATATGTTCATTAATAAGAATTGTTGTGACATGACCCCAATAATGGTTGATCTAATGTCTACTACCATTAAATTAACGTGATTACAAGGAATAAAATCCCAGTAAACTAAGAGTTTAGTAGTCATGGTAATTCAAATACATACAAAAGAACTATATTACAAATTAATACACTTATTACAAAAAAAATTAGTTACTCAATAATGTCAAGGATAATATTATTTTGTATAGTATATCCCATCATATCTCTCATAGTACGCTTCTTGGATTCTTTGGAAAAGGAAACATAATAAGGTTGAGCTCAAATACTTAGTAAGGGTAAGTATTAAATGAACGAAAAAATGATTCAATAGGAATAAATCCACATGGAAATGTAAATAATTGAACATTCATTCCAGGTAATTAACAGGTTGAAAAGGAAGTAAATAAACTATAAGTCCATGTAAATGAAAATACATTCCATTAAAATAACTTGATAAGGAAAAAAAATCATGGAAATATGATGAAAAACATTTCTTTTATTCAAAGAAATTAAATTAAAATACATCCATATAAATGTTGACAAAAAATATCTGGGATAAATAATAAATGAATCTAAATGAGGTAAATTATTCAATATCAGACACCATGTTTCTTAGGTATATAAACCGGTGTTGTCAAGGGATTTAAAAAGATGGTGTATAACATAATGGGTAAAAACAAAATTTGGTGGGCCAACATTATCTCTACAATTAATAGATTTCACAAGAAATTTTATAACATATTGGTTACACATTAAAAGGGTTTTCCCAAACTAATATCATCACTTGAGGCTATCAATGCATCAAGGGAATTTTTTTAACCAATCAAAAACCCATAGGTAATACCATAAACGGTCCCCAACCGAGGTCTTGACATTCAAGGGCATTCCTCATATTGAATAGACAATATTCCTTACCAAATATCCATTTTGAATAAAAGATACAAATTTATCAATGTTTCCCTAAATAATAATACTATATTCAAAGTAAAAAAATCAAATAAAAAATGGTATAAGGTTCATACAATAGTCATATCCATGAAAATTGACATTAATATTTATGGTAAATTAAATGTCAAGTGATCATAGAAAATTGAATATATCAATGGAACTAAATGAAATAAAAAAAATTTAATGTGAACACTATACTTGACCAAATAAATTATAAACCATCTAGAGGATGATTAAGGATGGTATAAATATAAAATTTCCAAGTTCAATAAAATAAAAGTCATTTGTCTTTGATGAATTTAAATATTATAAAAATATATTTTAAAACATTATTAAAGAAAAGATCCTTTTATTATGAAAAACCTTTTGAAAAACAATTTCATTGAAAATCACTTCTAAAAACATTTTCCTTCTAAAATTAGACATTTAAACCTGCAATGTATGCTTTAAATAAATTATGTAATAAAAATCCGTACATATCGTATGAGGTAAAAAGGACATTTATATTTTAGGGTAAAATATTAGATAATTTCGTTTTCCCGAAATGGATAATAAGATTACTTTGAAATAAAACTTAAAATTAAATGGGTAAAACTATATTTATTAAATTATTTTTTAATTATTGACAAAATTTTAGAGATAAATTTGAAAAACATGGTGTTTTAGAAGAAAACAGGTAATATGATTAAACAAAGAAATGAAGTCAATTTTTATTAAAAAAAATTTATAAAACATTTTAAGTACCAAAGAGTGGTAAAATGGTACTAATAAATTAAAAAGGTAATGAATAGAAGTAGGAGAGTAAAATGAAATGCATTATATATCAACGATCATATAATATCTTCAAATGGAAATGAAAGATCATTAAAATTATTCTTTAGGAAAATAATCTCTAAACATTCCAAAATGTTCAATAAAAATTTTATGTATTTTAAATAATAAGAGTCATGAAGAAATAACATTAAATTAATGCTTAAAAAAATTAATATAAAATAAATAATGATATAATATAACAAAATAGATCAAATATTTTCCACACCAAGGAGGTAAGTGGTTAACAAGACATAAATAGTATATTCATTACCCATTAGATGGTTGTGTGTGTTAGTGTAATTCTAACACATAGAAAAATAAATAACCTATTATATTGATAATTATAGTTTTGTTATATAATAATGGAAAAAAAATTTTATAGGGTGGATAATGGAAGAAAATCTAAATAACCTAAGGAAATATGATACCCCTTAATCGGGTAACTCTTTTTAATTTGAACCAAAGGCCTGACATGGATGGTTTTATGGCCAAGATGAGGCTTAATTGATTAGTTGAGGTATTTTTAAGATCTATTTGGGAAGATATTTTCTAAAAAAAAGTGGGTTGATAGGTGTGAGAAAGGGGCAGGTGAGGGTGGCTTTTATAGTGGAGGAGGAGTGGCACCCTTGTAAATTTTGGAAAAGGGAATTCCACCCATGTCTTTCCCAATAACATTGGATCCAATAATGATTATAATTATATAAAATTGATGATAGGGTCAAAATATGGCCATAAAATATCGTTTGGACAAGTGTACGGGTCATTTTGGCACATAGGTTTGGGGTTTAGTCTCGTGTTAAACTAAATATCACCAAATCGTTGTAATTAATTTTAATTATTGTCACAAATATTTTTTGTAAAAAAAATATGTTTAACATAATATAAATTATAAATTATTTTTATTCTAAATATATAAAACTTTTTTATAAATTCCAGTCACATAATTAGACGAAATTAAGTTAGTTTTAATCTCACAGACGTGACGACGATGTGAGTTTTTAATGTAAAATAATTCAAACATTTTCTATGTGTTTGTGGTAAAATTCAATGATAAAGTGAAACATATGACCTAATTTGGGTTAATTGATAAAAATATGATCTAATTAAACATTATAACCAATTTAATATATGATTTAACAATATAAATAAATTTGACAAAATATCAGTTTTGAACTAAAATTCGGTATTTTTACTATTCATCTGGAAAAAGAAAATTCATAAGAAAATACAAATAAAATTTAACCTAACCAGATTTTTATGTTTCACTTTCATATATTAAGTTTATTTCTAAATGTATAATAAATAATAGTTCCAAAAAAGGATTTAAAATAGGATATCCATTAAAAGTCAGTAAAAATGCCATACTAAAAATATATTATTTTATGTATAAAATTGGGTTTTTTATATATTATGTCTATTAAATGAATTGGATTAATATAAAAAATATTATGTTTAATAAATAATAAAAATAATACATTAGTATCAAACAATAATTGTAAATAATATAATTTATTAGGTTAAAACAACTTTTTGTGCATAAAAATAATTTTCTATAAAAATATTACCTTTATATTCAATTGGTTCTTATATCCACATATAATAATTTTTTTAAAATTAGTTCAATTTATATATATGTAAAACATAAAAATATGTTATTGTTCTGTAAAACACAGTGTTGGGTGTAATGCAAGCCATTGTAGAAACTCATTATTGTGAGCGACATACCCCAACTTACTGTCACATGAATTGAAAGATATAAAACATATATAATTTATTTTATATAGTAAATACATTTTAAAATATTGGTATATTATATTATCTTACGTTCTTGGGGTATTGTTTCATACACATTATCAAATATAATTTTTCTACTCTAGATTATTGGGGGGTTATAATGATTATTTTTTCATAAGAAAAATTTATAACTAATGTATTGTTTCCATAAGATATATTATTGATTAATGAACTTCATTATTTTATTATTGTGTTCTAACAACTAGTATTTTATTATATCATAATTTCTTTACATCTATGTTAATTACTTGTCTTGATAAAAAATAATTTTTTTAAACCTTTTATAATTATAATATAGAACAAAGGGGTTTGAGAAATAATAAAAATAGATTTACATTTCAATTTTAGTTTTCTTATTCATAGCCACATTTCACCAATATATAAAATTTATATTTACAAGGACTTATTATGGAAGATTAATTTTATAAAAAATTTATTGATTTTAATTTTTTTTTGAATTTTACTTTTGAAAAAAATTCTTGTATGGTATTTAGGGAATCTTATTTTACGTTAATAATAAAAATGATTTCTAAAACCCCTTTTAATTTTATCCTTCCATTTCCCATTTATTTTTCAAAATTATTTCATATAAGAAGAATTTTATTTCATTATTTATACACTAATATATATATATATATATATCTTTTTTTGATGAACCCATAGTATCAAACAACCCAATTCTTGAGAAATTATATAGTGGTAATGTTCTCAAATTATTTTTCATGGTTTTTCTCATTTATGTCAACATCTTTATAAGATTCCATTTTTATAATGTGGTTATAGTATTTATAACCATAAATATTCCTTGTTAAGATAGATAATGATAATTTTATTATAGAAGTGTCTTAACTATATCCCAAAACTCCCTATAGTTTTCACTTCAAGGAAGCTTTAATATAAATCAATTCTATTTCTAAAATGATGATATATTCAATATATATGTGTGTGTGTGTGTTTTATTTTGATTAAAAAAAATTATTTTTGGGATGTTGATTATTTATTTTTTGAACAAACATCATTTTTATTTGGATGGATTATGATAATGTTATCATTTTTATTTAAATGGGAAAATTTATTGGAAATACTTATATTTTTATTCCAATATTAATGATTCATGGAAATATGACCATGTATTTATTGACCATTCACTTCATTTTTCATTTTTGTTAGATCAGGTTATCCATTTTTTAACATGGTGAAAATTATTATCATTTAATTGCTTCTTGTAATAATTAATATGACAATTGGAAGATATTATTATTTTTTATATTATTAATTTTCTTATATTAAGAATATATTGGACATAAATAGGTGGAAATTTTGGAAACAAATATATTGTCGTTCAATGCATCAAAAGGTCTCATGATATAAAAAAATTATGGGCATTTATGTATTCCTATTCTCATAATTTTTTAATGTCTTGAAATATTTCATTGAAAACGTTATTTTACATCCACCATTATGTATCACATCAGTAGGAGATCAGTAATTAATATTTTTTGTGTTTCATTTATAATCATTGATTCAACATGCTCTTAGTTTAAGTTTATTTTGGAATTATGTTTATTAATTACTCCTATTATAATATTTATTTCATGTTAAATATATTATTTGCATATCTGTATGTTTTCCAATTCTAAAAATTTGAGCTCATCCCTTCTTATATTTATCTTTTCCTGTGTAATAAAGAAATTAATTACACCTGATACGTCTAATAGGTTTGAAAATGTTGAAAAATTTTAGGATATATTCATGAATTCTTATGGATTATTTAGTTTCTTATAGAGGAGGAAAAAAAATTTGTTCAGAAATCAAGAGGATTTTTTATTAATAGATCTATCCAAATTCTACACACTTTTAAACCAACAAGGGCTTGTGATTTTATGAACCATAATATTTTCCTTATGTATTGTAAACATCTATATTTATGTGTGGGAATCAACTATTGGTTTTCGTGGTTGTGAGTAATGTATAATTTTATGGAACCATATCTTTGAGTGCAGGTATAATCCATCACAATACTAGGAAAATTTCATGGAAAGTTCACACCCACAAAAAAAATGTACACCAACCTGAAAAAAATAGCTCAAAAAATTGAAGATCCCAAATTAATGGCTTCAAAACTATTTGAAATAAATATGTGCTAAATGTGTGATACCCAAAACTATTATTGATTTACAGAATTAAAGAATATTAATATAATAATATATATATAAAAACTGATGATCAATTAACTAATAAATAACATCATAAAATACATGTGGGTGTATTTGACCCATAGTCCAAGAATATAGTATAAGATCTGCAACAACTACCCTTTATATATCACATTATAGTAAATCACATTGTCAGTTATTATGTCATTAACTAGGATGTATAATTTTTTTAATGTCATATGACTTTTTTACCATTCATTAACTTCATAAAATTATATTTTAGTGTCCTAGAGATTCACGGATGACTATTTTTTATATTTTTTCTGTTATAGATATTGAGTGTAAGATGAAGGACATAAGGGAGTTTTTTGTTGAAATTTTATGTCTAATAGGTTTTACATCATGTATGTATGTCATGAACCATGATATATTGGTCGGTGTATTTCTATTGTGATCTTGGATTATTTTTCATATTGTATGTCGATGTATTTTGTGTAGTGGTTCATACAATTTAAAGGACTATTCATTATAGATCTATGTCTATGATTCTACTTTATTTTGTGGTCGATCATGATGAAAATGGGAGGCTTTGTGTGTGGTGTTTTCCTTATCATTGTGAAATGGGAACTTATAGTGGTATTGTTGTCCATTTTTTCATTTTTATTGATGATTCACATTCTGTCTATTCTACACTATGGTTGGGGTCAAGCACAAATGACATACCAAAGATATCACCCATATAGCATGGTCCCTTGCCATTTTTATATAATTTGGTTATTTATTTAGTTGTAAAATGTGAGATATGAAGTGTGATTTCTATAAATTCACATAAACTGTAATTGTTTTTCCTTGGAAAATCAGTTCACTTCATGGTTTATTTAAAATATTGACCACTATTTTATTTCCTATACCATTGTGTTATGGTCTTAAATTTTTTTCATCTCAGCTATATGATTGTATTCCCACTTCAAATTCCATCTTATTCTATTTATTTCTCTCAACCCTTGAGTGATTTATGTAAAATATTGGGATAATTATTAGTCCCATTTCTCATTGAATTAATCCTTATCATTTGTGATTTATTGATGATGATAAAAGGTGAATCTATCAAACATTTTCCTTAGATTATTCCATAATTATTATCTACAAAAATCTATTAAAATTATAGAATTTAACTTTTAGTGTCATTCTTAGGAGATTATTTTTGGGGGATTACTATGATTTAGGTCTATTAGTGATCCAACTATGTTTTTGGGTATTATATTCATCTATTTCAATTTCCAAGGGGAAATTTATGCTCAATTAAGGTGTGGGATTCTCGAAATATATTCATTTTTTATAATAATGATACAAAATGGTTTTTGTTTATTTGAATGAAAGTTATGAACTGTAATAATAATGATAATGAACAAAAATTAAGGAAACTAATTCCAATTTTTTGTCATTCCACAGTTTAGATACTTCTTTAAAATTAATCATAAAATTTATTATTTTGTTCTATTAATTTGGAAGATATATATTATTTTGAACATATTATTATAATAAAATTTCATAAAATTTTCCCTAATTTAAATATTATAAAGAACTACTAATTTGGAATTTTGAAACCGGTTTGTTATCATTCAAGTAGTCCACGGTTAACAATTTGGAATCTTGAAATTGGTTTTTTTCAGTCAAGTAGTCCATGGTTAATTATTCAAGATGTGTTCTTTGAAAAGTAAATAATAGATGTAGTTGATATTGAAATTGGTTGATAAATCAGTTCATGTTCTTGTCGTGTTATTTTGGGCGATTTCTATCAGTTGGGAGATTGTTATGAATTATTCGAAAATGATATTATATTTTTGAAAATGGATTTTTGATTATCTATATTGGAGGTCATGGACATATATGCTTAGTGTTTTTTGGATGTTTTGGATTTTTTAGTTTTTCTAAAACATCCCTTCTACAATTGTAAATATATAATGTGAGGGTTATAGAGGGAAAATTTAATGTCAAGTGGATATTGGATTATATTTTATTCACTAGGTTGTAGTGGAATATAATAAGTAATGATAAACAATGAAATATTTGAGGCTAGGATTAAATAAAATGATAGTATATAAAATATTGAAACAAGTATTTAAGGGGAAGTGGATTTAATGGATTAAATTATTAAAACATGAAATTTACAATTCCAATGAATATAATACTATTGTCCAAAATAAAATTTGAAATTATAAAAATGTAATGCCATGATGGGAATATTTGTTTTGTGTCATACTTGTATAAAAATTAAGGATACTTTTTTTCTAGAAATTTATTATAATGGTTGGGGTGTTTTGTAGTAGTGTGCTAATTGTGAAGGTTGTGTTGGTGTTGTATGGGTGAAAACCTTTATAATGATATCATAGGTAACTCCATTTTCCACAATAGGCTTAGGATGGGTTCCTAATTTGGCAAGTTCACCAAAATGTGATGTGAAATTATTTTATTATTTCTATTCACATCTATTTTGAGGAATCAATTGTGATTTTGGTGAGAATGTTTCCTTAAATAGAAAAAATAGAGAAAATTGGTCATTTTTTATTTAAAATTTTATTCTTTTTAAATCATCATAATATATATATTTTTTGGTCTCTACTTGATTAATTACGAACTCTTGAATCTCAAAATATCTTTGAACATAAATTTTAATTTCTTTGGGAAATTTAATTGATTTTTTTTTCAAATTTTTTTTTCAAAAGTGGTGTGGATGAGTATTTTTTTTCAAAAAAAAAGTTTTTATAAATTTCATGTTATTGTTTTAAAAAAAAATATTTTTAAATGTTTTTTTATATAACTTTTGATACACTTTTCTATTTCTGAATTCCAATAAATTTTGCGTAATTTGGTAATTTATTCACTGATGCAATGATAAATATTTGAAAAATATACTACAATTATCGTGTACAACCACACCCAAGTCCACAATAATTAAATTAAATTTATTCAACTATTCTTCTCTTGTTACCATGAGTCTTATGACTGTGGATATATGAAAATTGATAATAAGAAAATTCTCATTAGTGAATTAACCCACATGATTCCATTTCATTCTTTCATTTATTTATCTTGTTTAGGTAAACATATTGTCATTGTGCCCTATAACTGTTACTACTATGAGTTTTAATGTGATATTTGGATACTAGTCTATTATAATATAGATAAAACACTCTTCTATAAATATGGTGAATACACCTTTGATTATGGATGAAACATTATCTATATGTTGATTTGTACATCAATAGACACTTATTGACCTTGCTGTATAGAAAGGGTCCTCCTAGGGAACATAGCCAAAAGGTGAAACAGATCCCATTAGAGTGGAATAATATTTTACTGCGCTGAGATCTATAAGTCAAATCCTATGTGAATAAACCCATGAGGACTCAAACCAAAATTTTTGGACCGAATGAAACCAATGTTGAGATGTGTTCTTAAATATGAATGATATTGATTTTGAGTGAACTAAGGATGAACATTTTGCGATGATTTGAATTTGAATCGATATTGATGACTACTGAATTTTCCTTCTAAACATAAGAAATCATATATTAGATCACTAACCCATATTAGTGATGGAAATCTATTAATTGTTGTCAAGAGTGATCAAAAATAAGTTTGAAAAGATACCATCAACAGTCTAACTCATGGTATATGCATTCCACCCACCAGATTACAAAGATAGTTCCCTAATGTTCTATGATCTGTATGCATTTATGGGATCAAGATGAAAATATTTTGTGTGCATTTTATATCTTCCAATTTTTTTTATTCAATTTCAAATATTATTCTATATTCCATTATTGAGGAAGTAAATATAATATTTTTTATTCTCCATTATTGGAGGATCTATTTGGAATGTAGAATGAGACTCAAAATATATGAAATTTAAAATAACTATCTTCGTAATCATAATATTGAATAGAATCTTAAATTAATTAGAAAATAGGTAATAATATTTGGTTTGATTAAAATATAATTAACTAAGTTTTTGTATGTTTTTTTCATGAATGATTTAATGTCACCATAACTACATTAATTCAATGAAGATAGATGCATAATAATACACAATAAGTTATGTTATTTTACATTTAAGATACTTGAATGTCCAACAGTATTGAAATGTTGCTACATATTTCTATCTATAAATATATTCTATGGAGAACATGGTCAAAGAATTAATTTTATGCAAGGTCCTAGTGCAAGAAAACTCCATGTAATTTAAAATTTAAAAAATAAAGTGCCTAAAATTATAAAATTGAGAAAACAATTCCAATCTCAAACCAGTGAATCTTTGAAGACATTCTATAAAATTATACATAGTTCAAGAGTATAAAATAATGTCTTGGAAATTTAGTATAATCTATAAATTACCTTAAATATGTTCACATGGGACTATAAAATATATTTAGGGGTGAAGTGTTTAAATAACCACAGATTAACATGGATCATTTGATAAGCCCCTGAAGTAACACCATGTGGATATTTTCTATCTATTTGTATAATATGTGACCATTTCCTTATTTTTTAATAACTATATATGTTTTCATCTAGATTCCAAATACATAGACATACGAATCAATTTTAATTCCTTAATATGGGAACCACGCTATTTCTTCCCAATCCCTATTTTATAACTTTGAGGATCGATATATCTATTATAATTACAATAGTTATTTTGTTCATTCTTCTTCCTCAGTGTTGTGTTCTAATACATCATTAATTAATTCCAATATATGATACTTTATCAAAAGAGTAAAACATGAGGCTTCATGGAGACCCACACATTTGTTTATCATCATAATTCTCTTCCAATAGTAGTTCATTGTAATTATTCTTAAGGCAGTTGAAAAGGAAATCTTATATAAGACCGGGTTAATAATATTTTCCCACAAAACCTTTCAACCTTATTCCACTTTTTTATCTACTTATTTTATAGGTGGTTATTTTATTTTATGTCTTAATAATAATCACTTATAAAATAATGAAATTTCTAGATAGGGTGGTTTAATTTAGTGATTCCTTTACTTTTGGGAGTGTGGGCCTATTATGTGTCCATTCCATGTAAAAATTATAAATGTTTTCTAAGAGATTCAAATGTATGTGTCAAGTAACAAACCACCTACTATGTGATGTTAGGAATTGATCATTTTAATCATTGGAAGATTATCAATGGCTAGTAAAATAGTGAATTAACGTGGATATTTTCATATTATTGATGAATTCCTCCCCCAATTACATAATGATCCATTATAGTTATTATATACTATTAAAAGTCACTCTATATCATGATGAATTTGATTCATTCAAAATATCCAAAAAACTAAAAATATTTTTAGTATAATAAATACGAAATTTCAAATTTCTTCCATGAGACCAACCTTGAGGTTAGCCAATATGCTATTTTGTGGAAATATAAAAATCCGATTTTCTATCCTCGCAAAAAGGATATGTTCGCAAAAACTACTACATTTTTTTGATGAAATTTTTTCATAGATTCTCCCATTTTTATCACCTTTTAAAAAATTCTAAAATCCAAAAATATATATTGAATTGGTGAAACATCCCTATCCCTTGAAAGCTTAGGATTTTAAATAATGAATATTTTGAAGTACATAATTATTTATATAAGGAATAATTAATACCAAAAATCATAGAGGCCTTAAAAAGATCATATTATTTTCTCAAACCTTTTCCCAATAACTATATAGGACATTATAGGTATTACACATTCATAATTCATTAACTCATTTATTCTAGGATGGAGATAAAATATCCAAAAAAACAAGTAAAGTTTTCAATGGTTAGTATTATATGGGTCAATACTATTACGAGGAATATCAAAAATATTGGGATAAAACAATTATAGTTCTTTATTGGATGATTTTATATATCCTCAAATGTCAAATGGTTTTTGAATAACTCAACAGAATAATACAACATAAGAAATGAAATCCCATTATAGTGATGGGAAAAAATTAAGCTGGTTTGGTTTAAATAGTGTTTTAAATGGTTTGAATACATAAATCCTATCGCAAACAAAATCCAAAGGTAACTATACTAAAATAAATATAAACATGCTACACTGATACTAGGAGCTGATAATTTCAGGGATGAAGTTGTATTCTAATATGATGTTGGTTTTCATTTTATTGATTTTGATCGTGATTTTTTTCTCAATTTGAGATATTGAGGTAAAATAACATATTTTTAATCTCATAAATATTCATGGAGAAAATTATGTTTCAACTATAATGGTATCATTAGAACTCCCCATGTTTACCGATATTTTATGTATTTGAGAAGGTAAAGAATACTAGGAGTATTTGGAACTATGCATGGATATTAAAGTGGATACTGTCTCATATTATTAGTAAATGAAAAATAAATATTCGAAAATTAACCAAAAGACAATTTACATAAATCATTTGATATCTCATAACATTTGAATACAATTCCTCCAGAATAATAAGGGAAATGCACTTTAATTATTTTCCCCCTCTATTTCAATATAGGTTGTACACTATGAGGTAGTGGGATTAGTATAAATATTTATTAAGTGTATTATAAATGTATTAAATCTCTGCATATAAGAATAATAACATTATCTACTTCCTATAAAATAATAAAAAACATCCCTAATATTGGGGTTGACTTATAGAATTTATAGTTTTTCATAGTCAAAACACCTCACCACTTGGGGGTTATCCGAAAATTATATTTCGCAGTTCCTAGATTTGTATCATTTTTCATTTTTCATGTTTTTGATGGGTTATTTTAGGAAATAATCAGGAACTATATCAATAAGGAATATGGTTGTTAAAAGAGTCCCAGATAGAAAATGAGTAACAGTGGTAGAATATTTTTTTTTGTGGACAAGATGTGAGGAAAATTAATTATTCTTGATCAAAATATCATATAATCAACCTTGGTTACATTACTCTTTAAAGGTAAAAAGTTGCTAACTTATTCTAATATGTATTCCACTTATAGGTACTCAATTTGAGTAGTCGTATATTGTACAAAAATCAATCTTGGGGACACCCTTTCATGAATCATGTTGACAAAATATTCTTCACCAAGGGAGTTATACTTTCAAATGTAATTTTATATCTGGAAATTTTCTTCATGAAACTAAGAATGAAATATGGGGTAGTTATTAACTTTTATTTTTTGACTTGATTTAAGAAAATAAGACTTCTTTTGGGTGTGTTGTGATTCCAAATTGAAAAATATTTGAATATCATATTGGATAAAAATTAGAAACTCACTTTCAACTATAAAATCCCTTGGGATTTAAAATATAGAATCTTGTATAGAGAATTGGATACCATTATTCTTTTCGATCTTATTTACTAATAATTGTTTCTATTTATAACATCCAAAAGAATGAAACTTAAAAAAATTGGTATAGATATTTGGAAAATGTGTTTCTTGATCTTTTTATAAATAATATATTAATATGTGAATTTATAAATTTCAAAATTATTTTGAATGAAAATGTTATCCCATTTTAGGATTCACCATTCTGAATAATTTTTTATTTATTATGTGTGGGATATGGGATTTTAATGGTGCTGAGATATGCCTCTATGTTGTAAAATACACCAACAAAATTCCAAACTTCATCACTCTAAACATCACATTAATATTTTACCATTTTAAATAAATAAATCATTTGTGATATTTTTTTGGAAAATTCAAATTCATTTTTTCCAATATATGTGATAATTTTTACTAGATTAAGGGGTTTATCTGAAATTTTAATTGCTATAATTATATGATTATTAATTGAGGTTTTCCACTATTTTTCTTGATATAAGATTTGGGAAAATGGAAGACGTTGTGCTAAATATGATAATTACCAAACTGATATTATTATTTGAGGAAACGGGATCATTGAACTTGATCTTGGCTGATAAACACTTTATAAGACAATCACACTAGGGATAAAAATCAAATGATAATCCTATAAGTTCCATAAAACGTTTATAAGTTGATTAATTGGGATCCCATGTTGAATCTATGTGAAAATATTAATTAAGTGTGTTGTGTCAATAAAAAATTACTAAACAAAACAATGGAATTGTATAATGGTACACAAAAATTATGTTCATTTAAAAATTAAAAAATTTGATAATTTATAAAACAATGAATCCAATAGGGGGTCGGGAATGTTGAACGCATATAAAAAAGGTTAATCTTAACATAATAATAATTATTTGAGTTGAATTAATTAATTTAAAACTATATATTATATTTTTAGATCCTATTAGTGAGTAATATATTAATTTTCCTCTCATTTTTAATTTAAAACCACAGAAATAAAAATGGTCTATACGTACTGATTTGTAATCTAATCTCGGGAAGAAATAGGGTAATGAGTGATAATCACATAGGAGACATAATAATTTTTTCTAATTAAGGAAAATTATTCATCAATTTAAGTTTTTATGTAATTAAACTAGAAAAGGATGATCATTTGTATTTTTCAGACTCTATAAAGAATTAAAATAATTTGAACTTGGTAGAACTAGAATTGATAAATTATGGTGGATTTTGAAAGGAAATTATTTTCAAACTTATTTCCACATATATTTTATGGATTAAATTTTAATCATTATTATAATGTTCATGTATATATGATAATTTTGAAACAATGATTCATTTTTCAAAAAAGTGATTATTATTTTAAATTAATTTTATAAGTGTTTATTTCCCTTTAATTATTAAAAAAATTCATAACATTAATTTAAAAATATACCTCAACATATAATTTTTGTTTTAGCTGAACATTAATTTCACATTATTTAAAAAATTATCAATAAATTTTGATGAGATCTTAAATATTTTAGAATTAATTATTTCACCAATATTTTGTTTTTATTTTGAATATATTTTTTAAAATTAATTTTCTAATGTTTTTTTTTCTAAAATTTTATATGTTTTATGGCATGTGACCTCGGGGAAATTATAATGTTGTGTCCATGTAAAAAATAAAAAAATTATTAAAAAATCATAATATCTATGAATAGAACCACTAATGTTTTTAATCATGATTTTCCTCTATCCTAATAGAGTACATCTTGTGAATATAGAATATTGAAATTGGTAATAATGAATAAGTACCCTCTATGAATTCATAAACATAATATCATTCCCTAAATCCATGAATTATAATTTAATGAAGGGAGAAATGTTTTAAACCTACCCCTTCTAGGTTGCTACATAATTATTACCATGAGATCAAGATAATTTAATACTACCCTAAAAAAGAAAACCAACAACCCTGAAGAAAATCTAACAAATTCCAACCGCAGATCATCCATCTCATGTACATGCCATTGGACTTCAATACATTATTCCTGACCTTGAATAAATCAACAAAAAATCTTTGGGAACTTCAATAGATGATGAAGCTAAAACTCAATCAGAGAATAAAATTATGTGTTTCTCAAAACTAAAACTCAATGTTTTATCAATATAATATATGATAACTCAAAAATATATTTTTATAAAAAAATTAATGTCTATGATGAGATGTATTTCTAATGAGAGTATGATCGATTAGAAAACAACATCCTTTTAACATTTAGGGATGAAAAAAATCTAACGCAATGTTGAAGAGAATATAGTTTATAATCTTCCCTTATGAAATTGAATTTCAGATAACCAACCCAAGATCGTGAAGGAAATGTAGTTACTAATTTTTACATTGATCACAAATGAGGTTGATTATATTTCATAATGGGGATATATCACGGTGTACTCTTGTTTCTTGGATGATTACAATGATGATTCCTTAATATATGGTGGTATTTAAGTTCTTATAGAATCAAGGTAAAAATCTAGGGTGTGGCATTAATTTTGTCCAATTATGTGGATCGAATTCAAAATATGGGTTCATGTAACATTATTGAATAAATTATGGAGATATTTTTATAAAAACAATAAAATAGGAGTTGTACTAAGGAATTGTAAGACTCATGATCTAGGAAACAAAATTAATGAGCTTTATATTCTAAAGATAAAATTGAAGAGTAAAAGATCTAATACCACGATTTTATGAATACATGTGATTTAAAGCCATTGAACCACCATTATAGAAGGGTTTTTCATACATGGGAAGAATTCAGCATATCAATATCAAATTCATCGACAAAGGACCAACATAATTCACAATCCAGTTTTCTTAGGTACATCACCAAAACATGATGATTTAAAAATATTCAAATGTCGCCTAATATTTCTAATTGGAAAACTAGTCTACACTACACAAGGTCTATGACTTTTTATTTTTTAGAGGACAAAATAAAAACACATATATACAATTAAATATTGAAAATATATGGTCCCTAATGTAATAAAATCGCAAAAATAAATTCATGATGAAACCTATGAAGCTATTAGTAGTTTCAAAAAGATAATGGTGTCATCTGGGGGATGAAGGAAAGGATGGAGAAATTATTATGATATATATATTACCTATATTTTTTTCACAAGGTCCTATCACAAGTAGTTATAGAATAAGTGTTTCATGAACTTGTTCTTCCCTAAGAGAAGATCAAGAGAACCTTGAGGCATGGTTCTTGGATGTTTTAAAAATAAAAATTTAATATGTATTCATATTTTCATTGTTGAATATGTTTGGGTGTTGAAATATATATTCCTTATCCTTAAATATAGGAAACATTTCTCATTATTTAATATAAGAACCACCCTCTTCCTCCTTATTAAACATTTTTAAAAAATGATTTTATGATATTATATTGTATATATATTTGTGATGTTGTTAGTATGTATTCTATGTAACTTTTTTATCCGACATCCAATCATGGGGGGATAATTTTTATATATTAATTTTCATATTTTAACTCTTTTCATCTTATATATCCAAAAATAATTACAATAATCACCATACTTTTTCAGATATAGTATTTAGGTACTGTTTTTTGGGTGCTAGACATGGAACTCATACAAATAAACATGTCGATACACTGTTCACATTCATCCTTCCCCCCACCAAAATTAAAATAATTTTTTTTAGTTTCTATTATAGTATGTGTGTTGTATTATCTCATATTAATCATTTAAATCAAGAATTATGTATTTTCTAGTGTTCTTAAATAAGGTGATTACTTCACTTTTGGAGGATTTCCCTTGTGAAAAAATATGTTTTGTGTAAGAATACTAATTTTTTTTGTTAAATAGTTTTTTATTCAAGAAAATGACTATACCCCATATTTGTTTAATATTTGTTAGTTATTTTATTTAAAAGATATGTGGAATTTAGTTAAATATTGTATTTACAATGATATTTCTATGTTATGGATGGAGTTTGTCTCCTCTTCCTTAATATTTCATAACTATTCCTTAATTATCAGGAATATCACTCTATTTCATGTCAATTATTATCCATTAAAAATATTCCAAAACCTAATATTTATTCCAAGAGAATAACTATTTCATTAAAGATATCTTCCTTGAAAACACCACAAGGTTATCCAAAATGATATATTTACTGAACATGTAAATGTATTTGTGCCCAAAATAATGATAACAAATCATTGACAACAAAGTTGTATTATATCTTTGTATGAGTTTTAAGTTGGGTAATAGAGTTTAAAACTAGTTATGATTGAATTTTTTTTATTAGAAATATCATCCTTTGATCATAGTTTATGCTTCAATAAAGGGAGGTGTGAAAGGAAATAGGATTCGAGGTTCCCCTGTGAACCTACACAAGGATGAACATTATAGGATTGTTAGGTTTTAATGGGAAATATCAAATTTTGAGATATTTGGTGACATTATATTGAATGATCATGTTGAAAACTAGAGGATTGATCTTATTGAGGTGGATGAAAATTATAGGATGATTCTTTTGGAGTTCTAGAGATAGGGATTGGAGAAGAATGAATTCATAACCATTTATTAATATATTGATCCATGGCTGGGAAAGCTTGTGATCTTATCTATAAATACTCATTCACATAGTTTTTTTCTCTAATTTCATATTCAACATTTATGATACTATATTCATAATTTGGGTTCATTTACTTGGATTCATAAAAATAATAACTCTATTATAATAGAACACCAATAACTTCATGCTCTTATACTCACAACTATTATATGACCATAAATAAATCCACTTATCTCTTTTCTCCATTTCTACCATAGTCCTTGTAATAAAAATCTCAAGAACCTTGACGTTTCTCTTGATTAATTACACCATCACATTGTGAATGGAATCTTGGATAAAATTATTATATCATTGAAAACCCCATAGAGTACACAATAGAGATATACCCCAAACATCTGTGTCAAACAATAATAACATATGGTCTAATGCAATTTCCCCGTCCTTTTAGAGTGATAGAATATAATACTTCCAGAATACAAAATCATCAAATATTACATACTAATCGATTCCAGTCTTCATAAATTCTTTTAATGTTTGAATCTTCATCACATTATCACTGATTTTTTTTGAATAATTACATAATTTTTTGAAATGTCTTATCTAAAATAAATATAGTCAGCCGATGATCCTACAGGATAAAGGGTCCCCTCCTTCTCTATATTTGAATCATCCATGGGTCACTATGAATTATTATTTGATCCCTCCATGAACATTGTTTAGAAATAATATTAATCGAATTGTTGAATAAAAATTATGTTCTTTCTTAATTGATCAATTTATGGAAAAATTATCAAACACATAAATATTTCAATCTTTTTCTATAATAATTGGGTGTATTGGAGATAAATTATATAATATAACTCTTTTTCAAAGAGATAATACTTGCATACCCAATTTGAGAAGTGTATCATCCAAACTTATCCCCTTAAGAACAACAATAATTTTTAACGTGGAATTTCTTCTCACTATTCCAACACATGAGAGAACCATCTGGTATGCTAATTATTCTTCAAATCATCTAGAAATTCCCATTGTGGTTAATTCTTTATCCTATATTATTCCCTCGTCCTTTTTTGCTACATTCATTCCTAAATGATAAATAAATATCCTTGTAATGAAATTTATTATTGATGATCATGTAATTTACATCTATGAAAAAAATCATTCTATTGGAAGTACTATTATCCTTTAATATTTTTTCCTTTGATATTTTATGGGAAGAAATTAATTATAATATCAAAATAATGGATTTTCTTGTATACCTTTTCTAATTCCATTTCATTATATATTATATTTATATAATATAAATGATTGGTTACATATTGACATTCTAACATTAACATACTGAATTTTCTCAAAATAAAGAACACATTGTTCACCACTCTTGTATACTCATACATATTAGATTTATTCATAAAGATTTGGGATATAGGATTTACATCTTAGATGTATAATTTCATATTCAGAAAAAGTAAAGTAACAATCACCAAAAAAAATTCTTGTCAATCCTCTCACATTTCACCTTTCAAACTAGATCCATCTAAGAACATTTCTTTAGAAGATGTAGGTATCTCCAGAAAAAATTCATGAATCTTTACTTTCCAAAAAAACCCATTTCATTATAAATATCTACCTAGACCATCCTCTCAAAAGAAACCTTACCATAAGAAATTTTTAATGCACATAATGATCTTTCAATGAAAAAAATGAGATCAGTAAATGTTTTCAATTATTCAAATTGATGGAAATGGGTAGAATATTGATACTGGTATTATTTATAGAAATCCATATCAAGGGATATATCCTATATAATAACTCCATTCAATATCTTTTATAACAGTTTTTGGCTCTTGAGTATCTTCTTTTTAATCCTTTGTAAGTAAATCCATCAAAACATCCCATGTTGAAGTGAAAAAATTTGAATGATCCCAATGTATGAATTACTGAACATGGATGATGTGTGAACCAAAGTATCCTCACAGTAATGTAAAACCACTAGAAAAATATAGATAAGACTGATAGAAACAGTGATAAGAATAAAACATGAAAGGAATAGAAAAATAGAGACAAGGTTACATGATTAATCATAATTAACCACTGTATAGGGTAATGATATATTTATATATTGAATGAATTAGGATAAATATTATTAAAATGCCTGAGTGTGTCACTCTCTATCATAGCTATTATTGTGTCTACCACAACTGATCATCCCTACCACATATAGTACTATCCATTCAGTTCTTCACATCGCCACAACCATTCACTCTATGTGGTATGATTTCTATATCAACTGAGATATATAGAGAAACTCTTGATATGGAAAATTGAATCAACCAAATCAACATGCCAAGTCAGTGGAATTTATATCACTCTAAATATATTTCACATATGAGATTAAAAAAAATCTTACAGTGTGTTAAATTTGAAAATTCTATTGACGCTGGGGTTTTTGTCGTGAAACACCAGTCAATAATTTCCCCATAAAATGTAGCACAGTGGTGACCACGGGGTTATCTCACGAGGATGTTGCAGGCTAAGTTATCAAACTATCACTTTGTTAATTTGTTTTTTTTAATTTGAAAATTAGAAATGGGGATTTGAAATTACACTAACAATGTTAAATAATATAAAATCTGAATTAAACTATAAATATATTTTATTGATTGGAAATCATAAGCAAACTAGACTGAAGAAAACAAACAAAATAAGGCAGTGGTGGACACACATCGATCCTCAGATACCCCCTCTATCCTTGTTTAATTGAGTTATCAGATTATATTTCTCAATGATCACTCAAATAAATCCAAGTGAACACCCATATTGACTATACACCAAATATAGACCTCAAATATGGGTGTTTATCCTCTTACAACTGTGATTCAATTACCCAAAGACCTTCGAGCAATCAAAACTAATTGAACTTGTTGTGCTCAATGGGGAGACCTCGCCCAAAGAAGTTTAAACAACAAGACAATTATTTTACATTCATAAGTTGATAAACAGATAGAAAAATATATAAGAATGTGAATTCATGAAAGAAAAGATACCTCCATCATTCATGAAAACTAATTCTAGAAAAATATAATTAGAATACATTGAAGTACAAAACTCAAAAGGGAAGAATCTTTGGATCTCTGCTGCCCACCACCACTTGGAGTTTCTCCCTTCATGTCTTGATTATCAATTGAACTCCTATTCTCCATCATATATCCTCCATAAAATCTCACTCCCTTGGTCCAACCCCCTTGAAAAGACTATCCTTGTAAAAGGGAGAGGAGTTGCAAATTTATAGGGAAAATGGGTGAAGAAATATCTCTCAATTCTGTCTGCCGGATTTAATAGACTTCAAGACCCCTTAAATGACATAATTGGGAACTAGTACCTGCTTTAAAGTTGTTCCAAATCATCTTCCTCGTCCCTCCACAAAATATCAGCCTCATTGGTCAACTTATGAAGGAGTTATTTCAGATTTAGTTTGGCACATTTAATCTGCCAAAGTGACTCTTCGTATTCCACAACTCCAAATTCCCATGCCATAATGACCCTGAAAAAAGAGGATTCATACGTGGCCCCATTAATGAGAGATGTGAATTAATTTCTTCCACAGCTTATTGTTTAATTTAAGCTCCAAAGGTCCGGTATAATTCATGATAGAGGTTAATCTTTAAAACATTCCAAATATGCACACAGTTTTCGAGGCACGGATTGTGAGCTGATTTTGGGCCTCCAAATGATTGATTGAGCTAGGCCTATAGAAGGATGAAATTCGTCCAATGATGTATGTAAACCTATAGAAAAGTAATTTAAGAATTTGTCTCATTGAATAAAATGATATATCCGAAATAATGAAATTAAATAAAACAGTTAAACACCAAAATTAAGCCATTTTTGCATTTGAGCTCAAAATACCACTAAAACATAAAAATGTGAAAATTGCCCATAAAATAACACTTTGGTGGGATTTATAACATTGTAATACAGTATATAATATTTGAAAATTCAAGCTTTGTAACTCCCCCACACTTAATAATTGCACTCCTGGGAAACCATCTTATACCAAGGTTAAAACAAACTTCTCAAAGCATAAATGAACAGACAACTCAATTATCATATTAGAGAATATATCATGACTCATACATGGATAAATATTTCATAACTCCTAAAAAATAATATGAATCCATTCAATATCATGTTAATCCTCAAATTCATATCCTACCTACCTCCCCGGAAAAATATTTCTCTCTTCACTCAAGGGTATTTAATGTGGAGTTTTTCTCATTCTCAAAACATGTGTGATATCCATAGGCTTGATATCCTCCTAATATCTCTACTTCACAAAGTCAAAAATGTGTCAATAATGTGGTCTTTTTCATGGGTTGTTCTAAGGCTGAGGGTTGGCAGGTTTAAAATGTAAAAATATCTGAGGCAGAATGAGGAGGGTTATGCTCTAAAGTGAAGTAAATGCCCGAAAACAGTTTTGCTCAAGAATGGTGTACACCTCAATCAGATAAAAAATTAATCACCTCCAAACACCTCTTCTTTTGGGAAGTTCACACATATAATTTCATCATCAATGATTTTCATCCCTCTATTCCCAATTTGTAGCATTGTTTCAGCTTGTATTTAGATCTGTATTTCTCTTCAGAATCATGTTTTGAAGGAAAAGAGAGGCATCTTTTGATCTTTAAGTATTTGTGAACAGCCAGCCCATTTATGTAATGATATTTTGGTCCACCCATCCATCTTCCCATAATGACATTTCTTCTACCCAAGCAGCAATAAATATGGCAACACTTTCAATTCAGCTCAAAAATAATCTTCTAGAAAGCAAAATATAGCCCATCTTCTCCCTCCCCCACACTTGAGTTCAACAATATTCATGCATTTATCTTCTAAAGAAGATTGGAAAGGGATAAATGGCTTGTAATTTGGCTACCTAATAAGGTATTTCATGTCTAATAGGGGATTAATGAAGGTCTGATGAAAAGGTAGGCCAAAATAAGAGTTTTATGCAAAAGGGATTTCAAAATGGTGCCTCAATCATACTTAACACATTTTATGAACTCTAACAGCTTTGAAAAAGAGAAAAATAGAAAGTTCTGGATCACACAACATGTCTCAAGTCTCTCAAGAAAAAGAGAAATGTAATGAATATGTCAAAAAGGTTTAGAATCCTCTCGGGTTGAGAAATATTTTCAATTTGGACAGCACTAGTGCACATGAGTTTCACAATCAACCAAACTTCATCAAATAAAAAGATCAGAAATCAGAAACAAAATCCATTCAGCAATCATGTAATTCCTCAAATACTCAAATCAAACAATGTTCCAAAAATACCAAGATGGTTTGAATTTTCCCAAGTATTCGATTGAGCTCAATATTACTAAAAACAAACCGAAAAAAGTACAAGAAAAATAAAAGCACACACAAAATTCCTAAAAATAGTTGAAATCCCTCCCCCTCACTTATTCCATTTACTACCCTCTTTAAGCTCAAATCAGATCAAGACAGATTTTCACACAGAATTTAAATTGGGTAGAAAACAAAATAAAGAAAAGGAAAGACACAACCTGATTTATTTTTCAGTGGCGGCCTTGAGTTAAGCTCCTAGATATTGCCACTTGACCTAAAAGACATGAAATAAAGAAAATATGAGAAAAATAAATAAAAATAAAGAGTAAGGGAAATAGAATAAAGGGGATAATGCTTGGTTTGACCCCCCAAGTGGGTGCTAGGTTTTTACTTCCCCTAGTCCAGCAGTTGCAGTAGTTTAACCCCAATCTGATGGTGGATGAGGTTTCATGCTCAGAAACCACCAAAATGAAATATCTCCAATCTTCTTCAGATCACACATCTTGTAGAAGCTCCCAAAAATAGACTTCTTTAGCTTCCCCTCCATGAATTTTATGTTTTGATGATATAGTGGAAGAGGGAACAAAACATAAAATAAACCTACCAAGACATTATCTTCACAAAACACCTCCACTAGTTGTTGACACGGGCACACCATCATTTCCTCAATTTCATCCTTGAAATCCTCATCATCTGAAAAATCAGTCCACTCAAAAGAAATATGAACTAAATCGACATAGGGAGAAGCACGTAGACAATTATTATCAAAATTATCAGGAAAGTAAGGATCTAAATTTGAGACATCTCCCTATGGATTCTCAGGTTCCAGCTCTTTCTCCGAGTCAAAAATAGTGGCATTGAATGTGGGAAGCAGCTCTGGTTCTCCCATATGCTCTTCAAAAATGAATGTCTCATGTTTCTCTTCCTTTTTATCCAATGATTCTGAAAATGTTTGTAAATTATCAATTTCAAAAATAGTGTCTTCAAATGAAATTTCATTTTCAGCAAGTTCATCCCAATTGTTTTCAAAAGTGCTTTCATTTCCAAAAGACACATCTGTTGGTGAATCACTAAAAATTTCTTCCGTAAAATGTAAAAAAGATGATTCAAAATCAGGTTTCAACACATCAACACAAGGTTCATTAACATCAAAAATTGGTGGGATGTCATTTTTCATTTCATGAGGATCTTTTTGAGCTTTCAGTTATTTCTATTCTTTTAACTCATTGGAAAGAATTTCCATTTGTCTGATAAATTCTTGAATATTTTTTTGAATCACTAGATTATTTTGTTTTATTTCAAGAGTATCTTGTTGAAATTTTAAAAACACATCATGACCATGATCCTCATATTGTTTATAATCAGGCCAAACATAGGAGTAGTCACTGTGAAAATCCATTTTTGGGGTTTTTTTAAACACAAAAATAATTGTTAAAAAGTATATAAATGTAAAAAAAATCAGAAAAAACTTAGGCAACCTCCCCGGAAACGGCACCAAATTGATGTTGGGGTTTGTTTCGTGAAACACCAGTCAATAATTTCCCCTTAAAATGTAGCACAGTGGTGACCACTGGGTTGTCTCACGAGGAGGTTGCAGGCTAAGTTATCAAACTATCACTTTGTTAATTTGTTCTTGTTAATGTGAAAATTAGAAATGGGGATTTGAAATTACACTAACAATGTTAAATAATATAAAATCATAATTAAACAATAAATATATGTTATTGATTGGAAATCAGAAGAAAACTAGACTGAATAAAACAAACAAAAGAAGGAAGTGGTGGACAAACATCATTCCTCAGATACTCCCTCTATCCTTGTTTAATTGAATTAACAGATTATATTTCTCAATGATCACTCAAATAACTCCAGGTGAACACCCATATTGACTATACACCAAATTGAGACCTCAAATATGGGTGTTTATCCTCTTATGACTGTGATTCAATTATCCAAAGACCTTCGAGCAATCAAAACTAATTGAACTTGTTGTGCTCAATAGGGAGACCTCGCCCAAATATGTTTAAACAACAAGACAATTATTTTACATTCATAAGTTGATAAACAGTATAGAACAATATATAAGAATGTGAATTCATGAAAGAAAAGATAACTCCATCATTCATGAAAACTAATTCCAGAAAAATATAATTAGAATACATTGAAGTACAAAACTCAAAAGGGAAGAATCTTTGGATCTCTACTGCCCACCACCACTTGGAGTTTATCCCTTCATGTCTTGATTATCAATTGAACTCCTATTCAACAGCATATCTCCTCCATAGAAGCTCACTCCCTTAGTCCAACCCCCTTGAAAAGACTATCCTTGTAAAAGGAAGAGGAGTTAAAAATTTATAGGGAAAATGGGTGAAGAAATATCTCTCAATTATGCCCGCTGGATTTGAAAGTTGTTCCAAATCATCTTTCGCATCCCTCCACAAAATTTCAGCCTCATTGGTAAACTTAGGAAGGAGTTATTGCAGATTTAGTTCGTCACATTTAATCTCCCAAACTGACTCTTTGTATTCCACAACTCCAAATTCCCATGCCATAATGTCCCTAAAAAAAGCGGATTCATGTGTGGCCCCATTAATGAAAGATGTGAACTAATTCCTTCAAAAGATCCTTGTTGAATTTAAGCTCCAAAGGTCATGTGTAATTCATGATACAAGTTCATCTTTAAAACATTCCAAATCTACACACAGTTTTCGAGGCACAGATTGTGAGCTGATTTTGGGCCTCCATATGATGGATTGAGCTGGGCCTCTAGAAGGATGAAATTAGTCCAATAATGTAAGTAAACCTATAGAAAAGGAATTTAACAATTCGGCTTAGTGAAGAAATGATATGGCCGAAATAATGAAATTAAATAAAAAATTTAAACACCAAAATTAATCCATTTTTGCATTTGAGCTCAAAATACCACTAAAACATAAAAATGTGACAATTGCCCATAAAATAACACTTTGGTGGGATTTAAAACATTTTAATACAGTATATAATATGTGAAAATTAATTCTTTATCACTCCACCACACTTAATAATTGCACTCCTGGGCAACCATCTTATACCAAGGTTAAAACAAACTTCTCAATGCAGAAATGAACACACAACTCAATTATGATATTAGAGAAAATATCATGCCTCATACATGGATAAAAATTTCATAACTCCTAAAAAATTATATGAATCCATTCAATATCATGTTAATCCTCAAATTCATGTCATACCTACCTCCCCAGAAAAATATTTCTCTCTTCACTCAAGGGTATTTAATGTGGAGTTTTTCTCATTCTCAAAACTTGTGTGATCTCCATAGGCTTGATATCCTCCTAATATCTCTACTTCACAAAGTCAAAAATGTTTCAATCATGAGGCCTTTTTCATGGTTTGTTTTGAGGCTGTGGGTTGGTAGGTTTAAAATGTAAAAACATCTGAGGCAGAATGAGGAGAGTTATGCTCTAAAGTGAAGTAAATGCATGAAAACAGTTTTTCTCAAGAATGGTGTACTCCTCAATCAGATCAAAAATTAATCACCTCCAAACACCTCTTATTTTGGGAATTTCACACATATAATTTCATCATCAATGATTTTCATCCATCTTTCCCCAATTTGTAGCATTGTTTCAGGTTGAATTTAGATCTGGATTTCTCTTCAAAAATCATGTTTTGAATGAAAAGAGAGGCATCTTTTGATCTTCAAGTAATTGTGAACAGACAGCCCATTTATGTAATGATGTTTTGGTCCACCCATCCATCTTACAATCATGAAATTTCTTCCACCCAAGAAGCAATAAATATGGAAACACTTTCAATTCAGCTCAAAAATAATCTTCTGGAAAGCAAAATACATCCCATCTTCTCCCTCCCCCACACTTGAGTTCAACAATAATCATGTATTTATCTTCTAGAGAAGGTTGGAAAGGGATAAATGGCTTGTAATGTGGCTTCCTAACAAGGTATTTCATGGCTAATAGGGGCTTAAAGAAGGTCTGATGAAAAGGTAGGACAAAATAAGATTTTGATGCAAAAGGGCTTCCAAAATGGTGCCTCAATCATACTTAACACATTCTATGAACTCTAACAGCTTTGAAAAAGATAAAAATAGCAATTTCTGGATCACAAAACATGTCTCAAGACTCTCAAGAAAAATAGAAATGTAATGAATATGTCAAAAAGGTTTAGAATACTCTCGAGTTGGGAAATATTTTCAATTTGGACAGCACTAGTGCACATGAGTTTCACAATCAACCAAACTTCATCAAATGAAAAGATCAGAAATCAGAAACAAAATACATTCAGCAATCATGTAATACCTCAAATAATCAAATCAGAAAATGAGCCAAAAATACCAAGATGGTTTGAATTTTCCCAAGTATTTGATTGAGCTCAATATTACTAAAAAACCGAAAAAACAACAAGAAAAATAAAAGCACACACAAAATTACTAAAAACAAGTTGAAATCCCTCCCCCACACTTATTCCATTTACTAACCTCTTTAAGCTCAAATTATATTAAGAAAGATTTTCACACAGAATTTAAATTGGGTAGAAAACAAAATAAAGAAAAGGAAATACACAACCTGATTTATTTTTCAGTGGAGGCCTTGAGTTAAGCTTCTAGATATTGCCACTTAACCTAAAAGACATGAAATTAAGAAAATATGAGAAAAAATAAATAAAAATAAAGAGTAAGGGAAATAGAAGAAAGGGGATAATGCTTGGTTTGACCCCCCAAGCGGGTGCTAGGTTTTTACTTCCCCTAGTCCAGTAGTTGCAGTAGTTTAACCCCAATATGATGGTGGATGAGGTTTTTTGCTCATAAACCACCAAAATGAAATATCTCCAATCTTCTTCAGCTCACAAATCTTGTAGAAGTTCCCAAAAATAGACTTCTTTAGCTTCCCCTCCATGAATTTTATGTTTTGATGATATATTGGAAGATGGAACAAAACATAAAATAAACCTCCCAAGACATTATCTTCACAAAATGCCTCTACTGGTTGTTGACATGGGCACACCATCCTTTCCTCAATTTCATCCTTGAAATCCTCATCATCGGAAAAATCAGTCCACTCAAAAGAAACATGAACTAAATCGGCACAGGGAGAAGCACGTAGACAATTATTATCAAAATTATCAGGAAGGTAAGGATTTTAATTTGATACATCTCCCTGTGGATTGTCAGGTTCCAGCTCTTTCTCCGAGTCAAAAATAGTGGCATTGAATGTGGGAAGAAGCTCTGGTTATTCCATATGCTCTTCAAAAAGGAATGTCTCATGTTTCTCTTCCTTTTTATCCAAAGATTCTGAAAATGTTTCTAAATTATCAATTTCAAAAATAGTGTCTTTAAATGAAATTTCATTTTCAACAAGTTCATCCCAATTGTTTTCAAAAGTGCTTTCATTTCCAAAAGACACATCTGTTGGTGAATCACTAAAAATTTATTCCTTAAAATGTGAAAAAGATGATTGAAAATCAGGTTTCAACACATCAACACAAGGTTCATAAACATCAAAAATTGGTGGGATGTCATTTTTCATTTCATGAGGATCTTTTTGAGCTTTCAGTTCTTTCAATTCTTTTAACTCATTGGAAAGAATTTCCATTTGTCTGATAACTTCTTGAATATTTTGTTGAATCACCAAATTATTTTGTTTCATTTAAAGAGTATCTTGTTTAAATTTTAAAAACACATCATGACTAGCCTCCTCATATTTTTTATAATCAGGCCAAACATAGGAGTAGTCACTGTGATAATCCATTTTTGGGGTTTTTTTAAACACAAAATTAGTAGTTAAAAAGTCAAGAAAATGTAAAAAAAATCAGAAAAAACATAGTCAACCTCCCCGGAAATGGAGCCAAATTTACGCTGGGGTTTTTTTCGTGAAACACCAGTCAATAATTTCCCCTTAAAATGTAGCACAGTGGTGACCACGGGGTTGTCTCACGAGGAGGTTGCAGGCTAAGTTATCAAACTATCACTTTGTTAATTTGTTTTTGTTAATGTGAAAATTAGAAATGGGGATTTGAAATTACACAAACAATGTTAAATAATATAAAATCAGAATTAAACTATAAATATATGTTATTTATAGGAAATCAGAAGCAAACTAGACTGAAGAAAACAAACAAAATAAGACAGTGGTGGACAAACATCGATCCTTAGATACTCCCTCTATCGTTGTTTAATTGAATTATCAGATTATATTTCTCAATGATCACTCAAATAACTCCAATTGAACCCCTATATTGACTATACACCATATCGAGACATCAAATATGGGTGTTTATCCTCTTACGACTGTGATGCAATTACCCAAAGAACTTCGAGAAATCAAAACTAATTGAACTTGTTGTGCTCAATGGGGAGACCTCGCCCAAAGAAGTTTAAACAACAAGAAAATTATTTTACATTCATAATTTGATAAAAATTATATAACAATATAGAAGAATTTGAATTCATGAAATAAAATATACCTCCATCAATCATGAAAACTAATTCCAGAAAAATATAATTAGAATACATTGAAGTATAAAACTCAAAAGGGAAGAATCCTTGGATCTCTCCTGCCCACCACCACTTGGAGTTTAGCCCTTCATGGCTTGATTATAAATTGAACTCATATTCTCCAGAATATCTCCTCCATAAATTCTCACTCCCTTGGTCCAACCCCCTTGAAAAGACTAACCTTGTAAAAGGGAGAGGAGTTACAAATTTACAGGGAAAATGGGTGAAGAAATATCTCTCAATTCTGTCCTCCGGATTGAATCAACTTTAAGACCCATTAAATGACATAATTGGGAAATGGTACCTTCTTGAAAGTTGTTTAAAATCATCTTCCTCGTCCCTCCAAAAAATTTCAGCCTCATTGGTCAAATTATGAAGGATTTATTTCAGATTTAGTTCGGAACATTTAATCTGCCAAAGTGACTCTTCGTATTCCACAAATCCAAATTCCCATGCCATAATGACCCTGAAGAAAGAGGATTCATACGTGGACCCATTAATGAAATATGAGAATTAATTCCTTCCACAGCTCCATGTTTAATATCAACTCCAAATTGCAGGTATAATTCATGATACAAGTTCATCTTTAAAACATTCCAAATCTGCACACAGTTTTCGAGGCATGGATTGTGAGATGATTTTGGGCCTCCAAATGATTGACTGAGCTGGGCCTCTAGAAGGATTAAATTCGTCCAATGATGTAATTAAACCTATAGAAAAGGATTTTAACAATTTTTCTCAGTTCATAAAATGATATGGCCGAAATAATGAAATTAAATAAAACAGTTAAACACCAAAATTAAGCCATTTTTGCATTTGAGCTCAAAAGACCACTAAAACATAAAAATGTGACAATTGCCCATAAAATAACACTTTGTTGGGATTTAGAACATTGTAATACAGTATATAATATGTGAAAATTCAAGCTTTATCATCTATCCTCAGATCAATAACCTTCGATGTCTGGGGTAATTAAACCATATTGTGGATTCCCCATGTTTATTGGGTTTTCAAAAATATTTCATATGAAGTTATCCTTATGATGAACTAATATTCCCTCGTTTTTCTAAAATGAAGAAAACCCCTTAACATAATCCATTGAATGTTTTTTAGCCAATAGGAAAATTATAATGTATATTATTTTTGTGGATACATGAATGAGATAATTGTATCATAGTTTTTTATTTTAGAAAATATAATGATTTCAATTTCTTTATATCCAATTAGACTAAAATATATATCTCACATTTGGGTGATAATAATTTTTTTAGAAAGTGGAGAAATTATTACATATCATTAAATATTTTCTCTTCTATAAGAAATAGATTTATTAAAAATTTTAATTATTTATTTCATGATTTATTAAAAATTAGAAAAACATTGAAGAGGAGTCAAGATGTGATATAATTAAATTTACAACGATTAGATTTATACCTACGTATGATTTCACATTATGATACATTTTTTATTAGAGTTACACAATTGATGAATTTAGTGACATTGTAAAAAATTTATCATGGAGATATATGATAGAATATTTTAGGATGATTTTATCAAAATGATATTCACAATTACAGGAAATTACATTCAAAATAATTATTTCCACAGCATAAATAGTCATTTTCTAATATCAAATGCATAAGTAGTGATATAATTTTATTTTCCTACTTGTAATGACAAAAAATAACATAAAAACTGATTATTTTTTTTATGGATGGGGTTTAATAGTTGATTTGGAAATATTTATTTATTGGTAATACTTGATGAATATTAGTTTTATATTTATAAAAAAAGTACTAATGAGTTCATTGATGAATCATTTGTGAAAATATTAGTCAACATTAAGATTATGTGATAATGATCTCTTATATAATATTTGTCTTCTCATAAAAAATTTAATCTCTATGGTACATAGTGAAAATTTGCAAATATATTTTAGTTTATGTAATCAATTAAATATTTTTTCTTTATGTTTCTTCTAGGTGATATTAATTTTTCTATTCTATATTGATTATTGATATCTATACATATCTAGAACCATCTAATTAAAAAATTACTGGTTGGTAATTAATAAATTATCAAATATATATATATAATTTTTCTTGGGATGAATGATATAAATTTGGTCCCCAAATTAATATAGATTCTTTACCAGAGTGACTTTAAGAAGATGGAATTTTTTTATGGAGTTTGATAAAAAATTTACAAGAAAACGTTATTTGAAATAAGTTTCTATAAAATGTTTGTAAAAAGTAAACTTAAGTGGAAGTATCAGTTATCAGTATTATATACGTTATAGTGTGGGAATGTAGTGGTGGTTATTTATCATTCAGAGAATATAGACATTTTCAATTATAAATTTTTTTGTGAACAATATAAGAATTAAGAGAGTACTTATTACTGAGTTATTGATTAAAATTAATTGATATATGAAAATAACTGTATAATTTATCCCATTAATATCATAAAGAAATCATACATATTTAATTTTTAAATGAATTAAATTTATAATATCTTTATCCACATTCATATTCAATGATTATAATATTATCACTACTATTTTTAAAATTTCCTTGTGATGGTGAATACATATATGGATTCCTTTAGTTTTATCTTGACTTTTTATATGGATATTTGTAAGAAATATATGATACTAAATGTTCTAAAATGGATTGAAAAATTTCATCAATCCCCCAATCATAAATGGAAATTATGTTATGTTTATCTATCATTATGTTTTTTAGAGAGGGAGAGATGAAAAATATCTATCTAGGGCATTTAAAAAATCTAATTCATCTATCTGTTATGTCAAAAGATCAATCAATAAAAAAGTGAAGTCATTTCTAATATATAAATAGGGTTAAATAATAACAATTTCATTATAAACACAAACTAATTTTATATTATACATTATTACCTATAACAATTATTTCCCAAATAGTATAATTATATCTCAGACATGTGATTATTCTAATTTCATTTCTATATAATCTTCATTAATATTTATTTAAATGATATTTTATAAAATATATCATTTATATTTGGTAATGTAACTATAACCATTCCATCCAAGAAAATATTAAATTCCATAAAAAGTGAATAAATATTTATTATGATATTATTATGACATCAATAATTCAATAATTTATTCTATTTAAAAATTTTGTGAACAATAAAATATTTTTAATGAAATTATCTTCCAAAACCATTTTTTTCTAATATATGATTTAATAATAGGTTAAAAACTCATATAAACCATATCCAATCCAAATACAACATCCTCTCCATTGAAAACCCAGTTATCTGAGATGTTTTATGAAAACAAATGATATCAGGGAGAGATGGATGGAACGAAGACCTTACCTAACATGAAGTAATTGATCCCAATTTACTACTACTGAGTTTTGTTCTGTAACCCATAATTCATTGAAAACAATCTGAAATTAAACCCACATGTCCCATCACCACCAAAACCATGAACTGATGGAAAAAAATTATATGATGATCTCATTAGAATTTTAGTGTCACTAGTGAACCCAAAAAACTAATCCTTGAATGAACCTCACATGAAATAGTTCATATAATGAAAAATAAAATTGGATTAAAATATATACTTTTATGTATATTTAAAAATATTTCCATTGATAAATATTTCACAACAACATGTGGAACCTTTCCAACTTCTTCCTCATCACCATGATCGTAAGAAAAATCAGTAGAGAAATTCCTCACTAAAATCACATGATATTGAACTTTATCAGATGATAGAAAAACACAATCATAGAAGGGAAATTATCCTTCCTGGTCTGTAAGAATAGAACTCCATATTCAATAACAATTATAAAACCAAATTCCATTTGGATCCAAAATTATTAGATGTACATTTTTAATGGTAGACACATAGTTAGTCACATAAAATTTTCCTGCATATATAAAAAATGAACCAACTGAGAAGATACCCAAATAGTAGATTAAAATGAAATAAATTACGTGTAATTCATAGTGATTTTAGATCCTATATTGAGAATCATCAAATTTATATATGTATATAAGTGACTGGGTAAGGGATTAACAAACCTTCATCGATAAATGAACATCAAAAAACATAGGAATAAAAAAAATACACAAGTTTTGCACACAAAAAATAATCAATCATTAGTTTTTGTTATCCCATAACACCTATGGAATCTATTTCAGTGTGATAAACTAGGTTCAATTGAGATAGATCCTAAATAATAGTTGTTATTATATTAAACATTATCATCGACTAAGAGAATGAATCCAGAATAGAAATACAATGAAAATACACCCAAAAAAGAATAAAAAATATAAAAACAACAACCCATATAAATACTAATATGTCCATAGGTCTATCATGGAAAAAAGAATATGGGTACATGCATGATTAGAGTGACTAAAATATTAAATTAGACTTGAAATAGGACCAAAATTTATATGGGTGAAAAATAATATTCTATATTTGTGGAAAATATATTGAACTGGATATTCAAGAGAAAATAAATAGTGAAAAACTTAAAAAAAGTAATCATTTAACAATTATTGGAAATATATCCTGTGGTGAGTTGGAAAAATTCATGGATCAATGGAAAAAATGAAACTAGAAGATAACGATGAATGATGAAGAATTTTCCATTGAAATATCTGGTAAGGTGGAAACCAAAGACTTAAAGATGGAATCCGGAGGAAATATGAGAGAACCTGGGAAATAACCAATCCAAAATTCCATATCTAATTTATTATACTATTAATAAATGGAAAATTAAAACTTAATTAAAATCCATCTCACATTTTCTAAACATTACAGTCTCATGATTAAATTTAAATGATCCATATTTACCCAAATTATTATAATTCTACAAGATTGTCTATGAATTGATTTTTAAATTAAATATAATTCACTTGAAATTTTTATACACTTTTTATAACCACCACATATTTTAGGATATATTCTTTTTACATAAAACAATTTCCTTGAATGATTGTAACTCATATAAAACCTATTTAAAATAAACAGTAATATAGTATACCATCATAAACGATTAGAAAATTTGGTGGTATGAATACAAATAAGAAAATATTATGTATATATATATGTTCTAGTTCAATAATATATATTATAGGTATGTAATAAATTTTTATAAATATCTATATAATTTTCAAAATATTACTTTTCCCCAAAAATGGGTATTATTTATTTTTGTGAGAAATTAATTTATTTAATTGTTTTTTATTTTATAAATGTGTTCTAAAATTTAAATATAATTTTTTTAATAATCATTTAAAAAATATCATAATGAATTTTTTAAATTATCTAAATAGAATAATTTTTTTATGAACAGAAGAAAAATACTGATTTTTATTAAAAAACATCATTTTGTTTAAAGAGTTTAAAAAGTTCCTTTTTTTATTAAATTGTTTATAAAAATATTTACATTTATATTATTAATAATCTAATTATTGATATAGTAAATAATTTTATAGTGACATTTGAATAAAACATTATATAGTTAAGAAAACATTTCACTTGAATACAGTTTTTTGTCGTTTTTTGTGAGTTTAATTTAAAATTAATTTATTCCAATTTTAGTGATTGAATTACATAAAAATGACTCTCATATTTGAATTCATTATGTAAATATTTTTTAATGATAATAATTTCATTTTTTATCATAATAAATTGTAAAAATATTAAAACAAATAGTGTCATAGTTATAGTTAATCTGGGATTACAAGGGTATGGTTAAAAAATATATAAGGGTAAATTTTGTAATTATACATATCAAAATCATATATTATGGCCATTTTATTAGCTTGTACTATCAAAAAAATTAATATCTAACTGTTTGGAAACTTTTTTTTATAATTACATTATAATATTTTCATGCTTTAGTGAATTCCATCTGTGTCCTCTCACCCACTTATAAGAGGATGCATATACTATATGTTATTTACCCCACTTTGACCCTTATAAATCTACCAATACCATAAAAATTATCTTATAACATATCATGCTTGTGAGAGGTTTCCTCCTAGGGTTTTCCTATGTTCGATCTCTTCTTGGTTTGTCCAAAGACCGGACATTCCTTCGGTGGAAATTCATGTCATCTCTGAATGTCCTTCTCAGATTGAGGTGTGTCTTCTCTAATCGTTCCACTTGAATTGATTTCTTCTGATGTGCCTCATCATTCCATGAGACATCTAGCGTGGCTTTGTTTTTTCTAGAAACAGTGCAGAGGCCGAGCACTCGATCTCTTCCGAACAACTTTCGATCAGCTTCTGTCTAGTTTCTTTTGAAGGATTGACCGGATTCGGAGCCCTCTAGTTTCTCACACCCATCAGATTGGCTTCTGAATGACTCACGTGGGTTCATCGTGCATCGTACCAAAAACATATCGGCTCTCAAGGTCTAGACTCGTGGAGGAGAGTGCTCGTGCAGGGAGTGCTCAGGAAGAGAAATTTCGTGAATGAGGTAGTTCACGAAGTGCATAGTGGGAAACAATTATAGTTTACAAAAGAGTGTCTTTGTGTTGATTTACTTTTTTCGGTTGAGTGGGTGCTAGGTGTGCACGTGAAGGGTGGGTTCGCAATTGAGTTTTTCCCAAAGTCCACTTTCGAAAATGAAGCCATCTCACAAAGGGGGGTGTCTTTGTGTTTCCGTTCCTTTGCGGTCAAGTGAGATCCTTAAACAATGGAAAGGGATTCACCTTCTTATGGAGGGATACTCCATGTATTCATTTTCTTAAGGGAGGTTTGTTCCATGGATACGAGTTCTAGGGGGTTTTTCTTGCAAAGGAGCACTAATTTACCTCTTCAGGTACATAAAAATAGAATCAAATCTGGTAAATAAATGGCAGAAATTATCGCTGAAAAATATGGAAAAAACTACAAATACCAAACAAAAATATGAAGATACATTTCTTTCACACTGTATGGGTCTGTTGATCTTCAAAAAATTCTTGTCAAAATGATCTTTCAATCATGGAAATTTAAAAACACACTACAAAATATCTAGAGATTGGAGGATGGGGTCTCCAACTGAGAAGTGGGGGAGGGCCTCCTTGTCTCTGAGTTTTTCAAAGAAAGAGATAATGAAAAGGCCCTCAAAGGTAGATATTCAAAATATTCAGCTAACCTACTCATCGTTTTGGATATGAATAAAATGAATTCTATTTCAAGGGAGAACTGAACGAGTTATGCATGATATTGGAGCATGCATTGGTACATTTCTGGAATGGGATCCATCAGATCCAATTCATTGGGGACCCATGGTTCATATCAGAGCTCTGGTCGATATGAAACAACCACTCACAAGGGACTTATTCTTGTCAAAGAATGATTCTAAGGCCTGGATATCAATCGAGTTTAAAAAGAATCCAATTGTATGTTTCTTTTGTGGGTGTCTATGAAATTTAGAAATGTACAGTGGATTGAAAATGGAGAATGAACAATGTAATTTTATTTTACAATATGGCCCTTGGTTTCATGAAAAATGGCTTGATCAACTATCATTCCTTAAGTGGAAAAATAGAAGGATCATGAAAGACTTGTGAAGGCTATCGAGAAGTAGTCAGAAATAGTTCACAATAACATCACAATACTTGGGTCACTAGAGTTTTCTTCTAGAAATCTGATGGATCAGAAGATGAAAGAAATAACGATATGAAGAATTGTAGTCATGACCAACTCAAAGGAAAAGAATATAAGAAAGGCGAAGGACCCAACTTTCAACTTATCCAGGGCCCATACTTATGCGAAGGATTCCCCTTCCCCACATGTTCGGTTGTCACCAAAAGGCAAAGAATCACCAGATCTCGGTGTGGAGAAGGATCAACATAGGGAGGAACCTCTTTTTCCAGTTCCTCCACCAGAACATGATTCACCGGGTTTTACGGACCAGGAAGAAGAAGACATATTTTTATTAACATTTCCAAGTGTTCACAAACATCAAACATGGAGAAGGGTGATGAGAGGTTATAGAGATGGTGTACCAATCAGTGCAAAACCAGTCGAACATAAAAGAAGTTGGGAGGTAGGGAAAAGGCCTAAGAGCCTCCAAAAGAGGTGGGAAATTGAAAGTGACAGATAGTTTGTTATTTTAATGGAGGCGGAGGCAGGCATTTCCCAGCCCCACCTAGAGTAATGAAAATCCTATGCTGGAACTTTTGAGGACTTAAAAACCCCCAAATGGTTCATTCTCTTTGTCACTAGAGTTCAAAATACTTCCCTGAAGTGGTTTTTGTATCCAAAACTCTGTTGTAATATAAGGATGATGATCTCATCGGTTTAAAGATTGGTTTCAAAAACATCTTCCCTATTAGAAGATAGGGGAACTCTGGTGGTTTGTGCCTGTTGTGAAAAGATAACCTGGGGGGTTCAGGTGACTAATTTCTCAAGTAATCACATTTTTGTGACTATTGTTTCCATTGGATCTCTGCCATGGTCTTTTGTTGGATTATATGGGTGGCATGGGTACCATGATAAACACAAGTCATGGGACCGGTTGAACTGGGTGAGAACCCCTCTCCTGGGCCCTCTGCTGGTTAGAGGAGGATTCTAATGAGTACCTCTCTTGTAAATAAAACTAAGGGGGAAACTGAGAAGTGGTGATGTTATGGAAGATTTTAAGAATTATATGATTCTAAATTCTCTCCACGACCTTGGATTTTTAGGTGATATATTCACATGGCATAGAAGGAGATCAATGTAGAATCGTATTGTTGAAATTCTGGATTGATTTTTTGGAATAGATCAATGGAAATACATCTTCCATGAATTTTCAATTGTTTACTTTCCTCCAGTCTCTTCTAACCACTATCAAGTCATTTTTTCAATGAACACTCATGGGAAATTTAGGAGGCCATTATGGACCTTTTGATTTGATAGTTTCTGGCTCCATGATAGAAATTGTGAGAAAGTTATCCGGTTAGCTTGGCACAGACCGAACTGGTCCATCAGTTCTAATATCCACAGCACTACATCTTGTTTATAGAAGTGGAGTTCAGTTAGATTTGGGGATTTTGATAGATTTGTTAATGCTGAAGAAAATCTCTTGAAGTGACTTATTTATTTTTCTTGTTGTAAATATGTTCTCAGTGATATCTCATTAGAAGAAAATAATCTTAACGTAGCATTGAGAGAGAAGGAGAGCTTTTGGTTTCTGAGGGCAAGAGAATCCCATATTAAGGAAGGTAATAAAAATACTCACTTTTTCACCAAAGGTTATCTGTAAGGAAAAGGAAAAAACGCCATTTCTCAACACAAATATCATACTGGTGGGGTTATATAGGATAACAATAATATTCAATCCATTATACTGAATTTCTTCAGTAACCTCTATAAAGAAAAAACTTTTGATACACCTTCATTTTTTACTAGTTTTATTTCAGAAATTATCACAAATGATATGAACCATAATTTAGAGAGAGATATATTTGAGAATGAATTAATTGGAGCTCTTCACCTTATCCACCCTACCAAGACCCTGGGGCCTGATGGCTTTCATGGCCAATATTTGAAACGTTTAGGGCCAATTATCAGACCATATAACGTATCCCTGATTGAAGTATTTGTGGGCAGGAATATATTCTCTTGATCCCATGAATGAAAATCTTATTACCCTCATCCAAAAAACCCATTTGCCTCATAAAATCATGGAATTTAGACCTATAGTTTATGCAATGTTGTTTACAAAAAAAGTTTCCAAGATCTTGTGGCTAGGCTCAGGGATTGTCTGCTGCTTCTTGTTAGAGAAAACTAAAGTGCTTTTGTTCCTATGAGATCCATTATGGATAATGCTACCATTGCATTTGAATTATTTAACTCTATGAAAACTCATTCCTCATCCAAAATAGTTGTCATGGAAAAGAAATTAGATATGATGAAAGCCTATGAAAGAATGGAATGGCCTTTTCATAAACTTATTCTCTCTAAATAGGACTTTGGGACAAAATGGATCTCTAAGATCATGAACTGTGTGACGGTTATCTATTTTAGAATTAATATTATTGGGGCCCATTCAGAAACCTATAAACCCTCATGAGTTCTGCGGCAAAGAAATTCTCTCTCACCTTAACTCTTTATTTTGGTGGCTAAGGTGATTTCTCATCTTCTCTTCAATGTGGTGGATCAAGGAATTATCCATGGTGCTGAGGTATGTAGAAATGCCCCATATATCCCATATTTTCATTGTTGATGATTTTCTTTTCATTTCACGTGCTACCCCTCATGAATCATGTTCAGTGAAGAAAATCATTAATATGTATGATAGGGCTTCTGGACAACATTTCAATACTTATAAATCTGAATTATCATTCAATAAGGGTTTGTTACATAAAAATATAGAGGAACTATAGTGGGAGTGTAGATTCTGCTGGTTGAGAAGCATCCTAAATATCTTGGTCTCTCAAGCCTTTTTGGTAGATCTACGAAACAAGTGTTCACCTCGATTATGGAGGGGGTGGAAAATTGGATTTTCCTTCGGTCAAGTAGGAAGGTATACAAGGCAGTAAAGGATATACTCATTACGTATGTGGAATATGAAATTCCTTCTTTGGTTTGGTATTTATTCAAATGTCCAGAAACTCTTATAGATGAAATCCATTCCTGGATGGTTAACTACTGGTGGGGCTCCCATGAGGAAAAACAAAACATCCATTGGATGTCTTGGAAAAAACTGTGTATTTCGAAATTCTATATTGGTCTCAAATTTTGGAATCACAAATGGTTTAATGACGAAATTTTAGAAAAACAAGGATGGTGCCTCCTTATAGACCCAAATAATATTTTCTCAATGGTTTTTAGGACAAATATTTCCCTCATTATGATTATTTGTATGCCCAGCAGGGGCTGAGGTCGAGTTTTATGTGGAGAAGCATTTGGGGTGCCAAATATCTTCTTGATCTAGGATGCATATGGAGAATTGCTGATGGAAATAATTTGAGTGCTTGGAATGATATATGGCTTAAAAATGGCATCAACCATAAGGTTTCCTTGAATACTATTTCAGGATTCGAAGATGAAAGGGTGTGAGAACTGATCAATGACATGCTTAATGACTGGGATAGGGGGAAGATTTCAAACTAGATTAATGTTGTTGATCTTACTCTCATTCTGTGTATTCCTCTCACACCAGGTATGGGAAAGGATATGATTTTTTGAAATGTGGAATCCTCATGTAGGTATTCAGTTCGATCAGGATAAAAAACGTGGGTTCATTACTTGACCCAAGCCCTCCCCGATAATCACTGGAATAGTCTATGGTTACTTCACTCCCCTCCCATGGTAAAATTTTTTTGGTGGCTGGTATTCTCTGGTGTTCTTCCAAACTATGACCTGTTGGTGAGATGTCATCTTACGAATAAAGACAGTTCTCTTTTGTGTATCTAAGAGATAGAATCTCTTTTACAAGAAATTATTTCCTATCATTAGGTGGAAGTTGTGTGGGAGGAATGAAATCCACATTTTCAAAAGTACATTGATATATCTGTTGGGTGGATCCAAAACTTCATTAAATGGGTGTCTTCGCTGGAACCTAGAGTGGTGGGACTGATTTTTACAATTTCTTGGATGGTGTGGACTTAAGGAAATGAATACATTTTTTATAATAAGGTTACCCAAAACCAAATTTGGATCAACAGGGATGTGCAATGGGTGAATTTTTGGAAGTCTTGTGATGCAGTGACCACTATGGGCAGTAATCGGTAGGAACCTCCCTATTGGTCTCCCCCACCAAAGTGTTTTATCAAAATAAATATGAATGTAGAAATATCTATTAATTCCAAGGTTGGTATTGGTTTCATTGCCTATAACAGTGATGGATAGGTTGTGAAAGCTCATTGTAGGGATACTCAGGCATTCTGGAACCCTGTTGTGGTGGATGCATCTACCATTCTTCATGGGATCTGTTTCGCCTGATCAAAAAATTGGACCAATATTTTGGTGGGATATGGCTTCCTGGAAGTAATTAATGATTTATCCAAGAAGTAGGAGGAATCTCATCATTTTGGACTTATTCTTAGAAGGATTTGGTCCTTGGTATAATGATTCGTTGAATGCAGCTTCTCTTTCATAAAGCGAGGGGGAATCTGCAGGCTCATCATTTGGCATGTTATGGGAAAACAAGGGGTGATCATTGTTGGGTGGAATCCTTCCCTGAATGGATTTTTATGCCTGGATTGATTGATAATTAATCTATTTCATCTCATTTCAAAAAAATTAAGCAACGATATATAGGTATCCTCCGTAGTTGAGGTTATTGACTCACCTAATATCATTAAATTAATTTCTCCTATTACCTCCATTAGTTAAATTTTATAAATTATAAAAAATCAAATAAACTATATTAACTATTAAAAATTATTATTAGGATGATGAGAACCCCATAATCAACATTATTTATATCCGTTATAAGATAATATTGTCACTTTTTCATACATGAAGACTTCCACTTCCCAAAAGTGATGTGATTTTACTTTATTTTATAATTTTAATATATGGTAATAAAGATAGATTTAATAGATAAATATGATTTTAATGATATGAATTGATTATATAAAGGATAATTATTATTTAAATTTATTTCATTCCACCCATTTAAATTTTAAATCAATGTTCATGTGTACGTAACACATACCATCTTAGTCAATAGTTTAAATAAATTTTAAATCTCAACATTATAGGGATGAATATATATATATATATATAAATATAATTAATATATATATTATTTAATTTATTATTATTAATTTTTAGATTATGGATCCTGGATCAATGTGAAAGGACCAAAAATTATAACCTATATTTCTTTTCAAAAAAGGAAATAGTTGACAACATAATCGATGATTATAATAAAAAATTATTATTAAATGGAAGTTGAATTGTCATAAGTGGATAATATATGATATTAAAAGTTTTTAAATGAATTTTTTATGGTATTTTAATAAATTTAAATTTATTATATATAAGGTTAAAGTGATTTCAAAGCGTGTTTAACATGAGGTAAGGGTTTTATTTTACAATATCATTATATATGTTAATAGTTATTTATTATGTTTCCATGGATAAAATATCCTGATTTACCTATTAATAAAATAACATTATTATTATACTATGATTTTTTGTTTGTAATTTATGTTTTACGATCGATTTTCTCCCTTTAAGTACTCACGTGGTGGGAAGTATTTTTAAAAAAATCCAAATTTGTTTCCATTTTCTGCCAAAAATACTATTTCTTCAATGTCCATGTCTTTTAAAAATGCTTTACTGAATTTTTTTCTATTATAATATTATTATTTAAATTAATTTTTACCAATTCATGGATCTTTGAAAAATTTTAAAATGAAATATTCATGTTGTTTTCCAAATAGGGTACTTTTAAAATTTTATTAAAAATTTGCATAAAATCATCATTTTAATGTACTCAACTTGGATAAACCTTTAATCACTCATAAATAGTATGTGAATTGAATATTCCTATAATGGTTTCTATGGTTATATTTAATGAATATTATTTCCTTAACAATTTATAAATTATTATATTTTAAAAATGTGGTTTCAAGATGGCATGGTTATTTTCCTCAGGATTATTTTGAGTAATTTTTTTATTATATTTATATTCAATAATAAAAAAATATTTGACATTAAGTATACATAAATGGATATATTATCTAAAAATACCATCCTTATATATTGTATGAATGGTTTATGATTATGATTAAATATATTTTTTAAATCCTCTTATTTTCTCTGGGTTATCATATTTTTAAATGATCAAATGTTTATGAACCATATTTCATTACAAGGGTTATTATATGATGAATTATTTATGACACTATTTCACTCATATATATGACTTCCATTATCTCATTAGTGTTTGAATAATTAAATATATACTTGATGCATTGAGTAAACATTGATATATCATGAGATAATAAAGATTGTTGTAGGGAGTTCTACTAGTATAGTAAAGGAAACTGTACGTTATAATAATCTTGGGAGTGAACATTGATTAATGATTTTATAGAATTGGGAGTGACCCAGATACACTATGATTTTCTTGAAAATGATTCATGGCCAGATAAATTATTTTCTATACTTATATTTATTCTAAAAATGTCTGTCTTACAACAAATTTATGCTCTTAATCTCTATGTTCATTGATTTTATAATGATTAATGTCTTATAAACTATAATGATCTATGCCGTAATTCAAGAATACAATCTATAATATAGTGGGTGTGGTTTTAAAATGATTACCTCAAGTTCGCATACCTTTATTCTCATTTTATGATTTTTTTATCACTGATATATCACTTATTAACCATTACTGAGCATCTGATCTCACCATTTCTTATATTCAAGATCCTTAATTTATAAAGAAATGATTATGTATGATATATATAAGAAGGTTCCAGTTGACCGAAACATATTGGTAGATGATTTTGATCTCTTATCAAAAAATATGATTATGTATCCATGTTTCTAAAGTCACTAAACCTGTTCAATTCTATTATAGACCATAATGTTGTATTTTTTATTCATCATCTAATGAAATTTAAGAATTATGTATAAATATTATCGGTCACTATATTTACTATCATTTAAAGTAATATATTACCTTTAAATTCTAGGATGAAAAATATTTAGTTAGATCCCATTGGATAATCCTATACAAAGGAAAACTATCTATGTTATTTAAAAAAATGAGTTTTATTTTACTAGAAATACTTCCCTATTTTTGTAATTCATATGAATATTTCTTTAAGAATGTTTTATGAACAAAAAATAACCTCTAAATGAGTTTTTCACATATTTCATGCTCATTATTCGAGTCTAGGGTTAGTATGTCCATAGTATTCACCAATTTTGACAATTTGATTGGATATTCTAGAATAACTCACAGTTTTAATTTTGAAAAATGATTAAGTATTTGAGTAGATGAAAATCATGAAAACCCTTAGTCAAAAAAAGGGTTTTGTATATTTAATTAAATGCTTCATTCTTTAGACATAATTTGAATTATTTATCAGTATTTTGTGTCCCACTATGATTTTTTTCACATAATGTTTTTATTAGTCAATGAATTTATACTAGGGAATTATTTTTATGTTAAATGTGATATAAAATTTAATTATTAAACTCTAGATAAACCAAATTTTATGGGAGATATATTAAAAAATGATTCTATTCTTACAAAACATTCTCAAATGAGGAATCAAACTGAGCATCCAAATAACAAAAGACGGAACACCATTTTGTTGAGTCCTTTATGATGGAAAATACAACATCATTGGGTGGGTCTATTGATCCAATAGTTGAAGAAAAAAGTATTAGTTAAATTTAAAAGTTATTTCTAATTCTCCATTGTTTAAAATATGAAATTTTATTTTATCTATTTATCATTTTGAAGGATAATATGAAAAATCATTGACACCTATCAAGAGTACAAAGAAACTGAATGAAATGGACCTTAATTAGTGGAATTAGTTTTTAATATTACTTTATAATAACTATATTCCATATATTTTAAATATGAATATGGATTTATCCCTAATGGAATTATATATATATAATTAAATCATTCAGTGTACTACTATGGTAGATATTGGGATTGTAGTAACCCATCATTCTCATGGTTTTGATAAGAAAATAAATATGATGTTAAATAAAACACTAAAACCCATGGAAAGAAGAATATTATACTTACATCATGATTTTAGTTTTGAATTAACTATATTGTAAATTTCAATATGGGGACACATAATTGTTTTAATTATAGAAAGTAAGATCATTTATAAATTAAATTCCAATGTTATGGGGAGATGAAGTTAGATAATGTTGGAGAGAAGTCTCCATATAATATACAAAATATGATCTACTATTTAAAAATCATGGTGTATGAGAATTTTTATAACCACATATCAAATTCAAATGTTAGTTATGATGATCGACATCAGCAACCTATTAATCTCAGAGGAAAAGAAAAACTCCATGACATCACTATATCTGGTGAGGGTTTTGATAACAATGTGGTGGAATATATACCACCTTCAACTCTAGAATGAATAATATCATATTTTATAATTTCTCTATCCAAAATTTTTAATCAAAATAATTTTATATGGGTATTTCCATACCAACTCAATGTTAATTTTTTGGATTAGTAGAGAAAATCTCTAATGGTATAATGATCAAATCTCAAGTCATTTATTCTTATCCAATTGATTCTTGGGGGACTATGCTCCAAAAATATATAATTGTTATCCATTTATTTAAATTTTATGTTATGATAGTCAAGTTTTGGATTTATATACATAATTAGAACATTAATTGGAAATAAAGGGTGGTTGTGATTGATATTCTTAACCAACCGAGGATATTTTATCAATGTGCCTATAAATATGAGCTTCTGATAGAAGTAAAAATAGTTATATGGGTTAAGATTCAAAAAAAATTCAGGTTTTATCTAATATAGTTTTGGATAAACTCAATATGAAGTTTATTTCTACGGTGCATGAGTTTCTTAATGTCTTACTAGAATAATTTCTTAATCTTCCGCTAAATTGTGAGGTTGACTTTTCAATAGATCTTATTCATGGTGCTAGACCAATTTTTAAAAACCCATATAGAATAACTTCTATTGGTTTTTTAGGAACATGATAGAATCACAACCAAGAACTAGTATCATCTACCCCATGTTGATAACATACATTATCAACTACACACAGTTCAAAAAATTTCCAAAATTTTTCCTTAGTTCAATATACCGTAAATTTATGTTAATGAAGGATGATATTCCCAAGATTGAATTGCCTAAAAGATATGAATGATATGAATTCATAATGATTCCATTTGGTCTTCATAATTTCTCTATTATCTACATGGATTTAATTAATATAGTATTTATAGATTTACTAGACTAGTTTGTGGTTTTTTATAGTTTATATTATTATATATTCAAACAGAAAAGAATAGAAGTATGATAAATTGAGTATTCTACTCAATACACTAAGGATTGAAAAATTTTATAAAAAAATTACAATTTGTGGATTTTGTGTACACATTTTATATTTTTGAGACATTTATTCTTAAGTGAGGGTATATTGGTGGATCTATCAAAGGAGGATGTTATTGAACATTGGAATAGACCAACCATTGTTAAAAAGAACTATAGTTTAATTATATTAGATTAATCATATAAAATGTTAACATATAATCTATCATGAATATCTAATCTAATAAACAAGATAACCCAAAAATGATCCATGTTCTTCTAGATTGACTAATTTAAAGAAAAATTTCAATGAACATAAGAGACGGTTATTGAGTAAACATTGGTTAAATTTTCCTATAGGGGAGAAGTTTTTGATATATATAGTGATTCATCAAAGTAGGGATTTGGAATCATCCTCATTATGAATGATGTGGTGATAGCATATGCCTCATTCCAATTAAATATTTATGTGATAAATTACCCAATCTATGATTTGGAGTTATTTATAGAAAAACTTTCATTAATGATATGGAGGAATTATCTTCATGGAGAATGGTGTTATATATATATATATATCAATTATAAATATTTAAATTATATATTAACTTAAATATACATGAATATGTTTAATGTATTATGGTTATAATTGATTAATGATTATGAATTTTCAATACGTTACCCCACAAAGATTGAAAAAGGTGTTTAATGATTTGACTGGAAAGGATAATGCTATGTCATATATAATAAGGTTTAAAAATGATCAAATATTTATATATTTAAAATGGATTGAACTAGAAATATTGATGTGAGGGGATATATCTTATCTCTATCATATCAGTGTTCACCTATCTATGCATTGTATGATTAAATAGGTAAAAAAGGATGACAAGTAACTACGGAAGAAGGTTATAAATGTCCATTAGTTCAAAATTAGTTATTATTAAATGATAAGTATGAAGAAATATGTATGTGTATCATCAATACAAGTCATGAAGAAGGAGAAATTATTTAATCTAATATTTCATCATTCTCTATTTATTCTTGAAGTATGATGATATATTGAGGTCTAAAATATTATTTCTCTTGGGACAACAAGAAGAGGGATATTGTTGAATATATATCATGGTGCATGGTATGAAACAAATCCATATTAAGATACATAGTTTTAATGAAATTATACAACCATTAAACATAGCAATATATAAATAGGAAAACCTCGCTATGGGTTTTTTTCATCAGAATCACAATAACATTCAATGACCATATTGATTTTTAATGTATCACCTTATGAATTTCTCACACTTCACTATTATCAGATAAGATTTATATCTTGATAAACATGTCAAAATATACAATAAGTATTTTTCAATATTTCATAGACTAAAAAATTAATTTATTTATGATCGAGATCATAGGTTTAACTCGATTTTCTCATGATGCCTTCAGCAATCCCTTGATTGAAGGTTGTGTTTTAGTACTTAAAAACCTATTCAGATTGATTTTCAGCTATAGAGAAACATTAAAACCCTAAATGTTATATTGATATACTGTTTTATGGATATCAATATTAGGTGGGATCAATAACATCACCTAGTTGATTTTTCTTACAATAATAGCTTTCACTAGTCATTCTGGTGGATCCGTATTTATTATATTAAGGAAATATGTGTAGAATTCCAATGTGATTTGTTGATGTTATATAATGATATTTATATATTCCCATTCTATATAAAAATAAAATATAAAGTTATATACATTCAGTATCTAATCAACACTTATAAGATTAAAAAATTAATGATATACTGACCATATTTAGTGAAATCAGTAATTTGAACATTATAACAATGAATTTCTATGAATAACATAGTTTAAGAAGGTTATGATATTCAATGTTAAATGAACATTGAATCATAGTTATATTATCCCCTTCTACATTCATGGTTTTTTACAGATTTTATCTTATCGCATGGAACTTCCACCAAACCTCAATCAAGTTCACTACATATTCCATGTATCTCTTCTAAGGATGAAAATACCATATCCTTCAAGTATACTAAACTCATAGGATGTAATTATATACCATGAAACATTATATAATAAAATATATCATATATAATATATATTTTTGATAAATCCCTAGAGTATAATTCTACAAAACTAGTTAAATATCTCTGGAGGAATTACAATGTTGATTATGTTACATGATAACCCAAGGATGTGATGAAATAGATAGACATTGGTTTTTTTGTATCTTAGTGATGGAGTTTCAAAGGAAACATTCATTTTTTTTAAAATTATTTTAACCCCACAATTTTGAAATTTTTTTTATAAAACATGGGTTTAAATGAAAAAGTTTTTCGAAATATAAACAAAAAATAAGTTATATTTTCATAAAACCATCTCCTAAATCAATTAATGCTCCGTAGAGTGGGAAATTGGTGCTATTAACTAAAAAAGTTCATGAATAATCAATGTGGAAGAAAATATATTTATTTTAAGATATAAATATAAAATAATTATACAATGGTATATGTAAAAATAAACAATCTCAAATAATGATGAGATTGTGAAATAATGTTTTACCACATTGGTAACATATATATCATAGAATCCATAAAATAAATTACATCAAATAAAACATTGAATACCTTAATGAGAAATAGTTACATGATATAACATATCAAATAGAGGATGTATATAAACCACACAAGGGAAATTTTTTGAAGAATATGTAAAATTTATCACCTATGTATAAGTGATATGAGAAATCATTACCTTGATTTAGACTCGTCCCCAGAGTTCTTTATCTACATATTCTTGTAAAACCATTGCAGTATTGTACCTAATGTATTATTAGATTATATTTTTTGAATATAATGAGTGGATGGACATTGGGATGTGATTTGAGTATGAATTTTCTAAACAAGTTTTTTTGATGGTGTGAAGAAGATAGGGGAAGAATGACCCTTTATAAGTGTGGGGGGAAGCACACCTCTAATATTTTAAAAAAATTATTTCCAATGTTTTTCACATAACACAGTTGTATAAAATGTAATATTCTCTACACATAAACATTTTAAGGTTGAAATATCTCATTCCAATTGGTCTCAGATACATTTTTGTTCATTGGTAACCCATATCTTCTTTGATAAACCATAGAATAACGAGTTTTAAATTATCCATTGTATACAATTTTTACAATATATACTATTAATTTTTTTCTAAAAAATTAAGGCTACCTTTTAGAAAATATAAAAAATATTTATTCTAAATATGGAATTGATTTTTTATAATTCCATTCATATTACTTAAAATGTTTAATTTAAACATAATCTTGGAGACACAATGATAGACAAGGATTTTATAAATAAAAGTTCAACTATATATAAAACATATATATAAATTACATTTGAAAATGATTACAGTGAACTTAATTAGATAAATAAATATATAATTGAACTACCATTAAATTAAAATAAAATAAAATAAAATTAACTTTATTTATAATTTAAATGAAATGGATGTTCTCTATTAAAGTTATGTATTTTAACTATTCATCAAAAAAAAAGAATGTTTTTAGAAAAAAACACCAAAAACCCCTAAGATATTTTCAATATCATAATTTAAAAAGAGAATTTTTTTTGAAATAAATATTAAAAAAGTGTTTAAAAGGAATTATAAATTATTTATATAAAATGCGATTGATCCACCTTTTAGAAACATAAATGTTTTCATAAAACATTTATTTTTTTATCAAATTAATCTTATTTTAATTTTAATCAATATATAACCATAAAAATTATTTTATAAATGTTTAAATAATTTTTTTCATTATTTTGTTATAATGATTCATAATCTTACATTTAATTTAAAGGTTAAAACAATCAGGTTTAAATAACAATAATTTAATATGGTATTGTGTTTTGTTTAGACCTGGTGTTGTGTGCATCCCAAGATATCTAAGAAATTAAATTTATTTTAAAATAAATGTATCATAATGTCTCAGGAGTTCATATTCTCTTCTAATATTTTTTTTATACATGCCATCAAACTTCATGATTTCTTTTGAAAAATATTGTCTTGTTACATTCTCCACCCTAAACAAATGACATCCTTTCAATTTAATATGGGTCATAATAATAAGGGTTCTTGACATTTGAAAATAAATTCATTGAAAAATGAAATCCAAAAGAGGGTTAATAAAACATCTTATTAATAAGAGACAAATTGAAGAACCACTAATATCTAATAACACTTAACTAGGTTTATATGTAGGATAACATTGGATGAAAGTGAAGATATAAACTTCAATGAATAGTGTAAATAATAATTGTGATTGATTGAGGTCATTTATCAAAAGACTTTTAATGATAAATGAAAATTTATGGACCTAAAAACCATAAATTTATGATTATTTAAAAGTCCATTGGTTTAATATAAATGAAGGTATTTAGAAATAATTTTTTTTAAAACCTTTTCCAAGAGTGGATGAATTAACTTACAATCTAGGTTTAGAATATATTAAAAAATACATTGATGATATATTTCTATTATATAAGAAAAATTATTATCTTTTCTTAGTGACTCCATCAATTCTCAAATCATTAATTACTCAAATAAATGGGTATCCAAGATGAATATTTTCTTCTTAGACCAATAAAATTTACATTTATTATATTGTGAGATCCAAAAAAGGGTAATCTTCTATCCCATATATATTTCGTGAAAACAAAATGGTTGGAATAATGTTATAAAACAACACCCAACGATAAACATAATTCATTCCAAAAATATTTAGCTTTAACACTTATCTGAAATATATATTTCTGTATTCAGAATAATGGTCACTAAATCAACATTATATTATCTATAAAATATAATTTTTCTCTTAATGGAACATTCTAAATGTGTGAAAACCTTTGTTAGAATATATACTTAATGAAAACATGAATTCTTCCAAAAATAAATTCATAGGTTTTTTAATATATTCCATAAATCATTACTTGAAGTAAGATTCTATAATGATAACCTAAAACATGAAACCTCTAACCAATTTAATGTCACCTACACTATACCATAAATATCTAATTACTATCTCATTATTGTGAATATATTAAGTGGTATCATCCCCCAATGAAGTGTTTTTTAATTATTTCAACATTCTATTGAATCATATTTCTTGGTACCATTTGAAACATTATATAAAATACTTGATGAAATAGGATAACAAGATAATCCTTATACATTTCATAATTCATATAATCATGAAATCATTTATTAAAATAATCCTATAACAAAATTCAAAAATATTTACACAGGAATATTAATCATTCCACTCTGTCTTTTGTAATATTATATTATTAAACATTACTGATTATGTTATTTTGAGGTATATTCCATTGACTATTGTGGAATTCATTTAGAAAGTATAATATCTCCTTATAGTTGAATAATTGAATATTATATGTTTCGTTCTTTACATTGAAATCATAAGCATGGTGTCCTTTTTCTCTACACATGAAGAAAACTCATTTTCTTTTTAAGAAAGTATGAGGGTGTTTCCTTCCACAAGTCTAACATGTTTACAATCTTTATTTTCATTAATATATTTATTATAATTTTCATCTATTTACTCTTCTTCTCTTCCTTCCCTATGCTACCATAATACTTGTGTAATTATTTCTCTGTCAGGATATAAAATGATATTATATCTCTATATGATGAGAATGATTAGGATACTTGTTACCATTGATGTACTATCCTTATCCCATAAAATAAATTGTCAATATTACTCTTTGTATTATGTATATATTCCACACCATGGCGTCATGTCCTTGTAATGTTGGCTTCATACATGGATATATTTTCCTCCTCCTACTGTCTTACACTCAAGAACTCTCTTTCCATATCTACTCATTTCACTCTGAGAAAATATTCTTTCATGAAGGGTACCTTGAAATCTATCAAATTAGTGATTTATATTTCCTCATAATATTAATTTTTTTATTAATGTCCACCTTTTAACCAATTCTCATAAGAGGCAATAAAATAACAATATAACTTTCCCCCATTCAATACTTCCCTCAGTGATAAATATCATATCTAAAGAACATATCCATTACTCTACTAAAAATGGATTTATAGTCCCATTGAATGGTATAGGATACCAACGCTTTAATTAGTATACCATCATTAAACCATGGGGAAGAACAACAGGTGACTTAATACAGAAAATAGTTATACTAATAACCATAGTTTTCATAATAATTATGGCTATAATATGATTAATTAATGCCCAAGCTTCGACTCCAACATCGTTATTGTTCGCATTAGGTAAATACCCCCATGGGGTAAGTGCATTGATAGGATTCCAATTCATTCTGTTATGAACTATCTCTAAATAAATGAAAAAAAAGTTTATTGAAACAAAACATTAGAAAATATAATTTATAATACCAATACAAGTGAATCATTTAACATAACATTAAAAATGTACACATAGATAATGAAATAATCATAAACATGGTTTCTTTGGGATATAATTATTTTCATCTCATTCATAATGGTTTCCAAGGAAAATGTAATTCAACCTAATCATATACCCCAGGGGTATTGAATCTGGTAAACATTATGAAACATTTTCACGAACCTTGGGATGACTATATCAAACCCAATGATACCTTTTTGGTGTTATTAGCACATTGAATATTTATTCCAGAACCATTCCCACAGTTACTACCCAAAAAGGTATTTATTTTCTAAAAGAAACCATATAATATCTTCCTTACCAACAAATTAATAAACTCTATATATATTTCCTAAAATTCTGACACAGGGTTTTGTTGCCTAATATATGTTTTCCTAAATCTAGTTCCAAAGTTTCAAATAAACTTCCTCTGATACCAACTATAATATTCCCTTCATAGTGACCCAAATCTATTTTCTAAATTATTAAATTTGTATATGATAAATGGAATATCATCTATAATAAACAAATAATTTAGTAATATTGGTAAAGTAGATATATTATTAAATTCACCGAAAATTTTAAAACATAAAATAAACAAATAATATTCGTTTAGAATAATATTATTCCCATTAAAATAACCTTCTATATAAATCAAGAAACATTACCTAGTATCATGTGGAAAATAAAATATAATAATGGGGTGAGATCAGATGCTCTATACGGGAAACCATGCAGTAGAAGTTATAAATAAATATGTTATAATAAATATTTTAATATAAATAACAAAAACATATGTCATTTGACTAATTCCATTTCCATAATATGGAATTAAAGAATGATGACAAAATAATTCCATATAAATAATAACATGATCTTGAAATATCAACCATGGATATTATAAATGATAGAATAATCACATAGTGTATTAATAAGTAAATTCATAATGAAGGAATGCATAATGTCAGACACAGGAAATATACTATCCACACCTTATACCTTGTCATCTAAATAAATGGGCAAGTCCTTGTCCAAAACCTGATATAGTTTGTCCCATGAGAACTAATGATACATATAGGGTATATATAAGGCCCCTACCAACACCTACTATGTCAAAATAATAACTTATATGAATGGAATGAAGCATAATTGACATACAAATTCGTATTGAAAAACTGTAATAAAAATTTAATAATTACCCCAATTAATAAACACAATCCTGAACCATTCAGTGTAATATGAATTTTATCTTACTGAAAAATCCCCAATCAATTTGATCATAAACCATACAAATAATTAATAAATATGATATAAATATATCATTTCCTTATTTTATCATAAGTACAAGTAAGTTTTTATGTCATTTATTAATAAAAAACACATAAAAGATCCATAAATGGATTCTGCAAAAAAAAATACAATTTGAAAATAAAAAATTAAAAAATATATAAATAATCATTTTTAAAATAACCTTGAAATATTATAAAATATTTTTTAATAAATTTTTTATTCATGAACGAAGATGATTTTTTCAAAAACTATACGGTGAAACAATGTTTCCTCCCACCTTTTCAGTAAAATCTAAATTAGAATTATTTTGAAAATGAGATGAAGATTCAATTAATTTTTTAAAACAAAATTTAAAAATGTAAAAATATCCTATATAAAATAAAATAAATGTTAGAATAATTTTTAAATTTTCTCTATAAAACATGGGTGTTGTTGAAAAATTATTTTCCATAGTATAGATAATTAATGTCATATTTCCTTAAGAACATTTTCAAAGTCATTTTAATTACCAAAGAGTTGGAAAATAGATCTATTAATTGAAAGAGAACATGAATAACTAGTTGATAAAAAATATATTTATTTTATTAAAAAAATATAAAATAATTACCATAGTGTAAATTCAAAAATAAAAAAAATATCAAATAAAGATGAGATTATGAAATAAAAAATTAGTAGTTTTGTAACTTCTGAATCATAAGAACCAAAATATAAATGAATTCAAATGAAAAATTGAATACCAACAATTGAAATAGATTCCTGATATTACCCATATAAAATTTAGTATATACACCACAAAAAGTAAATAAGTTATGAGTAATGATTATATCTGATTGAAATAAAATTTAGATGAGATACCCATACCATGAGACTAACTCATCATTTACGTTCTTTATCATCCTCTACTTAAAACACCTCTTTATGATTATAACTCAAGTATTATAAGAATATTTTTTATCACCATGAAAATGATTTTAGGATAAAGGTATTTAAGTTGCGATGTTATTTGGGTTGGAAATGGCTAAACCACAATAGTTTGAATATGTAAAGAAGAGTAGATATGGGGGCCCTTGTATAAGTCAAGTGAGTGGAAGACCCGTATTTTTTGAAAATAAGATAATGTAACCTCAGTTTTTAGACACCAAAAGGGACTGAAATGTTTTATTCAAGAAACTTTTATATGATAAGGTCAAAATATGTGAATACAATGGGTTTTGGACATGTTTTTTACTATTTTTAATGCTTCACTTATTAGTTTGGCCCTTGATAAATCAGTATTTACCTTAATCAATATACATATTTTTTAATAGTTTTATTATTAATTATTTTAAATAAATAATATTAACTTATAATATAAAATAAATTAATCATATTCTCTATATGGAATCATTTTTTATCAAATTACATTCACAAAATTGGGAAATTTTAATTTCAAAATCATCTTACAAACGTGATGAAAAAGTAGGGATTCAATGAAAAAAATTTCAATTGTTTCAAAAAATTATGTACAAATTAAATATGAAAATTATTTCAATTATGTTAATTATATTAGAATATATAAAGTTGAACTAATTTTTAAATCCAAAAAAATTAAAATAGTAATTTAAATTTATATATATTTTTAAAATATGTATATTTCATTTAAATTTCATTATTTTTCAGTATTGAAAAAATGAATATTTTTAGAAAAATAAATAAAAATTAATATTAAGAGATTTTTTAAATAAATATTTCAAAAATTTAATTTAATTTTTCAAATACATTTTCTAAAAGGGTTCAAATTTAATTATAAAATATGGGTGAAATTCAGGACTCAACCATCTTTGAGAAAAATATAGTTTTCAAGATAAAATTTATTTTACATTCAATTGTTTTTTATTTTATTTCTAATCCTTTTATTACCATTAAAGATATTTAATACTTTTTAAAACAAAAAAATAATCATAATTTAATCACTAATATTCACTCCCTCTAACTTAATGGGTATGTTGTGATGTCCATGTATAAATAATAATATTTTAATTGAGTATTATTTTTATGTTAAACCTGGTGTTGTGTGAATTGAAAATATTGATGTGATTGAATTTATTTAAAAATAAATGATTTTTAAAGTCTCTGTATTATATTGTGTGCTCTATTATTTGTGATGTGTGTTATACACACTATCAAACGTGAAATTAATATTTTAAAAATATGAGGTTGTTAACATTTATGATTATCAAGAAATTATATTTATGTAAACCATTTATTATCCATGGGTTGTGCTATAATTAAATGTAGAAATCATTATTAAATCCATTTTTATTCCACCAAATATTATAGGATGAATATTTTATGATTTTTTTCACACATATATAATATTTCCATTATATGATGTGTTGTCCTAGAATTATATATCCCAAAAAATGCCTTGGAAAAAAATTAATATATAATTAGATAAAAAAGACATTAATGGGGAGTAAAACCAATTATGTAAGGGTTTATATCGACTATAATAGTATTATTAGTGAATTGTGACTAATGATTTGATACAATAGTAAGTTAATCCAATCCATTATGATCATCTTGGAAATGGTCTAGTAAAAAATAAATTATTTTTCATGATTATGTGAATTCCACAAAATTGTGTCTTATTCCAATTTTTTACTATCATGACTTGTGTTCTATGATTATTTGTGTTTCATGTCTTATCAAAATTCATGATTTATGAAATGATTCATGATTATGATCTATAATATACTTGGTACAGTTTTCAAAATTTTAGGTCAATATCTCATACCATTATGATTATTCTATACTTTAGTGATCAGTGATACATCCCTTGTAAACCCTTACCAAGAATCTCTATATATCTATTCTAATGGTTCACTTCCATGTTTATAAATAAGGTTTTTATGTATGATATTTATAATAAGGGTATTATAAATGGAGAGTATGGTGGGATATGTATCATATATATTTTGAACATTTTATTGTTGTACTCAAACTTCTAAAGACACTAATTATATATTATTATTGAATGGATCATAATGTTATGTGTCGAATATTAATCGTATAATAGAAACTATTAATGTATGAATTGTATGGGTTTATATACTTATTTTGTGATCCAATATTCATCTTTCTTAGATACAGATAGATAATATTTCTTAATATCGATGATCAATGTCTGTAAACCTATCAAGGAACCCATTATCATGGACCAACCAATATCATTCATCTATTGGATCCACGAGATAGCTTGTGATATACATGAGGGTCATCCTCGATTGCTTTGGGATGTAAACTAGCATCACTAGCATTAAGTCATTCATTAGGGAAGATTTGTCCCATAAAATATAACTGAATATAATTAGAAAATATAATAAATTATTTACATGACATTTATGTAACTAAGACGTCCAATAAATATTATAAAAGTATTAATGATCAATTATAATACAATTATTATAGGTAAAAGACTTTAATTCAAGTTACATCCAACTCCCTTAAAGAAAATAGCTCATGTCCTACTCTTTATAACTCAATATATATTACAATCAATCATAATGTAAAGGAGTATAGAAAATTTTGAATTGGATGTTTTAATAAGGTAAATTAAAATAATGATATAATTATATATCATTTTATACAATGAGATTCTTATTCCCTCTTAATCAAAAAATTACTACGTCGATCTCCCATGGCTAAACTTCAACCGAAAAATTCATCATTACCAACAGTAATGGAGATGTATAATCCAAAAACCTAGTGAAATTTCACCAATGTGTTCAAAATTTGATTAAAATAAATAGTCCTAAAATACTAGAATTAAATATAAAAATTTAAAATAATATTGTGAACATTTAAAAGAAAATAAATTCAAATTTTATGAAGTACTAATAAATACATAAGTAATTATTGTTTTAATTAAATCCCAAAAATGGTTTTAAATACAGGTAAACATTCAGTTTGAAGTTTCAAACATTAATAGAAAATCATATAAATGAACATCTAAAATATGCACCCTGTGGAGACACTATGGTAACTTAGGTAAAGGGATTTCTAGGATCCAGCTACAATCTTAGTGAATGATCCATACAAAAATTTTCTCATCCATGATACACTTGAATGGGTGAAGTAAAATTTATAGTGGTAACCACATCCATGTCACATTATGTTTTAGTTTTTGTTGTATCAAATATTAAATGTTATGCAATGTAGAAAAATTTGAAGGATACAATCCCTAAAATAATATAGTAGGTACCTAGTGTTTTCCATGTTGTTATCCAAGGGAGCTATGGTATCACTTTAAGAAACATTTAAAAACAATATTAGTGATGTATTAAAATATGAATTTCATAAATTTACTATATCATCTCACCCATCACACCATTCATTAAAATTACACTCTTTTTATTCACATGATCAATAAAGAAAATTTTAAATTTACTACACAATATATGTGGAGAAATTTACACATCATAAAATAAGGATTTAACAAATTTAGTGGATTTTAATTTAATGACCATTCATAATAGATGAAAAATAGGCCTTAAATTCAATTTATATATTTGTTCATCAAATCATTAATTTTGAGTTCAAACATTTTAAAAATAATTCTATACAAAAATTAATAAAAATAATGAAAGTTCGATAAGTTACCATTTTGAATATTTAATAAAAATAATTTCCATGAAATTTATACCCTAAATAGGCTAAGATGATATGGGCCTTTGAAAAACAAACATTGGAGGAACCAAAATTCATTCTGTAAAACCCATGAGGTAAGTAAATAAAACATTCATGGAAAAGCCACATAAGTGTTAGAAATTCATGTGAATATAAAAGGAGAGAGGAAAAACATGGGAAGAAGAAGAATTAGAAGAAGGAGAAGAAGACCTAACCTGGTAACGATCAGTTGATCATGATAGATAAACACTATAAATAGCATAAGGAATGATAGGTACATCTCTATGAAACTCATTGGGGAAAGGAGTCATTCATCAAGGGAGATTGAATAAGAAAATGAAAAATATGGGTTAAATATGAGTAAGGTATATTTGGTATTGGAAAATAAAATATAACTCTTAGTGAGTGGAAAATTTGTTGCATGGTTAGTTATAACAATGTAGTAATAGAGTGCCACATGCTAGGCATATTGGGAAAATTGAGTGGTTTTATAAACCATGATCAAACCCTGAAATATTTCCCTACAACATGTGGACCCCAAATTCATGGATACTTCATGGTTTTAATTAATCCTATGTTAGCAAATAGAAATAAAAATAATTAAATAATTAAATAATTCAAAGGTAAATATACCTAATGGTAAAATTATATTTTCAAGTCCAAATATTTTATAAAGACACTTTTGTTCAAGTATAGAAAAATCGCACTACCAAAACACTCTCTTGAAAAATAATGAATTAGTTAGTTATAATATTCAATGTAATGAGGGAAATTTAAATTCTACAAGTGTAAAAAATATCTAAACCGAGGAACATCACGAAACAAATTTATCAAAATAAACCACATAATAATTTTTTCTCTATAATAACCTCTAAGGATATAATAAAAAATAAAAAAGTTTTCATCAATATTATAAAAAGTGTGGTTTTATTCAAGACCATAAATAAATTATGGATTTACTGAATTTCGTGTACTCCCCATAATAGTAATAATCAACCGAGACACAATTTCACAATATTTTCTTTTATCTATCAATGAATAGAGATGGACATAAACACAATAATTACTGAAATATATAAAAAATATTACATAAGTTTGGTCTTTTTATTATTATGAATATGATACCTCAATTACTAAATTAGTGAATATCATACCATCAAGAACATGATGATACATCAAACCTACCTTAATCAATTTGATGATGAGAACAATGTATAAGAATTATAAATTTTTCAAAATGATTGAAATAAAACTATTCCTACACAAATTTAAATTATAAATTATTGTCTTTATTAACAAAAAAATGATAAGGCTCATGGGATAATAAATTCATATGAACCCATATAATATAATAAATAAATTCCCATATTATTCTCCCAAAACAATTACTTGAGACTTTTTTATGTATAATCCGTCATATTTTCGAGCTAATCGTAAACTAACAGTGCATGTGAGAAAGGGAATGACGATAAATAGAGGAATTAGAATTACCATAACATCCAATGCCCTGAGATAATAATCAAATGGAAGGATAAGTGGATAAATTGTGTATAAATGACCATACGTGTTTCAAAAACCTAATTCTCTACAACATAAAACCATATGAAATCTTTTAATAAACCACTACTAAACCAAAGAAAGAATCATAGGAGTTTTCACCTATAGGTATATACATCCTTCTTTATTTTGAGAAATTATTTGGTGTATACACAAAATAACAAAGCGCACAAACCAAATCCATTTTTTCTTATAAAAAATAATTAAAATACCCCATCATAAATCATATGATAACTTGAAATACATATGTCCATAAATTAAAAAATCATAATAACTTTCCATCCAAAAATATTAATGTAACATCAAAAACTATATATTCTTTTCAATTGAAAAACACTTTGTATGGAAACACATTTTTATTTTGAGATTGTTAATCATGTGTTTTTATTAAATCTGTTTATTCACTATTTAAAAATAAAGAACATTTTCTATATAATTAGAAAATGCTTACCATATTTTTTCCTTTAATTGTCCACTTATTTATCTAAAACATTTACTTTAATCCTAAGATCATCCAAAAATTATACATTTTCATTATAAACTCAAATCAGAAGTTTAAATAATAATATTTCCATTCATTGTAATTATAATAATCATAATTATTTAAATGATTAAATTTTACCATTGAAAGCTATTTTTTATTTTAAAATTCAATCATTCCATGAAAATCATATCAACATACTACATGAAAAAAATATTAAATGAAAATAATGAATTAATAAATATTGTAAAACCTATAGTGGTATTTACGGGTTTGACCACCTAATTTGAGAGACTATGTTTCATCCATGACACAACTACATTGAGTTTCTTGAAAACATATGCACCTGATCAAAAAGTTTTTACATCCCATGTGGGAATCTAGTTCCTTTAATCTCACTCTGTATTGACCCTAAACATTAAAAATCATGAAAAAAATTAACTAATATAAATATAAATAAATAAAATAAAATACTTAAAGAACAACTGATTAAATTATCAAATTTAAAACTCAAATACTAACATCAATGGAAACTATGGTTTTATCATTATCGGAGATGATCTAGAACCCATCCATGATGTACTTAATAATATCCTATTATACTCTCCCCAATATACTATACGAATAAAATAAAACTAGTTCTTAATTATCATAAGATCTTCTCAGAACTGAAACACTAATACCATTTATACGCAGACCAACTTAGATCAGCAATACACTGAATGAAAGAGCCAAAAATAGACATACTCGAGTGCCATCCATGACTCCCTTAAAATAAAGAAGATCTACATTGACATCTTATGAAATAATTGTGGAAAATTTGTCTCATAAAAGTAGAAAAAATAAAAAAATTATGGAATGTTTTCATGTAACTTATGTAAGTGATAAATCTATGCTATTTAATATACATAGAAACAAGTCATTAGAATAAAATAGATATATAGATATTAATTACCAAAAAACAATTCCTACTCCATCGCACATAATATCCCATGTAATATCCTCTATAACTCTAAATATATAATATACTTACCTCATTAAATAATTATTTGGTCAATTCATTAATGAAAACTAATAAATAACCATAATACCTTTTCAGGATAGTTCATGTGAACCTAGGTCCCTCTAAAACCTCAACCCAAATCTATATGAGAGTGAAAAAGAATTAAACATGCACATAAAATATTATTAGAGGTACTGTATGTGAAACACCACATTAAAGTGAAGAAGACGTGACTTTTGACTATTTATTCATGAAAATAAAATCAAATATATAAACACAAAAAATCATCACTACAAGTATATCCTAAGTTAACTGGGGTCATGTGAATCCAAAGATACTTATACTATATCAGTGATTAATATATCTATACACTTCCTTCTTAATGAGACAATAGAGTAGAATATGACATATCTATAGTGGTAATCACATTCATTCGATTCTATTTTTTAGTTGATTTTGTATCATATTACACAATCTAGGGAGGGTGGACCATATCAAAGGAAAAATGTAATATAGTACCCACCTAGGTACCTCAGGTTTTTTAGGATTCCAGTTAAGGGAGGTGATATTTTATTCTAAACATTCATTAATCACACACATTAATAATGAAATTCAAGATAAATTTTACATCATTTATATCGAATCTCATCTGTACCCCCACATTAATAATTAAAAATCATTTATTTTTATCCAAATAAATATTAAAAACATGTTTAATTTAATTCCATTGAATGTTAAGAACCACATTAGCTTCATAAATTTGAGATATACACAAGGTTTTGGATCAGTTAATAAATAAAATTATTTCTGGATGTATGATGGATCTCAAAAATCATTTCATATATTTGTTTCAAAAAAATATTTCAGAAATGAAAATTATAAATATCAATTTTAATTTTCAATTTTTTTTATATTTAAGAACTTATACACATAAAAATATATATTTGTTAATAAATATTTGCATATTCATCCATGTGGTTGAATATGTATATATATACATATAAATATATCATAACCCTATTTAGATTTTTATTAATATCAATAAAATAAGATACATTTATAAAAAATGTAATAAGAATGGTACATAAGAAGGAAATAAAATACCTCAAATAATTTCCGAATTTAATACTACTATACCACTAATCCCATTATATTCCTAAGTGAACATTGTGTTCAATAACTGAGCATATATAAAATTATTCCCACAAAAAATCTATTTATTTAAAATATCCACATTATAATTTATATAAACACCAGAGATATAATGACCCATACTTTATATACATGGTTGATACTTCAAAATTGAAGCATACTTATTACAACATATAACAAAACCATGAAAGGACCGTATAGGTATAGTGTCTTTAGAAACTGGGAAACATAAACAACTGGTTCATAAAGCATCTACATTGTCTCCCATTTATTTCATCATATATATAGTCCCTTTTTGGCATATCTTACTTAATAAAATTTTTCCTGACCTGGGGAAATAAAACATACAAAAGGGTGAGCTCAAATGCTCATTAAGGGTAAACAAAAGAAATATCAATCACATTAACTTCATAAGAACATAACATTTTTGAAATCTTACCCTGCAAAAGAGATCATAATTTCATAACATAGGATAAATCATGGTAGTCAAATGTAATCCCAATAATCATAACATAAAACATGAAACTTTTTGGAATACACACATAATCATAGAGAATCATTTCTTATTAGTCAAGACTCATTGCCAAGACTATCTTAGTGGACAAAGTCCATTTCTGAACTGAGTTCACTCCTCGTTTCAGTCCTATTTCACTGAACTGGTTTAACCTGCCGTTCCAGCCATGTCTATATCATGAGATATAAAATCTTTACCCAATGAATTGGAGGGAGATATAGGTCCCACCCATCTCATAATGATACCATTCTTATGTGTACCACAAAATCATAAACCATACATCATAGCATAACCCATGTAATAAAAATGGGAATCTTAAACATCGTGACATCATAAAACAATTCATATAAGATAAAGGAATTCATAAAAATATTTCCATCACAACATAATCAAATCAATGTAATAATAGGGAGAGAAACATAACCCTATATTATCTTAGATGGAAAATAATTTTGATAAAACACTTGAACTCCATTCTTGAGGAAAATATCATTTCTACTTCATAAACATTTTTCCTTTCTTAACATGTCATAAAATTTAAAACTAAAATAAGTTGATTAAAAATAATATTGAAAACTTGTAATGTAAAATTCTTGGAAATAATGTTTTAAAAATCCATTAATGCCGTATAAGTTAAAAAACATTCTTCTCATACTTTTTTCAGAAAAGTCAAAAAGTACCTCGTACGAAAAAAGACAAAATATATCTTTCATATATTTTACTAAAAACTCACCGAAGGGTAAAATTGGATTTAAACTATTTTAGGTGGATGGACATATTGAGGAAACATGGATGTGGATGATAAAATACACCCTAGTAAATACCAAAGTATAAACAATCTCGGATAAAAATGAGATTGTGATATTTTCCCTTACCTTAGGTTCGATATGCTTCATACATGTCTGAACCTCCTGTATAATGATTTAAATAGTGTCATTGACTTATTACAGAATAATATTCATTTTTATTATATCATATATGGTCATATTCTTAGCTTCTTATTAGTAATATTTCATTACTACTTGTTGTTCATGTGTTTATTACTTTTTGTTCTTATGCGTGTTTCGTCGAATAAATTCTTATTCCTCTTTATAGGATATAGATACATCATTTATAGAATGGTATTATTGTAATATATATCATATTAATTCATTAAATTCATTTATATAATCATTATTTAATGAATATTATATAGAATGAGTCGCATCACATCATGGAGATGGTAGGCCGTACGTAAGGACGAGCGATGATATCGTTCCCATGATCATGGAATTGTATTGGAGTGTATGTATACTATTTCAGAATAAATACCACTTTAAAATAATCATATATAGTTATTTATTTTCACCATTATACCCATCCAAGTAAGGTGTTGGTGGAAAACAGATTACACCACGGCGTGGAGATGGTATTCCGTACGTACGCACGCGCGGTGATTTCGTTTTCCGTAGGATGGATGAGAGGTGAAATAGGGTTGTTTAATATTTATAATTAGATATCAGTATATTAGGGATACTGATGTTATTACCTCATAATGAAAAAACTAAATAATAGGGAGTATAATAGGAATGGAACTTGAAGAAATCGGTAGAAGGTATTACCTCTTTCTCGAAGTGCCTGCTTTAAACTTTCTCTTAAGGCACTAGAGTTGGTCTTTTGAGAAGCCCCGTACCTCTAGTAGGTTTATAAGGAAGTGGGGAAGTTAAATGGGCAGGGGTTGGCCGAGCATGAAGGCTCCAATTGGTGTGAGGAAGAGAGGGAGGAGGTTCCCTTTTATAAGGGAGGAGAGGGGCACATTTGGAAAGTGTGGAAATATTATTTTATTATAAACTTATCTTCGGTTTCAAAAGGTCCAAAAATCATTAAAGATGAAGATAAGTTGACTCATTGTCGAAATAAAATCATCCAATCATAATTGTACATGTTTTGGAAAATATTTTAATCATTATAATATTATTTATTTAAATCATTTATTAATGAGGTAAATACTTCATCATATTTATGTCATAAATAATTTAATTTATTTGGTGTCTAAAAATTATAAAAAAATATAATTATGTAGGAAATATTTTTAGAGTTCTAATGAATATTTATAGTCTAAAATATAATTTATATAACCCATTATATAAATTAATTACTAAAAGATTTGTTTTAATGTCAATTTTGTCATTACATTAAATTAATTAATCCAAATTATCATTGTCACTAACAAGTGGCTCAATGGGGTCCCAAAATCGACCCAAGGATGCCCATGATCATCCAATACTCATCCAATAAGGTTAGGACAGGTGTCAAGGTAATTTTGAATTATTATAATATTCTTTTAACCTTGAATTATACTATTTACCTTTAACTGTAGTAAATAAAAAAATTACCATAGTTACTATTCATAATATCAAAAAAATAACCTATTAACATAATTTGGACCCACTGATTCCAAATATGGAATCGACTTTTCAAAATTCAAAACACAGAAGTTGCAGTAATTAATTTAAAATTAATCTCGTTGTCAAGAAAACGGGTTTTAAATGTTAAAACATTGCCAAAGATTGAAATGTTTTTACCTATGAATTCAATGTAAAATTAATGCTAATGACATAAATTATATTAAATAGTAAAAATATATTATATTTATACTTAAAAAAATACATATTATAATTTAACCATATAAAGTATTGCGATGAAAAAAGTTGTTTTTAATTAAAATATAGCGTGTTTTTACTATTCATTAAATTATGAAAGTTATCAGAATAATATGAAAAATTTATCCAAAGTAAATTTTTATATCCTGATTCTAAGGAATAATTTTATTTTGTCAAATGGAACTTATAAACTTGTTAAAAACTAGATTTAATGTGGTTTCTCCATCAAAAGGCTTTAAAACTGCATTTTTTTTAAAATACTTCTTTTACCCAAAAAACTGATTTTGTTTTCATACCTCATTCTAGAAAATGTATAAGATGAATTAAAATTTTATAAAATTCAAAATTCAGTTAATACTATTCATAACGGCTAATATTATAATATATCGTTGTTTAGTGAAACTCGGTATTGCGTACGATGCAAGCTATCGAGGAAGGTCGTGGTTGTGTGTAAAGCAAGCCAAGCTAGTGTTGTGTGTAGTGAAATATTCCTTTGATGATTTATATAACATAAAAACAAAATATTTCTCATAAAAGTCTCGGGTGTTACAAGAGATGCATTAATTGATAAAAAATAATTTTTCACAATTGCTGAATAGATAAAATTCATTAGGATTCATTCTATACAGCCATAAATATTTTATAATTTTTTTGAAAATAATTTTAGTTGATTCAATAATCATTAGGAATATTTTGAAAAAAAACTAGTCAAATAAACCTCCCATGAATGTGAAATAATGGAATTAGACCGTTAGAAATGGAGAAAATGGGACATGAAATAGAGATTACATTCCCTTTGACAAAACCAAAATATAATTAGCGGAAAAAAACCATGTCTTCAGAAACTCATGTGTGATGGAAGGGAGATCAATGAGATAACATGTGGCAAAATAAAAAAATGAAGTATATGGAGAAAGGGAATTTATAGATGACATAAACTAGAATGTATCATTTGAAATAGAAGGAGAAAAGCTATAATAGAGTGGGGAAATGGGCGATGAGACAAATAAACCCCTTAGGGTTTTTTGTCACATTACTTGGGGGAGTGTAAGTGAAAATAAACAAAAAAAAGTAATTTCATGTGAATGGAATAATTATAATTTCAATGATTTTCAATTCTGAGTGAAAAACCTTCATAATGAATATTATTTTTCTAATTATGAACCAACTATAGAGATCGCACTAGACACACTAGGACCATCCCATAGTTGTTTCGCTATGTTACAAAAATCATGAACCAACCTTGAAAACCCAATCTTTAATTTGAATACCTAAAAAATAGGAATGTTGCTCATTTTTAATTTACTGTGTATTTGGATTTTTGACCTATTTGTCCCCTTAAATTTTAGTTTATTTTAAATTAAAAATATTTGAATATTTAGATAATTTTTTTAATAAACAATAATCTAGAAAATTATTTATGAAAATTAGGGCTGGGTTTTATACCTTTATAGAAATAACATAATATAACACATACGGAACATATCATTTACTTGTTATTTTGTCAAATAATCCCTTATTCATTTAATATCTTCTAAAGAAGGAATCCTAATCATTTAATCACTATATTTTGTTGATTTAACTGATAATGTAATTTATTAAAAGACATTATAATGGACCAAATCATTCAAACCCATTAAATTGTGCGTTTTGTCAATATGAGAAAATTATAAGAGGAATTTTGAAGGATAGTTGGTTTTTATGTTTAAACTTCTTCTATGAGTTGGTTTTTCAGTGTGGAGGGATGTCATGCACTATGAGATATTAGCTAAATGAATATATATCATGTGTCTAGTTTAGATAAGATGTTGAGTATTGAGTGTCTAGATTATGTGTTGTTCTATTTTAGATTACATTGCATTTTATCCCTTTGGTTATTCCTTGGAAATGGAAAAGGGTGGATCTAGATGAGAAGGGGAGGTCAGGTTTGTGGTTTCTTCCCCATACCAATGGAATATTGATAGGGATAGGTAATTTTGGCCACCCATTCATTTATGGTGGTGCTGAATTATGCTATTAATATCATGTTATGGATTTATTTAAAGGCTAGGATATTTTTTTAGGAAGTTCACCCTTCCACCATGGTCCATCCATAATGTTAAAAAATTAGTTGTTGATCAAGTTTTAAATTTGATAATGCTGTTATTTATAGAGAATCATTATATAAACCCATCATATTTTAAAATATTATTACCATTGAATATTAAAATGTTTGTGGTATTTTTCACAACAAATAATTCTAAAATTTAAAAAAAAACTGTGATATATTTCAGTAAAATATAAATATTTATTTTTATTATTAATATATAGGCATCGAATTATCAGTAATTAATTGTATTAACCATTATATAAACTATTTATAGAAAGAAAATAAAGGAAAAAATTTAAAATTAATCAAATTCAAATAGATTGAATAAACTGAGCAGTAAATAAAATGTTATTCTAAAACTTTTATTTTAATAATTAGAATTATGTTTTAAGTTTTATTTAATTTTTCTTAAAATAAAAGTAAACTAATTTTTGGAAAAATATATTTATTTTATTTGTTGGTTATAAAAAAATCTCAAATTATAAAGAGTAAGAAAAACAACATACTGTTTTTTAAATGAACATTTTCTGTAAAAAAACATTTTTATGTACATAATATAATTAATTTTAAAACACATATACCTAAAAATTATAATTCTAAATTTACAAAATGAAAATAATTTTTGAAGTGATCATATTAATAATTTCTTAATATGGGTTTTAGGCATTTTTATAAGATTTATTTTACATAAAATAAAGTAATATATGGTTTTACAATTACAAATATTTAATGAAATTAATATTATGAATTTTTGTCATATAAATTGGTCAAACCAAATTATAATGAAAATTAGTATTTTATATGTGAAATAATCAATTTAAAAATAATAATTCATTTTTTCAATCCTATATCTTTTATTTTAAATCATAAATAATAATTTACTAAATTAATTTTTTGTTAAAAAAATTACATTTCATTATTTAAAATTTAATTTCATCATTTTGATAAAATTTAATAAATTAAAATGGAATTTAAATTTTTATTCATGAAAAAAGAAATTTTAAAACCAAATAAATTTTGTTTTTATTCATAGAAGATAAACTATTTAAGTTGAAACTATTGACCAAGGTAAGATTAAATTATGGAAAAAATGGTTTTACATTGTTTAAAAGGAGAAATATGAAAAAAAAAATTAATTCATTTTTTAAGGGATTTCTAGATTTATCACTTCTTAGACCCATTATGTCACCATTTTCAATTAATAATCCTCGAGAGTTACTTCCCCTTATTAAAAGTTTGTAGGTATTTATAGAATTATAATCCCTTCTCACTTTAACAATGTACCTCTCAGCACCTATTCAATACCATTAAAAAATTGGGTTCTTCTTAAATCCCTTATCCGTTCTAAACTATGTAGTCTTATTCATCCTCCTTCACCTTTAGTTCATAAGATAATATCTTAAGCCCTCATTTTATAAGGAATTGTCTAAGGAGAAAAATCAATGTTCTTGAAAAAATAAAAAAATTCTCTTAAAATCATTCCATTTTATCATAACATTAAACGTAAAATTTTTAAGGCTATGTATAATGAAATTTTTACTAGTTATAATGTAAATTTTATTATGATAATTTAATAACCATTAACTACATTCCCCTATTCAAGTATCAAAATTAAAATTTGATTCATATTTATGGGTGTGCTACGACCTCTAAGAAGCAACAAGTTTATTTATATTCACTAACATTCATTTATTTTTCTAATAATTGTTATATTAGGTAAATATGTTTTTTTGTGATATCATAATGTGAATTTCTATAATGGTAAATGGGGAGCGGTGTTCCCATTTTATCTACGAAAAGAATTTACATTTTTCAATTAGCCAAATTTTTTTAATTATGTGTAGTAAGTCTCAAGGTATGTGACCAGAAAATTGATAAATAATGTATTTTCTGACAGATAAGGTCAATTTACACATAAAACACTCAATTTCGAACATGTTTTAAATATGATAGGCCCTTTAAAACATTGGATAATAATTTTCCCCACTTTATTTTCAACACTTTAACTAGAAATCACCTATTTAATGTATCATTAATCCTAAAAATATAATTTTCATTATAATATAATTTTGAACTAATGATTCAAAATTTGAAATAAATTTTCATTATTTTAATTTGTTAAAGTGGTAATATTTAATTTTAAATTAATATATCTATAATTTTTTATAATTTTTTTTAAAAAATATATCATAGATGCTGAAATGTGAAATATGGTTTTATAAATTAAAAAGACCATTTTAAATAATAAATTCACATAAAAAATACATCTTTAATTTTATAAAAAAATTAAAAATTTAAAAATCAAAACTTTATAATACTAATAGCATAAAAATCAATCAATTTATAAAAATCAAAATTTTTCTGTATTCACCTGAAAATCAGTATTATTAGATAAATTAAAAAAATATTAAGACAAAATTACATGGTAAATTTATAAATTATATCAGTATTCTATAATTCACATACTAAAATTTATAAATTTATCATTAAAATGAAATAATAATATATCGTGAAAAAAAAATTATAGGATGTCAGTTTTTTAGTATGGTAACCAATCCTCTAATATTATTTTTAATCCTAAATATATATGTATATATAAAAAAAATAACTCTTAAAATAAATTTTAAACGTTAAAATTATTAATTTTCCAGATGTTCTAATCGATTTGATTTTTAATGTAAATTTTATTTCTTTTTATTATCCATTATTCATATATGTATTTATATTTAATGATTATCTTACCACTCTTTATAACTTATAATTCTATTTATATATTACAATGGTCCAGATTTGTTTGGTTTCAATATTTTCTACGGTGTAATCCATTAAAACACATTTATTTGAGGAAAAAACAAATTCATTATAATTATATGATGAAATTATTACTTATGAATCTCATTGGTCACTACATAGAAATGATTTTTTTCATTTTCTCTAAACCAAGCCCAATCCAATATTAAAGAATTAAGGTATGAAAAAAAATGTGAGTTGACTTCATGATTGTGGAAATTACAATGAGATCAATGCTTGTAGAATCCCCACAACCAACTATCACTACAACATTCTTTATTTGTAGATCATTGATTAATAACGAGAGGGGATACAAGATTGAAAAATAAGATATATTAACTTTTATTCATTAATGTAATAATTTATTGATCACATCAATTTTACATATTTTAAATTTTATCATTTAGTTTATAATAAATTTTATTTTTTATAAAAATCATTTCCATTATAATTACTATTCAAGATATAATATTTATTTATTTTTTCAGAATATTAATTACAAAAATCTAATTTCATTTCTAAAATTATAGTTTCAAAATTATCTTTGTATTTATTTTTGGTATTTTTTAATTATAGTTGTTTTTTGGTGAATAGTGAGAAAACATCAATAGTGTCAAATCCAGCATTTTTATTACTTTAACATAGTAAAAGAATGAATTGTAAATTTTAATAAACATTTTTCTATAGAATATATTCATTTATTAGTCATACAAATTCTTTAAATTAACTATTGGGAATTAAAAAAACTAATTTATATCATTTTGGAAACATAAGTAATATATTTTTTAAAACAACATTTATTTTCTTCAGTTAAAATATTTTCTTTCATAATGGGTAGAAATTTAAAAAGAAAAAAAGTATTTCATATTTTATATCAACATAATAATATTATATAATACTCTATTTTAATTTGTGTTTTAACAATTTTGATCACTATGATTAAATTTAATTACCCTAATAATTGTAAAATAGTCATTTTCTATGAATTGTTTTGTTAAATATGTGTAATTTTCTCTATGAAAATTATTTATTTGTTTCCCAATAAAAATTTTAATATAATATTGAAACATATATACAATTATTTTGTCAATAATTAGTTTAGTAATAAATAATTTATATGATTTGGAACGCACAATTGTGAAAACATCCTTGTCTGTAAAACACGCCTTTTATTTATATTAAATTAGTTAATTTTAATGTTAGTGGTGTTTTATTTAAAATTTCAATTTGAAAAAATGGAGAATATATTTTGGTTCAAATATTCAATAATTTTTAATAGAGTATGACTTAAAAATTTAACAACATATAAATTATATAGTGAAATAGTAGTCTCCAATATAAAAATTGTAATGTTAAATTTTAAACTTTTAATTGTAAATGTAAGAACCCTGGATTTTAGAACGGGTCAAAATCCCGACCCTGTTTGAATTTTTTACTGGTTTCTGAGGAAACGGGAGAAAATGGGATGTTTCTGGAAATTTCCAGACAACACGCCGTATACTTTTAAGTGCACACCGTGTATAGTTTAAGAATGTTTCGGCCGTGTGCTCACCGAGTACATGTCGTGTGATGACTATGTAGAACTTTATTACTATATGTCGTGTATTTTTAAACACGTCGTGTACTCGAGACCGTGTGGTGGCCATACATGGCGTGTAAGCCTGTTGGCCGGGTAAAACCAGGTACACGCTGTGTTCCCCTTGGACACACCGTGTAGTCTAGCCATGTATGTGGGATATACATGGAATGTGGGTATGTTGGAAAGGAAGAGAAGGGAAACCATATACACGCCATGTACCCACAGGTACACGCTATATACTCATGTCGGTAGGTCGGCAGAATTGCAGCTGCTAAATGAACAGTTAAATGAAATATAAACGGTGTGTAGTCCTGAAGTACATGTCATTTACTTTATTTTTTTTGTGTTAAAACGGACAGTAGCCACGTAATTAGGCAGAACCTCAATATATCTCTCGGTTTTGCGAACCAAGCTGGTTGGGACTTCAATCCTCTCCCGGTTCTTTGTTCGAAGTCAGATTATATCACGGTTGGATGCGTTGGAACCCCCTCGGTAAGGCCTTAATTCCTCTTTGGCCGTTTTGTTTGATTTTCGTTTTAGAATGATTTATAGGCGTTTGAGCGGTTTTGAATATTTTGTAGATTTACCTCATTTTAGACCGAATTGGCGGCTGTTACTGGAGGAGTAGCATCGTACGAGTCTCAGGTAGGTGGTGCATACCTCATTTTGTGTTTTCAGGGTTGTTTGGGTGATGCGGCCTTCTGTGCATTTTCAGGTATTTTGAGAGGGACCCATTTTATTTTTTGTTTTATATTGAATTGTTTTTTGGACCTATGGGTTGCCTTTGGGTAGGTCCTGTTACTAGTTTGCGCGAGTGGGGCCGGGTGAGGGGTCGTTGCTCGTCGAGGCATTTTGTTTGGGGAATGCCAGAATGGTTTTAATTGAAATATTAATGTGTTAAAATGTTAGTCTAATTTATTAAAGCATGATATGATTTCTAGAGGCATTTAAGACCTCACTTCTAGTATGGGACAACACCTTGCATAGTGAAATTCAACTGTGGAGTTTTATTTTCATGTTTATGTTTTCTGTTTAAATATTTTATATATGCAATTGCTGAATTGCACATGCTGGACCCTTTTGGGTTGTTTTGGGCTTGTCCCGGTTACGCTTGAGTGATGTTGATCACAGTTTGGGCTTGGCCTGGGTTACTTTGGGTGGTTTTGACCACAGGATTGGGCATCATGGACGTCGGCTTGAGGAAGTACGACTGTTAGGTTGGGCATGGCCCGAGTTACAAGGATGGTGATTCCATCAGACTTAAGGGGCATGGTCGTAGGGACACGAGGTGTCAGATGTGTTGGTGGATTAGGTACTATTTTGATGATTAACGCTCACCCAGGACATTGAGTAGTGTACACACAGAGATACTCTATGATGATGTGGTTTTGACCACTTGTGTGGGTAGAGGCCCCCGTAGTTGTCATTAGGTATTTTGGTTGGGGGTGCATGTCGTAGAAAGCCATGTGGGAGGTGAGGAGCCTTTAGGGGATGGGCGGGCCCTCGAGACATCGGTACTTGAGACACAAGGTGTCAAGAGGCACATGGGGCCGGGTTACTATTTTTTGGGCATGCCTTCGGGATGTCGGTACTTGAGACACCGGGTGTCAGGAGGCACATGGTGCCGGGTTACTATTCTTGGGCGTGCCTTCGGGACATCAGTACTTAAGACACATGGTTTTAGGAGGCCCATGGTGCCGGGTTACTATTCTTGGGCGTACCTTCAGGACATCGGTACATGAGACACGAGGTGTCAGGTGGCACATAGTGCCGAGTTAAACGATAGATATTCCGGTGTTGGCCGAAGCAGGTGACACTACATGGTGGTTATTTAGCACCAGTGGAGTTTTTGTTTACTTGTGCACTGCACTGTTTACTGCTTTCCTTGTAAATGCTTGACTGCTTAAACACATATATTTGGTACGCACCGTTGGTTGGTATCCTACTGAGATTTATCTCACACCCTGCATGGGCCCTTCGGGAAGCGTGCAGACTTTATGGATTTACATGCAGTAAAGAGGCCAACTTCAGGAGTTGGGCTGCGTTAGTTGTTGCATAGAGATGGTATGGACCTTGAGGTCATATCTAGCTGGGGTTTACTTTGTTCTGTTTTCTTTCTGTATCAGCATGCTTACTTGTTGTAGCTACTGTTGGTTAGCCATTGGCGCCCTCCTTATATTCAATTGTGTTTGACCTTATTTGGATGCATGTTTTACTATTCAGTTGTAGTTACATGTTATTAGAATGTTGTTGGGTTTATTTCCGTTACTGATTTTATATTTACTACGTCCACTGTTTATCTATATTGATTATGCATCCGCTCTGCGGGTCTGGTTCGAGTCTTCTGTCTTTTATTCCACTGCATTTTACTATTATACTCGGACCAGTACCCTTATAATGATCCTCCGAGAGGGTATAGCTTCCCCGAAATACCTAACAGACCCTCGCTGCTAGTCGGCAGCCTTTGGCGTTCAGGGGAGGTGCGCCTAAGATAGTAACACCCGACCCGTTTGGCACTATTCGGGTGGCTGGCCGGGACCGGGTCGTTACAAAGTGGTATTAGAGGGGTTCTTGACAAGGATTTAGTAATAGTGTTTTTTTGGCTACTAATGAGATATAGACTTCTCTTTTTATTTCTGATGGTTTTACTATTTGGGATATGGTAGGCTGGAGATAGGTTGTTGTTATTGGAACTGGGTTTCTAGCTTTTTCTTGGGTGCCTATAGCCCCAGGTACGAGGGATGGACCGAGTTTCCACGGGTGGGAATTGTTGTTTTGCTTTTACTCAGATTACAATTTATACGATTTCCACCTCGGTGGCTCAATTGATGTGGGGTGTTATTGATTGTGATGTGTGACCCTTGACCTGGTGAGATAAGGGAGAATTGGACCTTGGCCCGGTATGGCATGGCATGGTTTCTTGGATTTTCATAGGCACATTTTAGGGTATTTCAATTTCATAATTGCACGTATTCTTTGTGATGTGATAATACCATGTGAATAAAATCAATTTCCATGCTTGTGTGCTCTGAAATATGAATAGGTGAAATTCCTGATAGGATTTCTCGTTGTTACAATGTGATGTGCCATGATTTATATAATTGTAGAATTACATGTTGCAAGATTTTGGGTCTGACTCTTGTGGGAGCAAGCAGGTACTATCGGTTGAGGTGATTTTTATCACCAGGATTGGGCGACTCGGTCATCAGTTTAAGGCAACATGAATTTTTAGAATGGGCATGGCCCGAGGTACATTTGATACTTGACTCTGTTGAGGGCGGGTAAGGAGGCCATGAGGCTAGTATTCTGTGGGGAATGGGTTGCGGTGAGGTGGGAGTAAGGGTAGTAGTTATACACTGCCTTTTACTACATTCCTTATCTGCGTAAAATATATTTATATATATATATATGGGATGTCTGGACATTTATTGTATTCAGCGGGTTACTCCTTCACGACTCGATGGAGCTTCCAGCAGGATATGATAAGATGTCGCCTGATCAGGCTCATAATTCAGTACAGGCAGAGCACGAGCCGCAGGTATAGGCTCCAAGATAGGATCAGGTTCAGGATCCAGTGCAGATAGGACAGCAGCCGGGTTTGGAAATGTGCAGACCATGGCTTGACGAGAAACTCTGAGCTTTCCTGGTACGTGTCTTGCAGGGGATTGACCGAGGCACGCATGGTACATAGCGTTCTATGGCGTATCTGATGCGGGAGTTCCAATCGCAACACCTTCCACTTTTTCAGGGTGAGGGTGGTCTGCATGCGACTGAGAACTGGATAGAAAGTATGCCGATGATCTTCGAGCAGCTCAAGACACCTCCAGGGAGGAGGGTCAATTTGGCGACATACATGATGATAGGACCGGAGAATCGTTGGTGGGATGTACTGGTGTAGGCTCGTAGGCATGAGGGACTGGCTTGGAAGGACTTCGAGGATAGGTTCTTTGAGAGCTTCTACCCCGAGACTCTGAGGGCAGAGAGAGCTTGGTAGTTCTTGATAATTTAGTAGGGGGATAAGTCTTTCATGTACTATGAAGCTACCTTCACAGAGTCATCTCACTTTTCACCTGGTATGGTGAGCGATGATGCAGCTAGGGTGAAGTGCTTCAAGGATGGATTATGACATGCCATTCGGGTCTAGGTGAACATCTGAAGGTTGGGTTCCTTCTACGAGGTAGTGAATCAAGTTCACATAGCCAAGGGGAATGGGAGAGAAACATCTCACTTAGGCAGCACAACAGCTTCAGGTGATGATTCGGACTACAGGAAGCGAGGACGGGATGAGTTCCAGCAGGGCAGTCAGGCCAGGGATTCAGCTAGATCACCTCATGGTAGTTCTTCAGTGATTTGCTTTCAGTTTGGATAGTCGGTACATGTTCGGGCTCAGTTCGACAGGCCTCTAAAAGTGTGCCAGACATGTGGACAGAACAGACATCTGGAGAGGTTTTGCAGGCAGCCTTCTCAGATAGCCGGCAGGCAGGGACTTGAACTGACTGTATCATCTGGAGATAGTTCGGGTTTGGTACCCGAAGAGTGTGTTTGAGGTTCAGTTGTGCGCGGAGGTCGTGACCGAGACAGTGGGACTCAGCTGAGGGGTCAGTGGCCGGTGACTGGACCAACATCGCTGGGAGGTCAGGTGTCAGGAAGCCGTGTTTCAGGACAGGTGCACACCGTGGAGCTGCCAGAGGCTGAGCCGGCTGGTGAGGTGACAACAGCTAGAGGTACATTGTGGTGTGGTCGTGATCTCCATGTTTCCTTTTTGGCATGACCTATAGAGGCATGTTTTTTTAGTGCACATGGTGCACAGGATCTATGTGGACTGACTAGATTCTAGTCAGTCGGATGGGCACCATAACGGGTGCGTGATATATTCTATATATATGTGTATGAGATGCATAGCATCAGGGCATCGGGGATATAGGTTACTTGAGGTGCCTTGGGCATCGGGGCATCGAGTATACGGGTTACTTGAGGTTTTGTGGGCATCGAGGCATCGAGGATGGGGGTTACTTGAGGTTCATTGGGCATTAGGGCATCGAGGATGTGGGTTAATTGGGGTGATAGGCACCAGGACCGCATGGAGGCAGACACCGATGCGGTGCGGGTTATGTTGGGTGTCAGAAGCAACACAGAAGAACCAATGCGGTGCAGGGGTGAAGATACGTCATGGAAGGAATATGTGTTCAGAAAACAGGTTAGTAAATCTTGGTTTCTTTGAGCTTTGTTGGTTGAGACCAAGTAGGAAATTCCTAAGGTGGGGAGCCCCTTGAGGAATTTAGCTAGAACCTAGGGACTGGGGTCATCAAGGTTGTTTAACCGAGATGGGCGTGTTCTGTGTCATCTCCAGGTTTCGTTCGGTGTCTTGGGGACGAGCTATGTTAAGGTGGGGAGTTTGTAAGAACCCGGGTTTTTAGAGCGGGTCAAAATCCCAACCATGTTTAAATTTTTGACAGGTTTCTGAGGAAACAAGAGAAAATGGGAAGTTTCTGGAAATTTATAGACTACACGCCGTGTAAATTTAAGTACATGCCATGTATATTTTAAACAAGTGTCGACCGTGTGCTCACCGATTACATGATGTGTGATGACCGTGTAGAAGATTCTTACTACATGCCGTGTAGTTTTAAACAAGCCGTGTACTTTTAAGTACACTTTGTGTATATTTTAATCAAGTTTCAGCCATGTGCTCACCGAGTACATGTTGTGTGATAACCATGTAGAATTTTCTTACTACACGCCGTGTAGTTTTAAACAAGCCCAGTACTCGAGACCGTGTGGTGGCCGTACATGGCATGTAAGCTTGTCCGGGTAGAATGAGGTACATGCCATGTTCCCCTTGGACACACCATGTAGTCTAGCCGTGTTTGAGGGATATACATGGCGTGTGGGTATGTCAGAGAGGAAGAAAAGGGAAGACCATGTACATGTCGTGTACCCTTAGGTACACGCCGTGTACTCATGTTGGCATGTCGGTGGAATCCCAGCCGCCAAATGAATAGTTAAATAAAATATACACGGCATGTATTCATGAAGTACATGTCGTGTACTTTTTTTTTGTTATAACGGGAAATACCCTCGTATTGAGGCAGAACCTAAATATATCGCTCTGTTTCGCGAACCAAGTAGGCCGAGACTTTAATCCTCTCCCGGTTCTTCGTCCGAAGTTGGATGCATTCACAGTTGGATGCGTTGGAACCCCCTCGGTAAGGCTTCGATTCCACTTTGGCAGTTTTGTTTGATTTTTGTTCTAGAATTAGTTATATGTGTTTGAGAAGTTTTGAATCTTTTGTAGATTTGCCACGTTTTAGACCGAATTGGAGGCTGTTACTGGAGGATTAGCATCGTACGAGTCTCAGGTAGGTGGGGCATACCTCATTTTGTGTTTTCGTGGTTGTTCGGGTGATGCGGCCTTCGGCGCATTTTCGGGTATTTTGAGCGGGACCCGTTTTATCTTCTGTTTCATATTGAATTGATTGTTGGACCTATGGAATTCCTTTAGGTAGGCCCTATTACCAGTTTGCGTGAGCGAGGCCGGGTGAGGGGGAATTCCTCGTCAGGGGCATTTTGGGTGGGGAATGCCATAATGGTTTTAATTGAAATATTAATGTGTTAAACTGTTAGTCTAATTTATTAAAGCCTGATATGATTGCTTGAGGAATTTAAGACCACAATGATGGTATGGGACAACACAATGCATAGTTAAATTCAATTGTTGAGTTTATTTTTCCTGTTTATGTTTTCTATTCAAATATGTTCTATATGAAATTTCTGAATTGAACATGCTGGACCCTTTGGGTTGTGTTGGGCTTGGCCCGGTTACGCTTGAGTGATGCTGATCACAGGTTGGGCTTGGCCTGGGTTACTTTGGGTGGTTTGGACCATGGGATTGGGCATCATGGACGTGGTCCTAAGCCAGTATGACTGTCAGGTCGGGAATGGCCCAGAATACTAGAATGGCGATGCCATCAGACTTGAACGGAATTATCGCAGGGACACGAGGTGTCACATGTGTTGGTGGCTTAGGTACTATATTGGTGATTACTGCGCACCCTGGACTTTTAGTATTGTGCACACATAGATACTTCGTGATGAGGTGGCTTTGACCACTCGCGTGGGTAGAGGCCCCTATAGTTTCGGTTAGGTATTTTGGTTGGGGGTGCTTGTCGTAGAAATCCACGTGGGGGGTGAGGAGCCTTGAGGGGATGGGAGTGCCCTTGGGACGTCGGTACTTGATACACAAGGTGTCAGGAGGCACATGGTGCTGGGTTACTATTTTTTGGGCGTGCCTTCGGGACATCGATACGTGAGACATAGGGTGTCCGGAGGCACATGGTGTCGGGTTACTATTTTTGGGTGTGCCTTCGGGACGTCAGTACTGGAGACACAGAGTGTCAGGAGGCACATGGTGTCGAGTTACTATTCTTGGGCATGCCTTCTGGACGTCGGTACTTGAGACATGAGGTGTTAGGTGTCACATAGTACCGGGTTACACGATAGAGATTCCGGTGTTGCCCGAAGCAGGTGACACTCCATGGTGGCTTTTTAGCACCAGTGGAGTTTGTGTTTACTTGTGCATTGCACTATTTACTACTTTCCTTGTAAATGCATGACTTATTAAACACATATATTTGGTACGCACCATTGGGTGGTATCCTACTGAGATTTTTCTCACGCCCTGCATGTGCCCTTCGGGATGCGTGCAGACTTTATGGATTTACATACAGGAAGGAGGCCAGCTTCTGGAGATGGGCTGTGTTAGTTATTGAATGGAGATGGTATGGACCTTGAGGTCATATCTAGCTGGGGTTTACATTGTTCTGTTTTCTATCTATATCAGCATGATTACATTTTGTAGCTACTTTTGGTTATCCATTGGCGCCCTCTTTATATTCAGTTGGGTATGACCTGCTTTGGATGCATGTTTTACTGTTCGGTTGTAGTTACATGTTATCATCATGCTGTTGTGTTTATTTCCACTACTATTGTTATATTTACTGCTTCTGTTGTATATCTATATTGATTATTCTTCAACTCTTCAGGTCTCGTTCAAGTCTGCTATATTTTATTCCGTTGCATTTTACTGTTATACTCAGACTAGTACCCTTATTATGATCCTTCGAGAGGGTATAGCTTCGCCACTATACCTAATAGACCATCGTTTCTAGTCATTAGCCTTTGGCATTCAGGGGAGGTGCGCCTAAGGTAGTAACACCCGACCCGTTTGGCACTGTTCGGGTCGCTGGTCGAGACCGGGTCATTACAGTAAATTACTGAAAAAGTTTAAAATATTTTTGGGACTTATTAGTTCAAGATTTATCAACCCAATAGCACCGAAATATTTATTTTTTCATAATTGTAGATCCTATTTCCCTCGTATAGTGAAATTTTATAATTGAAAAAGAAAAGTGTATTCTAAAAAGATATATTTTCATCAATTAAAATAGGACACTTCGACCCCATCAGGACACAAAACATTCCTAAAAATGCCATATTTAAAATAGAAACTTTTTCACCTATTATATTCCACTATAAATTTTATAATCTTGTAGTTTTTTTTATTTTTTACAATCAATTCATTTTTAATGAGTCTTGTAAGAGAATGCTTATGGTACCAAAATGAATATTACTTACTCCAACCCATTATTTTATTAATAATTCGATTTCATTCATACCATAAAATTTATAATAATTATCTCAAAATAATTTTAATATATATGTTTTATCATATTAAATTAATTAAAATTATTTACTCTTTTCTATCTATATAGAAATAAAATGTTAATCTTGTGTTATAAAAATTTCATTAAAATTTAATGTTTTCAATTTTACATACAGATTTTATATCATAATCCAAACCACCTAAAATAATAATAGTCAAGATAAAAATACCTTACAAAAAATTATACTTTTTTATAATGATATCATACCATTCGTTAAACATACTCTCCCATAACGATATGGTATGTTCTTATTTGGGCTAGTTTAACCAATTAAATCAATAATGATATAAAATAAAAACATTGATGACTATTAAGACATAAATAAAGGTAACATTATAATTAATATATATATATATATAATTGTATTTTTTTAATGTACTAGTTTTATTGGAAATTTAATCTATTGTAAAAATATTATGTTCTATAGATAAAATTATCAAAATTGGAAGACTTCGGTTCAATATTCACTCAAACATAATATTAAACAATATATCAAACAAATTGATTATAATTTATAAAAATTTGAATATATATATAATAATAAGGATCCCAAAATGAACATAAAAAATAACTATTATTATTCTGTATGTTTGTTTGTTTCCTTATGAAATACGGGATATGATATGGGTTTGTGGTAACTCAATTTTATTCCATTAAATTAAAAACATTATTATCAAACTCTATTGTAAAATGATTTATTTATTATTCCAAATTAATACATTGTACTATATTTCGTAATTATTTTTTGTGTATTACTATTATTCCTTATAATTTTATTATCAAATGATGTTTACCTCAGATATTATGTTTCTTATAAGGGTTTCATGTCTAAATATTAATCCCATTGGGATATATTTCATACTATAGTCCTTTTTTATTTGGATTGTGGTATGTAAAATAATAAAATATTTTGTAATAATTACCTTATATATATTTCAATAGATTCAATGTTCTATTAAATGTTCTTTCATTTGGTTATGAATCAAAACATCAAAATCGATATGGGTTTCTGTCTTAATCTCTAATCATTGAAGTACATTTTGATATTATAAACCAAAATCATTTTATGTTATTTAATTTGAACCCAATTAATTTTAATATATGAAATTATTTAATATCATCTAAAATTAACTTTCTTTAATTTTATTCCCTGCTTCACATTTTGAATTATATCTTCAATAAAATAAAAGTGCTTTTCATAAACCGACCAACTTTTTTGATTTAAAATTTTTCTCATTGATCTTAATCAGTAATTTCATATCTTATTCCATATTTTTATCATTTGGAATAAATATTGGTTCAAAAAAATTCATGTTTATGAATTCAATTCATTTTCGAAAATGTATCTATGTTAATAATAATTATAATCCACTAAAATAATTGTTAATTACCATGTCTTTGTATGATTTTTTCTACCATTGTTTTTTTGTCAATATCTAGAATGAAAATATTTTTTTATTTCACATTCCATTAATTCTATTTATTTTCCTATTTTAAAAATATTCATTTCTATTTTTTAATTATGTGGTCTTTTAATAAAGGTATAAAAGTTTTGTTTTATTCCACTTCAAATTCTATAATATGACTTCCTCTACAAACATCATCATGATAATCCATTATATCACATTGAAGAATCTATTATTTATATTTTTGAAAATAAATGTTATATAGTATTTCAATTTACCTTCTAAAAAATTACCCATTACATCACAGTTATTAGAAATTTAAAAGTGTGAAAAAATACTTTTAAATTGTTTTCATCCATTTCCCATTTTCAAATTCAAAAGGAATTACCCTCATTGGGTTTTTGTTTCCTGATTTATACTATAATTTACATGATACTATTTTATTTTTTGAATAATTAAACTCATTGTATCAAGTTGAAAATATAACATATCTCTAATGTGGTACTCTTTGAACTATATTTTTTTCAAAACAATTTTCTCATTTATCCCAACAACCACGAATGTTTAATTTAATAATTCGTGATATGTTATTTTTAAACCATCCCCATTATTCTTGCATATGGTTTATGGTTATGTTTTTTACGAATAATTATAAAACTAATTTGTTTCTATGTTTAATAATGGCTTGATGGTATTATGAATGTTCTCTATATGAAATAGTAATGAATGTAAATAATATACTGTAATAGTTTTTAAAAGAAATATATATCACACCAATGAATGTATAAGCCTTTATATATCATGATATATTATATATGAGATTGAGGAGTAATCATAATTCATAATGAGACGTTTTCAATCATGTGATGACGGTGTTGGGAGTGAACCTTTTCATATGTTAATTACATCATGCATTATGAAGTGGTCAAAATCATAAGTTGCAAAGATCATTTCATATCAATATCAATATTCTCAATCCACGCCCTATGAATCCAACCTCATGATATATGATCTATTGGAAAGGAATTGAACTTTTTTTTCTTTATTATATTCTCTAAACCATTTTTTGTTATTATCACTGAGGATCGTTGATGGTTATATCTTATGATTACATTTACTAAGACTTTGAGATCAACCATTATTATATTTCATATTCTTGAGGAAATTTGTTAATATAACACTTCTGGTATGTCTATAAAATTAATTTCTATCAAAAATTTCATGAAGATGTTGAAAAAATGTGGAATATTTAACATTTTATTATTTAGTGGAAAATATATATTAGTTTAAAACAACATATATTATACTTGTAAATTTTGGTTCATAATTCTCTAAAATTGTAAAATTAAATTCTTTGGGGATGTATTTTAATGAAATATTTGATATAAGTCTTATAAATTTGGTATCATGTAATCCAAAAAATATTGTGGATATTTTTTATTATTTAACTATTAGACCATTGGAAATGAAAAAAAATTAATCAAGGGTTTAAAAATAGAAATTAAGAAAAAAAGAATATGAAAATATGGATCATTTAAATATAATATATTTATCACTCTCATAAAAAAAATTAAAAATTAAAAATTTATTTTCCAAGAAATGTTTTAGAAAATTAAATTATTAAAAAAATTATGAATTATAGTAAATAATGAATGAATCAATAAAATGGTATTTATTAGATTTAATATAAATGTTCTAATAGTAACATGTTCATTTAGAAAAGAAACCTAACCAAGAGAGTAGTAACATAAGTATTAAAAAAAGTAATATGATAGTTGGATTTGTAATTTGATAAAAACAATTGTACTTTAATTTCATTAATGATATAATCAAATCATTTATTTGAATATTTATAGTATTGTTCCTGAAAATAAATATTAAAATTAAAATAACAGCTTGGGTATTTTTCTAAAAAAACATGAAATTAAAAATATTTATTAATAATTAAATTTAAATATGAAATAATGATTTTTTTCAATAAATAAAACATATTTTTGAAAAATACACATTGATGTTTTCTATTATTGTTTTCTTGGTAATTTTTTTAATGGTTCTTTTTTAAGTTAATATATAAAAAATAATTCTAATATAATTATTGTATATTAGTTACATAATCGAGAAGGTAATAATGATTTAATAAATTATCTATATTGTGGATCAATAAAAATAATATTTAACATGATAAATGAGTCTTTTAGAAATAATAAATATATTTTATAAATGGTATAATTGATTTCTAAATACTAAAATTATCAATTATTCCATTGAAATACAAAAAATTCCACATACCTTTTAATAAAGTAATATATTGAGTTTTATAAATCATTAAATGTCATAGAATCAATTTATTTCTTTCATGTATGACCTAAAATGTCATGAATGTATCTATTACAATGTTTACATGGTATATTTTATATTATTTAATATTATATCTAAAAAATACCATGTCCTCATGTATAATTACCCACTCTCTATCCCCTTGGATATCTACCTCAATCTCAATTACCAAATAAAATAATATATTAAAATTAAATTTCTCATAATATCATTAGAATATTTTTGGAAGTATGTGAGTCACTCAACTCCAGGAATTAAAGGATTTTAGATCCACACAAAAGAAAAAACCTTAATAAGAAGATAATATTTTATTAATTTTCTACCATTTTTCACTTCTCTTCCTCAAGTAATCTATTATATTCAGACACAATCCTTCTCATTTTTTTGATAATGTAATATTTATGATGTTATTCAAAAATAATTATTATATCTACAATACTTACTTCTAATTCCTCCCTTTTTGATAGTGTGTCCTTAAGGGTATGTTAACAACCTTTACAGCCATTACAAATTGCCACCTCATCACCACCATCATGGATAGATATTATGAAATATATATAATAACATAAAAATGTAAATAAATTTATTTAATGATTTTGACATTAATATTTAATATTTATAAATTACTTTGAACAAAAATAATGACATTGAAATAAGTCGTTATAATTTAATGAAATAATTATATTATGAAAATTCACATTTTTAAGATATCAATAAAAAATACAACCTAATAATTATATTTGAAAAATAGAAAAATAATTTAACATAGTTAAATTTCATTTTCAAATGTTCAAAATATAATTTTATTTCATGATAGGTGTAAACTATGTAAAGCATATTAGGATTTAAGTTAAAATAATAAGTTACACAACTCCTTTTTTGGGTAGTTAGTTATTTATCTTTATTATTATTTTGAAGTCCTATCAATTAATTCAATAATATATTTTACACCTTTTTCTTATATTATTTTATATGAATAATAATTATTATACTTAAGATATATTATTTAAATTATCACTAAAATTGTTTTAAAAATTGGGAATATTTTTATGAAATATCATTTTAATTCAAATTAAAATGATAATACATTCCACCATTACTGATGATATTCTATGAAAACATTTTATGTCCAAAAATATGATTTTACATTCATCTTTATAAACCAAAAATTTTATTCACTCATATGTGCTTCATAATACCCTCATGAAACCCATCCTTTATCCAGAGGTTTAATTTATATTTACCATTGCAATGTGTTCCTTATAAATATTGCATGTCTAACTATTCTAATATTAGGATGTGAATTATGGGACTAAAATTATTTATCCCTCAAAATCCATTTTTATTATAATATATATCATGATAATGATTTTGTTATCTATGGCCATGATTCTAGTTCTGTTCACATTTATGATGTTCTGATTTGTTATCATTTTTTTATGAACGTGATACATTATTTTGTCCCAAATATTTCTGGTATATTACCAATAAGTTTCTATGTATCATTAATATTATTACTCCATATCCAATTACCTTCTTCAAAATGAACACCTAATTCATTCTTTGAGTATCCTATACTTATAATTCTATAATGATGATTTTTCTTGACCATTTTGTTAATAGTTTTATTTCTCATGTTCCATCCCTATTATTCTTAAGGTGGAAAGGAATTTATCTTACCCAAGCCATTAATGTATATCCCCAAGTGCTTACATTCACTAAATATAAAATTATTTCTTATGAAGGAAAATGATTTTAAAATCAATATTTTTTTCATTTTGTATAAATGAAGTTCGAACCATGTTGGCCCAAGTTAATAAACCATTGCATCTTGGAATGTTTTAAAGTTATTCTATATATCATAAAATTTATTTAATAAATATTTAATAAAATATTGGTCATCTATAATTGGTATCAAATAAAATATAAGATAAATTTTTAATTAATACTATATATTTTTTGTGAAAACCACAATGTATTAGTCTATGTATATGAAAATATACTAAAATTTGGTGAAGTATGGATTTTGTGGTCTATAATAAATGAGTTCTCTATCTAGATATAATATGTGGATGTTTTTTTGGAATCTTTTTTCTATATGGAAGGCACACTAAAATGGTATTGTTGGGTATTGACCCAATATTCTCCTTCGGAATGAATAACGGGTCTTAAGGCATATAAAAAACCTGAAACTAGTAGCCCAATGTTGATGTTAACATTATTACATTGGCAGAAGATTACATAAATCGAATCCTAATGGACTAAATAGCTTTTTAGTTTTTGGAAACTAAATACATACTTTAATATCACATTATAATTGATATCATAATTCACATCATAGTATTTCATTTGAAAACACAATTATTATCTTTACTATTTACTTGTATATCAATCATAATAATACTTACTATCATCTCTGTAAAGGGAAACATAAGAAAGGAGTGACCAAAAATAATTATTAAAGGAATTCGTACAATATAACCAATCATGAACAAAAATTTAATAGTAAATAAAAAAATAAAAACCCATAAAACACATTCCATTTAATCTATAACATGAACACAAAAATTATTATGGATATAATATATATTGATCAAAAAATGTCACATAAATAATCGTAAGATCATGATACTTATCCAAGGATACCATTTATAATCAAATAATCCCATTTACATAAATAAATAATCTCATAATTAAATAATACACAATTTTTTCATGATAAACACATCATAAATGCCTCCTTATAAGTAATCATACATAAATGGATGAGGCCTCATCCAAATACCAATGTTATCTTGTCTTCTGTCATTTACCGATGAATCGAGCTACTATAGAGGTCCATGTCTATCCAATATTAAGTCAAATTCATTCTTAATATAATCGGTGTGAAAAAAACCAATGTAAACATTCATATTGAAAAATAATCATATGAAATGATAATAGTTTTCCTAATCATTAAACATAATCACAAATAATCCACTGTAATATTTTGAATGGTATTAAAATTGTACATACCCAATAAAACTAGTCATAGACCATTTGTATAGATAATAATGATCATATCATTACAACATATCCCCAATAGGAAATATGTAAAAAATTGATTTTTTTCATTGATCACAAGAAATACCCTTAAAATGATAATAAAATATTTTTCCAGAAAATACCCTTTTCACATTTAAATCCTTTTTTAAAAAAATCCATTATATTAGGGAAATAATTTTCATTTAAAATAATCATGAAAATTTATAAAATAATGTTCAAGGAAATTATCATTCATGATTGTGAATAGTTTTATTAAAAGAGATTAATTTGAATCAAAAAATCCTTTCTCATTTTAGGTAATGGGTCAAAATTTACAGCTTTAGAAAAATGAATGGGAGATTTCATAAAACAAATTTTAAAAAAATATCTATCATAGGTAAAAATTAAATTTTAAATTGATAGGTGAATAGTAATATAATTTTTAGAAAACATTGAAATGGAATATAATGATTCTTGACTGAGTAGAAAAACAACATTGGGTTTCAATAAAAACGTTTTTTAGTATATTGATTACATTAAGGGACTAAATTAGGAGTAATTATTTTAATTTAAAGAAATAACCATGGTAGAATAAAATTGTTTAGGTTTAAGATATAAATATAAATCTATTTCTCTAGTGGAGGATTAATCAGAGATATCTTGAGAAAATTTAGAGATTGTGAAACAATCCCTAACCATATGTATAATTACCTTTTTACATATTGAAACCTTATGTATAATATGTAAATGTTTATTATACATAAATTATATCCCCATAATCATATATATCATACCATATTTTAATTACATATATCATTTTATAAATTTTTCTTCAAATTCTTTAACAAATCACTATTATGGGCAATAACATCTTCATTTTTCATTTATGTCTGGTCTTTTAGTTTTGTCCGTTGTAGTTTTATTAGGATTGTATCATCTCAAAAATATTATGGAATGATACTTTCAACCATATATTATCCTCTATGTTCACTATAATTAATTTATGGTTTTTTATATTAAAAAAATATTATTTTTATAAAATATGAATAATGTCAAATTCCATACTATTTATTTAGTGTGTATTGAAAAATATAATGAAAATTTTGAAAATAAAATATAACACTTTAAATAAAAAATAATATATCATGCTAAATAATAAATTTTTTGCAACACTATATCTCATTAAAATTATATCACTTTTAATATTTTTAATATAATATATTTTATTTTTTCATTAATTTAATAAAAAACCATGTTAGTTCAAGGGAAGAATTTATGTTAATTATATAATTAATAAAAATTTAAAAAAATATCAACATGAAAATAATTTCATTATGATAAAAATATAAATTTATATTTGTGCATTACATACTTCTTTAACATGAGGATAGATTAGATATATTTTAGACAAAAAGAGTGATAATTTGTTACTTTCTTTACATTAAATACTATATTGGTAATTTTCATGGACACATTTCCATTATAAAAATATATTTCTTATCTCAGGTGATATGGTTAGAAATTCATTCATCCAATAAGAATTAGGATGAGAAATTATTTCCATAATATTGTTTTAGTTTTGATTAACATGATTTACCCTTTAATGAAGAGATAAATGTCACCACATTTACTATGTGTGATTCTTAGAAATAAAATGCAACTTTTTAAAAAAATTAAACCCAGTAATTATAATTAAGAAATATATTGCAATTTTAATATCTATTAATGGTCATAATTAATTTAAAAATAATTTTTATAATTGTGATGAAAAATGATCTTAGATAAATAATTTTATAATTGTAAAACATATTAATTCATAACCCATTAATAGTAAAAAATATTATGTGAATGTTAAAACATTTGATTGTTTAATGTTGTGTAATTTTAGTGTTTTTCCTTTAGTTTTTGTTTCTACTAAAACTAGAATTCATGTCTAGGTGTTGGTCAATTTTTTCTATAAAAGAGGATGCAGGTGGTGGAACCTGACTGTAGATCAAATACACTACGTGCATCTCAACACAGGGCATGTAGCTATTGTACAAGGTGTATATTGCTGGATAGACCCCATTCACAATGTCTAGTGGATTTTAATTTAGAATTAAGGACCAAACATCACATGGCATGTAATGCACTTACAATATTTTTAACCTCCCTTATTTGTTTTTATAAATAGACAAGGGATCATTCTAACTAAACAAAATTTTTCTCAAACATGGATGATGATCCACCAGAAAAACCACCTCCACTATTATATGAGGGATCCCTCTTCCTCCCCTATCTGAACTCCATTTTCATCATCATCAGGTGCATTGGATTCCACTTGATAATTTCTCCACTTCTCCTCATTCCTTCCATCATTTATCTATCCATCTATTGTGTTATTTTGGTGAGAGGTAAAGTTCCTGATTTTTGAAATTTCAATATATTCTTTAGTCCCCCCTTCTAGCTCAAATCAAGAGATGACACTAAACAAGGATGTTGATACGAGACTAAGGTAGGTCATCTGGTAACATTTCATTATGTTTATTGATTTTATATCATGTTTCATTATGTCACACACCAGAATTTTATGAGACACCCTTGTTTTTTGGTAAATTAATTTAAATGGGTTCATATTCCCTATAAGGTCCTTGTTAGTGGAGAATAACCACCATGGGTTGATTTAATTGACATAACCCACGCTAAGGGGGTTCCTTCCTTAGAGGTCTAATATCCCCTTTACCTTAAATTGTTTAAAAATCTTTTTTTGTGGTTTCATTATATTAAATATATAACAGAATTTGAAATAAATTGAGAAAGATGTTTGTCCATGTGTTAGATCCCTACATATTCTATAGTATAATTTATTGAATTAAATGATTTGGATAACTAAATTTAAAATTTTTATGTAAAATTTCACATTAAATGGTTGAGTTATGATATCTATAAAATCTCTTATCCCCATGGAAATACCAATACAAGGATCCTTTTGGGATTCCTTGTCTGGGATCATCCAGCATAATAAATATTTAATGCATATGTAATATATATATTCTGGGAAATATACTTGGTATGCCTTAGAAAGACTCACTTTTCAATTTAGTTAACCTATATTGGGTGATACCAGTCCCTTATGGGAGATAATGTGCATGGGATTTGTAGATATATGGTCATACCAGGCCACGAGTGATACTCAGTCACCTATGTGAAATACCATGAATGGTCTTGGAGGGTTGTCTTCACCCTAAGCCAGGAGTGATTCCTAGGATACCACTTCTAGATCACATTGGACATACTCCTATGCAGTTTAGTATTTATTTCAATCATGGTGCGATATTAGGGTTCCTTGATGTGGTTCATCATGGAAAAGACCCGGATTCCACTTACCTAAATTCAACAGATTCACTTTTTATATAAATCCAAGAATGGTAATTTATTCAATTAATGGATATATCCACCAATATAATTCACATGCTTGGGCATGGCCCAATATTGAAGATTTATTTATGATGGCCCATTATACCATATATAACACATGTAGAGGTCACATTATTTGAGAGACGTCAATTTATTTTGAAGAATATAGTGATAGTCGGTTATCCGGGAGGAACCTGGACCATCAAGTTTTATTAATTTATTTCATTCTATTTTTATTACTAGTGCACTTATCATTTTATCTTCACAAACTGGATTGATCTAGACACTATTAGTGGTGGCGTACTAAGTATATCTAACACCCACTATGTGCCACACATGGTACCTAAGAGGACGTCATGATTTTTGGTATAGATAAATGGAAATAACTAGCATCCAATGCTTGATTTTTAGTTCTAGGATATAGTACAGGAGCAGAGGACCAGCCTATGCTCCTGATGTTGGTAGTGACATCTTTTGGATTTTTTGAATTTTTAAATAGATTGTGGTATATTCATGTTTTCCAAATATACTATATACACATTTCATATAGCTATATGACATCATCATATTTATCATTTTTATACCTATTTATGATACAACTTTCAGTAATTATTATTTTATCTAGGATGATTTCTTATTAATATTATGCATCTTGGTTAATTTTGTTTCTTTTGCTTATATTTTCATTTTACTAATGTACTACATTCTAAATTAATATATTATTTTCTCCCCATTGAAATACCCTAGGACCTCCCTACTATTGGGAAGCCTCTTCCATATAGGTAGGAATGTTTTAAGCCATGGGGCCAACCGTGTCGGTTCACCTCTACAGGGATTCTAGGATGGGTTGCTTGAATGTGGAATCAGATAAATTTTTCAATTTTTAATACTATTTGGGTACAATATAGATGACTTGGATGTATCATAATTTTGTAAAGAACATTATACTAGGAGTATCTAACCTATGTACACGAGAAAACCCAATTTTCCTAGAATGGGTTATTGATGTTACTGGTTTGTACCTGCTAAAGTTTTACTGATTTCACCTTTGGGTGACACATATGTGTTATGATGTCATTATTATTATTATTATCATTATTATTATTATTATTATGTGTTTATTTCCTACGAATGATACAATAGGGTATGTCTTATCTTGCATCATGCTAACCAATTTAGGAATATATGTCATTCATTTTTCTATGACATATTTACTTTCTATGTCTACTTCCTGTATTTGACTGGATTTATGTTAAATCTTTGATTTTTATATTTTTAATTATGATAACATTTCATGAATGGGTAACATAATTGGATAAATTAATGATCCTAAATCAATATAAATGGTTTTTTCCAACATAGATTATCACTGACACATTAATTAACTATTTATGCCACGTTTGGCCATAAATTATTGGTTATATTATAATAAATATTAATTGATTTTATTGATGAATTTAAACTGTATGTTGTGAAACAAGTACATCTATAAATTTGAAATGGTAGTTCATATATTCAAATCACTATACATGATTAGTTACATCCGGATACTGGACAAAAAGTCATATCGTATTAACTTGATGTACCAATTACAATTTTTAATGATTATAGACATTTAAAAATTTATAATGGATGCATATTTAAATAGATTAATATATATTTAATCATATGAATAATAATGAACTTAAATAAATCAATGTTTTCAAATGAAAATAGTACCTCTTGATGAGGATTCCAATTGCAATGAAATAAGTGTTTTCCTTTATACATTGCAATTTATAATCAATATAATAGAACCTATGATATGTTGTGTGAGAGATTGACCCTAAATGGAACTTAGTTGTGAGAAGTATGCTATATCTATTATGGTCTTTCATAATCTCTTTTATCACCTATACTTATTTCAGGAGTATGTAGTGAGGTGTGACTTGTAATTGGAAGGCTAATTTCCTAATATTTCCAATATTCACCAATTTATTTTGAATGTTAAATCTTTTCTGAGGAAGTTGATTAAAATATTAAAAACTCTACCACGTCGATTTCCATGAGTCGTATGACGGGAGGGTGGTTAAAACTATGATATTAAGGAGGTGATACCTGGGACACCAATAATACCTCCTATAGATTCACCTTTGGCACCCCATTATGATTATCTATTGGGCACTGATGCTTATTTGTTTGATATTTTCATTTGGTTTATGATGTTTTTATAGGTACCTGCATGACCCTCCCCTATAATGGAAAAGTTGATGTGGGAATTCCAATAGTGGAAACCTCCCTCTTTCTTGAGGGATGGTGACCCATTGGCTGAGGAGTATTAGATGGAGGCCATTTTGTTGATCATTGAGCATTTAGAGATGCCTCCAAAGCAGAATATAAAGCTTACTACATTCATGTCATTTCATTATCATAAACATTGGTGGTATTTTTTCACCTAGTTCGGGGCTCAACAAGGTATAGTCTAGTTGGTATTTAAATCAAATTTATACGACAACTTATCCTCCCTATATGTTTTGAGGAGCATGTGCATGATATTTTATGCATCTATAGTAGGCTTCCATGTCAGTGATTCAATATTATTCCCATTTTACCAAGCTCTGCTATTTTATGCAAACATTAACTAGTGATAAGATGACAACTTTGAGTTACTTTTTCATGGGATTGTGTACACCATCTGATAGAAGATGGACATATTAGGGTTGAATTCTAATTTATAGGTAGCAAACTAGGACCTATTAACTAAGAATATCCTGGGGGAAATGTGGAAATTTGAACTTGAGCAACTCAAAATTCTTCCTGAGGGATGGATTTACCAATAACAATAAGAATAATTTTTAGTGTGCATGTGGGGTCAGTTAAAGCCAGATGAGATATATAGAAAGTTATGTGGTTCATCACAGATGCTTCATGATTGGACATAGAAAGAAATAGTGTCAGAGAAACTTGCTCGAGTATCGAGCCTTCAGAATGATGGGTTACCTTCTTCAATTTTCTAAACATTACCCCTATTACCTAGAGAATAGGTTTGTATACTAACACCACCTTAATGTAAATGATCAGGATCTCCATGTCAGGCTAAGATCTAGTCTACTACTAGTCGATCAGGATCAAGATATGGAAATTTTCATAGTAGTAAGACATCTGAGGTTCAATGCTTGTAGAGAATACCTTCCCAAGTCACAATGTGGAATCTCAGGGTCGTTGTTCAGCCCATGTATATGTAGTGAATCATACACATAAAGAGAATATTCTATGGCCATCTATGACAAGGGGTCCTATTATTTTATCTTCTTATTTATTTTATAATGTATTTGATATAGGTGGATCACACACATTTATATATGATAAATCCATGGAAATATGTGCTGAACTATGGAGTACTTATGTGGAATCATGACTCTCAGAACTAAATTAGTTTTTTTATGAAAATATATTCTAAAGTCCAATGACACTACGGGAAAAATGGGTATTTGTGACGGGAATAAATCCCGTCGCAAATAGCCCCGTTAAAAACTTATTTGCGATGGGGGTATTTGCCCGTCACAAATAAGTAGCCTTTTGCGACGGGATAGCTTTCCCCATCGCAAAAGGACTGGCGCGCTTTGCGCGCCAAATCGCGGGAAACATATTTGCGACGGGGGAATATTCTCGTCGCAAATAACCGGCGGCGGTAAAAGGTATTTGCGACGGGAATATTCCCCGTCGCAAAAAGTATGTCAGCAGGTGGTTATTTGCGACGGGACCCGTCGCAAATAACTATTTAACTGTTGACCGTAATAAATGATGGCTAAGGTATTTGCGACGGTACCCGTCGCAAATAATATTATTTGTGACGGCATACCTGTCGCAAATGGACCCGTCGCAAATAATCTATCCTATAAATACCCCCATCCGTTTTTTTCAAATCATTCTCAAACTCCATCTTCTTCTTCTCTCAAAATTTTATTTCTAAAGTTCAGTTTTTCTCAAGTTTAATTTTTTTCTCCGGAGTTGATATTGAAGTTTTGAAGAACGATCAGAGATCAACCTCAGATCAATTTTCAAGGTATTTATGTTCATTTTAATTTAATATTTGTTTTTAATTTTTTATTAGTTTCAATTATTCTTAATTAGTTGTAATTTAATTATGTTTACATTGTTTTGTTACTTAATAAATTTAAATTATTAGTATTGTTCATAGTTAATGGTAATTAGGAATAATTAGTAATAATTTTTAATAATTAAGAATAAATATTAATAATTAGTAATAAATAAAAATAATTAGGAATAATAACATTATTACATTATTAGTATATTTTATTATTAATATTAAAATAATATAATTTTTTATATATATACAATTCTCTTTTCATATGTGTGTTTGCTGTCTCCACATGTATTATTTGTATGTGGAGATAGAAAACACACAGATGAAAGGAGAATTGTATATAAATTAGAAAATTATATTATTTAAATATTAATAATAAAATATACTAATAATGTTATTATTCCTAATTATTGGTAATTATTCCTAATTATTGGTAATTATTCATTTAATTACTAATAATTAGGAACAATTACCAAAAATTATCAATAATTAGGAATAATTAGTAATAATTAGTAATAATTACCAATAATTAGTAATAATTACCAATAATTAGTAATAATTACCAATAATTAGTAATACTTACCAATAATTAGTAATACTTACCAATAATTAGTAATAATTACCAATAATTAGTAATAATTATTAATAATTATCAATAATTATTAATAATTAGTAATAATTACTAATAATTACCACTAATTAGTAATAATTAGGAATAATTACCAATAATTACCAATAATTTGTAATAATTAGTAATAATTAGTAATAATTAGGAAATTATTAGTAATAATTACAAATAATTATCAATAATTACCAATAATTACCAATAATTACCTATAATTACCAATAATTAGGAATAATTACCAATAATTAGAAATAATTACCAATAATTAGGAATAATTACCAATAATTAGGAATAATTACCAATAATTACCAATAATTAGTAATAATTACCAATAATTAGTAATAATTACCAATAATTAGTAATAATTACTAATAATTAGTCATAATTACCAATAATTATTAATAATCACCAATAATTAGTAATAATTACCGATAATTAGTAATAATTACCGATAATTAGTAATAATTACCGATAATTAGGAATAATTACCGATAATTAGCAATAACTAGTAATAATTAGGAATAATTACCGATAATTAGTAATAATTAGTAATAATTATCAATAAATAGTAATAATTAGTAATAATTAGTAATAATTAGTAATAATTAGTAATAATTAGTAATAATTAGTAACAATTACTGATAATTACCAATAATTACCAATAATTAGTAATAATTACCGATAATTACCAATAATTACCGATAATTAGTAATAATTACCGATAATTAGTAATAATTACCGATAATTAGTAATAATTAGTAATAATTACCAATAATTAGTAATAATTACCAATAATTACCAATAATTACCTATAATTACCAATAATTAGGAATAATTACCAATAATTAGTAATATTTACCAATAATTACCAATAATTACCAATAATTACCAATAATTATTAATAATTATCAATAATTACCAATAATTACCCCTAATTACCGATAATTACCACTAATTAGGAATAATTACCAATAATTAGGAATAATTACCAATAATTAGGAATAATTACCAATAATTAGGAATAATTACCAATAATTAGGAATAATTACCAATAATTAGTAATAATTACCAATAATTACCAATAATTACCAATAATTAGTAATAATTACCCATAATTACCAATAATTACCCATAATTACCCATAATTACACATAATTACCGATAATTACCAATAATTAGTAGTAATTAGTAATAATTAGTAATAATTACAAATACTTAGTAATAATTAGTAATAATTAGTAATAATTAGTAATAATTACCAATAATTAGTAATACTTTACAATAATTAGTAATAATTACCAATAATTAGGAATAATTACCAATAATTACCAATAATTACCGGTAAATAGTAATAATTAGTAATAATTAGAAATAATTACCAATAATTTGTAATAATTAGTAATAATTACTAGTAATTATTAATAATTAGTAATAATTAGTAATAATTACCAATAATTAGTAATAATTAGTAATAATTAGTAATAATTAGTAATAATTAGTAATAATTAGTAATAATTTCCAATAATTAGTAATAATTTCCAATAATTAGTAATAATTACCAATAATTAGTAATAATTAGTAATAATTAATAATAATTACCAATAATTAGTAATAATTACCAATAATTAGTAATAATTACCAATAATTACAAATAATTACTATTAATTGCCAATAATTAGTAATAATTACCCATAATTACCAATAATTACCAATAATTAGTAATAATTATCAATAATTACTAATAATTACTGATAATTACCCGTAATTACCGATAATTACCAATAATTAGGAATAATTACCAATAATTAGAAGTAATTAGTAATAATTAGTAATAATTTCCAATAATTAGTAATAATTAGTAATAATTAGTAAGAATTAGTAATAATTACCAATAATTAGTAATACTTAACAATAATTAGTAATAATTACCAATAATTAGGAATAATTACCAATAATTACCAATAATTACCGGTAAATAGTAATAATTAGTAATAATTAGAAATAATTACCAATAATTAGTAATAATTAGTAATAATGACTAATAATTAGTAATAATTAGTAATAATTAGTAATAATTAGTAATAATTAGTAATAATTACCAATAATTAGTAATAATTGCCAATAATTAGTAATAATTATTAATAATTAATAATAATTACCAATAATTAGTAATAATTACCAATAATTAGTAATAATTAACAATAATTACCAATAATTAGTATTAATTACCAATAATTAGTAATAATTACCAATAATTACCAATAATTAGTAATAATTAGTAATAATTAGTAATAATTACCAATAATTAGTAATAATTAGTAATAATTAGTAATAATTAGTAATAATTACCAATAATTAGTAATAATTACCAATAATTAGTAATAATTAGTAATAATTAATAATAATTACCAATAATTAGTAATAATTAGTAATAATTCATAATAATTACCAATAATTAGTAATAATTACCAATAATTAGTAATAATTAGTAATAATTAGTAATAATTAGTAATAATTAGTAATAATTACCAATAATTAGTAATAATTAGTAATAATTAGTAATAATTACCAATAATTAGTAATAACTACCGATAATTACCAATAATTACTAATAATTACCAATAATTAGTAATAATTACCAATAATTAGTATTAATTAGTAATAATTACCAATAATTGGTAATAATTAGTAATAATTACCAATAATTAGTAATAATTAGTAATAATTAGTAATAATTACCAATAATTAGTAATAATTACCAATAATTAGTAATAATTAGTAATAATTATTAATAATTAGTAATAGTTAGTAATAATTAGTAATAATTAGTAATAATTAGTAATAATTAGTAATAATTAGTAATAATTAACAATAATTAGGAATAATTACCAATAATATTAGTACTATGAAAATAATAAAAAATTTATATAATATTAAAATTATCAATATTTGTAACATGTTTTGCTTCATTCTCAACATATTTAATTCTTAAAGGGTCAATTTTTAAGTCTATCTCAATAAAAAGTTTGCGTCAGTCGTGTATGATCTAAACTCTATAATTATCCTAGCTTGATTTTTTTTTCTAACAAATTATTTAAAACCAGTAATGCTTTTATATTTTATAGAGAAATATGGAACAACGAGGTCGTCAAGAATCATTATTAGGTGACCGCATATGGATAAATCAACATAGAAATCCAAACTGTTCTAGTTTAAATCCAGTATATGTAGAGGGTGTGGAGACTTTTTTATCATTTACGGCATCAAATCCAGAATTTGTTTCAGAAGGCAAAATAAAACGCCCTTGCAGAAAATGTGCATTGAGAACATTTGACACGTTTGAAAGAGTGGGAGAACATCTCTTGCGTTTTGGTTTTCAACCAGATTATGTTTTTTGGTATCAACACGGTGAATGCAGTTCCAGAGCAGGTGATACCAACTTGATTCTGGATCCATCCCAGTTTCAAGATTTAGTACATGATGTTGTAGGTTCATCTGTTCAACATACAGAAACTCCGGCTGATATAGCTTCAAATCTTGAGTTGGCACCGTCTGAATTTTATGAGTTGTTGAATTCTGGTGAGGATGCATTATATCCTGGCTGCAAGATGAGCAAATTAGAAGCAGTTGCAAAATTTATGGCTATCAAATCAGATAAAGGAATGTCAAACACCTGTTTTGACCAGATATTTTCTTTGCATAAAACATTGTTACCCGAAGGAAATGTTTTACCTGCAAATTACTATGAGAGTAAGAGGCTGGTTCGAAATTTGGGACTTACTTGTCAGAAGATTCATGCATGTTCAAATGACTGCATTTTATATTCTGGGGAAAATGAGTCGTTGGATATTTGTCCCACATGTGGGAAACTGAGATATAAAGAAGGACAAGACGGGAAGTCTGGTTTGATTCCTATAAAACAGTTGAGATATTTTCCGCTTACATCCAGACTTCAGCATTTATTCATGTCTAAGAATACAACGACAATGATGTCATGGCATAAAGAGAATATTTCAACCGATAAAAGCTTGAATCATCCAGCCGATGGTGATTCATGGAAACATTTTGATAGAGTGCATCCATCATTTTCTTTAGAAGCTAGAAATGTTCAACTGGGCCTTTCCACTGATGGTTTCTGTCCATTTGGATCTTATGGTAGTCAATATTCATGTTGGCCTATTTTTTTAACTCCGTACAATTTACCTCCCGGGATGTTGATGAAGGAGCCATATATCTTTTTGACTTTACTAATTCCAGGACATCCGAAGAAAAATATTGATGTTTATTTGAAACCATTGATTGATGAATTAAATTTATTGTGGAGTACTGGTGTCAGTACATATGATGTTGCAACGAAATAGAATTTCATACTGAGAGCAGCATTGATGTGGACAATAAGTGACTTCCCGGCTTATGGGATGTTATCTGGCTGGAGTACACATGGTCAGAAATCATGTCCTTACTGTATGGGAGAGAAAAAAGCATTTATTCTCATTCATGGAAAGAAACCTTGTTATTTTGACTGTCATCGCAGATTTCTTCTAGCTGATCATCCTTTTCGCAGAAACAGATATCATTTCAAAAAAAGAGCAGTTAAAAGGGAAGGACCTCCAAAAATTCTATCAGGTTTGGAGTTAAAATCAGTTGTATTTTCATTACCTCCCATCACTTTTGGTCCCACAATAAACCAACAGAAAATTTCTGGTTTTGGGAAAGAACACAATTGGATTAAACGTAGCAAATTTTGGGATTTCCCATATTGGTCTGATTTGTAGGTCCGACACATGTTAGATGTCATGCATATTGAGAAGAACTGTTTTGATAATTTGTTTCATACAGTTTTGGATACGCCAGGAAAGAGCAAAGTCAATGTAAATGAACGTTTAGATCTTTCCCAAATTTGCAGGCATCCAGAATTGGAACTGTTTGAGAATGTCCGAACAGAAAGTTTACTGAAAGCAAAAGCAGCTTATACACTGTCAAATGAAAACCATTTATTATTTTGTCAGTGGATTGCATATTTGAGACTTCCAGATGGTTGTGCTTCCAATTTGGGTAGATGTATAAATAATGGTCATATTAATGGATTAAAAATTCATGATTGTCATGTTATAATGGAAAGACTGCTACCCATTGGATTAAGAGGTCTATTGAATTCTGTGATTTGGGATTCCATAACAGACATGTCTCATTTTTTTCGGGAAATTTGTGCGGCTACAGTAGATTATGATGCTCTAGGAAAACTTGAAAAAGATGTTGTAATTATATGTAAACTGGAAAAAATATTTCTGCCGTCTTTCTTCGACTCAATGGAACATTTGATGTTACATTTTCCATATGAAGCCAAATGTGGAGGTCCAGTACAGTTTCGATGGATGTACCCATTTGAAAGATGCATGCAAAAGTTAAAAAGAAAAGTACGTAACAAAGCATCTGTTGAAGGATCTATTGCAGAATCTTATTTGCAAGAGGAAATATCTTTTTTCTGCTCCCATTATTTTGAATCTGAGTATCCTTCAAGACACAATCGAATGGGATGGAACGAGAGGAATATTGATGAAATCTACAATCAATTATCTGTTTTCAACCAGTCAGAGCTTGGTTTTGATGGAGTTTATGAATACTGGCTTTCAGATGATGAACATCATAGAGCTCATACGTATGTTCTGCTCAACTGTGAAGAGATGACATCAGTTGTACTGTAAGTGTTTATATCACTTATTCTATAATTTATGTTACAGTAAATAACTTTGGTTTTTATAGGTTGTATGATAATCATATCAAGAAACAAATTCCACAAATTACAGCAGTTGCTCTCAAAGAACGTCAACTGGAAAATTTCTATCAGTGGTTTCAAAAACTGGTAACATAAATTCTTTATATTTTAGAAACTCATTCAATGTATAGTTTACTATATTGATAATTATTTCACAAATTTTCAGGTGTCTCGACATGCTGATAAAATTGAAAAACGGATGTGTGTATTGAGTAACCCACCTTCAAAACTTGTTAAAACTTATAATGGATATGTGGTGAATGGATTTCGATTCCACACACAGGCATATGGGGAATCGAAAAAAACAATGAACAGTGGAGTTAGCTTGAGAGGATCTCATCATCGAGAAAATGAAGTTGACTTTTATGGCATACTTGTTGAAATCATTGAACTCTGTTATCTTGGACAACATTACATAACCATGTTCAAATGTCGTTGGTTGGATACAGAGAGAGGCATGCGTGTTCATCCGACTCATGGAATCATCGATATTAAATGTAAAAGTGTTCTCGCAGTAAATGAACCATTCTTATTGGCTCAACAGGCATATCAAGTTTATTACGCAAAGTACTGTGCTACATCAAGAGACTTGACTGATTGGTGGAGTGTAATAAAAATCAAAATTCGAGACAATTAGTTCAATCAAAGTGAATGTGCTTTCACTACTGTGCAAAGAATTGAAGTTTTTCAAGAGAGTACTCAAAATCAATCTTTTTTACAAAGAGACATGAGTATCGATGACAACACCCCACATTTAAGATTCGGTGATGACGATGATGTTAATGATGTCACATATGAATTTGAAATGGTAAGATATGAAGCAACTGTAACTCGAATGGATATCGATGATGTTGAGGAGGAATATGAAGATGACATTGACATATATGAAGATGATGATGAAGATGAACACTAATAGAATTCCATGGTATTTATATACAATCATAATATGTATATATGTATATATAATAGTAATTATCAATTATTTGATAAAAACATTAACATTTTCTGTTTCAGATGGACGACGCCACATTTCGTGAGTTGGCGGATGCTGACCTGACTTTCGATGTGGATGAGTTGCTGATAGATGACCCTCAGCCTGCAGGCGCTCCAGGGAGTACGCGGAGGGGGCGCGGTCTTGCATGATTGATGATTCCTGACCCCGTCCCCGAGCGATGTCCACGTCTTGGGTTTGATCCATGCACACGGAGGTGTGATAACCTGTGTGATAACCTGTGGATTTGACTAAGATTTCATTAATCTATTCACATAATAAATGTTTATTATTTTTACAGTTTTCCGCCTATAGCAGTCAGACAGGGCAGTGCTATTTTGCACAACTATTTCTCTCAACCGTGGACCACATGGGAGCAGATTCCCATTGATGTGCAGCAGGCCATGTTCGACCATTGGTTGGCACGTATGTAAATAAATAATTTTTATTTTGAAAATTATTTCATTTCTAACTTGATATTTTGATTTATTTGTAGGGTTTATGGTATCCGATCGAGGATACCATGCGTGACGCCATCCACGGGGCATGGGAGGTGTCCATGCGTGATCGCCTTCGTCAGTTTTTGCACAATTTAAGAAAAGCTGCGATGAAGAAAGCATGAGTGTCAAATTTTGACGAGTCATGTAGAGCACACCGACCATAGTACATTTCATCCCATGTATGGGATGGATTATGTGCGCACTGGTTGAGTGGTGCCTTTCAGAGGAGATCATCGGTGGGGAGGCAGAATCGGGGGAGACAGGAGGTGACTCATCGAGCTGGGAGTCGTTCTTTCAGTACTCACAGACAGCATCTGGTACGTACATTATTTATAAATATTTTATATAACTATAAATATTAACAGTTTATTTTTTATTCTTATAGGCTGTCGAGCACCCCGATATTACGGAGTACGACGTATATCGGAGGATGTATAGTGATCCTTCTACTGGGGAGCTCAGAGGTGATCGTCAGCATCACATCGTGGTCAGTATTATTTGTTTTCAAGTTTAAAAATTAAATGCATATAATATATTCACAATTTTAATTTTAAATTGCAACTACAGAAGTCATATGAGGCCACTGCGTCATAGTCCCGGCCTGAGAGTCAGGCCGAGTCATCAGATCAGACCACTGGCCGTCAGTTTGATGAGGCGACATGGATGCAGGCCACCCAGTATGCCTTTGAGAAGGGCTGGGTGGTTGGTATCGGCTCTCGACTGACTCCCGGAGATTATTATGGCAGTGCTGCGATGTCGGCGTCCAGCTCGAGAGGAGCTCGTGCATCTTCTTCTGCTACACAGTATGAGGATCAGTTGCGATCTCAGACTACACTGATAGAGAGTCTCCGACAGGAGCAGGAGCAGATGCGTCAGCAACATGAGGAAGAGCATCGACGCCAGCAGCAGCTGTACGAGGAGCAGACGAGTCGGTGGCAGCAACAACATCAAGAGCAGATGGAGTACATGCGCCGACTCACTCATGCTTTAGGGATGGAGTTTCCTCCACCACCATCTGCACATCCCCCCTCCCCCCTCCTACAGATTAGAGTTTGTATTTATGTTATAAAATTTGTGAAATCAAAATACGATTTTTTTTTCTATTCATGTAGTTTCTGTCTCATTATAAAATATTAATAATATTATATTTTTAAATAAAAATATTAATATGAATAATAATATTATTTATATTTTATAATATTAAATTTTATATATATATTAAAATTTTATAATATTATAATTTATATATATATTAAAATTTTATAATATTATAATTTAATTATATTTTTTTGTAATACTTGAATTATTTTAATATTTGAATATAAAATAATTCTATTATTTTTATATTAATTAAAATAACTTATTAATATTTTTTTTATTTATGAATTATAATTCTAATATTATTATATTAATTAAATCATTTATTAATATTCTATTATTTTTTATTTTTGAATTATAATTCTATTATTATTATATTAATTAAAATAATTTATTATTTTTATTTGTGAATTATAATTCTATTATTATATTAATTAAAATCATTTATTAATATTTTATTATTTTTTATTTTTTATTTATAATTGGATTATTATTATATTAATTAAAATAATTTATTAATAATTTATTTTTTTATTTTTTTATATTATTTGCGATGGGATACTATGCCCGTCGCAAATAGTATTATTATTATATGCATTAAAATAATTTATTAATAGTTTTTTTATTTTTTTTAAATAGTTTTTGCGACGGGTCCCGTCGCAACATGTATTTGCGACGGGCCCCGTCGCAAATAGTTTTTGAAAAGTTTTTTACAAATATACGGAGTACTAGTTGCGACGAGGATTCTCCCCGTCGCGAAAAAAGGCTTTAGCGACGGGCCCGTCGCAAAAAATTGTTGTTGCGACACCGTTTTCAGCAACGGTTCATTTGCGACGGGCCCCCGTCGCAAAAAGCCATTTGCGACAGGATCCCGTCGCAAATGACCCGTCGCAAATACCTGTTTTTCTAGTAGTGTGAGTTCCCCCTTCGGATTGGTGGGTATCATTTCTTATGTAATATCTTTATCTTCGATATGTCTAGCATCAGCACTATTGGGATTATGGACTGGATAGTTTTTTTATCATGCATATGTCCATCATTTTTTCTATAGGGAGACTTTTACATCACCAAAGGGTAGTGCTTATATTAAAAAGGGTGTGTTGGAAATCCATGTAAGTTGTGATGGACCCAAGCATTCTAGGATAGGCAGAGTTAAATCCTAGACGAGTACTCTCTTTATAACCAATCAATAAATTTGGATTATATAATTCCATCATGTTTTTTATCATTTTAGGGATGTATTCCCCTAAAACGTATCTAGAATCCCTCTATAAAGGGAGTTATATTTTACCATTGATCATATCCTAGGAATAACACAAGTGTTCATTCCTCCCTATGGCAAGGCACCTATAGAGCTCTAGGAATCCAATATGTATTTGAAAAACTTATATGAATAGGGTTTTATATGACCCAATACTTTTCCGAAGGGATTATATGTACTTTTTTCCAAGAATTAATATGGGATCCTATGAATGGATTACCAATTTTTGAACTATATTATTGTAAAGACCCATAGCTGACGTACATAGGCATTACAATACTTTCGTGGAATACTTAATACATAACAAAAATAGACACCCAATGACCGTATTAGTTTAGTGTATTTGGAAACTTGGAACAAAATCTTCTAATCATGGTGAAAGATCCTCAACGTCTCCCATAATGTTATTCCCCTTTTTGTTTTACCTAAAACTCTTATTTATATCCTGGGGAAAAGAAAACAATAAAAGGGCGAGATCAAATGCTCAGTAAGGGTAAACATGGAGAACATAAAACAATCCATAAACATTAGAATGTAAAAACATGATCATGAAATCTAAACATCAAAATCATGATCAATGAAATAAAACATGGAATTACATAAGGAATAGATCATAAAAGAACATTAATCATGATAAAATAGCATGGGAATAATACTTGTAATTGTGTAAAAAACTAGGCACATGATATTATTTCCATAGAATCCAAGCCGTTGCTATCAAGACCATCTTAGTGAACAAAGTCCCTTTCTGAACCGAGTTCACTCCTCGTTCCAGTCCTGTATCAATGAACCAGATTAACTTGTTGTTCAAGCCATGTCTATCTCATGAGATATAAATCTTTACCTAATGAATTGGAGGGAGATATAGGCCCCACCCATCTCATAATGAAATCATTCTTACGTGTTCTACAACATAAACATAAATCATTCATCATAACCCAAAGAATAAAATTGGTTTCATAAACATCATCCCATCATAAAATAATCCATATAAAAAAAATGGATATCATTTAGTCATAATAAAAGTAAAACCATTTAAATCATAGAGACATTATATTTGAAACATACACATATGAAATAATGTCATCTTAGATGGAAAATGATTTTGATAAAACGCTTGAAATAAATTCTTGACAAAAATATCCTTTCTTCTTCAAAATCATTTTCTTTTCACAAAAATGTCATTCAATTTTAAAAGAAAATATTTTTGTTGAAAATAATAATGAAATATTTTAGAGTTATCTTCATGAAAATAAGGAGTTATAAAATTTTAAAAATCCATTCATGCTGTATAAGTTAAAAAACATTCTTCTCGTACTTTGGCCAAAAAAGTCAAAAAGTATCCCGCACATAAAATGACAAAAGATTCCTTTCATATATTTTACTAAAAACCCACCAATAGGTAAAATTGGATTTAAAAAATTTTAGGAGGATAGAAATAATATTACATATTGACTAAACATGTATGTGGATGATAAATATGCCCGAGTAAATACCGAAGTATAAACAATCTCGGATAAAAATTGAGATTGTGAGGTTTTCCCTTACCTTAGGTCCGATATGCTTCGTACGTATCCGAAACTCCTATATAATGATTTATATAATGTCATTGACTTATTACAGAATCATATTCATTTTTATGATATCATACATGTTCATATTTTTATCTTCTTATTAGTAATATTCGATTGCTACTTGTTATTCGGGTGTTCATTGCTTTATGTTCTTATGCATGTCTGGTCGAATAAATTCTTATTCTTATTTTTAAGTTATAGATACCTCATTTAAAGAATTTTATTATTTTAACATATATCATATTTATTCATTAAATTCATTTTTATAATCAGTATTCAACGAATATCATGTAGAACGAGTCCCATCACATCGTGGAGACGGTAGGTCGTACGTACGCACGAGCGATGATATCGTTCCCATGATTATGGAATTGTATTGAAGTGTATGTATAATATTTCAGAATAAACATCACTTTAAAATAATCATATATAGTTATTCTTTACACCATTATAACCATCCAAGTAAGGTGGTGGTGGAAAACAGATTACACCACGGCGTGGAGACGGTATTCCGTACGTATGCACGCGCGGTGATTTTGTTTTCCATAGGATGGATAGATGGTGAAATAGGGTTGTTTAATATTTATAATAACATATAAGTATATTAGTGATACTGATGTTATTACATCATAATGAAACAACTAAATAAGAGGAAGTAGAATAAGAAATAAATTTGAATCAATCGGTAACAGACATTACCTCTTCTTTGAAGCGCCTCTTCTTAACCACCTCTTAGGGCACTAAATATTGTCTTTGAAGAAGACCAAGACCTCTAGGATGTTTCTAGGTAAGTGGAGAAGATAAATTGGTAGGGTTTTTCTGAGCTTAAAGGCTCAAAATGGTGTGAAGAGGAGAGGAAAGGGGTTCCCTTTTTATAAGGGAGGAGAGGGGCACTTTTGGAAACCTCAAACATATTAATTTATAATAAATTAAAACCCCACATAAAAAATTCCAAAATTACCCAAACCTGAACTCAGATGTTATAGGGTTGTAATATCATCAACCAATAAAACTTAGACGTGTTGGTAATTTATTTTAAACATTATCAACTTGATTTATCCTTATTTAATCTATTGAATTTTATTTGTGGTTATAAGATTGTAAATTTTAAATTGTTATAAATAATTACTTATGTGTTGTGAATTTTCCTTAATTGAATACTTTATGACATTTTATACCATATAAATTTCAATTTATAATTTTTAAATATTTCTGTGATTTTTAAACAGTTTTATAATATGTTGTTTTTATAAAATAACAATATTCTCAATTTTAACATTATTCAAT